>CM055270.1:107715288-108030790 GCA_029237695.1 Conchocele bisecta
CGAGATAAATA
Source organism: Conchocele bisecta (assembly GCA_029237695.1). Taxonomy (NCBI): domain Eukaryota; kingdom Metazoa; phylum Mollusca; class Bivalvia; order Lucinida; family Thyasiridae; genus Conchocele; species Conchocele bisecta. The sequence goes on from CM055270.1 coordinate 107,715,300, forward strand.
TATTTTGACATTGAAACCAGGGCTCTTTCATAAAAATGCCATTTATTTAATGAATATACAAGTATGCATTCTGGTCTTTGTCACGAGATGACGGAGTGTTATTAGCCCGTTCAACCACACAGTCATACACGTACATTCAATCATTGCAATCTGTAGATCCAGATCAGCCGGCTTGTAACGAGCCATCTCACCAGGATCTACAGTCACTGTTTCTCATTATTCTTATTATTGTGAAACAATATCCCATTTTAATCACAGGTTGAAGTAACATACCAAGGCCTATAAATACATTAAATATAACAAACAGTATTAATAATTGAAAAAACAGAAAGTTAAACAAAAAAATCCCTGTTTTAACGCGTTACATTGTATTCTAACAGGGCGTAAGCTTTCTTGTTCAACTTATTGTTTCCACTTACTGATTTTTTAGGTATATGTAATGTATTTATAGATCTTTGTCCGTTACTTCAACCTGTGGTTTTAATTAATGGAAAAGTTCGAACTTAACATGGAACAGACCATGTTATAATATATGCAGGCGTGGAAGGTCTAAGGACTTTTTGGACACATGTTCAGCATATGATTAAACGTAATAGCTTCCTAACTGTGATGGGTTTACATGTTTGTGACCATCGTCTCGTTACTGTAACGAGCCATCGTAAGGAGCCATCTCACTGGAGATGGCCGACTTGGCCACTCATTGAGCCGTATTGGCTTATGGCTTACAGGTATTTCATTGATGCAATGGTGGGCAGTCCAGATTCTGACCAGACTGTGCGGATGTACAGACTGATCTGGATATACACTGGCACAAAAGCCATAAGCCCCATTTCTCCAGTCACAACAACATATGTAAACTGTATACACGTATTACAAACGAGGGAGGTCACTAAAACATCTACACAATTATAATCAAAGTACTGAAAGTACTGACTGGCGGGAGACAAGTAGCCACTTGTGAATTTGCATACTCAGAAATTCCTTGTTAGAAATATATTCGATGTTGATTATTGGATGTACAATCTGCAAATTTGGAGAACTTGATCAGTTACTGGTGTTTGGAAAATACAGCCTGCTCTAAACACAAATAGGTTGATGAAGCAAAGGTGCTTTATGTCCGACTAATAAACCGTTATACGAGGTATATTGCAGACGTATTATGTGAAATATTTCCAAAATTATGACTGGGCGTAGGTCTACATACGTGTATGCTGCATGAACGGCAAAATATTTTCATGAATTTTGTTTCGCTCACCCAGAGGGTAATTTTTCGAAAATCGCCCGTAAACCACAATATGAAAAAGAAATGGCCTTCGACGTCGCATTGCGACTGCGTGGTACACAATACGGGGGGCGTCTCAATAACAGCAATTTGTTCTCTTCAAAAGTAAAGTTGGGCATGCCAACAATTTTACACATAATGTTGAGCATTGCCGTTGCTATTAATAACTTGCTTTCAGTTCACTCGCTGACTTTAAATGTCACCTGACTGTAGTAGTATATAGGGAGTCACTTCGTTACCGCGACATGTGAGAGAATAAGTAGAAACAATGGTGCCCTTAGCAGGTACAAAAAAAAAAAAATTCGTGTTAAATTACACGAAATATAGTACCTCTAAAAGTACAACGAAATAATTAAATAATTAAAAAATAAATACAAAATTCCCAAGGGCGGTTCCGGCACAAATATAATCCCCCTAAAAGTAAAACGAAATGAAAATAATTAAAAAAGCTCAAGGCCGGTTCTGGCTCAAATATAAACAACCACGCAAAAGGTAGTTGAAAACCTCTGCAAAATTATTATTTCCAAAAATGAAAAACACCCTATTGAACATGAAAAAATGAATAGATATATGAATTAATTAATTAATTTTTCCACGATTGGAAAAGTATATTTTATAATATATAGGACTAGAAAAATGTCAGATATCGATAATAAAGTTACGAGAGCGCCTCACCCTAAGTTAACTCGCACAATGATTAGCGATAAAAGGGGTGTAAATCCATCTAAAAGTTCTTCTCCCAGAATTAGGGAATTAAGATCAGAACTAATAAGAATGGGTATACCTTTTTCAAACCGTTTGAGGGAAAGGGGGTTAACTACACTAATAAATAAGGAAATGAATGAAGAGTTTATGAAAAGAATGGCTCGTGCAATGTCTCGGGGGTATTCAAGGGGGTGGAAAAAAAGAATATAGAAAAGATAGCACAGAATATAGCCGATGAGGCTTCCCTTAGTCTTAGAAGCAGGAACATTGGCAAACCTCAAAAACGTGTGCAGAAAACCGATTTATTAAAACAGTTAATATATGAAGGTAGCGAAATATTAGAAGATTCCAAACAAAAATAAAAAGAAATAGTAAAAGGGCATAGGATAACTACAATAACCCTTAAAAGAAAACCTCAAATAAATAATCACAAAAGGATAATGGGAGAGTTAGCTCCACTGTTAACTGATAATTTCTACCTAAGATTCTCTTTTTCATACAAATTAATTCACCAAGAGAATAGAGATGCAAGAGGAAAGCTGGCAACGTTGGTATTTTATAAAAAATTATCCGGGAGTCCGTGGTTCAGGGGTTACGATGAAGTTAAAGAATGGATTAATAAACAAGAAGAGCATAGATTGAACATAGATAAAATAGATAGTCCAAATACAAAATGGAGGTTTGTAAGATGGATGGGTGTTAGTGTTAAAATAATATATGGAACAGCTGTAAATAAAATGCCTAAAGGAAATGCCGGAATGAAATTTGGAAAAGTAGCCGGAGGTCGAATGCCAGAGTGGTTACGTTATAAGAAAGGGATGAAGCCCCTGGATAGTTTCAATGATGATCTTTGTTTATTTAGATGTTTGGCCATCCACACTTCCAAGCTTAGGGCTGATAGGTGCTTGACATTGACCAAAGAACTCCAGCAACAGTATTTGCAGTTTTGTAAAACCCATAAATTACCGAAACCCGAAGGCCCCATACTATTTGGAGATATAAAGAAAATGGAAGAGTGTTTTAAAATAGGTATTGATGCATACGAACCTACAGAAGAGGGAACATGGTATTTAAGAAAAGTAGCAGCTCATTACGACAAGATTGGTAATAAAAGGATGAAAATAGGCATCTATAACGATCACGCCTTCCTTATTACAGATATGAATAAAGCCTCTGAAAACAATTATTGTTGCTTCGACTGCAAACAACGATTTACAAAGTCCAGCAATTTAACCAGGCATGCATTGACTTGTATGAAGGGATTAACCAAAGTATCGTGTAAAGGGGAAAAAATTGATTGGCCAGTATCAGCGTTCGAAAAAGCTTTCTATACGGCTGTTATTGACACGGGTGTCCCAAACATTGTAAAGATTATAAAAATAACATATGGAGGAAACTAAAAATGGAAAACCTATAACTCTAATATTTCACAAAAATCTCGGTGGTAGCGAACCACTATCATCAATGAAAACAGTTAAAAATTGGCTGTCAGATAAGGAGCAAACACGAATAATGTCCGATAAAATAGACAGACCGAATACAAAGTGGAAGTTTGTAAGATGGGTAGAGGTTTTTGTAAAGCTAATACAGGGTAGTAGGGGAATAGATTTGGGACTACAATCCAAAGAAGCGGCAGGAGGAGAACTTCCAGAATGGTTGAAGAATAAAAAAGGTATGTATTCTTTAGATAAGTATAATGACGACCTTTGTCTGTTCAAATGTTTAGCGATGCATATGACAGATAAAAGACCTGACAGATGTACAGAAAAGGCGAAAGAACTTAGTAAACAATATTTCGGTAGTAATGTGGTTTCACCAATTCCTTTTTCAGATCTGAAAAAGGTTGAAGAGTTTTTTTAAAATCGGTATACAAGTATATAAACCCACCGAATGTAATGTATGGTGGTTGAAAAAGGTACCAGCGCACTATAAGGCAATAGGTAATAAACCAATGACAATAGGACTGTTTAATAATCACGTATTTCTGATAAAAAACCGTAAAAACCTATCTAAAATTTATGCCTGCGATAATTGCAAACATAAATTCACGAAAGCGAGTAATAAGAAGAGACACGGACCAAAATGTATGAAAGGTGAGACAAAAATAGTATGTGATGGTAATTATTAAGAGCGCCCGCGTTCGTCGTTCGAGAAAGCGTTTTACCCAAAAAGTTCTAACAGTTATGGGGCGATCGATTGGATGTATTCTGTGGAAAAGCGGGAGGGAATTCACATTCACCACGAACAGTGCGGACACGGAGGTGAAAGATGGATTTTAGGAGCTGCAGTAGATGGATACTGCCAAGAAAACAATACCGTATATCAATATCACGGCTGTTACTGGCACGGGTGCGAGATTCATGCAAAGTATAGAAAAAAAGAACGCGCATCCACTATGAGAAGAGATACATTTATTAGAAGAAGCAAATAATTCAACCTAGTAGTTATGTGGGAATACGAATTCCAAAGAACGGGTAAAGATATAAAGATCGGTTGCGACACTACTCTTTATCCATATCAGATAGTATATGATTTTGAGGCGTATCTCAACCCAGAATTTAAAACGCTAGGTAATAGTTTAGAGTACGAAGCTGAGCACGTTCCGGTAAGTGTTAGTATAGGAGATAATTTTTTCTCAGGAACAGTAACTCATATTTGTGATAAAGATCCTGCAAAACTAATAGAAAAATTTGTAGAAGATTTGAAAGTCAGGAAAAGCTAAGAGAAGAAACAATGGTTGAGATATGGGTTTTAATACAGAACATTTACATAAAAACCAAATCGCCAAGATCGAACAGTGGATAGAGCAAGTACCGGTTACAGGTTTTAACAGCAGTACGTACGATATAAACTTAATAAAGGAAATATTTAGTTGGCGAATTGGCATCAACAACAAAGAAAGTAATGGTCGGAAAACGGGCAACGCAACAATATCTATTTACTCCGGAGTTTAGATTTCTTGATGTAATACTTTTACCTAGGACCGGGTGTAAGTTACGATAATTGGATAAAAGCCTACGACTGCAAAGGACAGAAATCTTTCTTTCCTTACGAGTGGTTCGAACAAACTTGATAACCCAGGAGTGCCTGATATAGAGAATTGGTATTCCAAACTATCGGGGAAAATGTTACTAGATTAAACAGAATTAAGTAAATGTCGTAGAATTTTCGAAGAAAAGAATATGAAAACTTTCAGAGATTGGTTTGATAAATATTATAGCGATTTAGATATAGCACCGTTCCTAGAAGCGGTAGAAAAAATGTGTGAATTTTATAAACACAGAGGAGTGGATATTTTCAAAGATGCGGTAACACTACCGGGTGTGGCTATACAATATTTATTGAGAGGAACCATTAAAGAACAAAAATCTATAAAGGTGGTCATACCGGAGGGGGCTCTATATGCACCAAAAGAAGAAACATACGAAATGATGAAAGACGCTCTAGTCGGGGGTCCATCAATCGTATTTACACGCTATGCAGAAGCCGGTGTTTCAAATATTAGATCTAATTTCTCATTTGGATCAAATGAAATTAACAAACCTTGCAAGGCTATTTTGGGTATGATGCAAACGCGTTTATATTATCTACGTTAAATAAAGATATGCCGTGTGGGAGAGAAACTATACACCATATAGATACCCCACATAATCCTAAATTTATTAAAAAGTTTTGTAAAAGAGTTTTATCTGGAGACTGGTTTGGGTTTGCGGAGGTGGATATAGAAGTTCCACACAACTTAAAAGATTAGTTTTCTGAAATGTCTCCACTTTTTATAAACAGAGAAGTAGATGTTGATGAGGTTCCAGCACACATGATAAAATATTTGGAAGATACTGGAAGAACTAGAGGAAATGGAAGAAAATTGGTGGGATCTATGTCGGCCACTAAAGTATTGCTGTACGCGCCACTGTTGAAATGGTATTTAAAACACGGCCTGGAAATAACGGGAGTTCATCGTGTTACAGATTATATTAGTGGTAAATGCTTCGAATGGTTCGCAAAAGAAGTTACAGCCGCAAGACGAACAGGCGATGTAGAACCAAATAAGAAACCAGTAGCGGATATAATTAAATTATTAGGCAATTCGTGTTGTGGAAAAATGATAGAGGCAAAAGAGAGACATTTAAATACGACATATGCACAAGACGAAACCTGTGTTGACAAAGCCTTAAGATCTGCATTCCTTGACGATTTGGAAGAGATAGGAGATGCGTACGAAATGTCTTCCCGAAAACCCCGGTGTGCAGTAAAGAGCCCCTTCCACTGTGGAATAGCGGTTTATCAACTAGCTAAATTGAGAATGTTGGAACTTTACTACGAATTTCTAGACAAATACGTAAAAAGAGAAGACTTTGAATTAATACAGATGGACACGGATAGTATGTATATAGGAGTTAGTGGAAAAATGATACAGGAATTGATTAGACCTAACTTACTAGACGAGTTTGAAAAAGAAAAAAATAAATGGTTGGCTTGGGATAAATGGAGCGAAAGAGAGCCAGGACTTTTCAAAATGGAATTCAGCGGAGATAGGGCGATAGCGTTATCTAGTAAGTGTTATTTCGTAGAAAAATATAATTCAACTAATATTGAAAAAATTAATAAAAACTCTGCGAAAGGAATGTCCAAGAGAACTAACAATTTAAATTGGGATAGATATAAACGAGTACTAAGTGAAACTACGGAAGATGGAAAACACATTATAGATGTAGCACAAAATAGAGGATTTAAAATGAAAGACGGCGTTATGAAAACGTACTGTCAACAAAAATTAGGACTCTCGGCGTACTACGATAAAAGACGCGTGTTACCAGACGGAATACATACAGAACCTCTCTTGATTTAAGCAATCGGGGGCAGCTTGGTGTCAGAAGGTACCATAAGAAGTTATTCGCGAACAAAACCGCGAGATGGACCATCAGCCAAATAATAGAACACGGGCTCATCGGGTTTGGTAATAGAGCGATCCAGATGATATACATTCAGAGACCACACGGGATCAGTCGCGCGTCGGCTGCCACCTTCAAGCTCTCCCGGTTGATAGAGGTACCGGACGTCAACATCCGATGGAAGCGCAATTGGAGATTGCTGCTCCTCTAAACAAACAGGTCGCCCGCGTGAGACGGCAGAGGGCTTGCTCGTCACCTTTTTAGACTTGATGGCATCTACTGGCTTCTTACCTATCAATCTGGTCACCTCTCCGTTCAGTGCGGAGACCACGGCGGGCAGTCTGGCCACCCACTCGAACGATCGCGAATGAGGGTCTACAAGTTCTTTGACATATTGGTGTCCGAACAGCCTCTCAGCCAGGGTTCGATTGAACCGCTCCACGATCCCCTGGTCCGGGTGGATGTTGACGCGGCCGCGTCTGATAGAAACTGTGTGCTTAGACAATATATGAGAGACCGCGCCCATGAACTCGCGGCCGGGATCGACCTGGAGAAGATTCGGCCATTTGAGAGGACTCCTCTTATATATTCGGGAAAGAGCCTGGGCCACTTCCTTAGACTCTTTAGTGGCAAACGGCTCAGCCCCCTTATAACGACTCGCTACGTCAACGATTGTCAGTGCGTACTTGTACGTTTTGCGACCGACGCGATCGTGAGGGAGAAACAGGAGATCCGCTTGGTGAACTTGGTTCGGCACCGGCACGTCGAATTTCGGGCTCGGAATATTGTGAGGCGCGGGTAAATAGATCTGCCAGATGGCCTGCCTCTTGAGCCATTCCTTGACTGCGTTTTCTGAAACCTTGGTCGCCGCCGCGAGGTTCTTGATGGCCGCGAGTCCCTTCCAGTAGCCTCGTGGGCTATAGTATGTGTTTGCCAGCTTGCGCGTTAGTTTGGTATCAAGTTTGCGCGTGTTCATCGTATGCGAAGTATTCTAATATATCGGACAATCTCCAACGTGCCCTCGCCAGTTCATCCGGTAACTGCGTCGTTAATAATAAACCTTTGTTGGTACAATCGCGATTGGTTAAGTTCTGAAGGAAGTCGGAGGAATCTAATTCATCGATTGGAGTTGAGGAGGATTCTAACATCCGCTTTGCGAAAAGGGTGGCCGCTTTTTCATCCTCGCGCCACGTCTCGAGAGAATCTCGGGCCTGACGAATCATACTCTTTGCACCAGCTATACGATGTTTTTGGGCAGTGTAGCCTACATCGATCATAGCAAAAGAAAGATCGTCAACTAACATCGTTCTATATATATATATTTATAAAAAAAATGTTTTTTAATTAATTAATTATTTTATATAGTAGCCGACGAGACCCACCACACCCATTCCCACGACGATGAACGCGATCTCGCGGTCTTTTTGGGCCTCTGACGGTACATAGAAATCTGAAAGTTGGGGCTCGGGATCAATTGGATCGAGACTTTTCTACGGATATGCCAGCGCGTACTCGCGGTTGGCTTCTTCAAGGTTCTGGAAAGTTTGCGCGGCGTGATTGTCACGGCGCAGCTCTTCGTTGACCCAGTCCAGATGGGCGGTTCGTTTCTTCGACCACGCTTCCTTTGCGCTATTGAGTTGTTCTACAGCTAAATCGTGACGCTTGCGCTCCTCATCCACGTCCGATTTTCCTATTTTCGATACCGCTGAACGCCAATGCGTTTACAAGTGCACCACCTATCATTATTCCGATCGAAACCATTTATTTCCATATATTAGCAGGTAGAATTCCAACTTTAATTAGATAATCTCGGGTCCAAACTGAGGCCGCTACATCTAAGGTCGCGAGCGCTGCGTCTCTCACAGTTGGTGTTTCGTAACTGTTTTTGGATGAATTGATGGGGGTTGTTTTCTCGATAAGGATTGGTGTAATAGGGGGTATTTCCACACGCACAGGGCACCAACAACTGCCAGACCACCACCAACAAACCAACTCCAATTCGTGAATTGGGGTTCAATCGGATTCGTCCAACTCCAACGGCAGTTGGTATTGGGTGTTGAGTGTGCTTCTAATTCGTGAATTGGGGGTGTTGTTGTACTCAACCCAATCGGGATTGAAGTTGAACCCGATTGCTGTCTTCAGATGTTTTGCTGTCTCCGTCCCCGATTGCAACGACTGTTTAGCCTCTCGAAGCTCGGCGAGTATTTTATCTTGTTTAACTTTTCGGGTGGCAGCCGCCGCCCGCCCAGCTGCCTGTCTTTTGGGATTTTTTATATGCGGTATGTCATCCAGTGGCGGAGTAACACTCGGGTTCGATTGTGTTGGAGCAATCGGGTTCAACTCCGTCACTCTCGCAGGTGTGTCGTCTTGTGTCATCATTTATGATATTAATATTAGGGCTTATAGTTCGTGGGCATATATGTCCAAATTGACAGTGTTTACCCGTGGTCAACGCGGTTGTCAGTGGAGCTAAGTACATTCCAAACTTGTGATAAATTGAGCAGCAGGCTGTTCTAAGAGGGTGTCCTATAAAAGGGTCAGTCTCTAGATCGTGAATCAACCCTTCGGTGTTTGGTATAGGGAGAAGTATACTAACGGCGGTAGCGTACAAATGAATAGCCGCAGATCCAAGAGTTTTTGTCATCTCTGCTCCCAATTTGGATTCGTATCGCGCATACATTTTATCAATCTCCGCATCTGACATCTTATCCACCTGACAAACTGAGAGACGCCTACCGAGATAATGCTCCGATTGTCCCCCAGCAACCAACGCAGCTAGACGCTCGCGACGCGCCGCGTTTTCATTTTATTTCGGGACCGTATCGGCAGCCGTGCCGGCAGTCGTGCTGACAGGTGTTCCTACAGTTTCAGTCGTGTCGGCAGTCGGAGCGACTGTTTCTTCCATTAGCTGATCGAGAAGTTCGTCGCAGTTCATTATTGCTAATTTTCTTAAAATTATTCTTACAAGTCTCATAAGTCTAACATATTGCCAAGCGCACAACAAGATACTTATGATCACCGTTATGCTCGCAATAAAGCTCGCAGCGGAGCAACAAATTCTTAGCAATTGCTCAGCATTGTTAAGCATTTTCTCAGCATTGTTAAGTATTTGTTAAGCATTGTTCAACATTGTTCAGCATTTGTTCAACATTTGCTAAGCATTTCTTCAGCAATTGCTAATTGAAAAAAATAATTGTTAAGCATTTACTCGGCAGTTACTAAAAACAAAATTATTATTAATTGATAACTTTATGAGCAGTTGGTTGATCAGTCTTTAGTAGAAGCTTGGCGTGCTTAGTTTCGGAAAGCATCTGTCGAACCTCCAGGCGCTCCTCGCGCGTTGGGATAACGTCATTCTCTCGAAGATAGTCATCGAATGAGTCTCGGTCCTTGCAGTGAAAGAGGGCGACCCATTTCGTTTGCTCGCGCAGATCCTTGAGGACGGCGTTGTACTTTTGATTGGATATCCAAACGCTTTGTCGAGCATGGCGGCCAGAAAATGCGAGCTCGGAGAGCATGTCCTTCTTTGTGGTCATCGCCGCCTTGGCCAAGCAATCGTCAATCACGTATAGGGTCGGCTCTCCCTGGAATATTTGATAGAAGACACGCAGCCAACCGTGAAGCCTGTCGCCAGGGTCAATAACGTATACCTCAGGGTCGGTCCATATCCACGGGCGCCGCTGATAAGTATCGTTGTGCCGCACAGTGGGACACAGGATCACAATGTGACGAAAGGCATCGCGGTAGGAATCCTCGAGCAAGTCGAGGATGAAAACCGTTTTTCCACATCCTGTCTGCCCACATATTATGGCAGAGTGAGCATCTCTTAATTAATTCTTTAGAATTATCAAAATTATGTATTAATAAATCGTTAGATGATTTTTTTATTAATAAATCGTTAGATTTAGTAGATCGCTGATACGTATCGGCCATCTTCGATGTTCAGTTGTGCGTCTGTAATTATATATAAGTACACGTTCAATGGCCCGGCTCCGTCTGCCTCTTTGGTTATCTGGATCGTCACACCGTCACTAGCGTTCTCAACTTGGCGTCCGCTACCGTGTATTTGGTCATCGTCGCTGGCTAGCATGTCTAGCCATAACGCGTATTTGGTATTCAAGAACTCCGCGAGGGAGACGGCCGAGTGGTGCAGGTCTTTGGCAGCTGCTGCAACCTCCGGAGAGCGCTTAGAGCCGGCAGCAAACTGCTTTCTTACTTCTTCCCACTGCTGGTGCGCGCGAAGACCCGCGCTGTAGAGTTGATTGGGTACTCCCTCGATCGTCACCTGTACCTTTGTGATTTTGGGGTTATAGAATGTGTCGGTTTTTCTAGCACCGAACGCGAACCAAGCATCCTCAAACAGCATCAGTATACCTTTCATCGAGCGGGCGGGTACGTTGACATTAATATTCCACAATGTGTCGCTTTTGTCTTTCGTCATCTTGCGATGGCGAAGAACTCGTTCGAAAAGTATGGCAACGCGCCCGGCGTACTGGGTTCTGATCAATCGCGCGAGTTCGGGCATCGTGACCATGTCGTACTCCAGCGAAACATTGTCGATCGTATACGTCGATAACATGTCGGTGGCTATGAGAACTCGGCCGTAGTCGTTGAACGTTAGTTCGTATTCGAGGCGGTCAGCCAAAGCACTCTGATAGTAGGGTATGTGGCTCTCCAGCAACTCAAAGTCGAGCGGGATGTATAAGCGGTTGCCGTAAGCGCCCGCGACCGCGTTGTAACTCGCGTTGTTATCTACCTTGTTAGCAGCCCCGATTCTAAGTTTGGTTACGTTCTTATTTTTGCTGGTGTCAATTCCCTGATAGACAGCGTTTTTGCGCTCTTGCGCCGTCTTCCACAGGTCCTGGTAGCAATGGTAGACGTCGCTGTCGTCGATCGACATCACCTCATTACCAGAAATCTTTATCATAGTCTTCTTGACTATGGCGCGACCCAGGTTCTGAACGACGGTTCGGTCCGCGTCCGTCGACGTTAGCGAAATAGTGAAAGCGAGGCGAACAGTACCCGGCACAATGACGTCGTGAGTTCCGAGGTTGGGGAAGCGGACTAAGAGCTGCTGGTTCTGGTCGATCGTCGATGGGTTGTTCGTAATAACGACACTCTGTCTCACGCCTTTTGCCCCGAGGGGCTCACGCAGTCTGCGATATGGATTGAGTTTGGGACCGTATTGACTCGAAGACATAATTAATTTTAAGAAAAGTATTGAAACTATTAAACCCGTATGGTTTTGTCTTTAATACATAAATTATTTATTAATTTTGTAAAAAAATTATTAAAGATGGCTGATTACGATGCTGACATGAATGAAATCGGCAGAGACGATTACCTCGATGGTGATGATGATGATGATAACTTCGAGGATTCCATCACAACCTTCGACAAAACACCCCCTCCAATTAGTGAATTGGATGAAATAGGTGGCGCTACCAGCAGCGTTGGTCAAAGTCGGGAATTACTCGAGGGAGCTGTAAACGACTACTACAACAGTTTGGCAGAAAAAGGTCTGGTCCCATCTGTCGGTCGCGACTAATCCAAGTTCAAATTTGATCTGAACGGTAGATTGCGACTAAAAGCAGCATCAAATATCCCAATAGTCAACACGAGGACCGGTAAACCCCTAGCACTGAGCACCATTGTAGGAAACCCGGGCGGTGGCCAACTCATAAAGAACGAATTAGGCTTCACGGATTGGAAGAGGGGTAAACCAATTGTGCCGGCCCGCGCTGTAGAGGCCCTACAGGACACCGACAAAACAATGGCGAAGACGGCCACCGTGATAGAAACGGTCGAGCTCAGCGAGGTCCCTCAAATAGCCACCGACGTTATTAACACGATGGAGACCACGTTCGGCGAAAACGAAATACTCAACGATGACCCACCGTTACCTCTTCGAGAACTCCGTGGACTCGATAAGGCTGTACAAACGGTCCGGGGCGAACTGGTACTTAACCTCTCCAAACTCACGGCGCTGGATGAACATATCGCGCTAGAAGAAAGAAAACTGGAGGAAGCCGGTTACGATAGAGAATCTACCGAGCGGATCGCCGAACGATTGCGGTCTTTGCGGGACGAAAGAGAAGCTCGCTTGGAGGCCGCCTCGGCTAACCGTGAGGCTCTCCGCACACAAATAAGTCGGATCCGCGAAACAATCTCGAGGGTTCTGCACGAGGAGACGACACTCGGTGAGCGTCTTCGCACTCTGTTCAGAGAGCAGGGTGTCACGATAGCAAGCATCCTCGTTGCTATCAGCATGACTATATCGACCATAGTTCTAGCTTTCACTGGTGGTGCGGCGCCACCACCCGCGCCAGCACCCACACCACCACCCGCGCCATCCGGCGGAGCCAAGGAGTTGGTACAAAAACAACTAAAAGCCCTCGCCAGTCTCCTGGCTAAATTAGCCGAAAAGGCGGCTGCCGCATTATCTGGACTGATCGGAAGTATCGTTTCTTACTTGTTATCTATATTATCAAAAACGGCCGGATGGCTAGCCAAAAATACCTGGGCTTTAATCGTGGCAATCGCCGGTCTCCTACTATTCTTCGCCAGAGAGTTCCTACAACCAAAGCATAAGTAATCCGATCGCCACGAGGACGACGACGAGCCCTAATTTCTCCTCCTCGTGTGTTGTGCTTCCAATTTCACCCTATCTACGATTGGTGTTGATGATTGGTGTTTCAGCATTGTTGATGATTGGATTTGGGGAACTCGATGGTGCATCCAATTTACGAATTGGGGGTACTGGGTTCGATTGTGTTGAGGGAGGTGTATCCATTTTGTGTTTTATGAAATCGGTTCCACTTACAACGTCAACACTGTTGAACCCGATCAAATTGGGGGTGCGCTTGATGATATCCGTGTTCACGTTACCTTTGTGGCCGATTTTTTGATTGGCGGTGGCGATTACGATCTGATTATTGTAACCGTCAACCGGGTCGTCTCGTAGTATCATATTGCTCGGCGCCATATAAAGACCTATTCCAAATACATAGTCTACTGTGGTGCTGGCATTCTGCAAAACGTCTTGATAATTCTGGATCGCCTTCTCCAGGTCCACCCTAGCTGAGATGGCGTCCTCTACAAGTGCCAAAATTGTTTTTGTGCATCAAACGCTGTTCCCGTGCCCAGTATAGAACTGGGAGTTGCTTCTGTGCGCCGAGGATGGCCCAGACGTACGTGCGAATGGAGTCGTTGACGCGAGTAACCCGGCCTGCGTGAACCCTAGACCCGTATCTAACATAAATGTACCCAACGCGTTCTGAACCTCAGCAGCCTGCTGTATGTAATCGACGTGAGCCCGTTTCGGAGGTAACATTTTACAAGAAAAGAAAACACGCCGCAGTGCTGACCTCCAGAAACTTCCGGCCCGAAAGTCATCGTCGCGTGGTCAAAATTTCCGGCATTCCGACTGACGATGTGGTCGCCGGAGTGATCGTGTCTAAAATCAGTCTGCGTCCAATTCCCGGACTGGCCCCGAATGAGAACGTCCCCGAGGCCGGTGCTGGTAGGAAATGCTTTCTGTCTCCAGTCCGCGTCTTTAAATTCGTTTCACAGTCTTTCAAACGCCATACGGTCGTATGCGTTGGAAATGGGATCCCAAGCGTCGTCTTGAGGTAGTGAAATACCTAGTTCTTTGATAATCCTCCTAATAGTATAATACGCATGAAAGTTGTAGACACTTCGGAGCATGACATTCTTGGATGTCAGATGGTCTTTATGTGAAACTCCACACCCGGCTGTTGCGCACCATACAGCGAAATTTATTTGGTTCTGCCAAAACTGCATCGGTGTTGCTTTCCACCCGTTTACCGCCTCCATCGTAGTAATCTTGGGCAGCCTATATTGTTCAAAGATGTTAGGGAAGTTGGTGGCAAAGCCGCTGTCCGGTCTAACCGTTACGGTTGGGTGTACAAGGCGTTAATTAACAACGTCTTTTTGCGTGTATTTACCTCCGACCGCGTACTTTGCATTAGAATTAAAGCTAAATGCTTTGGTATCCATTGAAATATATTATTATGTTTGCTACTATCACTAATGTTCAAAAAGAGAGTTGTGAACTTCAAAAATCAATCGACAACTGCTGCGGAAAACGCCGGGTGGGCCTCAGATCAATCACCTTCACGGTTGGATGGCAAAATGTGGGAAAGAGTGAAGGGTTTTACTATGTGACGGATGAACAAGAATTAGGTGTAAAGCTGCCTCACGGACTGTGGGGAATAAGACAGCTCAAATATTTTGTCACCTCAGAGCTTGACGGTATAGTCAACCTCACAGTATCTAAGGCTACCGGGCTCACAACAATGACCATCAGCCCTGATAATAAGGTGTGTTTACCTCAGGTGAGTACGTCGGTGATAACCCGGTGGACTTCGCCTTCACGAAAACTCTCAGGGTGCACCTGTATCGGGTGAACACGTCGTACAACACGGTAGACGGATCCCCCCAGCACATTACTGAAAACCGTGCAAGCCAGCGACTGTTTCTTTGGGGATACGGTGACCTTAGACTTCCCACACCCCGAGATGAAAGTTTTGGAAACGGGACACATCCACGAATTTACGGTCTCTATTCTCGATGATCAAGCGAGAAAGTTGAATAACTATTACCTGATTTCGGTAGTTCTCGAAATTTCCAATTGAGTATAGGTGCCCCAATATTATAATTTAATTTTATTATGAGTATATACGGACCATGTAGTTCTTCCGATTGGGTGACAAATTCAAAGAATTTGGAACCGGCAGAAGGGGGATTCATCCCGACAGAGGGCGACTTTTTAACTACTGGGAAAACCAAGGCCCTGATCAATAAAACTATATCGAAGGTCACAAACGCGATTCACAGGAGTATATCAGATGTTAGAGTAGAAGTGCTGACGGCGACTGAACAAATTGAGGGAGTCCGAACGGATATTGAGAAAGATCAGGCGGCTTATAAGGTGTTGCGCTCAGAGGACTCTCTCATCAGAGAAACGGAACTAAACGAAGTAGGTAAAAAAATAACCAAATTTCGAAAAGAGGCCCGGTTGGGGATTGATAAAGCCCAAGAAGACCGCCAGGCGGACATTACGGCGGTTTATGATGCGTTGCGCTTAGAGGACTCCATCACCAGAGAAGCGGTACTTACTGAACTAGATAAAAAAAATAACCAAATTTCGAAAAGAGACCCGGTCGGGTATTGATAAAGTCCGAGAAGACCACCAGGTGAACCTTACGGAGGCCATTGCGGAGGCTTATGATGCGTTGCGCTTAGAGGACTCTCTCAGCAAAGAAGCGACACTTACTGAACTAGACGGGAAAATAGCCGAATTTCTGAAAGAGACCCGGTCGGGGGTTGAGGGGGTCCGAGAAGACCACAAGGCGGCCATTGCGGAGGCTTATGGGGCGTTGCGTTCAGAGGACTCTCTCAACAGAGAAGAGGCACTTACTGACCTATACGACAATATAACCGAATTTCGAAAGGAGGTATTGATAAAGTCCGAGAAGACCACCAGGCGGCCCTTGCGAAGGCTTATGAGGTGTTGCGCTCAGAGGACTCTCTCATCAGAGAAGCGGCGGTTGCCGAACTAGACGGAAACATAACCGAATTTCAAAAAGATGCCCGGTCGGGTGTTGAAAAAGCCCTAGAAGGCCACCAGGCGACCATTACGGAGGCTTATGATGCGTTGCGCTTAGAGGACTCTCTCAGTAGAGAAGCGGCACTTACCGAACTAGATGGAAAAATAACCGAAGTTTCCGATAAAGTAAATCGAGTTCGTACAGCAGCGACCAAAGCTCTTGAGGAGGCCTCTTATAAGATTCGTACTGAGACCCATATCTCTCTCGAGGGGCTTACCGGATTGGTGCAAACAATGAAAACGCCAAAACGTGCCATAACAGTTTGGGCTGAGAAGCGGAGCCCATTGGTTGAGGGGCGCTATGAATATTCGTTCGGTGCCAAAGCGAGTAATAAATGTGGGGGATACGCTATGACAGCTGCAGGTGAAGTTATCCGAATGGCGGTCTGCTCGGTTAATGGTAGTGGTAAACCTGTGGGCGCGGTCGCGATAAATATTGTAGTAGATGGGGAAGAACGGGGGGTTGGAGTCACTAAACTCTCTGGAGATAGTTCGACGGTGGTTTCGTTCTCCGGTTATGATCGAATTAGACTTTCCCAAGGTAGTGTTATTAACTTTGTTACGAAAATCGGTGACCCAGAGAGTTCTTCCACTATTGTCTCATTGTTAATTGAACTTAATTTGTAAAATACTAATATATTGAAAATCATGAACGAATCACTGTATCCAACTCTCAATACCACTCCATCAACACTGTATCCAATTAACGAAAGAAGTTCAGATTTTATGTTGAATAATATCGTCGCTATGCAGGATATTTTAGTTAGAGAATGTGCAAATAGAAAAAGACACGCTAACATATATAAGCGCGCGGCGAACATAGCTGAAGCATCTAGTACGGTTCTGGCAAGTTTATCTGTAATGAGTGGTGCGGGGACTGCTGCAACGCTATCTACAATTGTAACGGTTCCACTTGCAGGGGTTTTGAGTGGAATTACCGTTTTATCTGGAATACTTTGTATGGTAATTAGGGCGGTGGGTGGAAAACTCGAGAAAAAAAGTAGAAAACATGATAGAATATCCGTTCTCGCTAGGTCTAAGAAAAATAGCATCGACGTTATGGTGTCCAAAGCGTTGGCCGATCAGAAAATATCAAATTTAGAGTTTGAATCCGTGGTGGAAGAAATGGGGAGATATGAAGAATTAAAAAATGATATAAGAATCAAGGCGCGCGCCACCATGCCCAAAATTGAGTGTACTGATTGGGATAAATTTAGGGTAAAACTTGGAAATAAAGTCGGAGGAAATGATACAGCAACATTGTGATATTTTATAAAATAATTTTTAAAAAATAATTAATTTTCTTATATTGGTGCAGTAAACAAATTTACATACCTATACAACATGTGTTTTTCACTGAGAATTACGCCGTAATCGCATCAATTTAAACATGGTTCATAACCCATGTAATTGATACACTCGGCTATCAATTTACATAACCCGTGTAATTAAAACTGTCTGTTTACCTCGGCTATAAATAACCCGTGTAATGGAAACATTGTCGTTACAACTTAAATTAATTACTATGTAATAATAGGGGGTGTTCAGTGTTTTTTACAAAATTAATTATAAAATTAACAAAATAACGAACCATCCCATGTTTTTTTTCGCCAATAGGTATTAATAAATAATTATAATTTGCACACCATTTGTATGTTGTATAGGAAACTGATGAGTATATATATGTTTGTTGACCTTACAACAATTGGTCTCATCTCGTGCATGCCATGTTGTTGATCCGATATGACGTCCGTCTCGTCTGTTTAATGGTAGCAGTTTATAAATATGTGTGTATTTGGTGATGTAATTACGTAGCTCAAAGGTGCCGGTCTAAAAGATTTCTGCCTAAGAGCTTTGCAATTTTGGAAACCAAATTCACACATAGGCTCGCCTTACTTCGCTGGTTTCTCTTAATAGAGGAATTGGCAATGGGGTTCAAGGCTGCCCAGACTGTGAGCCAACAGATGCGTGGGCTTAAGAAAGGTCCCAACACCCCAGTGGCTGGGTGCCGGCTAGAAATCTGCCCAGTCGTTGGGGTGTTGTGCACGAGTGGAGGCTTTTGCTATTTGTTGTTCAATATATCTTTATAAGCGATATCGTAGAAATGTATATTCGTAAACGAATCGTTGGGTTTTGACAATTTTATATAATACACCTTAGTTTCATATCCGATACGCACTATCCGTCTTAATGTTTGTATTTGCCTATTGTATAGTTGACATAATTGCCGGTATAATATTGTAAATGCAAAGTTTTCATCGGAGCGTAATAAATTACGCTGGTATTTCATGTATTCGATATCGCCTAGTGTTCTCATTTTATAGAATTTATATATAGGATTATAACCCCCGTAAGCTTCGTAAACTTCTTCAACACAGTCTTTACAAATTTTCAATTCCAATTGTATTGTATTATCCATTTTCTCTAATAATATTGGTAGTTGTTTTTTTCTGTTCAATTTCCAATTTCTTCTAATAATTTTCCAATTTCTTCGTTAAAAGTGATATCATAGAAACGCATATCCGTAAACGAATCTTTGATTTTAAACTGTTTTATAAAATTAGTTTGATAATGTTTCGGTAGTGTTTCTCCGATCCTATTTAGTCGCTTCATTACACAAATTTGATCCTTATACCGGCGACATAATTGCCGGTTTAATATTGTAAATGCAACGTTTTTATCGCAGCGTAATAAATTACGCTGATATTTCATGTATTCGATACCACATAGTGTTGTCATTTAACAGTGTTTTAATACAGTAGAAACAGCGTAAAATTCTTCATCAAAGTCATTACATCAAAATTCCAATTCGTTGCGTATTTTATTATCCATTTTGCTATAATATTTTATTATAACCTATTAAATTTATATGTTCAATTGGACTTGAAAAAAACATGAGGTATTTATGACACCAATATAATTGGACTACAATTCGACATCGTAGAAATCAATTAGCTATATTGGAGGAGAAAAATGGGGTGTTGGAATATAAACTATCACTCGTGTGCACATTGCAATTACATTAATTATTTTCTCAAAAATTCATAAATTTGCTGTCGGGAGACAATTTCCTCGTTAACCAATTTGTGATTTTTCGGGGGTGGTGGAGGTATTATTGAGGGTTGTAAATGTTATCACAGTAGGTGGTATCATTTTGACTCCCTATATACTACTCAACATACTAATAAACAGACTATAGCAAATATTTGTATTTACATCATGTTGAACTATTCATGACTGTAGTTAGACAGTGTTGCTTGAGAAGGTTCTTGCCTAGGTTTAAGGTTATCCATTTATCTATGGTGAAGTATCAAGGCAAGTATGTACCACCACTTACAGATAGCTATCTTAAACGAGGAAGTCGATATGTGTATTCATACGTACTCGTAACCTTAGCCCATGATTGTGTATACGTGGTGTGTAAAGTTAGAATAAACCTATTTTATTGAATAGCAATTTACATCATTTTAGTTAGATACACAGTGTGACTAGGATTGGAATTAAATATATAACTATCTTATACAATTCCTTGGATATGACCTTAATTCGGACGTGGGTACTGGTAAGATTTATTGGCTCAGGTTTATAAAAATGGATGCGATGTCATGTTTTGGAGAGTGTTAAAATACGCACCTAGATAATATGAAACCAAATGCTGAAACCGATTCTAAAAATACCAAATATAAGTAGCTTAAATATTCGTATGTTCTATTAAATGTAAGGCAACATAGGACACGCATGATACTTAATTTATTTATTAAAATTTAATTTCAGGTTGTGTCCATGATTTCGGTCAGTACAAACATCTTAAATTGTACAATACACTACAATACAATATCTGTATTATGTTATGTAGGTCACCGGCCCATAATACAATATGAACCGCATCGTGCGAAAATGTACCTTATGGCGCAAATGACGCTATCGAGTTAAATGACGTCGGAAACGTCTTTTGAAATAGCTAACGTCGTTGTTGACAGCTGGTAATGACAAACACTATAAGTGTATTATAGTAATGCTAGTCGGTGTACCATTAGCGATACAAACCAAGTGTATGTACAGTAGATATGCAATATTATATGAATAAACCGTTATGTAATGCTAGTGTGTACGTTCATACGACTATCCGCTGTAAGAAAACATTTACGTTGTTTTTGCATATGTGTTTGTAGCTACTTGACACACAAATTTGTAATGGCAAAGTTGTAAACACTGCTCGCCCACCGCTCTAAAAGCAAACAGTCAACACAAATCACATTACAAACCAACTATGTAAACTTCGTCTGTATTCACGTACAATGTAACTCGACAATCACAATCAAATAATGTATATGTTAACTCTGCGTCGTGCATATCTTTCGAAATTGAAATAATGTGATTGGGTACTTATGTTAAACAAAAGAGTGAGCTTAGAGAAACAAATTTGTCTAGCGGTAGGACCCAAGCACGAGGAAATTATTTCAAGATTATCAGCTCACTTGGTTAAATAAACATTTTCGTACATTTCACACATTCTTTTTTATAAAATCTGGGCGTCGTTATTATTAAGCTAATCCCCTCGGTGGCAGCCTCGATAATAATAATAAAAAACTTTCAAATGTTTGCCTCCTTACAAACAAGGTGAACATAAGCCTCAGTGACCTTGACCTTGGGCGGTCAGACGTGTGTCGTATGCAAAACAAAGCACCATGCCGAGTAGTTGCTAACGGTAACTCTTACAATCTACTCCCGTACCGTCTGTGGCTACGGAGCATATTGCAATAGCTACCGTTCACAACTATATCCATATACACACATTGTGGCCAGCTATTAATACAACATCGGTGAAGCGTTTCATAAGAATGAAAGGTAAGGGTTAGGGTTATGACTAAAAATGAACGGTGTTACTAACTCACGCACGTATGTATGTATGTACATATACGTACACATATGGACTAACGCTATATCCCATATTATCTATCGGCGAGTGGATAATAAAGCGAATCAAGCGTAAACTACGGCTAAGAGTTATGTCAATTAATTTCCTGGAGAGGGGCCGTACTGATTGCGACTGGCTAGCGATTCAGTGGCTGTGTCCAACAACATTACTGGTTGTGTTAAATGCTGAACGATGGTTTACTGTAATTATATGTATAGTAACATAATAGCTAACTGTCGCGTGAATTAGGCAACTACATTTTCCACAGGTGGGGATAATACGTGTCCGACGTTCAGCACGTACTTTATATTGCATAGGACAATTGGCTTGTTGATATTGCTAGTAGATATAAAAAGGCAGAACCACTGACTTCAAAGGACAGCAAGGAAGTTTCTAAAGCTTTTGAAAATATTTATAAAATAAAACTAACATATCCAAAAGTATTACAAGTAGATCCAGGTAGAGTATGTATGGGATCAGATACACAGTCCATGGATAAACATAATGTAAGTATAAGGTGCGGTAGAAGAGATATTCATACAGACCAAGCCATTGTTGACACATTAAATAGGACACTGGCTGAAAGATTGTTTGGTTATCAGTATGCTAAGGAGTTGGACAATCCACATAAACGAAATAGGGAATGGGTTAAGAGACTACCAGCGGTAATCGCTGCAATAAATTCGGAGACGAAAAAACCCTCTCCAATTGAAATTAAGACATTATATGGTTTGATCATGTCCAGCCTTGTGCAAACATTTGCTTTGGCCCGAGGGAACTGTTTGAACCCAAGGCCGCAGGCCGCTGGTTCAAACAATTCCCGAGGGCCACAGCAAACGTTTGCACACCGCTGAACATGATCAAACGTTATTGTTACATTTCCAACAAAAAACTGATGTAATTTGAGCATTATATTCAGTATTTTCAGTACTTTTAAAAATTGTTCCATTCACGTAGATAATTGTCGGTATTCATATTCCGGGGCCGCGTCATGAACGTCATGAACGTCATGAAGTAGTGACGTCATGAAGGCACTTCCGCGTAGTGACATCATGAAGGCACTTCCATTACGCGCGGCCCCGGAATGAGCATTGCCTAAAGCTATGTGCAAACAGCACGCGCTATATGTTTGCACATATGTGCAAACAACGGAAACCATGTAACAATAACAGATGACCCCATCTGTCCTACTGTAAACTTAAGATATTTAAACCAACCTGGAGAACAAGAAGGCGGAGGCAAACGTAGACTGTCCCGATATGGAGTGTTGATATTCACAAGATTGATTATCATATTATTACGCAGGGTATATGAGCTTATTATTTGAAATCACCAGCACCAAAGAGAGGGTTTGTTAAAGAAGAATATGCTTATTCTTCCTGCTGATACCCGTACGCGTATGTCATGATTCCATATGGTGCTATATATAGTTTTGTATCTAACGAGGATAGAGTTGTCTTGTTTATTGTTAGTCCATATATCTGATGTTTCATTGGGCGTAACATATTCATTGAATGTGTGTATTTTTGTTTGTTGAATAATGCATCTTTATAGTTTTCAAAGTTTATTTGTTTTTGTATTACATATTTTTTTACGCTTTTGGCTTTCTTGATGACTTGTTCATCTGCTCTCAGAACAGAGTATAACTTTAGGCGTAGGCCAATATATTCTGCTATCGGTGTTCCAGCACATTCATCTTTTATTTAACCTATTACCTTTTTTGTTTGTTTCATCGTAGAGTGGATGGTCGTTTGCATAATCAGAGAAGTGATATTCATACTGCTAATTTTTTCTGGAGCTAGTGGATAGTCATACTTCCCGGTAAGATACAAACTGTTTGAATTTGTCCTGGGTCGACTTGTATTTTGACTGGACTACTAACCAAGCACGTGTTATAGTGAAGCGTGTACTACCGGGTTCACAGTGTAATTGAATATACCTGAAAACGGTGAAATACGGACCGGGGAGCACGGACATAGTCGGCAAATTACGGACATAGCAAACTATGATAGGGAAAATACAGATACAAACTTACAAGGTACAAATAAACAAACAGTGCAGGGGAATAAATAACAACAACTTGGCGATTTTATTAATTTTTTGTTTCATTTTGTTAGGAAAATTGGGTGCGTCTTATATTCTCATGTAGACATTTTCCACCAGATTTTGGACTGCAAATAGGGGTGCGTCTTATACACTGTTGCGACCTATACACGGCAAAATACGGTATTTAAGATGTGAAAAAATGTTCATCGAAGAAAATAATATATTTATCTTGTTTTACATAATCTAATTCACAACATAAACATTTCACAAACAAATTCACGACGTAACAATTCACAAAAAATGCTATGACGGCTTATGTTATCCGCTGTGTGACACACTAAGCCGAAGTAAGTCGCCGAAAAAGAAAAGAAATATTCTAAATATGATAAGAGGTTCATCAAAGAAAATAATTTATTTTTCTTGTTTTACACAATGTAATTCACAACATAAACAATCACAAAAATGTTACTACGGCTTATGTTATCCGCTGTACGACACACTAAGCCCAAGTAAGTCACACAAAAAGTAATGAAATATTTAAAATGTGAACATTCACATGACCTTCACCTCTTTTACCTTCACATTTTTGCTATAACTTTCATATTACTTGACGCATTCCTTCAATGTTTGGACACTTGATACATGTACGCATTTGGAAAACCATTCACGTGACCCTTTTTTACCTTCAAATATTTTCTGAAACACTTAGCCATTTCGTTTGCGTCAAAAACTTTGTACAAGCTTCGTCATCATGCTATAACTTTCATATTAATTGACACATTCCTTCAATCTTTGGACACTTGATACATGTAACCATTAGGAACACACTCATGCCGCCATTCACAAAACCTTGACCTTATTGACTTCACATGGTTGTGGAAACATTTAGCCATTTTTCTTCTATCGAAAAGTTTCTCAAACCTTATATTTTTCGTGTTTTAAGCATACACTTCTCTGACAGTTTGTGTGATGCTTACTTTAGCACATGCCCATGATCATGTTACGATAAAATGCCTCGGCAGGCGCAACACCACTTCCGTGGCGGAATTCTTGGTTAGTAAGGCTGGTTTAACCAAATTCCCCAAACATGGAGACTGTTTTGACCAAATCGGGGCCGTTTTGACGGTAGGTCATTTCGTAACCTTACCATTTCGTAACCGGACAATATTGGTCGTTTCGAAACTTTTCTGCTGGTCCATTCGTAACCAGGGGCCTTTTTGACCTGCTGCCAATAAAGTAAACTACAGTAATATTTGGTCACAATGTGTGTCTCTGTCTTGTTCTTTGCTTGAACATCTGAATGCCCAAGGTCCATTACTGAGCACTTGTGTTCATTGTCTAGCCCGCGAAAGCGGAAAGCGAGACTAAGGTTTTGCTTTTCCGTCGTCGTCGTCGTCGTCGTCATCATTCAATGTTAAGTTTTCGTGTTACGGTCATTACTTCAACACATTATCAGCTACAGTCATCAAACTTTATACATACATTTACTATGATATGTAGATGAACATAGGACTATTCTCGGGCCCCCGGGGTCAAAATCAAGGCCCCATGGTCAAGGTCAAGGTGGAACAAGGCGAGACATTTGATTCCGCAGAATTCTTGTTTTACAATCAAGGCTGACACTGAGGGGATTATCTTAGTGATAACGATGTCCTTGTTTTTCTAACAATATACAGACTCCATATGACCATCAGCATGCATTGGGTCCATCAAATACATTAACAGGTTAGAAATACATGTTGCTAGTTTGGTATCTACAACCTGCATATTAATGAACGTTCTAAAATGTGAATGACCTAGTATTTTTCTCATATAAACCATACTATTAGATATGTACATGGTGTGCTTTATACAAATATTTTTACTTGCAGGTAATGTGCCTCGCTCTCTGGACGCATGTGTGTGGAGATGTCGTCTATGTTGGAGATACAAACACATTTAAATGTTCCTTGGCTGCCAATATAACTAAGTCATTCGTATGGAAAGGTCCACCTAACGATATTATATATGTGTACTTGAAGCAAAGTATCCCCACTATAAATGCTGCAAACCTCAACCACTCGGATCGTATTGCTGTCGGTGGGGAGGATGATACGGACCTGCTTATCAGTTATGCACAACTGTCTGACTCTGGCAGCTACTATTGTCAGAAATATACATTAAGACAATATCATATGTTGTACGTAAGAGGTGAGTATACTTATTTTTATCTTCGGCAAAGTTTTCCGAAATAGACTTAATTTGTCACGAGCGCAAGTCCTCATATAACCAGGAGTATGAATACCTTAACCCTTACACCACTACTTAATTTTTTGTTGTCTACTATTAATTTTCTGTTTTCCATTTTTATCATCAAAAACATGTTTTGACAGCACTTTAGAATAATTGACAACATGCTTGGACAGCTCTTCAGAATCATTTTCATTGGAAATGATTCTGAAGTGCTGTCAAAACATGCTTTATTGAGAAATAAAGCAAGATATAAAAGCAACAGCAGACGACAATTGTTGTGTGTAGCGGTATAAGTGTTAACTTACCAGTGTATATTGCATTGGATGCTTACATGGTGTCACCCTTGTTAATTTTCCAAGATATATGGCACAAAACAGAATCAGATATTTGACTCGTAATCTGAAATACATGTCGGTTCATGTTTCTATAATAATTTAATGGTAGAATGTATTGCTTTACCTAATTCAGTTTTTTCCCGTCTTTTTTGGGAACATGACCCATACCCGTAGAATTTGGAATTGTTGCGGTGTCTACATCCAAATTGGGAAAACTATAATATTTTATAAAAAAAAATCAGTTTTTGCTTTAATGAACTCTTTAAAATCACACTGAACATTTCAGTTTATATTTGAGGGTGAGAATTGGCTCGAACTCCTTCCATACCCGGTTCACACTGAACTGAACACTGAACTTCATATATAAGTAACTGTTCAATTTGACCAGTTTCTATAAGTAACACGTGGTAGACGCTTCCTCTAATAACAGCAATACAACTGAATACTACATAACTCAGACTACTGTATGTTCCACGTATTGCTGCCGACGATCTTTTGACCATTAAACACATTAAATCTTAATCATATTTAAATATAAGTACTTTTGCATCAATAACAAAAAAGTCACCCACCCCAATTTGGTTTATGTAATGAAATTCCGTCACATATTGATTTTAATGCTATTTTCCTATGGAAATTTAACGTGGAGGCTAACATAGATATTTATGCCCCCACCACAGAATGGTGAGGGGGCATATATTGATACCGGTGTCCGTATGTCTCGTCCGTCCGGGCCAACGTCCGGCGGTTTAAGAGGTTAGGGGCGTGGCCTAAGACAAAATATAACTTTGATTTTTTCCGTAAGTTTCTAAAGTCTATAGATGTTTAGGGGCTTTTTCTTTGTTCGTCCGTCCGTCCGGGCACACATTAGGGTACTTATGGGGTAGGGGGCGTGGCCTAAAACAATAGAATACAATGAAACTTATGCCGTACCCCGTAAGCCTATTGTGTCTTTCGGGGTATTTCCTTTGATATTTTATATAGCAAGTACCCCCTAAGGTCCGAAATGTCCGTCGTCGTCCTCCGTCCGTCCGCCGTCCGCCGTCCGTCCGTCCGTCCGTCCGTCCGTCCGTCCGTCCGTCCGTCCGTCCGTCCGTCCGTCCGTCCGTCCGTCCGTCCGTCCGTCCGTCCGTCCGTCCGTCCGTCCGTCCGTCCGTCCGTCCGTCCGTCCGTCCGTCCTCCGTCCTCCGTCCTCCGTCCGTCCGTCCGTCGTCCGTCCGTCCGTCCTCCGTCCGTCCGTCCGTCCGTCGTCCGTCCGTCCGTCCGTCCGTCCGTCCGTCCGTCCGTCCGTCCGTCCGTCCGTCGTCCGTCCGTCCGTCCGTCCGTCCGTCCGTCCGTCCGTCGTCCGTCCGTCCGTCCGCCGTCCGTCCGTCCGCCCGTCCGTCCGTCCGTCCGTCCGTCCGTCCGTCCGTCCGTACGTCCGTCCGTCCGTCCGTCTCCGTCCGTCCGTCCGTCCGTCCGTCCGTCCGTCCGTCCGTCCGTCCGTCCGTCCGTCCGTCCGTCCGTCCGTCCGTCCGTCCGTCCGTCCGTCCGTCGTCCGTCCGTCCTCCGTCCGTCCGTCCGTCCGTCCGTCCGTCCGTCCGGGCACACATACAGGGTCTTAGGTGGTTAGAGGCGTGGCCTAAGACAAAAGAATACAATAGATTTATTCCGTTGACCACTTAAGCCTATTGTGGTCATTCCTTTGATCTTTTATATAGTAAAAACCACCTAAGGTATGTCCGTCCGTCCGTCCGTCCGTCCGTCCGTCCGTCCGTCCGTCACCGTCCGTCCGTCCGTCCGTCCGTCCGTCCGTCCGTCCGTCCGTCCGTCCGTCCGTCCGTCCGTCCGTCCGTCCGTCCGTCCGTCCGTCCGTCCGTCCGTCCGTCCGTCCGTCCGTCCGTCGTCCGTCCGTCCGTCCGTCCGTCCGTCCGTCCGTCCGTCCGTCCGTCCGTCCGTCCGTCCGTCCGTCCGTCCGTCCGTCCGTCCGTCCGTCCGTCCGTCCGTCCGTCCGTCCGTCCGTCCGTCCGTCCGTCCGTCCGTCCGTCCGTCCGTCCGTCCGTCCGTCCGTCCGTCCGTCCGTCCGTCCGTCCGTCCGTCCGTCCGTCCGTCCGTCCGTCCGTCCGTCCGTCCGTCCGTCCGTCCGTCCGTCCGTCCGTCCGTCCGTCCGTCCGTCCGTCCGTCCGTCCGTCCGTCCGTCCGTCCGCAAAGTTTATTTCTATTTTAAATTCGGTCCCAGGGTCATGGATTATCTCCCCCTTTTGTACTTATACTTTGGTAATTTTCCCTTGTAACTCGCAACACGTGTAAACCCTAATAGCTTCACACCTGAAACTTGGTATGCAGCTTTCTTATGATAAGTAGATGCACAATATTTATGTTTCGAGTTTTGAGTTGACGCCTGAGCCATGGATTATCTCCTTTTTTGAACTTGGAATTTTATCAATTATTATCAAAGCGGTATGTGTTCTATGACCACATTTTCTACTTATTTTATATGTTACATGCATGACAATTATTTCTGGCAAGGGTGTCATTCCGGAAAATGGAGCCAAAGGTATTATATTCAATATGGTGACACATACATGAAATGAAACGACTAGGAATATCGACATTATTTACTCGAGGTCAAATTGAAAATAATCCGTGAGCCCCTACTCACTCGTTCTAGTTGTTATATTGAGGAATACGCCATTTGTTGTTGAATATTAGTGTATCATGAATTAAATTAAAATGTTAGCTATCCAATATATCCAATGTCAGCCTGTGAGAGAATACAAGTATCATATACATATATACCATATATGCATCTCAGCGTCAATTGACATCCAACAAGACGTATACATATTGGATGAGCAGTCGGCAAAGACATATAACGAACGCCTATAGAAAACATAACAAGTAAGACACATATCATAATCAGCGTTTATGTAATTACGATTTATGTTATATCTAAATGCAGTTTATATTATACAATGAACACGAATGGCAGGTATCAAGTTCGCATTTGCTGTTATAATTATGATGTAATATGATTCATCTGCTAATGATATATTATAACGTTGCAAAAGTTATTCAACTGTGACCTTTGAATGGGTAGGTCGTTGCATGGTCGATCTGCATATGTCTCAAGGTTACAAGCGGCAAGCTTTTTAAATATTAAATATATACTCATATTTTCTTTTACTGTAGTGGATTGAACTACACTTAGGCTAATCATTGGGGACAGTGTTGCTGTTCTTATCACTGATGTCTGGGTGGTAGGTCATATGCGGCAAAGTTGGGCACAGTTGGCTACCAGTTTCGGAACGTTGAAGAAAATAACATCGATGTTATTATTAGTATTACTATACTGATATTACCGGTGTGGGCGATGCGGTCAACCGGAAAAGCGGCTTGACTAGCATCATTTCCACAATAGTGGGACAGGTAAATTGTTAACCAATGTAGCCATAACAATTGTTTTTCTTGGAAAGGAAATACACAGATATCAAAGTTATCCGAAGCTCAACTGATGTTTTGCCTGCCCCTATATGCGACTGGTCCCGGCTTGCCATTGATTGGAATAACATGTTTTGTACAGACTTTAACATGCCATCGTGTGTTATTAGTGCCACCATGTGTTTATTTGTTCTATCTTTGACTCGTCTTGACATTCATTACAGGTGCTAGATTATATCCAGGTATGTCTTCCCGCTTTCCAGTCTATCGTTAAACTCCGAGTAATTATATGCCACTATTGGATCTGAGTTGTGTACCGTCTGCGTGCAGTCTATATATGTAGCATATCGAACCATCACAAAACATATCTATGCTTCAAAAGACGGTCTTGTTTTGAACTTATATTTCCGAGTATGGAAAGTCATTGAACCAATGTCCATACCTTTGTTCAGATGTACTGTTGTAATGCCTGATATTTGTCCCACTCGGACAGTATCGTGGCGAACTCCTCGTCAGACACCTGATTGTCCTGGAAGCATTTGCTGATTATACCATCTATCGATTTTTTCTTTGCTCTAGCACATATGGCGACCCTGTGGTGCTTCTGGCACTGGTCTTCAAGGCGCCGCCCAAACATCGCCCGGCCATACAGAGCAGGCCGGCCCCTGCTGCCGCGCCAGGCCATTTAGGCATACCTCTATCGATGCAGCTGTGACCGTTGACAGCAATGACATGCTGCCGACGCCGCTGACGACTGTCACTGTGGCCAGTGTAGTGCCGAAACCGCCGACTGTGTTTGCGGCTTGGTGATATTTTCAGCAAGGCCAATGCGAACAGATTCTTCGCGTATAAGAAGGTGTTGAATCTCGACGATTCGGGTCATCCGAAAGGCGTTGTGATCAACGGCGAGCCCGCCGACGGCAGTTTGGGATATAGTTCTTCAGTAGCCATTGTTGATCAAGCTCGACTAGGGTGTTAACAACAAGCTGGTATTTGATGGGGTGTTTTCTGTCCTGAAATTCACAACTGAACCGACTGTAACTTCAATAGGCAGGGACAAGATGTTATATGCCGATCGTTGGCCAGCGCTTTTTATTAACGCCTACGTTTTGCCGTTCAAGACGACGCTGACACGGACTTCATGTCTTGCTTTACCGCTGTAGTCTACTGAACATAGACCCATCCGCAAGATTCTGCCTGCTGCGAACATAGGAAAGCCCGTGTGACGAAGCGTTATAAACAAAATAATATTCGTGATCCCCAGTCCGCAGGCCGCCGCGTTCTTCAGTACAGATCGCGATGAGGTTGTTGAGCAAATACACCGGCGTCGGTGCCTCTAAAATTTGATCTACTGAAATTCGATCCACTGGCATCGGTGCTAATTCGTCGTCTTCCATGTTCTTTGCGCTTGCACAGGAGCTGCCCAGGCCGTATATACTGATTCCGTGAACTCAAGAACAACTGCAATCGGGAAATCGTTTTTTAATTATTGGTTGTTATCATCGGGGACAAAATCTCTAATTCACGGATATGCCCAGACTCCAGACGTTTCATCTCAGGATGGGCAAATTCAAGGGTAACGGTTTCCCCGTAGAAGCAGTCGCTCGCGTGAATGACTTTGAGGAGTGTGGATCGGGCACCATCGACTAAGTTATACGATGTATTCAACTGATCCAGATGTACACGTAAGGTTATCGTGAAGGCTACAAATACGGATTCGTCTCCCACATACCCACCCGGGACAAACCACCCGCGATTACCGGAGTACGTTGTTGCAAAACCTATCCGCCCAGCCAAGCGGGGGAGATTGTGACACGGTTGGAGGGCTCGACGATGAAGGTTGCAAGCCCGGTGGCTTTCGAGATCGTGAAATTGGCTCGGCCGTTGAGCACGTCTGCAGGAAAAGCCTGAAGGGCTCGCGAATTCCACAGCCATGGCTGTAACCTGACGCCTAATGGCTGGCTGTCCATTTTCGTAGCTGAACCCATCGTTTTCTGTAATGTTTCGCCAGCCGACCGTTAAGGTGATCTATCTGAGGCCAATACGTCGCTCAACGGCCGAGTTATCAATCGGTTCTGGAGCAGTACTTTCTAGACATTGGTTAGTGTTGCAAACATCTGTATTACTTTGTAATAATAATGGCTTTTGCTTCAAATGTCGTTGCAGGCTTCTGAGCGCTCTACGCACAGAAGGCCTTGATTATGTCTGACTTGACCATGTTTGTTGATGGCCAAAGGCCTAGCGCATTTTCGGCGGCGTTCACGGACATCAAGGGCAAATCGACGCTCAATAATGCGGCTCTCACATCCTGGCGGACTGCGCCTATGAAGTGGTGGCAGAAACAGCTTAAACTTCGTCATCTGGCTGTGGCGTGTCATACGACCATCATATTATCTTAAATCTGACCTCCTTTGTACATATTTCACGTATACTACCAGACGCGGATAATCCTGGACGAGATTCGCGCGCAACTACCACAGCAAAAGGATTTAGACTGGTAGGCCAATCCCTATGATCATCGGGTCTATGAGCGTATCTGCGCTGAGTTCAACATCAGCCCCCACTCCGACGTCCGGCAGCACATTCACCACGGCAACGCCATAATGTGCGAATTCAGCACATTTTGGAAGCCGAGTGGTCAGTACCGCATCGACCATGGTGGGCGATAAAATCTGTTATTTAACAAGAATGATTCGTTGAAGCACACTGTAGACATATTGAACGCGTGGACAACCTTTATCATCGCTTTTAGCGAGCCGGCGTCGAACGGCTGAACGACATCAGAACATAAGCTTGGGCAATCCTGGGCGCACAAACGTAGACGTGCACGAGCATCCTAAGTACTGGCACAGCTTTCGATGCCCATTAGGAGTTCCAGGCAAATATCGAAGACTCAATACCCTCACTAATTGGCATCCCGTCGTCGATTCAAGACTACGAATATGTCCTGTTGTTTTCGGGCTCCAGGGTGAATTTCGTCTTCGGAATCGGATTATACATGGCACATGTAGCTCCACGCACATACGGTGCAAGCACAGGGATACAACAACAAGATCATTGTGGCCACCTCCCAGCAACAGATCGGCCAAAACGGGACTGTCAACATGACGCCAGCACCCTCGACCGCTGTTGTCGTCAATTCCTAAGGCGTCAGATTGCCCGTCAGAACACCAACACCTAACCACGTAAATACACACTCGAATGAGGTCGGGTATGAAGCTGAAACAAATGGGTCTCGTGGTCGGCCTCGTGGCGACTGGGCTAATCGCGCTTTGGGTTTCTTGTCGGGATGGCCGGCCGCCCGGCCGGCCTGTCAGGCCAGCAAGGCAAACAATAGGCCAGCTACTGCCACAACCAGTGTTCAAGCATTCTCTGCGAGTCACACGGCTGTTTTTGACAAGATGGAGAGCAGGAAGGACGCGAGACCCCCGATGATGCCAGGAAGTGCGGCGGCTTTTCCAGCTAGCTTGGCCAGAATACTCCTCAGGGCCTTCAACTGTTTTTCACCCTGGCGTTGGCGCTGGCGCTGGCGCTGTAGCGGCACTGCCGCCCGTAAGAGCTAAAACCAGGGTCGAGACGCTCATCCCCTGGGGCTGAGAGGATAGACACGATCTTGATCCCTTGCTCGCGAAAGAGTGTTCTGATTCGCTCGCGGAAAGGTGTGTCATCGCGCATGTGCGTATCGTCTGGCGAACTTGTTGAAATTAGGAAATCGCCATCGTGTTTTCATCCAGAATGGCCTTCTTGTACCCTTCAATGTCGCGTCCATCCCTTGAATGCGCTTTTCGATCATGCGCTGATATTCGAGATCGGTCGCTCATTTAGCTTTGAATTTCATTGCTCTAGTTCGAGGTACTTCTCCGCTTCTGAGAGATTTCGCTGCGTTGTTAATGAGTGAGTCACTGGCGCTGCGGAGTAATTATATGGTCCCATCTCCGTTGAACAATGTCTTCTCTTCGAGAGAGTTGAGTCCCTCGTTCAGAGGTGCTATGGATGCTTCGGAATTGAGCATCTCTATCTCGTCGATGGAATTCACCATCGGCGTTTCGATGGCCTGTTCCCGGCGCCGCTGCTGTTCGGAACGGAGCTTTTTATAATAAAAAAAACACAATCCATCGGTGACGGCTTTCCGACCTCCCCGCTGGTTGGCGATCGTGGAGAGAGCAAGGGGTTTTCCGTTGTTCGCGATGATGTTGATATTGGGATACTTCTTGAGTCATAGGACCCCACATTTCAGCCAAGATTCTAAGTGTTTGATACATAATATGAAATATATATAATGACTTCAAAAATGGGTCACCCAGCATCACCAAATGTTGGTTATATGAAACTCCTCAGACGCAGGTCGCACACCATATAGTAAAATTAAACTGATTCTGATACCACCGCAATGGACTATTTAGCAAATTATAACATGCTTTATTATTGTTATCAATATTGCCAGTTATTATAGGGTTCGGATAACCAGCCAAAGCATATGAATATGTTGCTTTGAAACTTTTATATTTTGTCACATAAACATCAACATTGTTAAACATCGGAACCGTTTTCAAAGCATATATATGGTTATTATTGTAGTTTGCATCTTTATTACATTTAAATGACAGTTTTCTTTATTAAAAGGCATATTTTAAAAGAATGACAGAATATGTATAATATAACTGTAACTGACACAAAAAATGATATTACATTACAACACTATGCAGCTAATAAAGATTTGAACCTACAATTTGAACCTAAAAATAGGGTTTAAAAGTTTCACTTACTGAGTTGGGTGGTGTAATATTTTACTAGACGAAATGTATGAATGGGGTTCTAAGACTTTAGCAGCTAAACAAATGTAAAAACAATTCCTGCAGGATTATAATCTGTTGATAGATTGAATTTATTATTAAATAGTGTTGCTTTATCTGTTAGTGTAAATAAATACACCGGAAAGTCAACATTGAATATTTCTCCAGGATATGAAGTCAATATTCCAAATTCGGCATACATGTTTATCACGGCAAGACGAAGAAGCCTATTGATTTTCAGTGCGTTATCTCCCTTATTTACTGGCCTTGCATCAACGGGCGTATATCGTGACCTTCTGCACTCTTGTTAATAAATAAAATGTTTATTCCGAATTTTAAACAAACAATTGAAGATCTAAAACATAAAGAGGATACAAAAAATAATAACAATATGTGCAAGAATCTGGACCATTAAAAGGGGGTTTATCAGAATTTGCATTTGGAAATGGCGCTTCTGGGTTGGCTCATAGTAATTGTGGATACTGTTGTATGACTGCCGGTTTCCATAGGAATAGGCATTGCGGGTAGTATATGTGGTGCGTTTGTATTTACAAGTAAGTTTATTAATACAAAACTGTTAAAAAAGGCAGAGAAACATGATGAAACACGCATGTCTACCATGGTTAAGCTTAATTCTATTGCAAATAAGGTATCGACTGCACTAGGCGATGGCAACATATCTGATGAATAATTTAAATTTATAATGGAAGAAATGGATAAATATAAACAAATTAAAGCAGATATGTTAAAAATGTAAATGGGTAGAACAAAATAATTTTCATTTTAGTGTGGTGTGATAAACAAAAATAGGGCTTAACGCTCATATATGTAAAATATATTTCATCCAGGAATATACTTTCGGCGAAAGGACAATCATGATATATTGTATATATATAGCAAACTGTGGTGATATGGCTTGTCATGCAAATACATGCGCTAATAAACTTTCTTTCGGCGAAAGGACACGCATGGATGATTTTGTCTATCTAGAAAAAAACTCAGACACAACATCCTTTACAATATGTAATTTTTTGATGAAAACACGCAGTGGGACGGAGCACTGAACAACACTATGCTATGAGTTTGTTAATGCATGAAAAGCGATTAAAAAATTACAGTAAAGAAACTAAGTTCGTTGTCTTGAAGGCATTAATGAATTAACCTTTTTTTTCATTGGTGATTTTAACTGTTTCAGCATCTGCTTTTGATTAGCCGAATTTAACAAAATATTCCGTTTATCTGATTTTATTACGTTCTCCAAACTCGTGTATGTTGTCACACACGCTTCTTCTGAAGTATTTTTTATTTCACACTCCCCTGTAACTCTTCTGTCAGTTGAAAATAAGTCCTTCAGAATGTTTTTCATTTTTTCAATTTTTGTTATGTCTTACTGGTTGCCGCCCTCTGCAAATATCTTGTGAAGACATATATAGGAAGGTGCTGATATTTACTCTGAAACTCCTGTATATTGGTCTTCATTTCCATGTCGTCTGGATATTTGTTTTGCAGCCAGGTGAGAAAAGTAGAACAATCTGTTGAAGTTGAAATAGGTTTCCATGTCCCTGAAAACAGAATATGATGATATTGCATCGCGTAGTAAAAACAATAATGGATAAACAGTGTGAAAATAACGAGAAATAATCAAAACGTGTTAATACCGTCTGTATGTACATAGGATGTTATGTTAAACAAATATAAAAGCTGTACTTACATTGTATATATATTATATGTGTTTCATAAGACCATTTAAAAAAAAACGTTACGCATTATGTTTTACCGCGGGGCGGGCGGGCGGCGGACAGAAACACTGCATAGTTTGTGTACACAAATCCTCTGAAACCGGTTAGTCGATCGAATTGAAACTTTTCACACGTATTCTACACATATTGAAGATGTGCACATAGGGTACAGAGTTTGTGTTCTGAACTTTGAAAACTTTCGGTAAATTGATCTATAATTATACACACGTCTTCTACACAAATTGAAGATGTGCACCTTGGTGTATTTATGCCGACAAATATGTTTAACAAAAATATCAAATTTTTAACTTAGCCATGCCGAAAAATATGTTTTAACAAAAATATCACATTTTTAGCTTAGCCATCTTTTCTACATTTGTGTACTGAGTTTGTGTACACAGCTCCTCTGAAACTGTTCATTCAATCGATATGAAACTATACACACGTCTGCTACACATATAGAAGATGTTCACCTTGATGCTTTTATGACGAATTTTTTTTTAACAAAAATATCACCTATTTAACTTAGTCATTTTGTTCTACATGTTTTTATGCAATTCTATATAGGGTACATATGTTGTGTACACAACACCTCTAAAACCGTTCAGTCAATAGATCTGAAACTATATACACGTCTTCTACACATATTGAAGATGTGCCGAAAACAATATATTTTCACAGAATTATCACCATATTGTGTACACAACTCCTCTGAAACCGTTTGGTCAATCGATCTGAAACCATACACACGTCTTATACATACATTTAAAATGTGCACCCTTGTATGTTTATGCCGAACAAATATTTTTTAACAAAAATATCACATTTTTAACTTAGCCATTTTTTCTACATTTTTATATATAATTCTATATAGGGTACAGAGATTGTGTACACAACTCCTCTGAAACCGTTCAGTCAATCGATCTGAAATTATACACACGTCTTTTACGCATATTGAAGATGTGTACCTTGGTGTTTGTATGCCGAAACAAATATACTTTTTACAAAAATATCACCTTTTTAAATTAGCCATTTCTTTTCATTTTTGTATTCAATTCTATATTGGGTACAGTATTGTGTACACAACTTCTCTCGGAAAACTTTCAGTCAATCGATCTGAAACTATACACACGTCTTCTATCAACATTGAAGATGTGCACCGTGGTGTTCTAATGCCGAAGAAATACTTTTTAACGAAGATCTGACCTTTTTAAATAAAAAAATTCTACATTTGTGTATTCATATATATATATATCATACAGTGTCTGTGTACACAACTCCTCTGAAACCGTTCAGTCAATTGATCTGAAACTATACACACGTCTTATACACATATTCCGACTTGTCATATTGTTCTCTGTCGTTCTACTTTGTGGCTGTGACCGGAGAAATGGGGTTTATGGGATTTGTGGAGCTACACTGGTCAGAAAAGCCATAAGCCCCATGTTTCTCCAGTCTCGGCCACATTTCACCATGCTATTGTAACTGCTGTCAAACCACGAAATTCGTTCACAGCAATGCCATTTACATACTAATTGTAATATATAGCAACATATTAGCATATTATTATACTATTTAGCGTGTTTCATGTGTGTATTCGAACATAAATATTTGAACATCAAAAATATGGCTGAAAATTCAAAATGGTGGCGATAATAACTTAAATTGTATTAGATGCGCAATACTCGCTGACATGGCATCTATGGAGGAACGGAAATGCGTTTCCATTCGATATGAAATTTATGAAAGAGTCAGGCACACTTTATGCACCGAGGCTCTGGCGTGGATTGGAGCACAACATTGTTGATTAGTTTCATTCAATTCATATCAAATAGACACGAGAAGGAGATTATGTGTTTCTGTTTACCACATGCCTTCAATCGGCAAAGAACAGAAGCTTGGACTTATCCCAGCACACTGTTTTAGAGATCAGGCGCCATTGTTGTTTTGGAACCATCTAACATGTCATATTATAGGTGTCTGCTCTTTGTTTCATACCTCTTATTACCAAACAGAAACGCATCCTAATAATTGTACTGAGGCACAAATGCTTGAAATGACGTTTAATACACGCTGACGTCAGCGTCATAACAGCTTTCATTTCTCGCACGATTTGGCAAGTCATTTTCTTAATATAATTAGTGCAAACTACGAATACGTAGAAACTGTTATGCTGGCACGGTCAGCCAATCAAATTCGGCCCAAGTGTTATGACGCGTGTCGTATCACTTTTATTAAATCGGCTACAACACAGCATACAAGCGTTTGCACGTGATAATTTAAAATGTTGCATAAGTTGGCATACATCAATCTACGATAATTTAATACATATAGGTATACATTAATTATTGAATGTTTGGAAGAAACTCTTCAATATCTGGTTTCCATGACAAGACATAATAATTACAAACCATGTATCAATACCATTTACGCGTTTGTGCAGGCGGATATGATCATACAGTGGTCGCCTATGCCATATGTCACAATTCTACAGTCGGCCGTGTTCACGCAACACTCGATCAGCGATGGTAAATATTGAGCCTGCACTCAGGAAGTTGCATTGGTCGAAAACCGGGGTCTGACATGCACAGTATTCATGATATATACAACATTACAGTCAGCCCACAGACCCCGGTGATCTCCACCCTAACTGAATGCCGGCCCCTGACATTGACATGTACAATATTCTGGGAATATACAATAACATTACAGTCCGCCCACATACCCCGGTGATCTCCAACCTACATTCGGGCGGCATCGTGCTGGGAACTGAAGGCCGGTCCCTGACACTGACGTGTACATCCAGGGGAGGCAACCCCGAGCCGACCGTGACCTGGTACCGTAGCACCACACAGCCTACAGCCCTGAGAAGCTCGAACACGGGACAACTGGAGGGAGATGGCTATACTGTTACCGTCACCTACACATTCACGCCGATCCGGACCGACGACGGCGTCAACTATATATGCCAGCTGTCGTACACCTCACCTACGGTAAACGTCATGGATTCCGTCACCATGACACTCCGCCTCAATTGTAAGTATTCATCCTCACATTGACCACCATAAGTTGAGAAGAAGATAATTCCATGAACGTGAATGTTTCCGTAACTCGGCTCATGTCTCATACAGCATGTTTTGCAAACGTGGTTTAACATATAAAGGTAGCAATTGTTTCCAGATGGTGATATATGAATCAGGATGTATGCATTGATAACCCAATAGTGTTCAGATTGCTTAGGATTTCTTTATTTTAGCATGCGTACAATGTCTCGGGTATATCGTTTGGCTGAGGAAAAACATATACATTGTTAATATTATTCCTGCTGGCTTCAAAGTCATTTCTTGACAGAACATACTGGGAACACGTTAGAATGATAGTTACACACAACGTTCTTTGGCTGGCGGATGGAGAGAGATTCCAGCATGAAAACAATGTCGAGTTGTGTTGTCACGTGCATGATTTCCCAGCTGATTTCACCTTTGGTCAAAACTATCTGTTGCAATGCTTTGTGTTTTAATCGCTTTCCAATGAGTATAGATCGGCAACTAACCCTTAGAACGTGGGAAACATAAACTTTCGTCTGCTGTTGCTTGACATTTTATCTTCTTTCTCAACAAATACGTGATTCGACAGTACTTTAGAATCACTTACATTATAAATGATTGTAACGTGTTTTCAAACCATGTTTTGATGAGGAAATTGGAAATAAAATATAAACAGCAGATGACAGATTATAATTCAGCAGCGTATGGGTTAATGAAAACGAGTTTGCTATTTGATCAGTATCTACACTGGTCACACATTCCATAAGCCCCATTTCTCAAACCACGGCGGCAAATGTTGATATAGGAAGAAATATAGCTAGATGTATTGCGTGTATTGATGTGATTATCTGAATTTCCAGTTGATTAACAGCTGGAGAAGATCGGTGCCCAAACATAACACGCGTGGTCCAATGCCTGAACCACAACACAATATGTAATGCATGTACATGTAAGAAACATGAGATAAACTGTCGATGTTTAAAACGTTTATATTGTAGTATGTCAATGTGTTTCAAATGC
Source organism: Conchocele bisecta (assembly GCA_029237695.1). Classification (NCBI taxonomy): domain Eukaryota; kingdom Metazoa; phylum Mollusca; class Bivalvia; order Lucinida; family Thyasiridae; genus Conchocele; species Conchocele bisecta. The sequence continues at coordinate 107,755,360 of CM055270.1, forward strand.
AACGTGGGCAAGTATCCGATAGAATCTAACTTATTTTATTTCTGAAAAATAGAACATTACTCCCAAGCTATGTGTTTAATATGTTTGCATTGGAAATCATATCATAATTTTAGTTCTGCTGATTCGTTCTATTCCGTACTGTATGCCCAACAGGTGTCCATTACATTGGCCCAGGTAGACCCTACTGTCTGTTCCACATTTTTCTGCCGACATCATTTTGACCATTAAAGAGATTAAATATCCTAACAAATATTTAAATGTAAGTAGTTGTTCATCATTAACAAAAGTCAAACTCACAATTGTATACTACCGTATTAAAGAAAAGGTACATGTTATGTTTTACCGCACCTTTGTGTTTTTCACATTTTTAACTTACATGTCGCCTTTTTTCTACATTTTTGTATACAATTCTATATAGGGTACAGAGTTTGTGTACACAACTCCTCTGAAACTGTTCAGGAAATCAATCTGAAACTGCACACGTGTTCTACACGTATTGAAGATGGTGCACCTTTGCGTTTTGATGACAAACACATATTGTTTAACAAAAATATCACCTTGTTAACATAATAGCCATTTTGTATACATGTTTGTATACAATGATATATAGGGTACATAGTTAGTAGTATAGAGGGATTCAAAATGATACCACCTAACGAGGGTATCATTTCTCCACCCTATATACTACTCCACCACCCCCCGAAAAATCAAAAATTGGTTAACGAGGAAATTGTCTCCCACTAAAAATTGGACGTGAAAAACATAATGTTTTTCAGACAGTAAATTTAAGTATAGAGGGATTCAAAATGATACCACCTAACGATGGTATCATTTATAACCCTCTATACTATTCCCACCACCCCCAAAAAATTAGTTAACGAGGAAATTGTCCCACCAACCACGAAATATTCAAAATTGGTGTCATAAATACATCATGTTTTTTTCACGTCCAATTGAACATATAAAACAATAGTCTTAAAAAGGATTTATTTTTGACACCAATTTATGAATTTATTCTAATAAGTTTCTGATTTAAATGTGCCCACGAGTGATAGTTTATATTCCAACACCCCATTTTTATCCTCCAATATAGATAATTTATTTCGCAGATCAGCAACTAATTCTACCACTCTAGTCTACCACGTTCACCTGTAGCCACCTGACAGTGTAGTTGCTTATGTCTACAAAGAGTTTGGGCACTAATGAATTTACAAGGGCATCTGGGGCATTGAAATTGCAGGGGGGACACAAGGAATTTTTCTACGTCTCGTAGATGCTTCGTAGATATTCTTTACGCGTAAAACGTCTTACAAACAGTCTCACACTCCATTATATATGTATAGTTTATGTTTATATTCAATTAGAAGTGAAAAAAACATAATGTTTTCAAGACCAATTGAACATATAAATTTTATAGGTTATACAAAAGTATATTACAGAAAATATGATAACGTCAGAAACTAGAGAGATAAATAGAAAGTTTGAGAAGAGAAGCCGAATCTCTAGGGATTACTTATAGTACACGGTTGAGAGTTAGGGGGTTGACAAAGCTGATAAATGCCACAAAGAATGAGGCGTTTACAGAAAATATGATAACGTCAGAAACTAGATCAGAAATAGAAAGTTTGAGAAGAGAAGCCGAATCTCTAGGGATTACTTATAGTACACGGTTGAGAGTTAGGGGGTTGACAAAGCTGATAAATGCCACAAAGAATGAGGCGTTTATGAAGCGGTTTACCCGCGCCTATAAAAGAGGGGCATTTAACGACCTCTCACTAGCGGAGGAAGTTGGTAACAGAATTCAAAAAGAAAGTATTGCGGAGCTAAGGGCTAGTGTAATTAATTCTAAAGAATTACCTTCAAGCACCAATAATTTGAGACGCCCAATACAAAATAATAAGAAAAAATCTATAGTTCGCGCGATAGTGGAAAAAGGTGAAGAAATATTGGGGGCTCACGATGAAACATTGGAAAAGGTAGAAAATGGAAGACGGTAGTTACATTATCCTTTCGTAAAAACATAAACATTAACGAGTCTGAACGCATGTCCGATAAACTAGCTCCGTATCTAACAACCAATTTTTATTTGAGATATTCATATTCTTACAAGCTAGAACATATGGAGGAAATTAAAAATGGAAAACCTAAAACTATAATATTTCACAAAAATCTCGGTGGTAGCGAACCACTATCATCAATGAAAAACCGAATTAAAAAATGGCTGTCAGATAAGGAGCAAACACGAATAATGTCCGATAAAATAGACAGACCGAATACAAAGTGGAAGTTGTAAGATGGGTAGTAGGTTTTCGTAAAGCTAATTACAGGGTAGTAGGGGAATAGATTTGGACTACAATCCAAAGAAGCAGGCAGAGAACTTCCAAAATGGCTGAAGAATAAAAAAGGTATGTATTCTTTAGATAAGTATAATGACGACCTTTGTCTGTTCAGGTGTCTAGCTATGCATATGACAGATGAAAAGACCCGACAGATGTACAGAAAAGGCGAAAGAAACTTAGTAAGCAATATTTTGGTAGTAATGTGGTTTCACCAATTCCTTTTTCAGATCTGAAAAAGGTTGAAGAGTTTTTTAAAATCGGTATAGAAGTATATCAACCCACCGAATGTAATGTATGGTGTTGAAAAAGGTACCAGCGCACTATAATGAAATAGGTAATAAACCAATGACAATAGGACTGTTTAATAATACACGCATTTCTGATAAAAAAACCTTAAAAACCTATCTAAAATTTACGCCTGCGATAATTGCAAACAGAAATTCACGACAGCGAGTAATATGAAGAGACACGGACCAACATGTATGAGAGGTGAGACAAAAGTAATATGTGATGGTAATTATTTAGAGCGCCCGCGTTCGTCGTTCGAGAAAGCGTTTTACCCAAAACCCAAAAGGTTCTAACAGTTATGGGGCGATCGATTGGATGTATTCTGTGGAAAAGCGGGAGGGAATTCACATTCACCACGAACAGTGCGGACACGGAGGTGAAAGATGGATTTTAGGAGCTCCGGTAGATGGATACTGTCCAGAAACCAATACCGTATATCAATATCACGGCTGTTACTGGCACGGGTGTGAGATTCATGCAAAGCATAGAAAAGAAGAACGCGCATCCACTATGAGAAGAGATACATTTATTTATTAGAAAAAGCAAAGAATTCAACCTAGTAGTTATGTGGGAATGTGAATTCCAAAGAACGGGTAAAGATATAAAGATCGGTTGCGACACTACTCTTTATCCATATCAGATAGTATACGATTTTGAGGCATATCTCCAGTCAGAAGTTGAAACTACCGGTAATAGTTTAGAGTACGAAGCTGAGCACGTTCCGGTAAGTGTTAGTATAGGAGATAATTTCTCAGGAACAGTAACTCATATTTGTGATAAAGATCCTGCAAAACTAATAGAAAAATTTGTAGAAGATTTGAAAGTCAGGGGAAAAGCTATAAGAGAAGAACAATGGTTGAGATATGGGTTTAATACAGAACATTTACATAAAAACCAAATCGCCAAGATCGAACAGTGGATAGAGCAAGTACCGGTTACAGGTTTTAACAGCAGTACGTACGATATAAACTTAATAAAGAAATATTTAGTTGGCGAATTGGCATCAACAACAAAGAAAGTAATGGTCGGAAAACGGGCAAACGCAACAATATTTCTATTTACTCCGGAGTTTAGATTTCTTGATGTAATACTTTACCTAGGACCGGGTGTAAGTTACGATAATTGGATAAAAGCCTACGACTGCAAAGGACAGAAATCTTTCTTTCCTTACGAGTGGTTCGAACAAACTTGATAACCCAGGAGTGCCTGATATAGAGAATTGGTATTCCAAACTATCGGGGAAAATGTTACTAGATTAAACAGAATTAAGTAAATGTCGTAGAATTTTCGAAGAAAAGAATATGAAAACTTTCAGAGATTGGTTGAAATATTATAGCGATTTAGATATAGCACCGTTCCTAGAAGCGGTAGAAAAAATGTGTGAATTTTATAAACACAGAGGAGTGGATATTTTCAAAGATGCGGTAACACTACCGGGTGTGGCTATACAATATTTATTGAGAGGAACCATTAAAGAACAAAAATCTATAAAGGTGGTCATACCGGAGGGGGCTCTATATGCACCAAAAGAAGAAACATACGAAATGATGAAAGACGCTCTAGTCGGGGGTCCATCAATCGTATTTACACGCTATGCAGAAGCCGGTGTTTCAAATATTAGATCTAATTTCTCATTTGGATCAAATGAAAATTAACAAATTAAACCTTGCAAGGCTATTTTGGGGTATGATGCAAACGCGTTATATTTATCTACGTTTAAATAAAGATATGCCGTGTGGGAGAGAAACTATACACCATATAGATACCCCACATAATCCTAAATTTATTAAAAAGTTTTGTAAAAGAGTTATATCTGGAGACTGGTTTGGGTTTGCGGAGGTGGATATAGAAGTTCCACACAACTTAAAAGATTAGTTTTCTGAAATGTCTCCACTTTTTATAAACAGAGAAGTAGATGTTGATGAGGTTCCAGCACACATGATAAAATATAATTTGATACTGGAAGAACTAGAGGAAATGGAAGAAAATTGGTGGGATCTATGTCGGCCACTAAAAGTATTGCTGTACGCGCCACTGTTGAAATGGTATTTAAAACACGGCCTGGAAATAACGGGAGTTCATCGTGTTACAGATTATATTAGTGGTAAATGCTTCGAATGGTTCGCAAAAGAAGTTACAGCCGCAAGACGAACAGGCGATGTGAACCAAATAAGAACCAGTAGCGGATATAATTTTAAATTATTAGGCAATTCGTGTTGTGGAAAAATGATAGAGGCAAAAGAGAGACATTTAAATACGACATATGCACAAGACGAAACCTGTGTTGACAAAGCCTTAAGATCTGCATTCCTTGACGATTTGGAAGAGATAGGAGATGCGTACGAAATGTCTTCCCGAAAACCCCGGTGTGCAGTAAAGAGCCCCTTCCACTGTGGAATAGCGGTTTATCAACTAGCTAAATTGAGAATGTTGGAACTTTACTACGAATTTCTAGACAAATACGTAAAAAGAGAAGACTTTGAATTAATACAGATGGACACGGATAGTATGTATATAGGAGTTAGTGGAAAAATGATACAGGAATTGATTAGACCTAACTTACTAGACGAGTTTGAAAAAGAAATAAATGGTTGGCTTGGGATAAATGGAGCGAAAGAGAGCCAGGACTTTTCAAAATGGAATTCAGCGGAGATAGGGCGATAGCGTTATCTAGTAAGTGTTATTTCGTAGAAAAATATAATTCAACTAATATTGAAAAAATTAATAAAAACTCTGCGAAAGGAATGTCCAAGAGAACTAACAATTTAAATTGGGATAGATATAAACGAGTACTAAGTGAAACTACGGAAGATGGAAAACACATTATAGATGTAGCACAAAATAGAGGATTTAAAATGAAAGACGGCGTTATGAAAACGTACTGTCAACAAAAATTAGGACTCTCGGCGTACTACGATAAAAGACGCGTGTTACCAGACGGAATACATACAGAACCTCTCTTGATTTAAGCAATCGGGGCAGCTTGGTGTCAGAAGGTACCATAAGAAGTTATTCGCGAACAAAACCGCGAGATGGACCATCAGCCAAATAATAGAACACGGGCTCATCGGGTTTTGGTAATAGAGCGATCCAGATGATATACATTCAGAGACCACACGGGATCAGTCGCGCGTCGGCTGCCACCTTCAAGCTCTCCCGGTTGATAGAGGTACCGGACGTCAACATCCGATGGAAGCGCAATTGGAGATTGATGCTCTCTAAACAAACAGGTCGCCCGCGTGAGACGGCAGAGGGCTTGCTCGTCACCTTTTTAGACTTGATGGCATCTACTGGCTTCTTACCTATCAATCTGGTCACCTCTCCGTTCAGTGCGGAGACCACGGCGGGCAGTCTGGCCACCCACTCGAACGATCGCGAATGAGGGTCTACAAGTTCTTTGACATATTGGTGTCCGAACAGCCTCTCAGCCAGGGTTCGATTGAACCGCTCCACGATCCCCTGGTCCGGGTGGATGTTGACGCGGCCGCGTCTGATAGAAACTGTGTGCTTAGACAATATATGAGAGACCGCGCCCATGAACTCGCGGCCGGGATCGACCTGGAGAAGATTCGGCCATTTGAGAGGACTCCTCTTATATATTCGGGAAAGAGCCTGGGCCACTTCCTTAGACTCTTTAGTGGCAAACGGCTCAGCCCCCTTATAACGACTCGCTACGTCAACGATTGTCAGTGCGTACTTGTACGTTTTGCGACCGACGCGATCGTGAGGGGAGAAACAGGAGATCCGCTTGGTGAACTTGGTTCGGCACCGGCACGTCGAATTTCGGGCTCGGAATATTGTGAGGCGCGGGTAAATAGATCTGCCAGATGGCCTGCCTCTTGAGCCATTCCTTGACTGCGTTTTCTGAAACCTTGGTCGCCGCCGCGAGGTTCTTGATGGCCGCGAGTCCCTTCCAGTAGCCTCGTGGGCTATAGTATGTGTTTGCCAGCTTGCGCGTTAGTTTGGTATCAAGTTTGCGCGTGTTCATCGTATGCGAAGTATTCTAATATATCGGACAATCTCCAACGTGCCCTCGCCAGTTCATCCGGTAACTGCGTCGTTAATAATAAACCTTTGTTGGTACAATCGACGATTGGTTAAGTTCTGAAGGAAGTCGGAGGAATCTAATTCATCGATTGGAGTTGAGGAGGATTCTAACATCCGCTTTGCGAAAAGGGTGGCCGCTTTTTCATCCTCGCGCCACGTCTCGAGAGAATCTCGGGCCTGACGAATCATACTCTTTGCACCAGCTATACGATGTTTTTGGGCAGTGTAGCCTACATCGATCATAGCAAAAGAAAGATCGTCAACTAACATCGTTCATATATATATATTTTATAAAAAAAATGTTTTTTAATTAATTAATTATTTTATATAGTAGCCGACGAGACCCACCACACCCATTCCCACGACGATGAACGCGATCTCGCGGTCTTTTTGGGCCTCTGACGGTACATAGAAATCTGAAAGTTGGGGCTCGGGATCAATTGGATCGAGACTTTTCTACGGATATGCCAGCGCGTACTCGCGGTTGGCTTCTTCAAGGTTCTGGAAAGTTTGCGCGGCGTGATTGTCTCATATTTGTGATAAAGATCCTGCAAAACTTATAGAAAAATTTGTAGAAGATTTGAAAGTCAGGGGAAAAGCTATAAGAGAAGAAGTGTGGTCAAGATATGGGTTTAATACAGAACATTTAAGTAAAAACCAAATCGCTAAGATCGAACAGTGGATAGAGCAAGTACCGGTTATGGGTTTTAACAGCAGTAAGTACGATATAAACCTAATAAAGAAATATTTAGTAGGTGAACTATCTGCAACAACAAAGAAAGTAATGGTCGGAAAACGTGCAAACGCAACAATATTTCTATTTACTCCAGAATTTAGATTTCTTGATGTAATACTTTATCTAGGACCTGTGTAAGTTACGATAGTTGGATAAAAGCCTACGACTGCAAAGGACAGAAATCTTTCTTTCCTTATGAGTGGTTCGATTCTCCAGACAAACTGGATTACCCAGGACTACCCGATATAGAGAATTGGTATTCCAAACTATCTGGGAAAATGTTAATAGATGAAACAGAATTAAGTAAATGTCGTAGAATTTTCGAAGAAAATAATATGAAAACTTTCAGAGATTGGTTGAAATATTATAACGATTTAGATGTAGCACCGTTCCTAGAAGCGGTGGAAAAAATGTGTGAATTTTATAAACACAGAGGTGTGGATATTTTCAAAGATGCGGTAACACTACCGAGTGTGGCTATACAATATTTATTGAGAGGAACCATTAAAGAACAAAAATCTTCAAAGACGATTATACCGGAGGATGCTCTATATGCACCAAAAGAAGAAACATACGAAATGATGAAGGACGCTCTAGTTGGTGGTCCATCAATAGTATTTACACGATATGCAGAAGCTGGTGTTTCAAATATTAGATCATTTGGATCAAATGAAATTAACAAACCTTGCAAGGCTGTTTTGGTTTGGGGTACGATGCAAACGCGTTATATTTATCTACGTTAAATAAAGAGATGCCGTGTGGGAGAGAAACTATACACCATATAGATACCCCACATAACCCTAAATTTATTAAAAAGTTTTGTAAAAGAGTTTTATCTGGAGACTGGTTTGGGTTTGCGGAGGTGGATATAGAAGTTCCACACAACTTAAAACACAAGTTTTCTGAAATGTCCCCAATATTTATAAACAGAGAAGTAGAGGTTGATGAAGTTCCCACACACATGTTAAAATATTTGGAAGATACTGGAAGAACTAGAGGAAATGGAAGAAAATTGGTGGGATCTATGACCGCCACTAAAGTATTGCTGTACGCGCCACTGTTGAAATGGTATTTAAAACACGGCCTAGAAATAACGGAGTTCATCGTGTTATAGATTATATTAGTGGTAAAACCCTTCGAATGGTTCGCAAAAGAAGTTACAGCCGCAAGACGAACAGGCGATGTAGAACCAAATAAGAAACCAGTAGCCGACATAATGAAATTATTAGGAAACTCGTGTGTGGGAAAAATGATAGAGGCAACGGAGAGACATTTAAATACGACATATACGCGAGACGAAACCTGTGTTGACAAAGCATTAAGATCCGCGTATTTTGATGATTTGGAAGAGATAGGATATGCGTACGAAATATCTTCAAGAAAACCCAGGTGTGCGCTAAAGAGACCATTCCATTGTGGAATAGCGGTTTATCAACTAGCTAAATTGAGAATGTTGGAATTTTACTACGAATTTCTAGATAAATACATAAAAAGAGAAGACTTTGAATTAATACAGATGGATACAGATAGTATGTATATAGGAGTTAGTGGAAAAACGATAGAGGAATTGATTAGACCTAACTTACTAGACGAGTTTGAAAAAGAAAAAATAAATGGTTGGCTTGGGATAAATGGAGCGAAAGAGAGCCCGGACTTTTCAAAATGGAATTTAGCGGGGATAGGGCGATAGCGTTATCTAGTAAGTGTTATTTTTGTAGAAAAAATTAATTTCACTAAAGATAATTTGGAACAAATTAAAAATTAATAAAAACTCTGCGAAAGGAATGTCCAAGAGAACTAACAATTTAAATTGGGATAGATATAAACGAGTACTAAGTGAAACTACAGAAGATGGAAAACACATTATAGATGTAGCACAAAATAGAGGATTTAAAATGAAAGACGGCGTTATGAAAACGTACTGTCAACAAAAATTTAGGACTCTCGGCATACTACGATAAAAGACGCGTGTTACCAGACGGAATACATACAGAACCTCTATTGATTTAAGTAATCGGGGTAGCTGGGTGTCAGAAGACACTATAAGAAGTTCTTCGCGAACAAACCCTCGAGATGGCCCATCATCCAAATAGTAGAGCACGGGCTCATCGGGTTTGGTAATAGATCGATCTAGATGATATACATTGAGAGACCACACTGGATCAGTCGCGCGGCGGCTGCCACCTTCGAGCTCTCCCGTTGATAGAGGTACCGGACGTCAATATCTGATGGAAGCCGCTGCTCCTCTAAACCAACGGGTCGCCCGCGCGAGACGGCAGAGGGCTTGCTCGTCACCCTTTTAAACTTGATAGCATCTACAGGCTTCTTACCTATCAATCTGGTCACCTCTCCGTTCAGTGCGGAGACCACGGCGGGCAGTCTGGCCACCCACTCGGTCGACCGTGAAGTGGGGTCTACAAGTTCTTTGGCGTATTGGTGTCCGAACAGTCTCTCAGCCAGGGTTCGATTGAAGCGTTCCACGATCCCCTGGTCCCGGTGGATGTTGACGCGGCCGCGTCTGATAGAAACTTTATGCTTAGACAATAGATGAGAGACCGCGCCCATGAACTCGCGGCCGGGATCGACCTGGAGAAGATTCGGCCATTTGAGAGGACTCCTCTTATATATTCGAAAGAGCCTCGGCCACTTCCTTAGACTCTTTAGTGGCCAACGGCTCAGCCCCCTTGTAACGACTCGCTACGTCAACGATTGTCAGTGCGTACTTGTACGTTTTGCGACCGACGCGATCGTGAGGGAGAAACAGGAGATCCGCTTGGTGAACTTGGTTCGGCACCGGCACGTCGAATTTCGGGCGCGGAATATTGTGAGGCGCGGGTAAATAGATCTGCCAGATGGCCTGCTTCTTGAGCCATTCCTTGACAGCGTTTTCTGAAACCTTGGTCGCCGCCGCGAGGTCCTTGATGGCCGCGAGTCCCTTCCAGTAGCCGCGTGGCTATAGTATGTATTCGACAGCTTGCGCGTTAGTTTGGTATCAAGTTTGCGCGTGTTCATCGTATGCGAAGTATTCTAATATATCGGACAATCTCCAACATGCCCTCGCCAGTTCGTCCGGTAACTGCGTCGTTAATAATAAACCTTTGTTGGAAGTTTCGCTGCAGCCCCAATCGCGTTTGGGTTGGAACAGGAGAGGGAAATCTAATTCATCCAATCTCGATTGGGAGGAATCTAACATCCGCTTTGCGAAAAGGGTGGCCGCTTTTTCGTCCTCGAGACAATCTCGGGCCAGACGAATCATACTCTTTGCACCAGGTAAACGATGTTTTTGGGCAGTGTAGCCTACATCAATCATAGCGTTATAAAGTTCGTCAACTAACATCGTTCTATATATATATATATTTATAAAAAAAAAATGTTTTAATTAATTAATTTAAAATCTCGATTGTTAATATAATAGCCGGCGAGACCCACCACACACCCATTCCCACGATGATGAACGTGATCTCGCGGTCCTTTTGGGGCTCTGACGGTACATAGAAATCTGAAAGTTGGGGCTCGGGATCCATTGGATCGAGACTTTTGTGCGGATATGCCAGCGCGTACTCGCGGTTGGCTTCTTCAACGTTCTGAAAAGTTTGCGCGGCGTGATTTTCGCGGCGAAGCTCTTCATTGACCCAGTCCAGATGGGCGGTTCGTTTTTTCGACCATGCTTCCTTTGCGCTATTGAGTTGTTCTACAGCTAAATCATGACGCTTACGCTCCTCATCCACGTTCGAGCTTTTCATTTTAGAGAATATAAAGTTGCTACCGCTGAACGCCAATGCGTTTACAAGCGCACCACCTACTATTACTGCGATTGAAGCCATTTATTTCCATATATTAACTGGTAGAATTCCAGCTTTAACTAGATAATCTCGGGTCCAAACTGCGGCCGCTACATCTAAGGTCGCGAGCCCTACGTCTCTCACAGTAAAGTCCAATTTGGGAGCGTTCCTCCTAGGGCCATCTTTGATAGTCGAGCATACCCGATACTGAAACCCGATATCACCACGGCGTGATAAAGCGCATTCACTAACATTTTACCATCTTGTTCAGCCATTGTTATAATTATTGCATATAAAATGGGTCGCGATCAATGTTTAAATGGGGCGCATCCAAATTCAACATTGTTGATGATTGGTGTTTAGTAACTTTCTTCTGAACACTGGCTGGTTGTTTTTTCTGGTATTTCCACACGCACAGGGCACCAACAACTGCCAGACCACCACCAACAACCCAACTCCAATTCACGAATTTGGGTTCAATCGGATTCGCCCAACTCCAACGGTAGTTGGTATTGGGTGACAAATTCTTTGAATTTGAGTGTGCTTCCAATTCGTGAATTGGGGGTGTTGTTGTACTCAACTCTGTATTCAGATGTTTTGCTGTCTCCGTCCCCGATTGCAACCCCAATCTCGATTGGAGTTTAGCCTCTCGAAGCTCGGCGAGTATTTATCTTGTTTAACTTTTCGGGTGGCAGCCGCCGCCCTCCCAGCTGCCTGTCTTTTGGGATTTTTTATATGCGGTATGTCATCCAGTGGCGGAGTAACACTCTGGTTCGATTGTGTTGGAGCAATCTGGTTCAACTCCGTCACTCTCGTGGTGTGTCTTGTGTCATCATTTATAATATTAATATTAGAGCTTATAGTTCGTGGGCATATAGTCCAAATTGACAGTGTTTACCGTGGTCAACGCGGTTGTCAGCGGAGCTAAATACATTCCAAACTTGTGATAAATTGAGCAGCAGGTTGTTCTAAGAGTGTGTCCTATAAAAGGGTCAGTCTCTAGATCGTGAATCAACCCTTCGGTGTTTGGTATAGGGAGAAGTCTACTAACGGCGGTAGCGTACAAATGAATAGCCGCCGATCCAAGAGTTTTTGTCATCTCTGCTCCCAATTTGGATTCGTATCGCGCATACATTTTATCAATCTCCGCATCTGACATCTTATCCACCTGAAAAACTGTGAGACGCCTACCGAGATAATGCTCCGATTGTCCCCCAGCAACCAGCGCAGCTAGCCGCTCTCGTCGCGCGCGCATTTTCATTTTCATTCGGAGTCGTTGCACTCAACCCAGATCCCGATTGCTCTGTCGGATCATTATTGTTGGCAGTCGGAGTTGAGGTTTCTTCTATTAGCTGATCGAGAAGTTCGTCGCAGTTCATTTTTCTTAATTTTTTCAAAATTAGTAATTTAACTATTCTAACAAGTCTCATCACTTTAACATATTTATTTATTACAAAAATAATAAATGCGCACCACCCGATACTTATGATCACCATTATGCTCGCAACAAAGCTCGCAGCGGAGCACCAAATTGTTAACATTGTTAACCATTGTTAAGCATTTGTTCAGCATTATTCAGCATTTGTTCAGCATTTGTTCAGCATTTGCTAAGCATTGTTCAGCAATTGCTAAGCATTGTTCAGTATTTGTTCAGCATTGTTCAGCAATTGCTAAGCATTGTTCAGCAATTGCTAAGCATTGCAATAGCTTATTACTTTGCAATTTTCCTAATTTTATAATTTTCCTAATTTTTTCAAAATCGTTAGATTTAGTTGATAACTTTATAAGCAGTTGGTTGATCAGTCTTTAGCAGAAGCTTGGCGTGCTTAGTTTTCGAAAGTATCTGTCGAACCTCCAGGCGCTCCTCGCGCGTTGGGATAACGTCATTCTCTCGAAGACAGTCATCGAATGAGTCTCGGTCCTTGCAGTGAAAGAGGGCGACCCATTTCGTTTGCTCGCGCAGATCCTTGAGGACGGCGTTGTATTTTTGAGTGGATATCCATACGCTTTGCCTCGCATGGCGGCCAGAAAAATGCGAGCTCGGAGAGCATGTCCTTCTTTTTGGTCATCGCCGCCTTGGCTGAGCAATCGTCAATCACGTATAGGGTGGGCTCGCCCTGAAATATTTGGTATAAACCACGCAACCAATCGTGAAGCCTATCACCGGGGTCAATAACGTATACCTCAGGGTCGGTCCATATCCACGGGCACCGCTGATAAGTATCGTTGTGTCGCACAGTGGACATAGGATCACAATGTGACGAAAGGCATCGCGGTAGGATCCCTCGAGTAAGTTGAGGATGAAAACCGTTTTTCCACATCCTGTCTGCCCACATATTATGGCGGAGTGAGCATCTCCAATCGTGAATTGGTATTGATTGCTAGATTTCTTAATTTTTTCAAAATTATGTATTAATAAATCGTTAGATGATTTTTTTATTAAATCAGTAGATCGCTGATACGTATCGACCATCTTCGATGTTGAGTTGTGCGTCTGTAATTATATATAAGTACACGTTCAATGGCCCGCTCCGTCCGCCTCTTTGGTTATCTGGATCGTCACACCCTCACTAGCGTTCTCAACTTGGCGTCCGCTACCGTGTATTTGGTCATCGTCGCTGGCTCGCATGTCTAGCCATAACGCGTATTTGGTATTCAGGAACTCCCCGAGGCAGACGGCCGAGAGCTGCAGATCTTTGCAACTGCTGCAACCTCCGGAGAGCGCTTAGAGCCGGCAGCAAACTGCTTTCTTACTTCATCCCACTGCTGTGCGCGCGAAGACCCGCGCTGTAGAGTTGATTGGGGACTCCCTCGATCGTCACCTCTACCTTCGTGATTTTGGGGTTATAGAATCTGTTCGGTTTTTCTAGCACCGAACGCGAACCGAGCATCCTCGAACAACATCAGTATACCTTTCATCGAGCGGGCGGGTACGTTGACGTTAATATTCCACAATGTGTCGCTTTGTTTTTCGGCATCTTGCGATGGCGAAGAACTCGGTCGTAAAGTATGGCAACGCGCCCGGCGTACTGGGTTCTGATCAATCGCGCTAGTTCGGGCATCGTGACCATGTCGTACTCCAGCGAAACATTATCGATCGTATACGTCGATAACTGGTCGTGGCTATGAGAAACTCGGCCGTAGTCGTTGAACGTTAGTTCGTATTCGAGGCGGTCAGCCAAAGCACTCTGATAGTAGGGCATGTGACTCTCTAGCAACTCAAAGTCGAGCGGAATGTAGAAGCGGTTGCCGTAAGCGCCCGCGACCGCGTTGTCACTCGCGTTGTTATCTGCCTTGTTAGCAGCCCCGATTCTAAGTTTGGTTACGTTTTTATTTTTGCTGGTGTCAATACCTTATAGACAGCGTTTTCAAGCTCGTGTGACGTCTTCCACAGGTCCTGATAGCAATGGTAGACGTCGCTGTCGTCAATCGACATCACCTCATTACCAGAAATCTTTATCATGGTCTTCTTGACGATGGCGCGACCCAGGTTCTGAACTACGGTTCGGTCCGCGTCCGTCGATGTTAGTGAAATAGTGAAAGCGAGGCGAACAGTACCAGGAACAATGACGTCGTTAGCTCCGAGGTTGGGGAAGCGGACTAAGAGCTGCTGGTTCTGGTCGATCGTAGATGGGTTGTTCGTAATAACGACACTCTGTCTCACGCCTTTTGCCCCGAGGGGCTCACGCAGTCTGCGGTATGGATTTGAGTTTGCGACCGTATTGACTCGAAGACATAATTAATTTTTTCAAAATTATTGAAACTATTAAACCCGTATGGTTTTGTCTTTAATAGATAATTAATTTTAAGAAAATTATATAGATGGCTGATTACGATATTAACATGGATAAAATAGCAGAGACGATTTCGTCGATGATTATGATGATGATAACGAAACGCCCTTCATAGAGACTCCAGTTCCAATCCAATCGCAATTGGGGGAAATAGGTGGCGCTACCAGCAGCGTTGGTCAAAGTCAGGAATTACTTGAGGGAGCTGTAAACGACTACTACAACAATTTGTCAGAAATCGGTCTGGTCCCGTCTGTCGGTCGCGACTACTCCAAGTTCGAATTGGATATGCATGGTAGGTTTGCGACTAAAATACATCAAATCTCCCAATAATCAACACGAATACCGGTAAACCCCACCCATCGCTAAACACCATTGCCGGAAACCGGGGCGGTGGCGAAATCATAAAGAACGAACTAGGATTTCCAGATTGGACGCGTGGTAAAACAATTGTGCCGGCCCGCGCTGTAGAGGCCCTACAGTCTACCGACGAAACTATAGCGAAGACGGCCACCGCGATAGAAACGGTTGATCTCAGCGAGGTCCCTAAAATAGCCACCGACGTTATTAACACGATGGAGACCACGTTCAGCGTGCAATCACAATTGGGGAAAATACTCAACGATGACCCACCGTTACCTCTTCGAGAACTCCGTGGACTCGATAAGGCTCTACAAACGGTCCGGGGCGAACTGGTCCTTAACCTCTCCAAACTCACGGCGCTGGATGAACATATCGCGCTAGAAGAAAGAAAACTGGAGGAAGCCGGTGACGATAGAGAATCTACCGAGCGGATCAACAAACTCCTGTGGTCTTTGCGGGATGAAAGAGAAGCTCGCTTGGAGGCCGCCTCGGCTAACCGTGAGGCTCTCCGCACACAAATAAGTCGGATCCGCGAATCAATCTCGAGGGTCCTGCACGAGGAGACGACACTCGGTGAGCGTCTTCGCACTCTGTTCAGAGAGCAGGCGTCACGATAGCAAGCATCCTCGTTGCTATCGGCATGACTATATCGACCATAGTTCTAGCTTTCACTGGTGGTGCGGCGCCACCACCCGCTCCAGCACCAGCACCAGCACCAGCACCCGCTCCATCCGGTGGAGCCAAGGAGTGGGTAAAAAAACAACTAAAAGCCCTCGCCAGTCTTCTAGCTAAATTAGCTGGAAAGGCGGCTGCCGCACTACCTGGACTGATCGGAAGTATCGTTTCTTACTTGCTATCTATATTATCAAAAACGGCCGGATGGCTAGCCAAAAATACCTGGGCTTTAATCGTGGCAATCGCCGGTCTCCTACTATTCTTCGCCAGAGAGTTCCTACAACCAAAGCGTAAATAATCCGATCGCCACGAGGGCGATGACGAGCCCCAATTTCTCCTCCTCGTGTGTTGTGCTTCCAATTTCAACATTGTTGATGATTGGTGTTTCTCCAATCGCGATTGGTCTGTTGATGGAACTCGATGGTGCATCCAATTTACGAATTGGGGGTACTGGGTTCGATTTACGAATTGGGGAGGTGTATCCATTTTGTGTTTTATGAAATCGGTTCCACTGTTGGGGGTGCGCTTGATGATATCCGTGTTCACGTTACCGTTGTGGCCGATTTTTTGATTGGCGGTGGCGATTACGATATGATTATTGTAACCGTCAACCGGGTCGTCTCGTAGTATCATATTGCTCGGCGCCATATAAAGACCTATTCCAAATACATAGTCTACTGGGGTGCTGGCATTCTGTAAAACGTCTTGATAATTCTGGATCGCCTTCTCCAGGTCCACCCTAGCTGAGATGGCGTCCTCTACAAGTGCCAAAAATTGTTTTTGTGCATCAAACGCTGTTCCCATGCCCAGTATAGAACTGCGAGTTTGTTTTTGTGCGCCGAGAATGGCCCAGACGTACGTGCGAATGGAGTCGTTGACGCGAGTAACCCCGGCCTGCGTGAACCCTAGACCCTTATCTAACATAAATGTACCCCACGCGTCCTGAACCTCAGCAGCCTGCTGTATGTAATCGACGTGAGCCCGTTTCGGAGGTAACATTTTACAAGAAAACACGCCACAGTGCCGACCTCCAGACACTTCCGTCCCGAAAGTCATAGTCGCGGGGTCAAAATTCCCGGCGTTCCGACTGACGATGTGGTCACCGGAGTGATCGTGTCTAAAATCAGTCTGTGTCCAATTCCCCGGACTGGCCGTGAATGAGAACGTCCCCGAGGCCGGTGCTGGTAGGAAATGCTTTCTGTCTCCAGTCCGCGTCTTTTGAAACGTAAAATTCGTTACACAGTCTTTCAAAGGCCATACGGTTATATGTGTTGGAAATGGGATCCCAGGCGTCGTCTTGAGGTAGTGAAATACCTAGTTCTTTGAGAATCCTCCTAATAGTATAATACACGTGAAAGTTGTAGACACTTCGGAGCATGACATTCTTGGATGTCAGATGGTCTTTATATGAAACTCCACACCCGGCTGTTGCGCACCATACAGCGAAATTTATTTGGTTCTGCCAAAACTGCATCGGTGTTGCTTTCCAGCCGTTTACCACCTCCATCGTAGTAATCTTGGGCAACCTATATTGTTCAAAGATGTTAGGGAAGTTGGTGGCAAAGCCACTGTCCGGTCTAACCGTTACGGTTGGGTGTACAAGGCGGTTAACAACGTCTTTTTGTGTGTATTTACCTCCGACCGCGTACTTTACATTAGAGTTAAAGCTAAATGCTTTGGTATCCATTGAAAGATATTATTATGTTTGCTACTATAACTAATGTTCAAAAAGGGAGTTGTGAACTTCAAAAATTAATAGACAACTGCTGCGGAAAACGCCGGGTAGGCCTTAGATCAATCACCTTCACGGTTGGATGGCAGAATGTGGGGAAGAGCGAATGGTTTTACTATGTGAAGGATGGACTAACAATTAGAAGTAAAGCTGCCTCACGGACTGTGGGGAATAAGACAGCTCAAAGATTTTGTCAACTCAGAGCTTGACGGTATAATCAACCTCACAGTATCGAATGCTACCGGGCTCGCAACAATGACCATCAGCAGTGATAATAAGGTAGTGGTCTCCCCGGGGTTTGGGTATTCAACTCGGTTTTAGAGAGACATACTCCTCAAACAAAGGAGTGTTTACCCCGGGTGAGTACGTCGGTGATAAACCGGTGGACTTCACCTTCACGAAAACTCTCAGGGTGCACCTGGATCGGGTGAACACATCGTACAACACGATAGACGGATCCCCCAGCACATTACTGAAAACTGTGCCCGCCAGCGATTGTTTCTATGGCGAGACTGTAACGTTAGACTTCCCACACCCGAGATGAAAGTTTTGGAATCGGGACACATCCACGAGTTGAAGATTTATATTCTTGATGATAAAGGGCGAGAGTTGAAGAACGATTACCCGATTTCGGTCGTCCTAGAAATTTCAAATTAATTAATTTTAAGAAAATTAGAATTAAACGCAGTTCGTAATATATATTACAACATTATGAGTATATACGGACCAGGTAGTTCTTCCGATTGGGTGACAAATTCAAATAATTTGGAACCTGCAGAAGGGGGATTCATCCCGACAGAGGGCGACTTTTTAACTACCCAAAAAACAAAGGCCTTGATTAAATAGAACTATATCGAGGGCCACGGACGAGATTCACAAGAGTCTACTATCACAACTTAGAGAATATGCCCTGGCTGTGAATACACAAAGTCGTGAAGAAACGCATACGGAACTAAACGAACTAGGTAAAAAAATAACCAAATTTAGAAAAGAGGCCCGGTTGGGGATTGATAAAGCCCGAGAAGACCGTAAGGCTGACATTACGGAGGTTTATGATGCGTTGCGCTTAGAAGACTCTCTCAGCAAAGAAGCTACACTTGCTGAATTAGACGGGAAAATAATCGATTTTCGAAATGAGCCACGTCGGGTATTGAGAAAGCACGAGAAGACCACCAGGCGGACCTTATGAAGCTTATGAGGTGTTGCGCTCAGAGGACTCTCTCATCAGAGAAGCGGCACTTACTGAACTAGATAAAAAAATAACCAAATTTCGAAAAGAGACCCGTCGGGTATTGATAAAGTCCGAGAAGACCACCAGTCTAACCTTGCAGAGGCCATTGCGGAGGCTTATGATGCGTGCGCTTAGAGAAATCTCACAGTAAAGAAGCGACACTTGCCGAACTAGATGAAAAAATAGCCGAATTTATGAAAGAGACCAGGTCGGGGGTTGAGGGGGTCCGAGAAGATCACAAAGAGGCCATTGCGAGGCTTATGGGGCGTTACGCTCAGAGGACTCTCGTCAACAGAGAAGCGGCACTTACTGACCTATAGAAAAAATAACCGAATTTAAAAAAGAGACCCGGTTTGATCTTGATGGAGTCCGAACGGGTATTGATAAAGCCCTAGAAGACCACCAGGCGGATATTACGGAGGCTTATAGGGTGTTGCTCTTAGAGGACTCTATCAACAGAGAAGCGACACTTACTAAACTAGATGAAAAAATAACCGAATTTCAAAAAGAGACCCGGTCGGGTATTGATAAAGCCTTAGAAGACCACCAGGCAACCATTACGGAGGCTTATGATGCGTTGCGCTCAGAGGACTCTATCAACAGAGAAGCGACACTTACTGAACTAGATGAAAAAATAACCGATAAACTGAAACATGATCGTATAGCCGCGACCAAAGCTCTTGAGGAGGCCTCTTATGAGATTCGTACTGAGGCATATAACGCAAACAATGCGCTTGCCGGAAATAGTGAAAACAATGAAAACACCAAAACGTGTCATAACAGTTTGGGCTGAGAAGCGGGGCCCATTGGTTGTGGGCACTATGAATATTCGTTCGGTGCCAAAGCGAGTAATAAATATGGGGGATACACTATGACAGCTGCAGGTGAAGTTATCCAAATGGCGGTCTGCTCGGTTAATGCTAATGGTAAACCTGTGGGCGCGGTCGCGATAAATATTGTAGTAGATGGGGAAGAACGGGGGGTTGGAGTCACTAAAATCTCTGGAGATAGTTCGACGGTGGTTTCGTTCTCCGGTGATGATCGAATTAGACTTTCCCAAGGTAGTGTTATTAACTTTGTTACGAAAATCGGTGACTCAGAGAGTTCTTCCACTATTGTCTCATTGTTAATTGAACTTATTGTGTAAATACTAATATATTGAAATAAATAATAACTATGAACGAATCACCGCTTCCAATTGTCAATACCGATCCACCAACACTGTATTCAACTCTCAATACCACTCCACCAACACTGTATTCAACTCTCAATACCACTCCACCAACACTGTATCCAATTAACGAAAGAAGTTCAGATTTTAGGTTGAATAATATCGTCGCTATGCAGGATATTTTAGTTAGAGAATGTGCAAATAGAAAAAGACACTCTAATAAATATAGGCGCGCGGCAAACATAGCTGAAGCATCTAGTACGGTTCTGGCAAGTGTTTCTGTGTTGTGTGGGGCGGGGACTGCTGCAACGCTATCTACAATTGTAATGATTCCACTTGCAGGGGTTTTGAGTGGAATTACCGTTTTATCTGGAACACTTTGTATGGTAATTAGGGCGGCGGGTGGAAAACTCGAGAAAAAAAGTAGAAAACATGATAGAATATCCGTTCTCGCTAGGTCTAAGAAAAATAGCATCGACGTTATGGTGTCCAAAGCGTTGGCCGATAAGAAAATATCAAATTTAGAGTTTGAATCCGTGGTGGAAGAAATGGGGAGATATGAAGAATTAAAAAATGATATAAGGATCAAGGCGCGCGCCACCATGCCAAAAATTGAGTGTACTGATTGGGATAAATTTAGGGTAAAACTTGGAAATAAAGTCGGAGGAAATGTTACAGCACCATTATAAAAAAAAAAAAAAAAAATTTAAAAAAATAATTAAAAAAAAAATAAAATAAAATAATAATAATAAAAAAAAAAAAAAAAAATTCTTAATTTTCCTAATTTTTTCAAAATTATATTGGTGCAGTAAACAAATTTACATACCTATACAACATGTGTTTTTCACTGAGAATTATCGGCTCTGTTTACCTCGGCTATCAATTTACGCATGGGCCATAACCCGTGTAATTGAAACATTGTCGTTACAACATAAATTAATTACTATGTAATAATAGGGAGTGTTCATCTTTAAATTATTAAAAAAAAATATAAAATTAATTATAAAATTAACAAAATAACGAACCATCACATGTTTTCTTTCGCCAATAGGTATTAATAAATAATATTAATATGCACACCATTTGTATGTTGTATAGGAAACTGATGAGTATATATATGTGTGTTGACCTTACAACAATTGGTCTCATCTCGTGTGTGCTATGTTGTTGATCCGGTATGACGTCCGTCTCGTCTGTTTAATGGTAGCAGTCTATGCTATGTGTGTATTTGGCGATGTAATTGTGTAGCTCAAAGGTGCCGGCCTAAAAGATTTCTGCCTAAGAGCTTTGCAATTTCGGAAACCAAATTCACACATAGGCTCGTCTTACTTCGCTGGTTTCTCTTAATAGAGGAATTGGCAATGGGGTTCAAGGCGACCCAGAATGTGAGCCAACAGATGCGTGGGCTTAAGAAAGGTCCCAACACCCCAGTGGCTGGGTGCCGGCTAGAAATCTGCCCAGTCGCTGGGGTGTTGTGCACGAGTGGAGGCTTTTGCTATTTTTTTTTTTAATTTTTACAAATTATTAATATCTTTATAAGCGATATCGTAGAAATGTATATTCGTAAACGAATCGTTGGGTTTTAACAATTTTATATAATACACCTTAGTTTCATATCCGATAGCATTATCCGTCTTAATGTTTGTATTTGCCTCTTGTATGGTTGACATAATTGCCGGTATAATATTGTAAATGCAACGTTTTTATCGGAGCGTAATAAATTACGCTGATATTTCATGTATTCGATATCGCCTAGTGTTCTCATTTTATAGAATTTATATATAGGACTATAACCCCCGTATTCTTCGTAAAGTTCTTCAACACAGTTATTAAAAAATTTATAGTATATATTACAGTAGTATAGAGGGATTCAAAATGATACCACTATTACAGTGTGTTTATGTTTCATCCTGGAAGACGTAATCGTGTAATCTCTCTATAAAATGGACACCTAATTTACATGTTCATAACACGTGTAATTGGAACATTGTCGTCTGCTTGGTGTGATTATAACATAAATTAGTTCTGTTCAATAATTTTCAATTTCTTCTTAATAACCTAATTTTCCAATTTCTTCGTTAAAAGCGATATTGTAGAAACATATCCGTAAACGAATCTTTGATTTTAAACTGTTTTATAAAATTAGTTTGATAATGTTTCGGTAGTGTTTCTCCGATCCTATTTAGTCGCTTCATTATATAAATTTGATACTTACACCGGCGACATAATTGCCGGTTTAATATTGTAAATGCAACGTTTTTTATCGCAGCGTAATAAATTACGCTGATATTTCATGTATTCGATATCACATAGTATTGTCATTTTACCGTGTTTTAATACTGTAGAAACAACAGCGTAAAATCCTTCATCCAAATCATTATAAACGTCCAATTCGTTGTGTATTTTATTATCCATTTTGTTATAATATTTTATTATAACCTATTAAATTTATATGTTCAATTGGACGTGAAAAAAACATGATGTATTTATGACACCAATTTTGAATATTTCGTGGTTGGTGGGACAATTTCCTCGTTAACTAATTTTTTGGGGGTGGTGGGAATAGTATAGAGGGTTATAAATGATACCATCGTTAGGTGGTATCATTTTGAATCCCTCTATACTTAAATTTACTGTCTGAAAAACATTATGTTTTTCACGTCCAATTTTTAGTGGGAGACAATTTCCTCGTTAACCAATTTTTGATTTTTCGGGGGGTGGTGGAGTAGTATATAGGGTGGAGAAATGATACCCTCGTTAGGTGGTATCATTTTGAATCCCTCTATACTACTTAGTTTGTGTACACAACTCCTTTGAAAGTTCGCCCCAATAAAGCTGTCTAATGCTCAACCGAATATATTTTCTATTCGATGGCACTAACCATATATTTACTATATCTTCTACACATATTGAAGATGTGTACCTTGGTGTTTTTATGCCGAAATATTTTTCTTTTTAACACAAATATCACATTTCTAACATAGCCATGTTTTCTACATGTTTGTATACAATTCTATATAGGGTACATAGTTTGTGTACACAACTCCTCTGAAACCGTTCAGTCAATCGATCTGAAACTACACACGTCTTCTACAAGTATTGAACATGTGTACCTTGGCGTTTTTATGCCGAAAAACTTACTTTTTAACCAAAAATATCACCTTTTTAACTCAGCCTTTTTCTACATTTGTGTATACAATTATACATAGGGTACATAGTTTATGTACACGACTCCTCTGAAACAACTCTGTCAATCGATCTGAAACATTTCACAGGTCTTCTACACATATTGAAGATGTGTACCTGCGTGTTATTATGCCAAAAATAAATGTTTTATTACAAATATCACCTTTTTAACTGAGCCATTGTGTATACAATTGTGTATACAATTCTATATAGGGTACAGAGATTTTGTACACAACTCCTCTGAAACCGTTCAGTCAATCGATCTAAATCTTTTCACACGTCTTTTACACATATTGTAGATGTGCACCTTCCTGTTTTTATGTATTTACACATCTCTAATTAAATTAATATATCTGTTTAGCACAACGCGAGGAAAAAATAATGATATACAGTTTAATGTTTCTTGCCTTGGTGACAGCTTCACATTTCTGCATCTTCGCTGTATGGCACACCTTTGACGGGCGTATTTTGTGACTTACGGCACTCTTGTTTAGATTTTGTTTAATAGCCGGAAGTTGTGTCAGCAGAATCATGAAAACGAGATACTAGTGTTCTCCTGCTTTCCCCTAGCTCTATTCCATACTGTATGCCTAAACTGATACTCCATAACATTGACCCAGTAAGACCCTACTGCTCATTGTCCCGCTATTCCCGACAGTGAGGACGTCACATCCCACAGTGGAGCATGTCGGTGATTCTCCATAACATTGACCTAGGTACACACTAGTGTCCATTGCCCTGCTATTCCATACAGTGAGACTGTCCCCGCCCACAGTGGAGTAGGTTGGTGATTCTCCATGACATTAACCCATGTAGACCCTAGTGTTCATTGTCCTGCTATTACATACAGTGAGGTCGTCACAGCCTACAGTAGAGCATGTTGATGTTTATCCATAACATAGACCCAGGTAGACCACAGTGTTCATTGTCCGACTATTCCCTACGGTGAGGCCGTCACCGCCCACAGTGGGGCAGGTCGGTGATTCTCCACAACATTGACCTGGTAGACCCTAGTTTTCATTGGCCAGCTATTCCATAGAGTGATGCCCTCACCGCTCACATGGGAGCAGGTCGGTGATTCTCCATAACATTGACCCAGGTAGACCCTAGTGTTAATTGTCCTGCTATTCCCTACAGTGAGGTCGTCACCGCCCACAGTGGAGCAGGTCGGTGATTCTCCATAACATTTACCCAGATAGACCCTAGTGTTCATTGTCCAGCTATCCCCTAGCTCTATTCCATACTGTATGCTTAAACTGATACTCCATAACATTGATTCAGGTATACCCTAGTGTTCTTTGTCATATTATTCCCTACAGTGAGGCCGTCACAGCCCATAGTGGAGCAGGTCGGTGAGGCCAAGGCCGGATCCTCCGTGAAAGTCCGGTGTACAACGTCCGGCTTCCGTCCCATCACCGGTATCGCCATGGCCTTGACATACAAGGGCAGTACGATCACACCTGAACTGTCCATCACCGGTACAGACCTGTATATGGCGAAGTCCACACTACAGTCCCCTATAGTGAAGGAGGACGACGGAAGGACAGCTCGTTGTATAGTGTCACACCCAACAACAAAAACACAACTCACAGCATCAATCACCATTGACGTCTTCTGTAAGTATATTGTTGTAATGTAACGGTACATAAAGGTACACAGTGGTATGGAACGCCATAACTGTCTTATGTAGGTTCACATCAGTTGGTAATGTGGACCCGTCATTTGGTAATGTGGTCCCGCCATTTGGTATTGTGGTCCCGTCACTTGGTAGTGTGCTCCCTTCATTTAGTATTGTGGTCCCGTCACTTGGTAATGTGCTCCCGTCACTTGTTAATGTGCTCCCGCCATTTGGTATTGTGGTCCCGTCACTTGGTAATGTGGTCCCGTCATTTGGTATTGTGGTCCCGTCACTTGGTAATGTGCTCCCGTCATTTGGCAATGTGCTCCCGTCATTTGGTAATGGGGTCCCGTCATTTGGTAATGTGCTCCCGTCATTTGGTAATGTGGTCCCGTCACTTGGTAATGTGGTCCCGCAATTTGGTAATGTGGTCCCGTCACTTGGCAATGTGGTCCCGTCACTTGGTAATGTGCTCCCGTAACTTGGTAGTGTGGTCCAGCCATTTGGTATTGTGGTCCCGTCACATGGTAATGTGGTCCCGTCATTTTGTATTGTGGTCCCGTCACTTGGTAATGTGCTCCCGTCATTTGGTAATGTGCTCCCGTCACTTGGTAATGTGGTCCCTTCATTTGATAATGTGCTCCCGTCATTTGGTAATGCGGTCCCGTCACTTGGTAATGTGCTCCCGTCATTTGGTAATGTGCTCCCGTCACTTGGTAATGTGGTCCCTTCATTTGGTAATGTGCTCCCGTCATTTGGTAATGCGGTCCCGTCACTTGGTAATGTGCTCCCGTCATTTGGTAATGTGGTCCCGCCATTTGATATTGTGGTCCCGTCACTTGGTAGTGTGCTCCCGTCAATTGGTAATGTGCTCCCGTCATTTGGTAATGTGGTCCCGTCACTTGGTAATGCGGTCCCGTCACTTGGTAATGTGCTCCCATCACTTGGTAATGTGGTCCCGTCATTCGGTAATGTGGTCCCGTTACTTGGTAATGTGGTCCCGTTATTTGGTAATGTGCTCCCGTCATTTGGTAATGTGGTCCCGTCATTTGGTAATGTGCTCCCGTCATTTGGTAATGTGGTCCCGTCACTTGGTAATGTGGTCCCGTCACTTAGTGTATTAGATGTGTTGCTGTAGGAGGCCTATTTTCAATTTTACCGCCACCCAGAGTATAACTTAGCGAAATATATCTATTCTTATGTAAAAATCTTCGTAGAATCCGAAAACGCGTGTTACCATTGCGTAAACCGCGGCGAAACATGTTATTTTTTGACATTTCCATGGTAACCGCGAAATTTGCCGAAAATGTAGCTTAATAAAATCGCAAAGGTGAATGTCTTAAATTTTGACTACAATGAGCTTGTTTCAACCGATATTAAATCTTAAGTCTGATATACATTCACGTCCTACATATTTATTTATGAATTTATGGATATAAATGCGATGTAACCATAGCAACCGATAATCTAAACCAATCAGCACATTTCACACTCCTTCTCATTCATTCACATCAGCTGATTGGAATGAAATTATGTTTACCAGCGACGGTAACCATATTATATATACACTACTTATAATAATACCACACAGTGTACACGGACGCTGATCGCAAATACTATAAGGTACAGTTTCTCAGGCCGGTGTCATTTCTTTGACCCATTTGGGAAACAATCCCACTAGTCAATATTTTCTATCATTGGTTGGAGTACCTAATACAGCGCTATGCTTATCATCCTTATATTGCTCAATAGCAGCGTTAGATAGAACACAGCGTTGTTAATTAACGTTTATCCAATAACAGGTCTGTGAATTGTCACGTACGATTCACATGCAGGATAACGTCTCCTGTAATGTAAGCAACTTGTAGTTAATGCAAGTTTCTCATATTGAAAACAAGCTAACACTGCATAAAGCCTAAAGCCCACTAGTCAACCATTATATAATATATAGTTGTTGATCGCTGTTGAATGCAGTTGTCCAGTGAAATATGGAGTTAGGCAAGCCCAGTGAGAACAAATGCATGGTACTGGACCACCGTGTGTGCATAATTTGCTATCACGTGATTCCAGACAAGCCACACAAGGATGTCGTTGAAAGTCCGACACCAAAGGGCCTGGAGAAGTTGTTAGACATAGCTAAGTCTAAGGAAGACCGTGTCAAATGACGTGTTAGGTCCATTTCGGGAAGATATTATCTCCCTTCAACTGAAAGTGCGCTTTCACAAATCGTGTCGTGCTTTTTACACAAAGAAATTCCACATCGCTGAATCCGCACAAGCCGATTCGATGTCACAGAGCGCAAGTGAAACGCCTACTCCAAGCCGAACATCGGCCAGGCAAAGTCAGCCAATGTTCGATATTAGGGCCCACTGTTTCATTTGTGGTAATGTTAGAAAAGTTGGAAACAGAAAGGAGACATTGTCATCAATCAGTCTAGGTACCGGGGAGTCTACTAGACAGAAAACTCTTGACGCAGCCATACAACGGAAAGATGAAGTTGTAGAATCGCGCATGCGCTTATACAAGGACCTGTTTGCGTACGACGCCAATACCATCGTTCCTGTTACTCCCGCTTCATTGCCAAGAGAAATGTTAGTTACGTTGCCAAGAACCAGGAAAGCATTGTCGAATCCCCATCACACGAGCAAGCATTCTTGATGTTGTCTCTTGAACTGAAGGAAACTGTGTTCTCGGATTTGAAGACAGTTGTAACATTAGTGGAACTAAATCGTAGATATAGAACGTTTGCAACACTGTTGGTGTGCCGGCCGAATCTGCAAACGGTTACAAGGCATGGAGACTGAAAAAAAGGCTATGTAAACATTTTGCAGAACAAATATCATTCGTAGCTAGAAATGGTCAGTCAGATCTTGTATGTTGTAGTACAGTGTCTGTGGGGACTGTACTTATGAAAGCTACCAAATTACAATCTGAGCTGTCCGATTCAAAAGAAGCATTCGAGTTACACCCGCAACAGGACGAAACGCCTGTCACAGACAGGCAATTACTACATAGGGCTGCCGGTATACTTCAAGATGCAATGAAAGGCATCAAATCCGCCAAGGACGCTTATCGTCTGAGCGATTTAAGCATAGACAAGTGCATTGAAATGGTTCCCGATTCAGTGTACGACTTCATGCACTGGCTTGTAAATACCAAAGCATTCACAAATGCAACAGATACAACAGAGAACTTCGCAGACCGAAACAATCTACAAGTTTTGGCGACATGTCACAATGTCATTTCCCAAAGTAGGAACATAGTAACGCCAATTATTCTCGGGTTAGCTCTGACAGCCTATCATGAGTTTGGCAGTTCCAAACTTGTCAAAATCCTATATGATCTAGGGTACAGTTCTTCATATGATGAGGTCCTGCGGTTTATAACATCAGCCGCCAAATATCAGATCTCGCATGAGCAGCAGCCATTTGTTCCATTTGGAATAAAGCAAGCAAATAAAGAAACCGGTATAGGCTTACTTGATGCAGCAATCGATAACTTCGATACCAACGAAAATACATTGGATGGCAAAGGTACCACCCATTCTATGGCCATGGTGGTTTATCAGAGGAGTACGCAAGACACTCGTGTATCTGATATAGAAATACCCGTCTGTCCGAGAGAAGTGTGTCTGTAGAAGAGGCATCTGCTACTGGCACAAACATCATGTACTTCATAAAAAAACATCGAAACGGGCAGAACCAGATGCTGATGTCAATACAGCTGCCTTTTGCATTGATAGCGAAAACATTTACATTCACAAAGCTGTCATTTCTGACTTTACATGGGCCCTTTGTAGAGCATTTCTTGCTGGCATGGACAACATTCCAGCATGGTCCGGATATAATGCTGTGACTACTGAACGATCTGCACCAGTTACTTCAATTAAATACCTCCCATTCATCGATGCACCACCTTCTGATGTTTCTACAATTTTTACAGCTCTCCACCAACTTGTGCGATTGGCAGAAACGGTTGGACAAAAGCACATTATTGTGACTGCAGACCTAGCTATTTATTCCAAAGCTCGTGAAATTTTATGGACACACCCACCAAGTTTGGACGGTAAGGTGACGCTTCGACTTGGGGGCATGCATCACACGATGGCTTTTCTGGCAAGTATTGGCAAATTGTTTTCAGATGGAGGTCTCTTCAGCTTACTGACGGAATTCGATGTGTATTCCGAGATAACGGCGAGGCAGATACTGAACGGGGGACAGTTAAGTACAGGTATTACGGGTATCAAGATTGTACTTGATGCAATGTGTCGGTGTTTCTTCGAAGGTTTCACAGACTGGTTGATTGAAAGTGGGGAAGAGCCACAACCTCACTTAGGGCAGAAAATGGATGATCTAAGAGAGGCCTTCAGCGACAAGAACGAAGAAGGCTTGTAAACATGTCGAACAGATATGAGTCAGAAATGCAGGTAATTGAGGAACGCATACGGATGTTTCAAGCAGAAGGTGAGAACCAAAGTTCGACATTCAAGTTCTGGATGAACTTTCTGGAGGCTGCATTTCTGCTACTCAGGCTATTGAGAGCAGAGAGGGATGCAGATTTTGACCTACACTTAGTGTCAGTGATTGAAAGTGTTCATTGGTTTTGGGCAGCAGGGCGAACCAATTATGCGTGGTTCACACATGTGTATGTCGCCGATATGCTAGCTCTGAAGGATACACACCCGGAAGCTTACGAACATCTGCAGAATGGTGGATTTGTTGTTCGAAGGAGTGCGGTACGTGTGTTCAACTCGGTACCAACTGATCAGGCACTAGAGCAGACCATAAATAAGGAAGCAAAGGGTTCGGGTGGTATTATCGGCTTCACCCGCAGGAAGGGAGCCTGACACGGTGGTTAGTCACTCGACATATTTTTGGAGAATTCTGTGCGAGATTTAAGCAGACATTTTCCAAAGACACAGTGACTAGTCAGCACGAAGAGTTGGGTAAAAGCAGGATGACGAGAGATGAGAAAGATGTCGAGAAAGTGGTAGACCTGGTAATGAACCAGTATCAAAATCCATTTGACCTGAAATCGGTTCCGGACAAACTAGTCAACATTGGATCAGGACAGGTGGCGTCAGATGAGATTGAGAAGTCAATGAATGAGTTCAGAGATGACAGTAAGAATGATGTGAAGCACTACGTTGCAGACAGGTTGTCGAGTGAAAGATCTGTGCCATTTTGGAAGGCAATTCCTCGTAGTAAGGTACGCACGTTTGCCAATCTGCGGAAACCATTTGGTGTAGATAAATCCTCAAAGCTCATGCTGGATTCTGAAGTTTTGTTCAGGCGTCTGCTAGCAGTTGCTAACCACCGTGACATTGACATGGCAGAAGTACTTCAACATGAATTAGCTTCTGTACCACCATCCCTGTTTCACGATGACGGTTCCATGCGGAAGACTAACAAGGCAGAGTTAGCAAAGAAGCTAGAATCATTCACAGAAGAATTGAACGAGCTGCCAATCGAGTCGACACAGTCCAATCTAACCACTGCATATATCATAGACGGTATGGCTCTACTCCAGGCGTTGAATGAAGCTCACTTCCAAATCTTCGAGGATTTAGGATCGGTCGTGTTGAAACAGATAACGTCACATTTCACACGCGACAGTACCATAACAACAGTCACTGTTGTTTTCGACCGATATGACAATGAACATTCATTAAAAGAGACCGAACAACAGCGGCGCACAGGGGAAAGTACAGTCCCTGCGTATATGGTGTCCGTGAGCCGCGTGGTTCCAAATTACAGACGGTTTTTGAGGAACTCGGAAAACAAAGCATCCCTAGCATCATTCGTATGTTGATATGTGGTGGAGAATGCACCACAACGGCTGACAGGTGGTTTGTCAATTGTGCTCTCTGGGGGATTTCAAAACGGGCAAGAGGTTCGCAGCGTTACTACCAATGGGGCTGAATGTTTGCATAGTCTGTATTCAACCCAAGAAGAGGCCGACACTCGCATGGTTTTACATGCTACCCAGCTGACTGCAACACACGAGCGTATTGTCATTCGAACTGATGACACCGACGTGTTGGTGATTCTCATCTAATATTACTTCACAATGCTCAAAGACCACAGCGTATATATGCATACCGGGCACAGAACAAGGCATACCTTCAGAAATAGGTATATTCCAATTCATGCAATTGCTGGAGAAATTGGACCAGTGGTAAGTTCCTGCTTACCAGCTATGCATGCCCTGACAGGGTGCGACACCAACAGCTCCATATATAAAGTTGGGAAACGGATAGCACTTGGAAAGCTGCTCCAAATACCGACAAATTACAAGACATGTCCAAAGTGTGTGAGTTTGAATCGGTTGTATGAATGTCTTCCCGTAGCAAGAACATACGTTATGATGCTGTTTGGCGAACCAAAAACAAACAAACTGGAGGCAATATAGCAGCATGAATGAACTTAGGCTGGCCATTGCTACATCTACTGACAGGTCTGCATCACAGCTCCCGCCAACAGAAGACACATTTAAACACCATGTAATGCGTGCTAGAGTCCAGACGATAATGTGGTGTCAGAGTCATGTACCAGACCCTGATGTTGCAGACCCTATCGGCAACGGGTGGAAACGGGCCGAAACCGAAAACTGGTTCATGTGTACTTCAGCAATCCACCGGCGCCAGTATTCATGAGAGACATGACACATTTGTATTGCCGAGACAGCGACTGTACTACTAATAAGTGTCAGTGTTCTGCAATGGGTCTGCCATGCATTGACATTTGTCTTTGTCAAGGCGAGTGCACGAATAAGGCAGCCCAGGAAGCCACGGGTTCTGACTCGGAGAGCGAGTCTTAAAGTCCAACCTTCCTGTTGGATGATCGGTGATCACAAATGAGTTATTTGTCCAGAGTTACGATACCGTCACCAAGTTTTACCTGCTTCGAATTTCTGATGATGAGTTCCAGGTCAACTACCTGATCTTATTTCCTAATCTGTTAATATTATACACAATTAGGAAACCCATATCACACATAAATATATATAACAGAGTACATCCCGACAATACCAAAGAAGGCAAAATAGAGTAATAAATCCTAAGGGGGCAATGAGCAGGACTAACATAACAGTAACAATACAACCATAGAAAACTACGGCATGTGTACAGCGGTGGTCACAGTGCCTTCAACATGGCAAACAACGCACTCCATAACCAGCGGTGTACGGTCCCCAAGAAAAACAATGACTACAAAAAGTAAGAAAACAACACAAAATGCAACAAAGGCGCCACAAAACAGACCCCTCAAAAATGAATCACTACGAAAACAACGGTCCGAGCAGTAAAAATGAAAAAACACAAACACATCACAAGAAGACACGACAGCAAGGCTACCGCATGGGAACGGTCAGTGAAGTAAAATCCACTGGTGGGGGGGGGGGGGGGGGGTTAAACCTGGTTAGGGTGGGCCCACAAAGACTAGCATAGCCCAAAGCAATATAACTCACACTTCATGCCACATCCATTCAATTTTCCACACATAGTTGGGAAGATAGAGAATTGTCTAGCCAATCCACAATCATGTTTCGTTAAGAAATCAATCACAAATTATGTTCAATACCAACTGACATTCCTGATAAAACATATCGTTTGAACCGCAATAACTTTGAAAAAAGACACTCGCACGAGTTTAAGAAGGGAGCGTTTCTGATTGGTCTAAACTCGCAATAGTCATGGTTTCAAATATTATTACTCGCACAGGTTACTAAAAATACATGTTTATTACCATAATGTTATTGAAATACATATTGGCATGTATACATATCGTTTCCATGATCATAAGTATTGTCACAAAATATTTTAAAAAAAATTAAGTAATTTTACCGTTACCATGGAAACCATAAACAAATGATATTCGGCCGCGGTTTGCGCAATGGTAACACGCATTTTCGAAATCTACGATGAATTTCCTATAAGATAGTACATGTTTCGCTAAGTTATACTCTGGGTGGGGGTTCCGTGAAAAATCCATTCCCATTCCAAAGCACTAACTTGGTAATGTGCTCACGTCATTTGGTAATGTGCTCCCGTCACTTGATAATGTGCTCCCGTCATTTGGTCATGTGCACCCGTCATTTAGTGCTAACTTCATTCGTTGTTGCTAACTTCATTCGGTGCTAACTTCATGCGGTGGTTCCGGATAAATTCCGGATACATTATACTGAGGGATTTGACATGTAGCACCGGAAATAACCATGCTATGTGTGATATTTCATGAACATTATTTTGTTAAAAATCGATTGTTTCTGTAAATAACGTCGAGAGTTGACGAAATGTTCAGAGATGCGCGTTATCTTCTTGTGTTACTTTGGAAATCAATTTCTTTGGGTGAGATTATTTCGCGTATTATAAGTGACAAAAGCCGAAATAGTGTCATGTGTTATCTCCCCTGCCTGCGAATATTACAATTTTGAAATTGTATTATAACGTTTTCTACAGCAATACATATTTTATAAAAACTTTACTTGTCATATTCTGCTTTATGTGTAATTGTTAACATTTAACATTCCAAACTGCGTGTATGAAACTGACTATACAAAAGACCATTACTTGAATAATTAGTTTTCGTTATATCAACAGCAAACTGACTGCGTGATTACGACACAATGCGGTAACATTTCTTTATCGCTCACCTGACTTTAGTCAGGTAATATGTAGCTCGTTAAACGAGTTCAATAGAAATGAAAATAAATGAAGGATATTCCATCGTATATTGTTTATAGTGGAAAATAATAGATAATTTATTGACTTAAACTCATACAAGTTTCTCGTCATATAAACAAATACATGTACATGTATATACAAAATAGCGGCGTAAACTTGAAAAAATGAAACAATACATGTGAGTATGTAGTAAGCCGAAGATGTACGATTTTGCATAAACAATATGTACATTGAAACCTCGCAAAACCTGACACCATGGGAGGTTCCCAGCGTGTCCGGTTTATCGAGGTTTCACTGTAAATCAGGCATTTGATTTTTCCGAGTCATAGTTGTCTGCTTTCATAACAGGCATTATCACCCGAGATAAATGTGGCAGCGTGATGTTAGGTGATGGGATAAATAAACTTCCATATCATGTATGTGTTGTTATTATATGTATGTCCCATCAATTTCAGATACAGCGTATCCGACTATAACATGTTTACTGTTGAACCCCTGTGCCTTCGTCCCTTTTAGTGTTCGTTAACCTTAGTCAGTATTGAACCTTTACTTGTAGTTAAGTATAGTCCACTAGTGTATTTATACCTGGGAGTATGATATGTATTTTGCATGTTGCGCACGCACCCATCTCACTCGTTGAGCCGCCGCCATTATAGTCACATCATATTCTTGTTTATTAAAATATATAATAGCTGGTAAATGTTGTATTTCCAGGTAATGTTTTGGTATATTTATTGTCAAATCATGTACATGTATTGTCTTGTCTCCAGGGATATGTGCGGCACGAATATTATTCGTGCTGCAGATATCGCTGCAGATTCTTGATAAAAACAGCGACCTGATTGTCATTTGCCGAATTTCGCTCACGGCTCACTCGTTGAGCCGCCGCCATTATAGTCACATCATATTCTTGTTTATTAAAATATATAATAGCTGGTAAATGTTGTATTTCCAGTGCTTATCCATTTGTACGTCCGTCCATCCTGTCCAAATAAGAACCCACATCTCGACTAGAGAGACATAGAAACCCTCTCCGATCATGACCATGAAACCCATCAAAATTATGATCACAAATGTTTCTGGTTGTTCGGTTTAGAGGTTCCACTGGACAAAAACTGCGATATTTTGTTCCGTAAATGATGTGGAAAATTGATGAGATATTCAGTGCAAATGCGGAATAGGACGTTATTTGTTCTGAACATTTCGTCAACTTTCGACGTCATTTACGGAAAGTATCGTAAATATGTGTGCATGAGATATCGCACAGCTTAAAACAAAATAAAAATCATATGGCTTGTATGCATATCATTTTGTCCAGCGATACATACCTGAGACTACGTGATAAAAAAAACCTGACTTGTTATAATCTAATTAATGCGTAATTAGTTCTGCCGAACTTCCAAGGACCCGGACTTGGCGTATATACAATGGGTTGTTGGTGATCTTTCATATTTAGGACACCAAGGAAACTAGAGCAAGGTATTCCACGGTTTCAATCCGCTTCCTGGGTCGCTCCCTTCACCACGCAGTAGGCACAACATGTGCTTTATAGGAATTCAATAAGTGTGTCATTATTACACCAGTTCTAAAGATAACGAGTGGCCGCTATACAGGTATAATAATTCAGTAATATTTATTGTACTGATAGTGACGCGCGTTGGTATCAGGCTATTTTCATATCCAAATGAGGCATGTTATTTTTTCATTATTTATACTAATTATATATGCGTCACCTGAACAAATAATATTTTTGACAGATTATAAAGTATGATAATTGCACATCAAAACATAAATACAGAGTATAAATAGTATTTTCCGCTAACATTTTAAGAAAATACGGTTATCGCCCCTGATATCAGTGTGGAAAGTTACGTCTGATATAAAAAGTATAATAATGTCAATCAATACGTGGGGTAATAGTGAATGAATGTTTATTTTGCCAGAACATGTCTCAGATGATGTGTCTGATAGAAAGAACAGTTTGTGCCTACTGAGTGGTCATGTGCCTTTAATAGCATCGTACGTAGCGGTTAAGAGTAGTATTTATTTGACTACAAGGAAACATCTGTGATCTTATTGTTGATGGGTTTCTTAGTAATTTATGTCCGGTTAAATATGCCTGTTCATGATCGCATAGCACACGACTATGGCTCAGAATGATCAAATGCCTGATTTACAGTGAAACCTCTCTAATCCGGACCTTCCACCTGTGATCCGGTTTAGAGAGGTTTCACTGTATATTATTGGAATCCGACGAAAAATGTAAATGTAAATGCTTTGATTTAACGACGGCACTGGCTCGATGACCTTGCATGTATAGAAGTCTCCCAAGAAGGGGAGAAAGGAAGGAGAGTGATACAGAGTAAACCGGCCCCAGGGGCCTAGCTCTTACTAGAATAGTCCACTCTGGTTCTTTAACGTGTTCAGACTCTCCTTCAAATCTGATACACGGGACCGCATTTTAAAGTTCCCATCCGAAAAGACTAGTGGAGCAGGAAATACAAAGTACCTCAGAAATACTGAC
Organism: Conchocele bisecta; assembly: GCA_029237695.1. NCBI lineage: Eukaryota > Metazoa > Mollusca > Bivalvia > Lucinida > Thyasiridae > Conchocele > Conchocele bisecta. The sequence continues at coordinate 107,791,526 of CM055270.1, forward strand.
GCCCTGGGACTGAACCCTGACTCGAACCCGGGTCGCCAGGGTGGCAGTCCGACGGTGTTACCCCTCGGCCACGGTCTGCTCATATCCGACGAAAACGTCAGTTTATATAACGAAAATTAATTATTCAAGTAATAGTATTTTGTATAGTCAGTTTCATACACGCAGTTTGGAATGCTAAATGTTAACAATTACTCATAAAGCAGAATATGACAAGTAAAGTTTTTATGAAATATGTATTGTTGTAGAAAATGTTATACATTTTATGTAATAATTATAATAACATTTCAAAATTGCAATATTCACAGGCAGGGGAGATAACACAGACACTATTGCGGCTTTTGTTACTTATAATACGCGAAATAATCCCACCCAAAGAAATTGATTTCCAAAGTCAGCACAAGCGGATAACGCGTATCTCTGAACATTTCCTCAACCCTCGACGTCATTTACAGAAACAATCGATTTGTTTAAAAAATCATTTTCATGAAATATCACACATAGTATGGTTATATAAATGCTTTATATTTCCGGTGCTACATGTCAAATCCCTCAGTATAATTTTATCCGGAATTTATCCGGAACCACCGAATGAAGCTAGCACCGAATTAAGTTAGCACCACCGAATTAAGTTAGCACCAAATGACGGGAGCACATTACCAAGTGACGGGAGCACATTACCAAATGACGGGATCACATTACCAAGTGACGGGAGCACATTACCAAATGATGGGAAATGATGGGAAATGATGGGAGCACATTACCAAGTGACGGGAGCACATTACCAAATGACGGGAGCACAATACCAAATGAAGGGACCACATTACCAAGTGACGGGACCGCATTACCAAATGACGGGACCACATTACCAAGTGACGGGACAACATTACCAAATGACGGAACCACATTACCAAGTCACTGGACCACAATACCAAATGGCGGGACCACATTACCAAATGACGGGACCACAATACCAACTGATGTGAACCTACATAAGACAGTCATGGCGTTCCATACAGTGGTGTACTGTACATGAGGTGGAATACGGAGTAGATGTTTGTGGTCTTGAATATTAAATTATATTGACAAGAGAAAACAGTGAATTATAAAATGTGGCTTTGACTGGAGAAATGGGCCTTATGGGTTTTGCAACCAGTGTAGATCCAGATCACAATGTGATCAGGATCTGCACTGTTCATCATTCCATCAATGGAAAACCTGTCACGGATCTCTCAAGCAATATAGATTGTTACCAGGCTACAGAAATGTGCTATTGAGCCGCTCAGGTCACAAATCTCATAAGCCACATTTCTCCAGTCACAGCCACAAAAGTGTCGAGTTTGTCCATGGAAAGCCTACATGGGCCGAAATATATAGTGACTGCTGTGGTGAAAATAAAAGCAATTGGCTTATTACGGTACCTCAGAAATGATCCAAGAATATAAAAGTTAAAATTTGAAAATAGGTCAACGTATAATAAAATGCTTTTGAACAAATATATTTTAGACGCCATGTTAAAATCCCATATAGAAACAAATATTTTTTTGGAATTTTTCCACCAACATTCACCTACTTTTTCTGCTTCAGTGACATAGTCATTTTCAATGTTAAGTGTTTGTGTTAAAGTCTGTTTCTCGCTGACAGTAACAGATGCAACCACAAAAATTAGACAATGCATCTGCTGGTGCTGTACACCATAATCTGTCGTACCCAACACAATCTTCATTTGACAGTTGCTAATCTTCAAATGTCAATCACTCATCTTTTTTTATGCCCTACCCTTAGTGTTACCCTTCTGTTGTCCGTCCCGTCCGTCCGTCCGTCAGTCCGTCAGTCCGGGCAAACATTGGGGGTTTAGGGGTTAGGGGGTGGAGCCTAAGACAATATAATATAATATATTTGTAACCTGCGTGGATGAGTACCGGCTTCTAGGAGCTGAACCACTGAGATTCATTTTGAAAATAAAATGATATGTATTTTATATGGGAATACACGTTTTTAAATTATGATTACACACTTGTCTTGTAATAATGTGAAATGTCGAGACGAAATTTCACGTGGGGAGAGAGTGTGTAACCGGAAGGTCATTCTATGCAAACTCTTATATCATATCCTATGATAGCCATATCTCCTGTAACCTATATATCCTATATCATATCCTATAATACCCATATATCCTGTCTCCTATCCTATATTTATTATATATTATCATGCACAGTTAACACCTGTATATTTTTCTGAGCGTTTTAGCGTCCATCTTAAGACATGACTTACTGTTGCATATGCACAGCTCAACAGCTAAGTTTAATGCCTTATGATGTGCGTCATTTGGCGCGGAATTTCAAGTCTCGTTCTGGCGTTGGCTTTGGAGCGCACTGCGCGGCTGTCGTCACTTCTTCGATAGTCGCCAGTGTACGCGCATCGCCGCCATAATTTATCTTTGATAAATAATAAATTACATTTTGTAATTTAGTTTTGGTTTAGCTCCAGGTAATTGCAATTGTAAATTATGTATATATGTCTTGCTTGTATTTGGCTTAATCGGTGAAATGATCACATAATGACGTAAAAGGTGTTTTGGACGTTTCATACACTCCTTTGTCATTTGATCACCGATTATCACTCATCTATTTCTCGTGAGCCGATTACTTTGTGTATATCATATATGGCGTGGCATGTTCGATTGTGTATACAATCTACTCTATTTCATGAGAATTGCGACATATTATGTTCAGGCACCGGCCAGATATTGATATTCTGTATCTATTGGCACCTTACTGATTCTAGTTATACCGGCCGTTAGCCATATATTGTATCTACGGTTCATGTCGGACAGTTTCATGTTCGGGGGCAGGTTTGTGTTTATTTTAAACACATACCACCGTTATTATGCCACATTTCGGTGCATTGTTAGATTAGAACCGCTAGTCTCATGTGTTCCCACCTATTTGACCATCAGTGAGGACCCTGATTGGCTGGAACAAATGTGCAGCCATATCCGTGTCTTCACTGGTGACATATACCGTTGTGTCCCTTTGTTTAACTTCCGACGCATCAGTGTAGGTTCTGATCAGACTCCAAACATGTGCAGTCTGATCTGGGACTACACTGGTCACATACATGCAGGAGCGTCAGTTAATGTACGGATCAGATTTAACCAATGTGCAGTCTGATCTGGGACTACACTGGTCGCATATGACCGATGCATCCTTTTGGGTATTTTTGCTTAGGGTCTACACATGAGTATAGTTCGGTTCAACGACTTCTTCGATAGTCGCCAGTGTACGCGCATCGCCGCCATATTGTATCTTTGATAAATAATAAATTACATTTTGTAATTTAGTTTTGGTTTATCTCCAGTTTCCCCAGACCTCAGCGATACAGAGCATCCTTCCCCTCACCAGTATCTCCGTAATGGACGTGCTGTGACATATTGATTCCGTATAGCTCCTAAACCTTTGTAGTTTAGGGACTATTCCTTTGATCTTTTAAATAACAAATAGCCCTTAAACCCAAAATGTTAGTACGTCCGTCTCGTCCCATCTCGTCCCATTCAGTCCGTCACAGACATGAAACTTCCTATGTAGCTTCCTTATGCTGAGTAGATGTTCAAAGTTTAATTCAATTTTTTACTAAGCCCCCGGGTCATGGATTATCTCCCTCTTTTCGAGCTGGTACATGCGAAATGACGAGTATTGATGTATACGTACATCCATATAATAGGTATACAGTATGTACATATTTTTCATGTATGTATGATCATGCCACATAAATTTTGCCCACACGTATGGTCCACTTGCAGCCATCGGAGGAATCAACTATATGTCTCCCTGTATTACAGATGCTCCTGAATCGGCCAATGTGACCGGTAGTAGTCCATTCACAGCCAACGGGTTGAACCCACTGACACTAACGTGTATCTATATGGCTGGTAAGCCTGGGTTGACATCCATTAGCTGGAGCCGGACGTCGAGGACGGATAAAGTTACTCAGCCAACGTCTACCCAGACCACCCTGGAGTTGACGCCCACGCAGAACGACGACGGCGACACCATCACGTGTACGGCCAACAACAGTGTCGGGGCGGTGACCAGTGGGCCCTTCACACTGGACCTCCACTGTACGTAAGGCTTATAGTATTGTCTGTTTTAATGGAGAAATATATTGTTATATTGCATTGTCTTTTACCTGAGGAAATGTACATAATTATTTTGTGATTTCAAGGTCACATGTTGAGTAGTGTACACTATTTCGTGTAAATGTTCAGAAATTCAACAATGTACATACAATTATTATACCCCCGCAACGAGTTGTGGGGGGTATACTGGAGTCAGGTTGTCCGTCCGTACGTCCGTCCGTCCGTCCGTCCGTCCGGGCACACATACAGGGTCTTAGGTGGTTAGAGGCGTGGCCTAAGACAAAATAATACAATATATTTATTCCGTTGACCACTTAAGCCTATTGTTCCTTAGGTGGTCATTCCTTTGATCTTTTATATAGTAAAAACCACCTAAGGGATGTCACGTAAGGACGTCCGTGCGTGCGTCTGTGAATCCGTGTGTCCGTGCAGCCGTGCGTCCGTGCGTCTGTCTGTCACTAAACTTAACATCAGATAAATATTGTTATAACTTCTATGCATTCCTGTAAGGCTCTACTACCATGCTGTGCTAAATACACGACTGTCCAACCCCCGCTTATCTCAAGGTCAAGTTAAAATACTTCGTATCTTTACAAAACTTAACATCAGAGAAATATTGTTATAACTTCTATTTACTTCATCTAAAATGCTTAATATTTCACACATGCATTCCAGTAAGGCTCTACTAACATGCTGTGCCAAATCCACAACGTCCAACCCCCGCTGATCCCATGGTCAATGTCAAATACTTGATCTCTTTACAAAACTCAACATCAGAGAAATATGTTATAACTTCTATTTCCTTTATCTAATATGCTTAATATTTCACACATGCATTCCTGTAAGGCCCTACTACGATGCTGTGCCAAATCCATTACTGTCAAACCCACACTGATCCCAATATCAATATCAAATGCTTGGTCTCTTTACAAAACTTAACATCAGCGACATAAGTTATAACTTTTATTTCCTTCATTGAAAATTCTTAATATTTCAATTGTGCATTCCTCTAAGGTTGTACTATCATGCTGTGATATACATACGACCGTCCATCCCCCGCTGATCCCAAGGTCAAGATAACATATACTTAGTCTCTTTACAAAACTTAACATCAGAGAAATATGTTATAACTTCTATTTCCTTCATCTAAAATGCTTAATATTGCATGCATGCATTCTTCTAAGGCTCTACTATCATGCTATGACTAATCCCCGCTGATATCGAGGTCAAGGTCACATACTTAGTCTCTTTGCAAAACATAACATAACAAAAATCGGTTATAACTTCTATTTCCTGCTCGGATCTGCTTCACATTTTTTTTCTTTCTTTTTCACTTTTCACACACACATTGCTCCAAATGACCTCTACCACCCTACTTGTAAGAAGCATGATGGCTGTTACATTGATGGTATGGCGAAAAGTGCAGATCCTGATTAGACTGTGCGGATGCACAGGCTGATCTGGATCTACGCGGTTCGCAAAACCCATAAGCCACATATCTCCAGTGACAGCCACATATCCAGACATATACATGCATAATAGCAAACGTGCTATGATTCAACACATCAGTACATGTGTACATGTGAATGTTTGCCTCAACCAGGATGTTAATATGTGACTAATAGTGTTATTTATTTATTTTAGAATAATTACAGCACATGCACATGGTCAACAAGGGGTTGGTCGAGCTGGTTATTGTCGTCTCCTGATCAGCCAACGTGTGTAGGCAACCTGCTATTATTTCCACATGTATTTGTTGAGCATTAGATTAATCCATTTGCTGTTCCGCATACAGTAAATATCATAGTCAGATAGCATGGATGTGGAGGAAAATCTGGGGTACATAGGCCACAATGACAATATATGTACACACCATACTGTCCTGATGTAGTGCATGTTATATTTTAGTAACGGATGTGTTCATATACGTATATATGTAGGTTGCATTGTCATTAAACCACACTCTGGCTATGTTTATGGTAACTAACAGAGTTGCAAGAGATTGACACATATTGGATGGAATGTGTTTTTTCTTTTCATGTGCATTGTATTTTGTGAAGTATTGTAAAGTGTATTAGAGTGTTTGGCTAGCTAATGTATGCCAGCATGTGGCTTAAATGTACGGAGATTGCCATTGTTGCTGCACTTCGCACTGGTGTAAAATGTTTCGCACCGAAAAATGCACCGGTTTCATAACGAGATGCCTTAGAACTGTCTCATAAATGCATGTTTCGTCTAGTAATTGGTGTAAATTTCTGAATGGTAATTGACGTGAAACATTTTACGCTGGTGCGGAGTGCATCACCTGTTTTTTGAGAAACTGTAATTAACTGCTATTAGTTTATGTCCACCTTTTATGAAACGTCAATATTCTGTTAATTTGCGAAAATACCACCAGATTATACAGTGAATATAATGGAAACATTCATTTAATTTACATTCTAAGCATCGTCACTGAGGTCATACCTCAGTCAAACATATGTCCTACCTGTGTCAAACATGATTCCTACCGTGTCAAACATAATTCCTACCTGTGTCAAACATATTTCCTACCTGTGTCAAACATAATCCCTACATGTGTGAAACATAATTCCTACCTGTGTCAAACATAATTCCTACATGTGTCAAACATAATTCCTACCTTTGTCAATCATATTTCCTACATGTGACAAACATAATTCCTACCTTTGTCAAACATATTTCCTACGTGTGTCAAACATAATTCATACCTGTGTCAAACATAATTCCTACATGTGTCCAACATTATACCTACATGTGTCAAACATGTGTCAAACATAATTCCTACATGTGTCAAACATAATCCCTACCTGTGTCAAACATAATTCTTACCTTTGTCAAACAACATTCCTACATGTGTCCAACATTATCCCTACATGTGTCAAACATGTGTCAAACATAATTATAACATGTGTCAAACATATTTCCTACATGTGTCAAACATAATGCCTACCTGTGTCAAACATATTTCCTACATGTGTCAAACATAATGCCTACCTGTGTCAAACATAATTCCTACATGTGTCCAACATTATACATACATGTGTCAAACATGTATCAAACATAATTCCTACATGTGTCAAACATAATCCCTACCTGTGTCAAACATAATTCTTACCTTTATCAAACAAAATTCCAACATGTGTCAAACATATTTCCTACATGTGTCAGAACAACAGAAGCAGCAATTGGAGCTCAACCTTTCTCCCCTGCCCGTCTGTTTCTGTGTGGCTTACGTTACCCCCCTACCCCCCCCCCCCCCCCGCCCCCCCCCCCCCCCCCCCCCCCCCCCCCCCCCCCCCCCCCCCCCCCCCCCCCCCCCCCCCCCCCCCCCCCCCCCCCCCCCCCCCCTCCCCCCCCCCCCCCCCCCCCCCCCCCCCCCCCCCCCCCCCCCCTAAGTCAGTATGGTCATTGATCTACATCACACTGACACAGTTGCATGACCGAATTAGCAGTCCATGAAGAAATGTTGATTTTCTACAGTCTGTTTCTGCATGACTGGTTACGTTGTGCACAGTAATGTAGGTAGTATGTGAAATTTCCATGTCGGGCATCAAATCTTTCCTAAAGTATGACACTTGTAAAGTGACTAATTTTATAAATGATTATGTGTATGCATGGTCATATATGAATGTATGTTTAGTTGTGGCATGCGATGAGTAATTTAACGATCAGGGTTCATCCTGACCGGAGACCTGGTTTGGCCTGCACGTACGTCTTTGGCATTTTAGCTCGACTATTCGAAGACTAGTGAGAGCTTATGTAATCACCCCGGCGTCGGCGTCGGCGTGGCGTCGGCGTCGGCGTCGGCGTCGGCGTCGGCGTCGGCGTCGGCGTCGGCGTCGGCGTCACAGTCACAGTCACAGTCACAGTCACAGTCACAGTCACAGTCACAGTCACGCCTTGGTTAAGGTTTTTAGTCAAGCTTGTATATGGAATACTCCTGGCCCTACAGCCACCATACTAGGATAACTCCTAGTGATGTACATCAACAACCCCTGACATATATTTGACCTTGACCTACATTTAACCTTGAATTACTTAGTTAATTCCCCTTGGTTAAGGTTTTTAGTCAACCTTGGTTAAGGTTTTTTGTCAAGCTTGTAGATGGAATACTATTGTGCATATAGACACCATACTTTGACAACCTTTTATCATAGGGATGTACATCAATAACCCCTGACCTATATTTTACCTTGACCTACATTTAACTTTGAAATACTTAGTTATTTCCCCTTGGTTAAGGTTTGTACTCAAACTTGGTTAAGATTTATAGTCAAACTTGTATATGGAATAATCCTGGGCCTACAGCAACCATAATGGGACAACTTCATCTCCTAGTGATGTACATCAATAACCACTGACCTATATCTGACATTGACCTACATTTAACCTTGAATTACTTAGTTAATTTCCCTTGGTTAAGGTTTTTCGACAACCCTCGTAGTCGTGCTATGCTGTTCTCTTACAGCTCTTTTTGTATGTGACAGTTGAATATGGTTATACATTTGATATGAGTATTACAATTATTAGTGATCCTATTACATTAGGGGAAGGGGCCAAGTGACTTTAGTGTGGTAGAGACCAGGAACCATGTCAGGTGATTCTAATTTCAGGGCTGAATATATTTTTCTTTCGATATAAATATTCCGTTTTGAGTTTGGGATTTCCCCCCCAATGCATTAGGTTAAATACGGTATCGAACCCGTTGGCCTCACCTTAAATGAACATGGCAGTTGATAAGCAGTTTAATCAGCAATACATCAATACATTGTTTGTTGTGGCAGTATTTTGTTGTTCCATATTCTGATTCAATGGTAGAACTTGTAACATTAATAATAATCCTATTACATGCACCTGTGGGGAGTGGGGCTAATTGGGAAGATTTGGCATCAGATGAGCTTATTATAATTTCATGACCATAGCTGTTTACAGCTCGCGAAACTCCATCAAATAAATAATTATTCAGGGGTTTATATCTTCACACACATTTGTATTTCCTAATTCACTATTCCCTGGAAGTAATCACTGTCCAGATGGCCATCTCAGTTGCATAATATGCTTCTCTGTACGTGTGCCATAATCTGCATGTCTGTGCAGTTGCATGTATTAATATGTTTATCTGTATGTGTGCCGTAATCTGCATGTCTGTATCCATCTACATATAAGTTTGGGAAACATGCTGGCATCCTATAGCACCCACACCTCTGGAATGACTTTGATGTGTACTACTGACAGGTTTCCTTATCATACTGATCTGCATGTTGAGCCAGTTGAGACACGATATGACAAATCTGAGCTTCTGTACATGTAATGTCTGAACTCATCTAGAGCTTTATCATCGTGTACATCGACACCGCCTGACAGTAATGCCCACTGTTTACCCCATCCATTATACATGTGTGTCTGATCTAGTGGCAGACACCGGACACCCTTATCAGACTGACGAGGCACATGCTGATCTCGGTCTACACTGGCCATGAAGGCAACAGGCCGGTCGAGATCCTGGTCCATGTACACATCTCTACATGTAACTGCCACACTGCATGTACATCCCAACCCGCATGTCCCTGTGCATCCCAATCCGAATGTCCTTGTATTCCTGTGTAGTCCGTCCCACCACCCGGATCACCGTATCTAGACCTGGGACGGTGACAGAAGGCGCTGACGTCACACTACAATGCTCCGTCCACAGTAAACCCGCGGGGAACATAACGTGGTACCATAATGGCCAGACAATACACACAGAACAGTTATCGCCGCCATCTGGGGATAACCGCTACACCAAGACCCGCACAATAACCTCCGCCAGGCGGGAGAACGCCGGGAACTACACATGTTTCGCCACAAACACAATAACGCAGCCTGGTTGTGACTTAGTCACGGTGACTGTCCTTTGTGAGTATTCTGACAATTCAATCCAGGTAGCAGCTGTGTACTGTGGTGGACTATGAATGGCTAGTGAAATTATTGTCCTATATGTGACGTCCATATTCACTTAAAGGAGCTGCTTGACAAGTCAAGCCCCAATACAGCTTAGAAATGTGCAAATTGACAAATTATATCATATAAACAATTAGTATTTCAATCCATGGTTGGAACAGAACAAAAACGTATTGAAAATATTATTTATGGCGTGCCAGTATTGTTGCCGCAGCTATCGTCATGAGAGTTGTGATGTCACATTTTGTGATGTCCTTGTTTCCAAGTTTGTTAAGTCTGTATACATATACATATATAATTATTCTTAGGAATCCCCCGTGTTTTCTATATGCTACTGTTTGCTTTATATATATATCGTATATGTTTATGGTATGCTAATAATGCATTCTTCTTGTTTAATTGATAAATGCCCCATAAATCATCAACGTATTATATAACGTATACACGTATTACAACTGGAATTACAAATTAATACATTTATAAAAACTCTTATTGTGACATTGTGTCCCAATGTATTTACATCCATGCGAAACATCAACTAAGTTCAACGTTACTACTTAACCATTTAGAGCATGTAATATAAGACACAATAATAATCCACATACTAAAATCAGAATAGCTTATTTACTTAAACGTTGTATGCTAAACAATAACACCATTGCCAGTATGTATTCATAAAGTAGTTCATATGACTGTGATATACTTCAGTTGCTCCCCTGTCCGCCATACTGACTGGTAACCAAGCGATAGTAGCTGATGGCCAGAACCAGCTGACGTTGAGGTGCGCGGTCGGGAACTCCAAACCAGTTTCGAACATCACCTGGACTAGGACGGGTAGAGTGAACATCCGCAATACCGTCACCAGGCCGGATGGGGTCGGGGATTACGGTGGCCACACGAGTTCCCAGGACCTTGTGTTGACGCCCACACGGGCCGACGACGGCCGCGTCATCACGTGTACCGCCAACAACGGCGTCGGACCGTCGGTTACCAACTCCACCACTCTCAACTTGAAATGTGTGTCCCATTGTCTAGTATGCTCAACACACCGTTGTTTATGCTACTTGCATTGAGTTTCGATTAACCCGGTGCTGGGGGTGTCGTATGTTGTGCCAATATATTAACGGTCCATGACGTAAATGAACAAGTGCAATAAATCCACACATGCAATGTATATGTTGCTGGCGACTATTAAGGGTCTCTTCTCTTTGTCTTGTGACTTTACATGTTCACCAATATAACGGTCGGAGCAGCATTCATGTCAATAATACAATAATAAGGTTATTAGCCTCCATAATGTGTGCTTCATTGGTCCTCTGTGGCTGGACGGAACACTCTAGTGTCTACAGTGTCTACAGTGTCTACAACATGACCAAGCACAATTCCGATCAGCCAATTATTCAATCACCATTATCAACCCGCAGCATTCTCCCAATCATCGTGCGTGTTTCCATTATTTCACAACCCTGTAAATCTACTGTAAGTTATCAAGTCTTCATTTTGCCACTATGTATGAGTTTTCCTCGATGTGTATTTAGCGTGCAGTTTGCCCCTCTGTATGAGATTTTCCAGATGTGTATTTAGCTTGGAATCTGCCACTCTGTATTAGATTTTTCCGATGTGTATTTAGCTTGGAGTTTGCCCCTCTGTATAAGATTTTCCCGATGTGTATTTAGCTTGGAGTTTGCCACTCTGTATGAGATTTTCCCGATGTGTATTTAGCTTGGAGTTTGCCACTATGCATAAACAGTTTTCGATGTGTATTTAGCTTGGAGTTTGCTCCTCTGTATGAGATATTCCCGATGTGTATTTAGCTTGGAGTTTGCACCTCTGTATCAGATTTTCCCGATGTGTATTTAGCTTGGAGTTTGCTCCTATGTATGAGATTTCTCCAATGTGTATTTAGCTTGGAGTTTGTACCTCTGTATGAGATTTGCTAGATGTGTATTTAGCTTGGAGTTTGCTCCTCTGTATGAGATATTCCCGATCAATAGTTAGCTTGGAGTTTGCCCCTCTGTATGATATTTTCCCGATGTGTATTTAGCTTGGAGTTTGCCCCTCTGTATGAGATTTTCCCGATGTGTATTTTGCTTGGAGTTTGCCCCTCTGTATGAGATATACAGGCTATGATATTTGAGAAAAGTTACACCTTTACACAGGAATGTTGACCTTTACCATGAACACAAAAGCAACAGAAGTGATGTTTATATTATTTTGACATTATACATTATATTATTTTGACATTATACTATGTATTGTAATCAATATAATTACATAAGTACAGTGACTGTTCTAGCAATCAAACCCTCACCACAACCCTTCAACTTTCCCATATTACATGCCGTCAATGTTTGCAATACATCATGCAGCCCCTACTAACCATAATTACCTCGTTAAGTATAACCTCATATGCCCGTCTTTAACCACTAATTGTACTTGCTCACATGCCACTTTACCACCATAAGATATTAGCTAATTCTGGCTATACTACCTCCTTGGAACGGTCACGTTGCAGGTTGACCTTTATGATTGCTTACTGGTTGCGCGACTATAGATTTAATCTCAATTATTGTGATCAATCCATGATGTGACAGTTATAATATGCATAGGTATGCACATATTTATAACTGGCACATGTTACACATAAGCAAATTACTAATCAATCAATCATATTGTATACCCTCACTTGTACAGTTTTATAACATCACTAAATACATTGTGGAATTTACATGGGTGATGGTTTGGTTGATAGCTGTTAATATGTGATATTTTGATTCAACATTATTTTTATTTACTGAACGTAGTGGTTCATAGACCGTTTACAACTATAAACGCACAATAAATCAAATATGTGCATTGCATAAGCACAGCACAAATCACTTTATTACACAAGCACCGCATAAACGTAAGAACATAAGTTGAAGCTGTAATGAATCCTTTGCTGGCCTTAATGGTTCCTAGATAGTTTACACCCAATAAATCAAATCTTATTGCATAAGCATACATATAAAATAGAATTTGCGTTACAATTATTAGATACCTACTACTATCTTTGTAACCGTAAGTCGGATTTGCTTGAAACTTGGTATACTTATTGGTCATCATCCATATATTCATGCTGTGTCCCACTCGTGTGACACCTGTGCCCCAAGGTCAAGGTAAAATGACTTAGAACTTTGCGTTAAAGTTTCTGTCAAAATTTGCGTTAAAATTTCACATACCAACTATCTCTGTAACCGGAAGTCAGATTTGCTTGAAACTATGTATGATTATTTGGCATCATCCATATATGCATTCTGTGTCCCACTCATGTGGCCGCTGTGCCTCAAGGTCAATGCCACATGACTTGGAAGTTTGCGTTATTATAAAATCTGCGTTAAAGTTTTTACATATCTTATATCTCAACAATTGTTACTCCAATTTATTGTCAACTTCCAATACTTCCTTTTCATCATCCATATTTTCATTCTATAGCCTACCCATGTGATCCATATGCCCAAGGTCAGGGTCAAATGAATTTAACATTTGTGTTAACATTTTTACATACCTTATATCTCCACAACACTTTATTCCGACTTACTTCAAACTTCAAATAATTCTTTATTGTATCATCCATATTTTCATTATATAGCCCACCCATGCAGCCCACATGCCCAATATCAAGGTCAAATTACTTTAACATTTTCGATAAAGCTTTTACATACCTTATATATCCACCATCCTTAATTCAAACTTCAAATAAATACACTCCGAGACCATCAAATGCCTTGGCGGGCTCAACATGCGGGCCGCGGCCATCTGGTTTATCAGATGCAGCTTGTGATTTCCGTGCATTTTGCTCTAATAATGCGTGTGTGCTTCAAACCAAGTATGGTCCCTGTATGTTTATGTAACCCATGCCGCAACATCATTATAATGTAGATCTTACTGTGGTTATATTGCAGACAGCCCCATAGCATCTATAACAAGTGAAAAAGTCACGGAGGAGGGCGCCCCGACTACTGTCCTGATTTGTACGGCCAACAGTAAGCCGGCCCCCATCTTCACCTGGTACAAGGTCGGCCAGGATACACTGGCGAATGGACCAGGGACCGGGGCTGGAAACAAGTGGACATACACATACAATTTATTGGATGTAGATCGTAGTCACGCCGGCCAGTACCGTTGTCAGGTCGATAACGGAGTCGGCTCAGCAAACACAGTGGACATGGAGCTGATCGTGCGGTGTAAGTTGCTGTCAACCGCTGTAAAATACGCACCCAGTTCACCTGTAACTGAGGATATATACACTCACTATAATATTCCCAGTTTATTATTGTATATGTGTGCGGTAGTGGGTATGTATGTACAATACGCCCCCAGTTCACCTGTAACTGATGATATATACACACATTACATTATTCCAGTGTAGTTATTGTATATGTGTGGGGTAGTGTTGATTTCTGTACAATATCACCCAGTTCACCTGTAGGTGAGGATATATACACAATATATATTATTCCAGTGTGGTTATTGTATATGTGTGGGCAGTGGGGATTTCTGTACAATACGCCCCCAGTTCACCTGTAACTGAAGATATATACACACACTATATTATTTCCAGTGCAGTTATTGTATATGTGTGGGATAGATTGGATTTCTGTACAATAAGCCCCCCCCCCCCCCCCCCAAGCCCCCCCCCCCCCCCCGTTCGCCTGTAACTTATGATATGTACACACAAAATATTATTCCCAGTGTGGTTATTGTATATGTGTGGGGTAGTGTGGAATTATGTACAATATGCCCTCAGTTCAACGGTAACTGCGGATATGTACACACACTATTATTGCCAGTGTCGTTATTGTATATGTGTGGGGGTAGTGGGGATGTCTGTACAATACGCCTCCAGTTCACCTGTAACTGAGGATATGCACTCACACTATATTATTCCCAGTGTGGTTATTGTATATGTGTGGGGTAGTGGGGATTTCTGTACAATACGCCCCCAGTTCATCTGTAACTGAGGATATATACACACACTATATTATTCCCAGTGTAGTTATTGAATATGTGTGGGGTAGTGGGGATTTCTGTAAAATATGTCCACAGTTCACCTGTAACTGTTGATATGTACACACAATATATTATTTCCAGTGTAGTTATTGTATATGTGTGGGGTAGTGTTGAATCCTGTACAATATGCCCTCAGTTCAACTGTAACTGCGGATATGTACACACACTATTATTGCCAGTGTAGTTATTGTATATGCGTGGTGTAGTGGGGATGTCTGTACAATACGCCCCCAGTTCACATGTAACTGAGGATATGCACACACACTATATTATTCCCAGTGTAGTTATTGTATATGTGTGGGGTAGTGGGGATTTCTGTACAATTTGCCCCGAGGTCACCTGTAACTGAGGATATATACACACACTATATTATTCCCATTGTAGTTATTGTATATGTGTGGGGTAGTGGGGATTTATGTACACTACGCCCCTAGTTCACCTGTAACTGAGTGGTTGTCGGACCCTGATGTTCAGTATAGTGTACGCCTGTTGCCGAACCAGTATCTGTGTATCCGACTATTCGTGTTGTTATGTGATTACTGGTGACCAATATAGTCCCTGGCAGTAATTGATGCAAACAGTGTATGCCTTGATCAGAGTTGTAAAGTTTGAAATAACAGAAATGGATGAATCCAGCAAATTTTTCCAAACGTTTTTGTAATAATAAATAATTTAATAGTTTAAATACCGTAGTGTTTGGTCACACATAACTTGAATAACTCAAAAGTGGAGGCCTATAATTACACCATTTTATTGCGCCAGATTATCTAGAATATTCTAATCTATTCTCAAGTATTCAATGCACTTTTTTCATAATTTTCTCCTCATAACTTTGCTTACATGTCCATGAACATTATTTTATGAGCCAGTTTTACAAGGTAAATGTACATAATTCTAGATGTCCACATGTAAGTGAATATAGAAACTTTCCTAATTGCATTCAATGTCTCATAGATCACTCACATTTCAGTTATATAATGATCGTTATGTACATGTATAAAATTAAAACTATATCAATATATGTCAATGAATATTTGGAGAAATATAATACAATGTAGATGTCAACTGCAGAAACATGTTGACACCCTTCAGACCCACCAGACGTAACGGCAACAGTTCACGGCAATCCAGTGGTAGGTGGCCAGATTACCGTCCTGTGTTCCCCGGTCGGACTCCCGGATGTGTACCACTACGACAGCTGGGTTCATAAATGGGTGGACGGTACAGAGATATCCCAGACGGGACTGTCCGTCGTGCATAATCTCTCATTGACCAATCTAACGTACCAGGACTCGGGCATATACACGTGTCGGGCCAGTAACGGCGTACCCAATAACACTCACTACCAGGAGGGGTCGACATCCGTCATCACCATCGAATGTGAGTAGTGTTGCTAGTGTAGAAAACAGTCCTCTCACAGTCTGATTCTCGCATCAAGGATGCCCGGGAAATAGTGCTAGAGGAAGTTACTTTTGATTATCCATGTCCACTAACCTGTTCTACGACGGATCAATGCACGTCTGTAAATGAGGTGACTGTGTGTCATGTCCTTCAGGTCAATACTATGTTTATGCCCCACCACGATAGTGGATGGTGAACTTAGTGTTACCTTGTCCGTCCATTACATTCCTTCCTGTACGTCCATTACAAACCGGGTAACTCGAAAAACGTTAAACAGTAATAGATAGAAACTGGAAACTCGGTATGTAGCTTCCTTATGGTAGATGAACAACTTTTTATTGTTTTTGTTATCCCTAGTCCTGTATGATCTCATACTTTGGGAATTTCAGAATTTTGTAAAAATGTTAAACCTTAATAGCTGGAAGCTCGATAGCTTCATTATGATGTGTAGATGAACAGTTAATTGTTATGCCCCAGCCACCGAATCATCGAATGGTGAGGGGCGCGTATAGTGTTACCAGTGCCCGTACGTCGTCCCGTCTGTCCCGCTTAGGTACAATTCTTATATTTTGTGTTACATGTAGCTGCTTCATATTTCACGCATGCATCCATCTGATGGTGCTCTATCATGTTGGGACAAATCCATTATCATCGGGGCCCCCGCCAAACCCAAGGCTAAGGTCACACACTTGGTGCGTTTGAAACCTTTATGCTCTGACAAATGTTTTATAATTTATGTCTCCTTGCACGGATCTGCTCGATATTTCACACAAGCATTGCTCTAATGTTCCTTACTGTCCTGTAACAAATCCACGATTGTCCAGTGCCCACTAATCCCTGGGTCAATGTCACATGCTTGGTGCGGTCAACACCTTAATGCTCAGGTAAGTGTCTTAACATTTGTGTTTCCTTGCACGGACCTGCTTGATATTTCACATTATCCACATTCGTCCAGCCTCCGCTAAGCCCAGGGTCAAGGTCATATAGTAACTTGGTGCGTTCAAAACTTTAGCGCTCGGGAAAATGTCTAATTTCTGCTTCCTTGCACGAAGCTGCTTCATATTTCACACGCGCATTGCTATAATGATCCTCTACCGTCATGTTACAAATCCACGATCATCCCACCTCCGCTAAGCCATGGGTCAAGGTCACATACTTGGGTGCACTTGAAACCTTAACGCTCGATTAAATGTCTTATAAGTTACGTTCAATTGCACGGATCTGTTTAATATTTCACACACACATTTCTGTAATTCTCAGGATTGTCCCGCCCCTGCTAACCCCAGGGTCCGTCCGTCCGTCCGTCCGTCCGTAAATTTCCTTCATCTAAAATGCTTAATATTTCACACATGCATTCCTGTAAGGCTCTACTATCATGCTGTGCCAAATCCACGACCGTCCAACCCCCGCTTATGCCAAGGTCAAGGTCAAATACTTAGTCTCTTTACTAAACTTAACATCAGAGAAATATTGTTATAATTAATAATTCCTTCATCTAAAGTTCTTAATATATCAAAAATGCATTCCTGTAAGGCTCTACTACCATGCTGTGCCATATCCATGAACGTCCAACGCTCGCTTATCCCAAGGTCAAGGTCAAATACTTAGTCTCTTTACAAAACTTAACATCAGAGAAATATTGTTATCATTTCTATTTCCTTCATCTAAAATGCTTAATATTTCACACATGCATTCCTGTAAGGCTTTACTACTATGCTGTGCCATATCCGCGACCGTCCAACCCCGCTGGTCCCAAGGTCAAGGTCAAATACTTAGTCTCTTTATAAAATTAACATAAACATTGTTAACTTCTATTTCCTTCATCTAAAGTTCTTAATATTTCACACATGCATTCCTGTAAGGCTCTACCATCATGTTGTGCCAAATCCACGACCATCTAACCCCCGCTGATCCTAAGATCAAGGTCAAATACTTAGTCTCTTTACAAAACTTAACATCAGAGAAATATGTTATAACTTTTATTTCCTTCATCTAAAATGCTTAATATTTCACACATGCATTCCTGTAAGGCTGTCCAACCCCCGCTGATCCCAAGGTCAAGGTCAAATTCTTAGTCTCTTTAACATCAGAGAAACTTATCTAAAACGTAACATCAGAGAAATATGTTCTAACTTCTATTTCCTTATTCTAAAATGCTGAGTATTTCACACATGCATTCCTGTAAGGCTCTACTACCACCTTGATGTGCCAAATCCACGACCGTGTAACCCCGCTGATCCCATGATCAAGGTCAAATACTTAGTCTCTTTACAAAACTTAACATCAGAGAAATAAGTTTTAACTTATATTTCCTTCATTGAAAATTCTTAATATTTCATGCATGCATTCCTCTAAGGCTGTACTATCATGCTGTGACAAATCCCCACTGATCTCGAGGTCAAGGTCACATACTTAGTATCTTTCCAAAACTTAACATCAGAGAAATCGGTTATAACTTATATTTCCTCGCTCGTATCTGCTTCACATTTCACACACGCAATGCTCCAATGACCTCTACCACCCTGTCACAAATTCACATTCATGCCGCTCGCGCTATGCCCAGAGTCAAGGTGACAAGCCCACCCACTTGGACATTTTGCATATTTTAGGGGTACCTCGGCCCACGCGGTGGATATTCCGTAAGCCTCGCTTACTGACCAATCTAGTTTTGATTTCCTTGCGTGGATCAGCTTGATATTTCACACACGCATTGATCTGGTGGTCTGCATTCATGCTGTGACATATCCAGGCTTCTCTGGACTCAATGGACTGCATTATTCACTGCCTCTTTTAAAAAAAGCCATGAAAGTGAAAGGCCTTAACGTTCCAGTAACAACTACCGTCATATATAGACGGGACCATAGTTTAAAGTCTCATCTGACAGGCGAGTGGGATGTAAATGGTACAAAAGTATATTTGATGCCCTAGGCGAGGTTTGAACCCACATTCTCCAATGGGCTCAATAGACGGTAGTATCCACTGCTTGTCTTAAATGTTGACTCCACGGTGATTGGCATCAAAAGACTGCAGTATCATACCACTGCCTCTTTAAACAAAAGTGAAAGTGAAAGGGTTTAAGGTCCCATCAATAGCTAAGGTCATATATAGACGGGACTACAGTTTAAAGTCTCATTCGATAGACTAGTGGGATGGAAATATTACGAAAGTATTTTTGATGCTCTAGACCAGGTCTTAACCAACATTCTCCCAATTGGAAGTCAGGTGTTCTAACCCTTAGGCCACAACACATAGCTTGCTTGTCTTAAAGGGTTACTGCATGGTGATTGGGCTCAATAGACTGCAGTATCCACTGTTTGTATTAAAGGATGACTGTACGGGGATTGGGCTCAATAGACTGCAGTATCCACTGCTTGCCTTAAAGGATGATTACACAGCGAGTGTGCTCAATAGACTGCAGTATCCACTGTTTCTCTTAAAAGGTGACTGCATGGGGATTGGGCTCAATAGACTGCAGTATACACTGCTTGTCTTAAAGAGTGATTGCGCAGCGATTGTGGTCAATAGACTGCAGTATCCACTGTTTTTTCCTAAGGGGTGACTGCACGGCGATTAGACTCAATAAAACCGCAACATACACTTCTTGTCTTAAATATCAAATTACTAGATATCACGTATTTCCTTCAAAATGCTCTGAAAACAACAAAAGCGACCTTAACAACCGATTTCCGGTTCGTTTGTATTTTTCGTGATATTGAGATTTTTTCATATCGCACCATATCCGACACCTGAGCTGAGCAAGGCAATGCATTAGTCATCGCTGATCTCTCCTGTTTATGCGACCTACTGGCGCGAGGTGGCGATGTAAAAATAATCGATATGCCGTAACAATGTCCCTGATTGGTCGAGACAGGTTTCATATAGAACAAACCTGTGGATTTAACTGACATCATTTATTTGTTGCATAATTTCTTCGTTTTTATCGTTTAGTATATTCGTTAATCGTGATTACCGGTACTCATTCATCTAGTTATACTTGGATTATATATACGCTGGTTGCAATTGTCAGAGAGGACGAACTGTGCGGCAGTCGGTTGTAATTCGCGGTCAAACAGACAGCAGAGCCAGAATCCGAACAATGAGGAATTAAATATTAATTTGTATTTTGTTACAGAATGTCTCCGACATTTCGTAAATTGATTCTGCAATGTATTGCAGATATGTGTCAGTTATGTATACTTGTGTTTTGACAATGTTGAGATGAAATCAATTCTTTATTTTGAGCTGCCATAATCAGTGATACACATGTGTAGCTACGTTAAAACGGATGCCGCCGAATGTCATTAATTGTCCGTCATACCAAACAATTTATCCGCTGATATGACCGCAGATGTATGTCAGTTCATACGCATGGCTACATTACAATGAACAGTCTGTACAATAACGTATTGATGCTTGTCTACGTGTAACATTGATTTTTTTTTTAAATAAATAATAGGGCTTGTATAGGGTGTTTCGGCTATGAGATTGTTATAGGTCGTGCATTTTTAAGAGAAAAAGAATATGTGAAAAAAAGGTTATAACAAAGTAACATAATTATGAGAGCGACTAATTTCCCCGCTACTGGCCCCTAATTTGGCCCGGTGGGTGGTTGGTCGGTTGAACGCGATGGTGTAAATTAACGGTGGAGTTCCTCCTTATGGAAATCAGAATTTGCCTGGTTTGGCCCTCATGTACGTTTTATTATAAAAGTAGTAAGAACATTACTGATCCTATTGCTTTTGGGAGGGGCCGAAGTGATTCTGATCTGGCGAGGAGCTGGCATTTCAGGGCTGAATATATAGTTTTTTTATTGTAAATATTCAGTTCTGATTTTGGGATGTTCCCCCCCCCCCCCATTTGTACATGTACTTGAACATGTACATGTACTTGCACAGGTAATATATGGAATTTAGTACTAAACACATTGACCCAGCCTTAAATGACCTTAGCTGTTGATATGCCGTTAAATCACAACACACAAACAAACAATCTAACTTGGCCACATCTGCAGTATTGTAAATGGACAATGGCCTGCCCACAAGAGTTACCTTATGACATTTTGACCAGCATAGCACCCGGTCCATCTACACATCTGACAGCTCTGATAAGTGTCTACTCTGTTACCCTCCTGGTGACTGATTTAGCATTATATATAACTGCTATCGGGAAAATAAATAGATTGTAACCTGACAATGTAAATATACATATTATATACATGTATATATATTATACAGACTGGTTACCTATAGCTGTTGAAAATCGCGTTAGTAATGTCCATTTTGTCACCCACTGTCGCATTTCAGTATGTATTTTGTAACTAGGTCATTCTTATATTTATACAGTACAACTAGGGTATGTATGTTATACCAGCGCTCTAATAAACTCGAGTCTGTTGAACTATTAAGCGTACTAATCGCATAATGCCTACATTTCGGCTGTACTACGCATAAGTCATATACCAACATGACCGTTAAGGGAAATATCTGTGCTAAGCAAGACAAGGGGAAGTTTTTCATGCAGTGACAGCTGAGAAATCTGGTTGTCCGGAATATGAAATCCGTAAAAGAACGGCACATAATTGTCGGATAACTGAAATTTTATTCGATATAGAAATGATAAAAACACAAGCGTATAGCGAAAACAGAACCTGGTTACATCTCCTTTAAAGGGTGATTGCACGGCAATTTGTTTCAATAGACAACATTAACCACTGCTTGTCTTAAATGGTGACTATACGGCGATTGGGCTCAATATACTGCAGTATCCACTGCTGGTCTTAAAGAGTGACTGTACGGCGATTGGGCTCAATGTACTTCAGTATCCACTGCTTGTCCTAAAGGGAGACTACACATCGATTGGGCTCAACAGAATACAGTATCCACTGCTTGTCTTAAAGGGTGACTGCACGTTGATTGGACACAATATACTGCAGTATATACTGCTTGTCTTAAAGGAGAACTGCATGGCGATTGGACTCAATAGACTGCAGTATCCACTTCTTGTCTTAAAGGTTGACTGCACGGCGATTGGACTCAATAGACTGCAGTATTCACTGCTCGTCTAAAGGGTGACGGAACGGGAAATGGGCTCAATAGACTGCAGTATACACTGCTTGTCTTAAAGGTTGACTGCACGGCCATTGGACTCAACATACTGCAGTATCCACTGATTGTCTTAAAAGGTTGACTGTTCGGTGATTGGGCTCAATAGCTGCAGTATCCACTGCTTGTCTTAAAGGGGGTCTGCATAGTGATTTGGCTCTATAGAATGTATTACCCACTGCTTGTCTCAATGGGGACTGCACGGTGATTGGGCTCAATAGACTGCAGTATTCACTGCTTGTCTGAAAGGGTGACTGTACGGCGATTGGGCTCAATAGACTGCAGTATCCACTGCTTGCCTTATACTGCAGTATCCACTGCTTGTCTTAAAGGGTGACTACACAGCGATTTGGCTCAACAGACTACAGTATCCACTGCTTGTCTTAAAGGGTGGCTGAAATTTGATTGAACTCAATATACTGCAGTATATACTGCTTGTCTTAAAGGAGAACTGCATGGCGATTGGGCTCAATATACTGCAGTATCCCCTTCTTGTCCTAAAGGTTGATTGCACGACGATTGGACTAAATAGACTGCAGTATTCACTGCTCGTCTTAAAGGGTGACGGAACGGGAAATGGGCTCAATAGACTGCAGTATCCACTGCTTGTCTTAACGGTTGACTGCACGACGATTTGACTCAACAGACTGCAGTATCCACTGATTGTCCTAAAAGGTTGACTGTCCGGTGATTGGGCTCAATAGACTGCAGAATCCACTGCTTGTCTTAAAAGGGGGTCTGCATAGTGATTTGGCTCAACATAATGTATTATCCACTGCTCGTCTTAAAGGGGGATTGCACGGTGATTTATGTCAATAGGCCGCACCATCCACTGCTTGTCTTAATGTTGATTGCACAGCTATTGGGCTCAATAGACTGCAGTATCCACTGCTTGTCTTAAAGGTTGATTGCACGGTGATTGGTCTCAATATATACTGCATTATCCACTGCTTGTCTTAAACCGTGACTGAATGGCGATTGGGCTCAATATACTGCAGTATCCACTGCTTGACTTAAAAGGTGACTGCACGGGATAGGGCTCAATAGATTGCAGTATCAATTGACTGTCTTAAAGGTTGATTGCACGTGATTGGGCTCAATAGGCTGTATCCACTGCTTGACTTAAAGGTTGTCTACATGGGGATTGGGCTCAATAGGCTGCAGTATCTACTGCTTGACTTAAAGGTTGACTGCACGTGGATTGGGCTCAATAGGCTGCAGTATCTACTGCTTGACTTAAAGGGTGACTGCGCGGCCATTGGGCTCCATAGACTGTTGTATCCACTACTTGTCTTAAAGGGTGACTGCACGGTGATTGGGCTCAATAGACTATTGTATCTACTACTTGTCTTAAAGGGTGACTGTACGGCGATTGGGCTCAATAGACTGTCGTATCCACTGCTTGACTTAAAGGGTGACTGCACGGGATTGGGCTCAATATATTGCAGTATCCATTGCTTGTCTTAAAGGGTGACTACACGGTGATTGAGCTCTATATGCTGCAGTATCCTATACGTTTCGCCCTGTCTGTCCGTTTGTCTGTCTGTCCATCCGTTTATATTTTGGAAGTTTTTGTAACTTTTTCAAATGACCTACAATTTATGTTTGCCTTCAGCAAATATCTTCATACATTGCACACATGCGGTACTTAGTAACGATACATCCTTCCACATTAATACAATTACCGTCGCTACTGATCGTATGTATGTCCGTATGTCTCTTTATATTTTTGAAAGTTTTTGTAAGAGTTTCGCAAATCACCTATAATTTCTCTCTGGCTTCATCTAATATCTTTATATTGCACACATCGCTGTGTATTCAGTTTCTCCTAGTATTGATTTTTCTTAACACACTCGTGGTAATTGGGACAGGTGTATGTGTTGATAGCAGCTTAGTGACTTAAATAAACTGGCTTCAGCGTCAAGATACGAGCTTCCCTAGACTAGCCATTTCTGATGATGTTAACATAAAATAAAGAAACCATGCACTGTGTTTATCTGTGTTCCTAATATTTAACCCTAAGTAACTGACACGGACTATCGGCCCGGACTCTTCCATATTAAGGTAGGAACTGTTACATTATGCTGTATTAGGGGTAATTTTGTTTGCATATACAACGTAATTAAATTAAATTGATGTGTGTGCAGCTAGCGAAATTAGGCCGACAATTCATTTTGAAGTCGCTGTGAACAGTGATAATAGCATAATTAGCAATGAATTACGAGTTGGCTATATACATGTAACACATTTTCTATGTGCTCCGTCATTCCATTATTACTGAAATGGCACAACAAACTATTTTGTCGTTATTCACAAACGAAACGTAGTGGCTAGCTGCAGTACAACGCAATTTTATTTAAAACACGACACACACCTCAAAAATAAATAAATAAAAAACGAAACAAAAAATAGATTTGTAAAATTGTAATTTATTTTAGTCTACCGAACGTTTACCTTCAATCAAACATAATAGCCTACAATCGGCATCACGATTCGTCTCTGTCGTTTCGCATTTTTTCCGTCTTTGCGCTTTTTGGGCACACCACGTGACCCGGTGCATACACAATTTTGTCCACTTTCGTTGTTTATCCAGACAACTTACTTATCCAAATGCAACAGTTATCCCATTAGTTCTAGTATTTTGTTGAACTTCGAAATTTCAGTTCAAGTTTCAATAGAGCGGGGGGGTGGGGGGGAGGAGGATGTTGGGGGGTCTGCCCCTTCAGGCCGACAGTGGCCGACAGTGGTCGACAGTGTTACGTCTGCACGGAATTTTAGAAGCCCTGGTCAATGAATAAATTCATGGGAAACGTGGATTTAGCAAAACTAGCATTTGCAATGCTACTTACTTTTATATGCCCATTTGAAAACACAGAACGTATTATGTAATCACCTTGTACAGGCGTCCAGCGGACGGTCCGGCATCACAGCATGCCCGTGCAATATCTAGTGTTCTACTTGATGTATCGTAACCAAATTTGGTATACATGTTTATCATTACAAGACGAAGAAGCATATTAATTTTCCCTTGGCGGCCAATTTCGCTGATAATAGCATAATTAGCAATGAATTACGAGTTGGCTATATACATGTAACACATTTTCTATGTGCTCCGTCATTCGAGTATTACTGAAATGGCACAACAAACTATTTTGTCGTTATTCACAAACGAAACGTAGTGGCTAGCTGCTGTACAACGCAATTTTATTTAAAACACGACACACACCTCAAAAATAAAAATAAATAAATAAAAAACGAAACAAAAAATAGATTTGTAAAATTGTAATTTATTTTAGTCTACCGAACGTTTACCTTCAATCAAACATAATAGCCTACAATCGGCATCACGATTCGTCTCTGTCGTTTCGCATTGTTTCCGTCTTTGCGCTTTTTGGGCACACCACGTGACCGGTGCATACACAATTTTGTCCACTTTCGTTGTTTATCCAGACAACTTACTTATCCAAATGCAACAGTTATCCCATTATTTCTAGTATTTTGTTGAACTTCGAAATTTCAGTTCAAGTTTCAATAGAGCAGGGGGGGGGGGGGAGGGGGGAATAGGATGTTGGTGGGTCTGCCCCTTCAGGCCGACAGTGGCCGACAGTGGCCGACAGTGGCCGACAGTGGCCGACAGTGGCTGACAGTGTTACGTCTGCACGGAATTTTAGAAGCCCTGGTCAATGAATAAATTCATGGGAAACGTGGATTTAGCAAAACTAGCATTTGCAATGCTACTTACTTTTATATGCCCATTTGAAAACACAGAACGTATTATGTAATCACCTTGTACAGGCGTCCAGCGGACGGTCCGGCATCACAGCATGCCCGTGCAATATCTAGTGTTCTACTTGATGTATCGTAACCAAATTTGGTATACATGTTTATCATTACAAGACGAAGAAGCATATTAATTTTCCCTTGGCGGCCAATTTCGCTCTCTATCTGTCACGAATTGTTGCCGACTGTTTTCTTTATCATCCATTATTTGTAACACGGGTTACATAATACCAATAGAAATGTAACGACAATCAACTTCGTGTGTGCAATATCGCTCCCGTTGAATACACCGCTGTATTGAATAGCGCTTTCTCCTAACAATGCACTTACCACCAGTATTGGATTTTGCACAGGTTATATCTGAGTGAATTACACTGTTTATGCAACTTGGAAGCTAGCCTGTGTTTATGACGGCTAGTATCCCCATCCCTGGGCTCTGAGGCGTACGCTCTTCTAAGCCCTTCAACATGTTTCCCCTTCATGTCTATCCTATAATCCTAGTCATGTAGTACTTCCACTATAGGGTTTGGACCTTTCCATTGGAGTAACAATTTGTTCTTATCGGTGGGGAGTAGTACTAACAACTGGTCACTTTCCTTATACTTCCGGTCACGCGCTTTTCTGTCATAGTATTTCGCGTACCGATTTCTTGAGATTTTCTCTCGCGATTTCACAGGTTTGTTCGAGTTTCTGTCTGAAATCCAGTACGTACTGGTATGTAGTTTTAACGTTTTCGTCAAGTTCCTTCTGTGACCACAGATCCTTGAGTACACTCATAGGATCTCTGACTGTTCTCCCATAGAGTAGTTCAAATGGGGAGAATGCTAGGCTCTCCTGTGGAACCTCATGATATGCGAAAAGCAATGCGTTAATGTACTTATCCGCCATGCTTTTAAGCATCTGCTTAAATGTACCGTTGAATCTCTCTACCAACCCGTTGCACATAGGATGGTAGGGAGTAGCAGTAAGGTGTCTCAGAGATAACAGCCTACTGACCTCCTGCATTACGGTCAAGGTAAATTGAGATCCGCAATCAGAAAATAATTCCTCGGGAATTCCTAATCGACTTAACATGTCTACGCTTGCCTCAGCTACTCATTCTGCTTCGATACTCGGTAATGGTACTGCCTCGGGATATCGTGTGGCGTAATCTACCAGAGTTAGTACATATCGAGTTGTATTATCCGTTGAAGGATAAATCGGTGCTACGATGTCTACAGATACGCGTTTGAATGGCATATCATAAAGCAGCATGTTGCCCAGCGGGGCCTTTGTTACATAGCCCTTCGAGACTGTTCGTTGAAAAATGTCACGTGACCTGCAGTATCGTGTCACGTCACCGGACACTCCAGGCCAGAATAATTCTGCCAACATGCGAGTTGTTGTTTTCTTTACTCCTAAATGGCCAGACATAATTGATTCATGTGCCACCTTACACGGTCTGTCTACGTTTTTCCTAAACGACTAATTGATAGTATTTTCTTTTGCTACGTTTCGTCTCAAACTTTTGATACAGTAAATCTTTTCTGTACAGGAATGACGTAACGTTACCGTTCTGCTTCACGTTTGTGTTTGTTTGCGTTAGTGTGCAATGAGGTTAACGTAACGTCGCTTGTTTGTTGTTCTTTGAACTCACTACGTGAAATGTGTGACACGGTTACGGTACCCACAGTTTCCGGTACGATTCATCGCGTTTCAAAACCTGCGAAAGCGTTTCAACTGCTACCGTGGTCGCGCCTTTGAAATAATTTAGGACAGGAAGTTGTGACCCATCTATGTTCCCGATCATTACATCGTACATAGTTTCTTCCATGCATAATGCTTCAGTCTCTCCTTTAACAAATGGGGAGTCAAAGGTATTTCTCGCTACAGGTACTTCACTCAAGCGTCTATGGTCTACTAGCATACATGTGGCTACTCTCTTCAGAAACTGATCAGGATGTACTAGTTCCTTCATCACTACTACGTCCGTGCAATATGTATCTCGCATCACAGTCACCACTTTCCCATTCAATAAACCTATGCATATGACCTCTTCATGGGCATTCTGGAGCCAAATGACCTTGACCTTCACAATGGTAACACGTGACTGTACGTATATCGTCGTCTCTGTACCTTTCTTTACTCATATCTCTACTTCTCTCGCCACTTCTCTCTCTATCATAGTCATACGACCTGTCATAACCTCGATATCTCTCACCTTGACCTCTCACCTTTCTCTCATAACCTGCGTTTCGATTCTCAATGTTCGCTCTATTGTCTCGGTTTTCTCTTTCTACTACGTACTTTGTACCGCCTCCGGCTTCCGCAAATATGTCAGCGTGTACTGTCGCCTCATGTACTTTGCTAAAAAAAAAATCCTTAAGAAAAGCGTACAAGTCACTACTGCAAGTGCTTAGTAACTGATCTATGAGCAAGAAATCTATCACACCTTCATAAGTGTGGTCAAGTTTGCATAGTTCAAACCACCTATCAAGATACCATTTAGCCCTGTTGATATACTGAACAAATGTATCACCCTGTGTTGGCTTATCGTTCTTAAATTGTTTCCTGAACCCTTCTACGGTTAAGTCGAACCTTTTGAGCAATGCTGTCTTGAATGTGTCACAATCAAGAGCATCTTCCAATGATAAACGGGAGTAAACATATAAAGCTTTGCCTCTTAATAATGAGCTAAGGTGTAATTACCAATGACCTTTAGGCCAACCTTGCATTTTCGAGTAACTTTCAATACGTGCAAGATAACTATCCACATTGTCCTTATCTTAATAAAAATACGGTAACTTTGGACCCTGTGGTACCTTATGTTCAACCACTGGACTATAATTATCCGATATTCCCATTTCTGCCTTAGCTATTTCAACTTTCTGCGTTGTCTCTAACTCACAAATTTTACATTCGTATTCTAATATAACTTTCGTCATTTGAAATTCTGTTCTTACCTTTTCTATTTCTTGTTCCTCCATCAATCTGTCTGCCTCAAGCTTACTTTTCTCAGTCAGTCTTTCTACCTCTTTTGCTTGTCTGTCAGCCTCAAGCCTATCTTTCTCAGTCTGTATTTCTACTAGTCTATTATTTCACTCTATATCCTGCTCTTCTTTCACAAAGGCCCTTAACTCATTCACAATTAAGCCTAATTCCCTGCCAACGTCCATTAACTTTTTAACGGTCGACACCATTGCCTTTTATTCTCTCAACAAATTTGTCACTTAGTCACAACTCGGAGTGTACTCTGTACAGCTCGATGTAATACGGGGTCTCAGCACTACTGTCACGAGGACTGTGCGAGTTTCAACCCGATTCGCGCCTTATTGGGTAATATCAAATCTGGTATGTATTGTGTTGCCTTCCCACCCGACAATTCCTAGTCCAACATGTATTTACACTGGTGTAGAATTTAAGTTATATATCACCTTCTCACCTATCTTATATTGTGTCCGATATTTACTATGGTGAGGAATTTGGGGATATACGTCAACTTCCCAGTCGACTAGTATTTACAATTGTGATATATTTCCCATACACGATAAATCACCTTACATGGTCAGTTGAGCTAGAGTCCTAAAGCGATTAACCACATACCAAACAAAATGTGGGTGGCAGGTGGGAGAATGCGATGGGTAATTTAACGATCGGAGTAGTATATAAGAGTCACAATGATACCACCACCTCTGAAAGGCACCGGCTAACGCGCGGTGCCCCCCACCGCATGGTGGTATCATTTGTGACTCTTATATACTACTCGGATTTTCCCCCACTGTTCGGCGGGTATGTATGAGAAGAATGGAAAAATATTTTTCATCAACCGCGAGACCATATATTTATGACATGAGAAGATACACCCTATTAGAGATAAGAATCCCTATGTTATACTCAGTATATAATAACATAATGGTTCTGTTAAGTGGGGTGGTTTTGAAGACAGGTTAAGTCCACGAGAAAAGGGTTCATCGCACCGGTTTTTACCGAATATTGCAAAACATCACCGTCATGGATGTGAAGAGGTTCCGTTTCGCCTCGCCCATGTCGGCATTGTGCAGTAGGGACCAAAGCCGAGTCATTGCTATGTCCACCATGCGGTGGCACTCAGGCTACTCATCGAATGGTTAACAAGGGATTACGTGCTCGCAAGTATTATCGTTTAGTAATAATTCAAATCGGAAAGTCGGTTAGAAAGATAGAATCGATCTAATAAGTCACGGTGTTTCTACAGCATT
This sequence comes from Conchocele bisecta, assembly GCA_029237695.1. Lineage (NCBI taxonomy): Eukaryota > Metazoa > Mollusca > Bivalvia > Lucinida > Thyasiridae > Conchocele > Conchocele bisecta. Next base: position 107,822,173 of record CM055270.1, read on the forward strand.
AAAACACTGTAAAAAAACATTATCAAACTAATTTTATAAAATTGGAAAATAAAATTGAACAGAAAAAAACAAGTACCAATATTATTAGAGAAAATGGATATTACAATACAATTGGAATTGAAAGTTTTTAATGCCTGTGTTGAAGAAGTTTACGAAGAATACGGGGGTTATAGTCCTATATATAAATTCTATAAAATGAGAACACTAGGCGATATCGAATACATGAAATATCAGCGTAATTTATTACGCTCCGATAAAAAACGTTGCATTTACAATATTATACCGGCAATTATGTCAACTATACAAGAGGCAAATACAAACATTAAGACGGATAATGCGTATCGAATATGAAACGAAGGTGTATTATATAAAATTGTTAAAACCCAACGATTCGTTTACGAATATACATTTCTACGATATCGCTTATAAAGATATTGAAAAATTATTATTGAACAGAAAAAAAAAACTACTAATTAATTTATAGCCGAGTGTATTTTCCTTATCGAAGGTATACAACGGGTTATTTGGAATTATTTTTCATCAACCTCGAGCGGTCTTATAGGAACACCGTTGTCATACTTTGAGTGTATTTTTCCTTATCGATGGTATGTAAACTGGCAATTTGAATTTATCAATTTTATCAACCTCGAGCGGTCGGATAGGAACGCCGTTGTCATGCAGTTGTTTACCATAGAGACCACATTTATAGGGATAGAAATAAAAAAGATTTAGCTCCCACCGAGGCTCGAACCCACGACACTCGTCTCTATAAATTATCGCCTTAACACACACGACCACGAAGGCCGTTATCATAAACATTACCTTGTGTTGTACAATTATCGATTTACACAGGCGGTGTGTACACAGGTTATTTATAAACACTTAGAGGTTAACGAATTTACGGGATGGTTCATTATTTTATTAAATGTATAATTAATTTTATAATTTTCTTTAAATTAATTATAAATTTAATAACTTAAAGCTGAACATCCCCTATAATTACATAGAAAAGATAATAATTAATTAATATAAGAAAATAAATAAAACACAACTATTTTCACCAACAAAGTCAGGGGTTTGCTGGCGCGGGTTCAAGCCTCGGTGGACCTAAACAATTTTTTCTTTTTTTCTTTTTAAATTGTTATTAATTTTCCTAAAATTAATTAATAAATTGTTTACGGCACCAATATAATTAATTTTATAATTAATTATATAATTAATTTAAAGAAAATTATTAAATTAATTATTTAATAAAATTTTTAATTTCCTCCGACTTTACTTCCAAGTTTTACCCTAAATTTATCCCAATCTGTACACTCAAGCTTGGGCATGGTGGCGTGTGCTTTGATTATAATATCATTTTTTAATTGTTCATAACTCCCCATTTCTTCCACCACGGATTCAAACTCCAAATTTGATATTTTCTTATCGGCCAACGCTTTGGACACTATAACGTCGATGCTATTTTTCTTAGACCTGGCGAGAACGGATATTCTATCATGTTTTCTACATTTTTTCTCCAGTTTTCCACTCGACGCCCTAATTACCATACAAAGTATTCCAGATAAAACGGTAATTCCACTCAAAACCCCTGCAAGTGGAACCATTAAAATTGTAGATAGAGTTGCAGCAGTACCCGCACCACTCATTACAGATAAACTTGCCAGAACCGTACTAGATGCTTCAGCTATATTCGCCGCACGCTTAAATTTGTTAGCGTGTCTTTTTCTATTTCTATATTCTCTAACTAAAATATCCTGCATAGCGACGATATTATTTAACCTAAAATCTGAACTTCTTTCGTTAATTGGACACAGTGTTGATGGAGTGGTATTGACAATTGGAAGCGGTGATTCGTTCATGATTTTCAATATATTAGTATTTACAAATTAAGTTCAATTAGTAATGAGACAATAGTTGAAGAACTCTCTGGGTCAGCGATTTTCGTACCAAAGTTAATAACACTACCTTCAGAAAGTATAATTAGATCATCACCGGCGAACAAAACCACCGACGAACTATCTCCAGAGTGTTTAGTGACTCCAATTGCCCGTTCTTCCCCATCTACTACGAGATTTATCGTGACCGCACCCACAGGTTTACCATTAGCATTAACCGAACAGACCGCCATTCGGAGAAGTGTACCTGGAGCTGTCATGGTGGATCCCCCACATTTATTACTCGCGTTGGCACCGAACTAATATTCATGGAGCCAATCAACCAATGAGCCCCGCTTCTCAGCCCAAACTGTTATCACACGTTTTTGCGTTTTCATTGTTTTTAACAATCCGGCAAGCCCTCCGATAGAGGTATGGGCCTCAGCACGAACCTTTTCAGCGGTCTCCTCAAGCGCTTTAGTCGCGGCTCTACGAGCATGTTTCAGTTTATCGGAAACTTCGGTTATTTTCCCGTCTAGTTCGGTAAGTGCAGCTTCTCTGATGAGAGAGTCCTCTGAGCGCAACGCATCATAAGCCTCCGTAATGGTCGCCTGGTGGCCTTATAAGGCTTTTTCAACACCCAACCGGGCATCATTTGGAAATTCGGTTATTTTCCCGTCTAGTTCGGCAACCGCCGCTTCTCTGATGAGAGAGTCCTCTGAGCGCAACACCTCATAAGCCTTCGCAAGGGCCGCCTGGTGGTCTTCTCGGGCTTTCTCAATACCCGTTCGGACCCCCTCAACCCCCAACCGAGCCTCCTTTCGAAATTCGTTTAGTTTTCCGTCTAGTTCAGCAACCGCCGCTTCTCTGATGAGAGTCCTCTGAGCGCAACACCTCATAAGCCTTCGCAAGGGCCGCCTTGTGGTCTTCTCCGTCTTTATCAATACCCGTTCGGACCCCCTCAACCCCCAACCGGGCCTCCTTTCGAAATTCGGTTATTTTTTCGTATAGGTCAGTAAGTGCCGCTTCTCTGTTGAGAGAGTCCTCTGAGCGTAACGCCCCATAAGCCTCCGCAATGGCCTCCTTGTGGTCTTCTCGGACACCCTCAACCCCCGACCGGGTCTCTCTCAGAAATTCGGCTATTTTTCCGTCTAGTTCAGTAAGTGTCGCTTCTTTGCTGAGAGAGTCCTCTAAGTGCAACGCATCATAAGCCTCCGCAATGGCCTCCGCAATGGCCTCCGCAAGGTTCACCTGGTGGTCATCTCGGACTTTATCAATACCCGACCGGGTCTCTTTTCGAAATTTGGTTATGTTTTTGTCTAGTTCAGTAAGTGCCGCTTCTCTGATGAGAGAGTCCTCTGAGCGCAACACCTCATAAGCCTTCACAAGGGCCGCCTGGTGGTCTTCTCGGGCTTTCTCAATACCCAACCTGGCTCTTTCGAAATTTGGATTTGGTTATTTGTTTTCCTAGTTCGGTAAGTGCCGCTTCTCTCTGATGAGAGTCCTCTAAGCGCAGCGCATCATAAGCCTCCGTAAGGTCCGCCTGGCTATTTGGTTATTTTTTCACCTAGTTCGTTTAGTTCCCTATGCGTTTCTTCACGACTTTGTGTATTCACAGCCAAGGCATATTCTCTAAGTTGTGACAGTAGACTCTTGTGAATATCGTCCGTGGCCACCGATATAGTTCTATTGATCAAGACTTTTGTTTTTTAGGTAGTTAAAAAGTCGCCCTCTGTCGGGATGAATCACCCTTCTGCCGGTTCCAAATTCTTCGAATTTGTCACCCAATCGGAAGAACTACCTGGTCCGTATATACTCATTTTCAATAATGTTGATAATATATATAAATATATAAATTACGAACATGCGTTTAATTCTAAATAATTTTATTAAAATTAATTAATTTGAAATTTCTAGGACGACCGAAATCGGGTAATCGTTCTTCAACTCTCGCCCTTTATCATCAAGAATAGAAATATTCAACTCGTGGATGTGTCCAAAACTTTCATCTCGGGGTGTGGGAAGTCTAAGGTCAGGGTCTCACCAAAGAAACAGTCGCTGGCGTGCAAGGTTTTCAGTAATGTGCTGGGAGTGCCGTCTACCGTGTTGTACGATGTGTTCACCCGATCCAGGTGCTCCCCGAGAGTTTTCGTGACGGCGAAGTTTACTGGGGTCGTGCCGACGTGCTCGCCCGGATCAAACATCCCATCATCGTTGGCAGGGTGTGTTATTTTAAATCCAAACAGTGAGCCCAACCCCGGTGAGATCCTTAAACGCCTCTCAACGGTCAATGTCGTGAGCCCCGTGGCTTTCGAGATTGCGAGAGTGACTATACCGGGAATCTTCGCCGCGACAAAAGCTTGGAGATCTCTGAAACTCCAAAGGCCATGAGGTACTATGGCATACTCGTCAATATCTCCTAAGAAAGCAAACATAATAATATCTGTCAATGGATACCAAAGCATTTAGCTTTAATTATAATGCAAAGTACGCGGTCGGAGGTAAATACACGCAAAAAGACGTTGTTAACCCCCTCGTACACCCAACCGTAACGGTTAGACCGGACAGTGGCTTTGCCACCAATTTCCCTAACATCTTTGAACAATATAGGCTGCCCAAGATTACTACGATGGAGGCGGTAAACGGGTGGAAAGCAACACCTATGCAGTTTTGGCAGAACAAATAAATTTCGCTGTATGGTGCGCAACAGCCGGGTGTGGAGTTTCACATAAAGTAACATCTGACATCAAGAATGTCATGCTCCGAAGTGTCTACAACTTTCATGTGTATTATACTATTAGGAGGATTATCAAAGAACTAGGTATTTCACTACCTCAAGACGACGCCTGGGATCCCATTTCCAACGCATACGACCGTATGGCGTTTGAAAGACGGTGTAACGAATTTAACGTTTCAAAAGACGCGGACTGGAGACAGAAAGAATTCTGGTACACTTTCGGTGTAGGTGACGTTTACATAACGGGTATGGGGTTTGTGAAGCACCCAAAGGATCGACCACCACCAATAAAACCAAAGAATACCGACTTCGTGCCACCAGTACCATGGTCTTTCAAATCGGCCCACGTTGATTTCATTCAACAATCTGCGGGGGTAAATACCGCGTGGGGATTATTTATGTTAGATAAAAGCACTGGATTTACTCAGACCGGTGTTACCCGCATCAACGACTCCATTCGCACATATGTCTGGGCCATCCTCGGCGCACAGAAGCAAACTCGCAGTTCTATAATAGGAGTCGGAACGGCGTTTGACGCGCAAAAACAATTATTGGCACTTGTAGAGGACGCCATCTCAGCTAGGGTGGACCTGGAGAAGGCGATCCAGAATTATCAAGACGTTTTGCAGAATGCCAGCACTCCAGTAGACTATGTATTTGGAATAGGTCTTTATATGGCGCCGAGCAATATGATACTACGAGACGACCCGGTTGACGGTTACAATAATCAAATCGTAATCGCCACCGCCAATCCAAAAATCCGCCACAACGGTAACGTGAACACGGATATCATCAAGCGCACCCGCAACATGATCGGGAGCGGAGGTGAAAATTCAAATAAATTTGAAAAAGATTTCATAAAACCCCCAAAACACAAAATGGATACACCTCCCTCAACACAATCGGGATTGAAGTTGAACCCAGTACCCCCAATTCGTAAATTGGATGCACCATCGAGTCCCCCTAATCCAATCATCAACAATGTTGAAATTGGAACAGAAGCGGAAACACCAATCGAGATTGGAAGCACAACACACGAGGAGGAGAAATTAGCGCTCGTCGTTGCCCTCGTGGCGATCGGATTATTTGCGCTTTGGTTTTAGGAACTCTCTGGCGAAGAATAGTAGGAGACCGGCGATTGCCACGATTAAAGCCCAAGCATTCTCAGCGAGCCATCCGACCGTTTTTGATAATATAGATAACAAGAAGGAGAGGAGACCTCCTATCAAACCAGGCAGCGCGGCAGCCAACTTTCCTGCTAATTTAGCCAGGAGATTGGCGAGGGCTTTTAGTTGTTTTTTTACCCACTCCTTGGCTCCGCCGGATGGCGCGGGTGCTGGTGCGGGTGCTGGTGCGGGTGCTGGTGCAGCACCAGCATTGACAGCTACAAATAGAGACGATATAGATAGAATTAGGGTCGATATAATCATGCTGAAAGCTGCGATGATGGTTACTATCGTGACGCCCTTCTCTCTGAACAGAGTGCGAAGACGCTCACCGAGTGTTGTGTCCTCGTGCAGGACCCTCGAGATTGTTTCGCGGCTCCGACTTAATTGGCCGTAAAGCGTCTCACGGTTAGTCGAGGCAGCCTCCAAGCGAGCTTCTCTTTCATCCCGCAACGACCGCAGGAATTTGTTAATCCTCTCGGTAAAATCGCTATCGCCACGGATTTCCCCAACTTTTCTTTCTTCTAGCGCGATATGTTTGTCCAACGCCGTGAGTTTGGAGAGGTTATTGACCAGTTCGCCCCGAGTTGTTTGCAGAGCCTTATCGAGTCCACGGAGTTCGCGAAGAGGTAACGGTGGGTCATATTTCGTGCCGTTTATTTCGTTGAACGTGGTTTCAATTGTGTGAATACCGTCGGTGGCTATACGAGGGATATCGCTGAGCTCGCTCGTTTCTATCGAGGCGGCCGTCTTCGACAGCGTTTCGTCGGTAGACTGTAGGGTTTTTACCATTTGTTTAGGCATCTGCGATCGATCATCGATCACTCCGAGAGCTCGAGCGAAGAGTACTCCATATCGATTCAAGGAAGAGGCCTGGAGGAACCGGGTGGGGTTGTTCTTGTACGTCAGCAACTTCCAGCTCTAGCCCCATTTAACCCACAAGTCTCCTCTTTTAGTGCTGCGGAACTCCAACGTGACCTTGATGCCGTTTTTAGACACCTCACTCTCCAACCGTTTCACCCGAGACTCCGTTTCCGTGAGAGGCGCCAGCTCATTCTTGGAGATCCCCGCAGGAATTTCGGCACCGCCCGCCCACGCCGGAGTTGCGGATGGGGCCTCCCAGGGAAACGTAGTATCGGGTGAAGTTCCCATTGGTATGGATGTTAAGGGCGTAATTCGGGGGTCGACAAACTCAGGATCTTTATTTAATGGTGTCTCTATGAAGGTCGTTTCGTCATAGTTATCGATGTCATCATCGATGTCATCATCATCGCGGAAATCGTCTCTGCCGATTTCATCCATGTTAATATCGTAATCAGCCATCTTTATAATTTTCTTAAAATTAATTATGTATTAAAGACAAAACCATACGGGTTTAATATAGTTTCACTAAATTATGTCTTCGAGTCAATACGGTCGCAAACTCAATCCATACCGCAGACTGCGTGAGCCCCTCGGGGCAAAAGGCGTGAGACAGAGTGTCGTTATTACGAACAACCTATCGACGATCGACCAGAACCAGCAGCTCTTGGTCCGCTTCCCCAACCTCGGAGCTAACGACGTCATTATGCCAGGGACTGTTCGCCTCGCTTTCACTATTTCGCTGACGTCGACGGACGAGGACCGAACCGTCGTTCAGAACCTGGGTCGCGCCATAGTCAAGAAGACCATGATAACGATTTCTGGTAATGAGGTGATGTCGATCGATGACAGCGACGTCTACCATTGTTATCAGGACCTATGGAAGACGGCGCAAGAGCGCGAAAACGCTGTCTATCAGGGTATTGACACCAGCAAAAATAAGAACGTAACCAAACTTAGAATCGGGGCTGGTAACAAGGCAGATAACAACGCGAGCGACAACGCGGTCGCGGGCGCTTACGGCAACCGCTTCTACATCCAGCTCGACTTTGAGTTGCTGGAGAGTCACATGCCCTACTATCAGAGTGCTTTGGCTGACCGCCTCGAATACGAACTAACGTTCAACGACTACGGCCGAGTTCTCATAGCCACCGACATGTTATCGACGTATACGATCGATAATGTTTCGTTGGAGTACGACATGGTCACGATGCCCGAACTCGCGCGATTGATCAGAACCCAGTACGCCGGGCGCGTTGCCATACTTTACGACCGAGTTCTTCGCATTCGCAAGATGACGAAAGACAAAGGCGACACATCGTGGAATATTAATGTCAACGTACCCGCCCGCTCGATGAAATGTATACTGATGTTGTTCCAGGATGCTCGGTTCGCGTTCGGTGCTAGAAAAACCGACAAATTCTATAACCCCAAAATCACGAAGGTAGAGGTGACGATCGAGGGAGTACCCAATCAACTCTACAGCGCGGGTCTTCGCGCGCACCAGCAGTGGGATGAAGTAAGAAAGCAGTTTGCTGCCGGCTCTAAGCGCTCTCCGGAGGTTGCAGCAGTTGCCAAAGATCTGCAGCTCTCGGCCGTCTGCCTCGGGGAGTTCCTGAATACCAAATACGCGTTATGGCTAGACATGCGAGCCAGCGACGATGACCAAATACACGGTAACCAAAGAGGCGGGCGGAGCCGGGCCATTGAACGTGTACTTATATATAATTACAGACGCACAACTCAACATCGAAGATGGCCGATACGTCTCAGCACTCTACTAAATCTAACGATTTAATTAATTTTAAGAAAATTAGCAATCATTGTAACGATTTATTAATTAATTAATTCAGAAAATGAGCAATCAATACCAATTCACGATTGGAGATGCTCACTCTGCCATAATATGTGGGCAGACAGTATGTGAAAAAACGGTTTTCATCCTCGACTTGCTCGAGGAGTCCTACCGCGATGCCTTTCGTCACATTGTGATCCTGTGTCCCACTGTGCGGCACAACGATACTTATCAGCGGCGCCCGTGGATATGGACCGACCCTGAGGTATACGTTATTGATCCCGGTGATAGGCTTCACGATTGGTTGCGTGGTTTATACCAAAGGTTCCAGGTTGAGCCCACCCTATACGTGATTGATGATTGCTCGGCCAAGGCGGCGATGACCAAAAAGAAGGACATGCTGTCCTAGCTCGCATTTTCTGGCCGCCATGCTAGGCAAAGCGTTTGGATATCCACTCAAAGGTACAACGCCGTCCTCAAGGATCTGCGCGAGAAAACGAAATGGGTCGCCCTCTTTCACTGCAAGGACCGAGACTCATTCGATGACTGCCTTCGAGAGAATGACGTTATCCCAACGCGCGAGGAGCGCCTGAAGGTTCGACAGATGCTTTCGGAAACTAAGCACGCCAAGCTTCTGCTAAAGACTGATCAACCAACTGCTTATAAAGTTATCAATTAATTAATTTTAAGAAAATTGCAAAGTAATAAGCTATTGCAATGCTTAACAATGCTTAGCAATTAGTTTAAACATATTTTATTTGTATATTATTTACAAGTAATGCATCAATCATAGTAAATACAGAATTATACAAATGGGATTGGATTGAAAGCAAGCTTATATAAATCCTCTCCCTGACGTGTAACTTGGTATCACAGGCTGCAAGAACCAGGACATAACAAACATAATTAATACTGCCATTAGCATAAAATTGAGATTTTATTCTTGCTTTATGCTCATAGTTTCTGCTTCCTGCGATACCCGGTAGATGTATTATAGATGACAATATGTAAATATACATGCATTAAACAATTTTAACAAAAAAAGGAAAGACAACTATTTTAGTTCGTTATTATAAAACAAAAATAGAGAGAAAAAAAAAAAGTTCCACTGCGGCAGTTCGAGAAAGCAAAATATGTTCACACACCAAGCCACCCACGCCCACATTAAGTCTTGGTTGTCGTGATGATGTACAAAAGCAGACACATTGGAACCCCTCCAAACCGGACACCCTGTGATGTCCCCAGGGCGTCCGGCATAAGGAAGTTCCACTGTAAATCAGTCATATGATCACTCCTACACCTCTGTCATGCCTTGCAATCACGAACAGACTGTACCATGAGAGATAGATAAAAATAAAAATAAAACCCACCAGAATTAACCACACAGCCATTTACAAGGTGTCCGGCTGACAGAGGTTCCACCGTACCATTTAAAAGCGACTTGTATTCTCTATGTACATTCTTACAGCTGTAAATATTGTTTCGTTAGTAGGATCGTCCAGTTGTATATTACCATAGAGTATAGTATGGAGGGTCGGTTGACAATAAGCTTGTATATCATCTATTAGTTGGTTTATATGTAGTGCATATCTTGGACAGGAGAAAACGTAGTGAGTGGCATCTTCAACTTGACCACAGATACAATTTGGTGATTCAACAATATATTTGCAATGAAGGTCATAGTTAAGAGCACTGCATTTTGTCCGGAGTCGTGTATATATTACTTGCATATGCCGTTGACCACTGTAATAATAATTCTTGGAACCTTGTCTGTGATTTTTTTAATTTTGGTTTTAAAACAACTAAGTGAAGGAGCATTCCGTGTGTTTTTCTGACATAGAGTTCCAGTCTCGGACTGAAGAGGGAAGAAATGAGTTATAAAAGAGAGTTTTTCTGGATCGTATGGTCTGTAGGTTGTCAGCATTTCTTAAATTGTAACGAGTAGTGTCTGTTTGAGGCGGAAGGATATCTACAAGGTAATTAGGTGAAATGCCGTTTTTCATTTTGAAAAAAATAAAAAAGCGACAGTTTATGTGAATGTCGTCTATTTTCTAATGTTTCCCAGCAGTTTTCAGCATATAATGAATCTATTGAAATTAGCCGAGTTGCACCTGTAGCTATATGGGCAGCTTCAATTTGGATTGTTTCCAATCCATCTTTCTCATATTGAGTACAATTATCCCATACGATATCAGCATATTCTAACAGAGGTCTAATAAAGGAAAGGTAAATTATTTCGACACATTTTCTATCTAGTATGTATTTTAGTTTTCTCATAATGTATATTCTACGCCATGCTTTCCCTGTTATATATTCTATTTGTTGATGCCATGTTCCTTCATTGTTAAAGTATATACCTATATGTTTGTGGCTCTCAACTTCTGAAACATTAACATTATTCATCAATATTGGGGAATGTGCTGGTCTGTTACGTTTCCGTGATATAAGTAGTGATTCTGTCTTCTTAGGGTTAAATGTTACAAGCCATTTATTAGACCAATTGGTAATAGTTTTAAGATCGGAATTAATGGTCCTAGTAGCAGTTTCGGAGTGTCTACAATAAGGTATAAGCTGGTGTCATCAGCGAAGAGGCGTATATTGGAGCTTATGTCCATAACAATATCATTTATGTATAGGAGAAATGACAATGGTCCGAGGATAGAACCTTGTGGGACACCAGCTCTAATGTGTTCCAGTTAGAGTAGACTCCGGCAGCACAACCCTTTGTTTCCGATTACTAAGGTAGCTGGCGAACCAGTCATGAACGTTATTAGTAACACCTGCCGCTGTTAATTTCATAAGCAGACCGGTATGCCAGACACGGTCAAATGCTTTGCTGATATCACAAAATACAACCGGACTTCTTTTCCATCATCTAATGCACGGCAGAATGCATTATAAAGGAAGTTGTCAGTGGTTTACAGTTGAATCACCTGGTACAAATCCAGACTGTAAAGGTGTTAATATATTGTTGTCTTTGAAGTGATTGTACAAATATTTAAAAACTGCCCTTTCAAGAATTTTACTAATAGTATTGAGCAAGGATATGGGGCGATAATTCGAACTGAGAGAGGGATCACCAGCCTTAAATATAGGACATACGTTGGCCTGTTTCCACTCGTCTGGAAAGTGTCCACATTGTATAGATTTATTAAAAAGGTCCTTTAAAGGGACATCTAGTTCAGATTTTAATTCGTTAAGGATGCGATTATTGACACCATCTGGGCCAGATTCTTTCCCTAGACGTAAGTTAGATAATATATTATGTATATCTATTTCACTTAGAGTGATAGATTCAAGAGTATTAGTCACTGCATATGGTATTAAAGTAGGTAGGTGTGAAGGGGAGTCTGGTAAATCTGTTTGGTCACGGAAATAGTTATTTAAAATGTTAGCCTTTTCTGTACTATCATCAATTATTGTTCCGTTATGTTGTAGTGGTGGAATTGTTTTATTTTCATTTTCATTGATACAATGTTTGAATACGGACCACCAATCTTTTGAACAGAGTTGTCCTGCCTTTAATTTATTACTTATCCCGTCATGATACTCTTTCTTGGATACCCTTATCATTAAAATGACGTCATTCCGAAGTTTACGAAATTTTAACCAGTGTGAGTTATTATTACTTCGTTTTGCCTTATGATAGAGCCGTTTCCGTTTTATAATCATCCTCTTTATGTTAGTTGTTATCCAAGGCAAATCTGACTGTCTAATGAGTATATCTTTACTAGGAATATAAATCTCGGTAAGTGTAATAATTGTATTAATAATATTATGTGCATATTCATCAATATTTTTGCGATTTTTGGTCATCCCAGTTTATTCTGGAGATATCTCTGCGTAACATGTCATAATCACCGTTCTCATATTTCCATATGTTACGTTTAAATGGCTTGACCTTAGGCTTGGAGAATTGTAAAAGGCCGAAAATGAGACAATCAAACCGAGTCTCTTGTGGTAAAAATGGATCGCCTACTTCACTAATAGCTATAGAGTATTTATTTGATACGAATAGTAAGTCGATAATGGACTGCGAATGTTCAGTGAAGTGTGTTATGGAGGATATACACTGCGTTAAAGCAAATTGTGTACAAATAGATGTTACCTTGCTGTTCGATTGGGCGTTTAAGGTATTATAGTTAAAGTCGCCAACAATTATAATATCTCGGAAACCAGTATCAATGGCCATGTGAGTCCTCAATGCTATTGTTATATATAACGTTAGCGCTTGGGGGTCTATACAAGACGCCAAATAATAAATGCTTTTTGTTAGACACAATTTCAACCCAGATAAATTCAATATTAGCGAATTAGAGATCGAGTCTACGTTTATGAAATAACGTGTTTCTAATATATATGACCACGCCGCCGTGCCTATCAGCGTGACGATCCTTCCTTTCGGGAGATTTAAAGTTGTTAAGAAGGATATTGTCAGTATTGTTGTCATCACCAAGCAACGTCTCTATGATAGCTATTATGTCAAAGTCCTTAAGCTCAGTCCTTAATAAATCTATTTTTGAGTACAAACTTTGAAAGTTGCAGTGTACGAATGACAGATGGTGAGAAAGATCTGATTGTGGAATTATGTTGGGACTCAACGAGAGTGCCGATGATTGAGAAGAAGTTGAACTGAATGAGTATTCAAATGAATTATCACTATCTATGGGACCAGGATTTGGATGAACATCACCAGAAAGAATAATAATTAGCCATATTGTCCATAAAATGATAAATAATACTGAGCAGCAATTATTAACAAATCGAGAGTTAAGTTCGATCAGTGGGTACAATATATTTCGTTTTCACCGTCGTGTTAATAGCGTCGGTGGCTACTTGAGGGACCTCGCTGAGCTCGACAGTTTCTATCGCGGAGGCCGTCTTCGCCATCGTTTCGTCGATAGACTGTAGGGCGCGGGTCGGCATAATTGTTTTACCACGCGTCCAATCTGTAAATCCTAGTTCGTTCTTTATGAGTTGGCCACCGCCCCGGTTTCCTGCAATTGTGCTCAGTGCTAGGGGTTGTTTGGTATTCATGTTGACTATTGGGATATTTTATGATTTTAGTCGCAACCTACCGTTCAGATCAACTTCGAACTTGGAGTAGTCGCGACCGACAGATGGGACCAGACCGATTTTTGCTAAACTGTTGTAATAGTCGTGTACAGCTCCCTCGAGTAATTCCCGACTTAGACCAACGCTACTGGTAGCGCCACCTATTTCCTCCAATTGTGATTGGATTGGAACTGGAGGCTGTATCAAGGGTGTTTCGTCATTATCATCATCAATGTCATCATCATCACCATCGAGGTAATCGTTTCTGCCGATATCATACATTTCATTATCGTAATCAGCCATCTTTATAATTTTCTTAAAATTAATTATGTATTAAAGACAAAACCATACGGGTTTAATATAAATTCACTAAAAATATGTCTTCGAGTCAATACGGTCGCAAACTCAATCCATACCGCAGACTGCGTGAGCCCCTTGGGGCGAAAGGCGTGAGACAGAGTGTCGTTATTACGAACAACCCATCGACGATCGACCAGAACCAGCAGCTCTTAGTCCGCTTCCCCAACCTCGGAGCTAACGACGGCATTGTGCCGGGGATTGTTCGCCTCGCTTTCACTATTTCGCTGACGTCGACGGACGAGGACCGAACCGTCGTTCAGAACCTGGGTCGCGCCATCGTCAAGAAGACCATGATAAAGATTTCTGGTAAGAGGTGATGTCGATCGACGACAGGGACGTCTACCATTGTTATCAGGACCTGTGAAAGACGGCGCAAGAGCGCGAAAACGCTGTCTATCAGGGTATTGACACCAGCAACAATAAGAACGTAGCCAAACTTAGAATCGGGGCTGGTAACAAGGCAGATAACAACGTGAGTTACAACGCGGTCGCGGGCGCTTACGGCAACCGCTTCTACATCCCGCTCGACTTTGAGTTGCTGGAGAGTCACATGCCCTACTATCAGAGTGCTTTGGCTGACCGCCTCGAATACGAACTAACGTTCAACGACTACGGCCGAGTTCTCATAGCCACCGACATGTTATCGACGTATACGATCGATAATGTTTCGTTGGAGTACGACATGGTCACGATGCCCGAACTCGCGCGATTGATCAGAACCCAGTTACGCCGGGCGCGTTGCCATACTTTACGACCGAGTTCTTCGCCATCGCAAGATGACGAAAGACAAAGGCGACACATTGTGGAATATTAATGTCAACGTACCCGCCCGCTCGATGAAAGTTATACTGATGTTGTTCCAGGATGCTCGGTTCGCGTTCGGTGCTAGAAAAACAGACAAATTCTATAACCCCAAAATCACGAAGGTAGAGGTGACGATCGAGGGAGTCCCCAATCAACTCTACAGCGCGGGTCTTCGCGCGCACCAGCAGTGGGACGAAGTAAGAAAGCAGTTTGCTGCCAGATCTAAGCGCTCTCCGGAGGTTGCCGCGGTTGCCAAAGACCTGCAGCTGTCGGCCGTCTCCCTCGCGGAGTTCCTGAATACCAAATACGCGTTATGGCTAGACATGCGAGCCAGCGACGACGACCAAATACACGACAGCGGACTCCAAGTTGAGAACGCTAGTGAGGGTGTGACGATCCAGATAACCAAAGAGGCGGATGGAGCTGGCACATTGAACGTGTACTTATATATAATTACAGACGCACAACTCAACATCGAAGATGGTCGATACGTCTCAGCACTCTACTGATTTAATTAATTTTAAGAAAATTAGCAATCATTCTAACGATTTATTAATTAATCATTTTGAAAAAAATAAGAAAATGTGCAATCAATACCAATTCACGATTGGAGATGCTCATTCTGCCATAATATGTGGGCAGACAGGACGTGGAAAAACGGTTTTCATCCTCGACTTGCTCGAGGAGTCCTACCGCGATGCCTTTCGTCACATTGTGATCCTGTGTCCCACTGTGCGGCACAACGATACTTATCAGCGGCGCCCGTGGATATGGACCGACCCTGAGGTATACGTTATTGATCCCGGTGATAGGCTTCACGATTGGTTGCGTGGTTTATACCAAAGGTTCCAGGTTGAGCCCACCCTATACGTGATTGATGATTGCTCGGCCAAGGCGGCGATGACCAAAAAGAAGGACATGCTGTCCTAGCTCGCATTTTCTGGCCGCCATGCTAGGCAAAGCGTTTGGATATCCACTCAAAAGTACAACGCCGTCCTCAAGGATCTGCGAGAGCAAACGAAATGGGTCGCCCTCTTTCACTGCAAGGACCGAGACTCATTCGCTAACTGCCTTCGAGAGAATGACGTTATCCCAACGCGCGAGGAGCGCCTGGAGGTTCGACAGATGCTTTCGGAAACTAAGCAAGCCAAGCTTCTGCTAAAGACTGATCAACCAACTGCTTATAAAGTTATCAATTAATTAATTTTAAGAAAATTGGAAAGTAATAAGCTATTGCAATGCTTAACAATGCTTAGCAATTGGTGAACAATGCTTAGCAATTGCTTAACAATGCTTAGCAATTGCTGAACAATGCTGAACAAATACTTAACAAATGTTGAACAAATGCTTAACAAATGTTAACAATGTTAACAATTTGGTGCTCCGCTGCGAGCTTTGTTGCGAGCATAATGGTGATCATAAGTATCGGGTGGTGCGCTTGGCAATATGTTAAAATGGTAAAATGATAGTGAATGCGCTTTATCACGCCGTGGTGATATCGGGTTTCAGTATCGGGTATGCTCGACTATCAAAGATGGCCCTAGGAGGGTCCGCTCCCAAATTGGACTTTACTGTGAGAGACATAGGGCTCGTGACCTTAGATGTAGCGGCCGCAGTTTGGACCCGAGATTATCTAATTAAAGCTGGAATTCTACCCGTTAATATATGGAAATAAATGGCTTCAATCGGAATAATGATAGGTGGTGCGCTTGTAAACGCATTGGCGTTCAGCGGTAGCAACTTTTTATTCTCTAAAATGAGAAGCTCGAACGTGGATGAGGAGCGCAAGCGTCACGATTTAGCTGTAGAACAACTCAATAGCGCAAAGGAAGCGTGGTCGAAAAAACGTACAGCCCATCTGGACTGGGTCAACGAAGAGCTTCGCCGCGAGAATCACGCCGCACAAACTTTCCAGAACGTTGAAGAAGCCAGCCGCGAGTACGCGCTGGCATATCCACAGAAAAGTCTAGATCCAATGGATCGCGAGCCCCAACTTTCAGATTTATATGTACCGTCAGAGCCCCAAAAATACCGCGAGATCGCGTTCATCGTCGTGGGAATGGGTTTGGTTGGTATCGTCACCTACTATATCCAATCGAGATTTTAAATTAATTAATTATTTAAAAAACATTTTTATTTTATAAATATATATATATAGAACGATGTTAGTTGACGATCTTTATTACGCTATGATCGATGTAGGCTACACTGCCCTTAAATACAGTTTACCCGGTGCAAAGAGTATGATTCATCTGGCCCGAGATTCTCTCGAGACGTGGCGCGAGGACAAAAAAGCGGTCGGCACCCTTTTCGCAAAGCGGATGTTATATTCCTCCTCAACTCCAATCGATGAATTAGATTCCTCCGAGTTCCTTCAGAACTTAACCTCCAAATGTGATTGTACTTCCAACAAAGGTTTATTATTAACGACGCAGTTACCGGACGAACTGGCGAGGGCATGTTGGAGATTGTCCGATATATTAGAATACTTCGCATACGATGAACATGAGCAAACTCGATACCAAACTATCGGTTCGCCTAGCGCGCAAGCTGGCAAACACATACTACAGCCCCCGCGGCTACTGGAAGGGACTCGCTGCCATCAAGAACCTCGCGGCGGCGACCAAGGTTTCAGAAAACGCTGTCAAGGAATGGCTCAAGAAGCAGGCCATCTGGCAGATCTATTTACCCGCGCCTCACAATATTCCGCGCCCGAAATTCGATGTGCCGGTGCCAAACCAAGTTCACCAAGCGGATCTCCTGTTTCTACCTCACGATCGCGTCGGTCGCAAGAAGTACAAGTACGCACAGACAATCGTTGACGTAGCGAGTCGTTATAAGGGGGCTGAGCCGTTGGCCACTAAAGAGTCTAAGAAGGTGGCCGAGGCTCTTTCCCGAATATATAAGAGGAGTCCTCTCAAATGGCCGAATCTTCTCCAGGTCGATCCCGGCTGAGAGTTCATGGGCGCGGTCTCTCATCTATTGTCTAAGCACAATGTTTCTGTCAGACGCGGCCGCGTCAACATCCACCGGGACCAGGGGATCGTGGAGCGCTTCAATCGAACCCTGGCCGAGAGACTGTTCGGACACCAATACGCCAAAGAACTTGTAGACCCTCATTCACGATCGACCGAGTGGGTGGCCAGACTACCCGCCGTGGTCTCCGCACTGAACGGAGAGGTGACCAGATTGATAGGTAAGAAGCCCGTAGATGCTATCAAGTTTAAAAGGGTGACGAGCAAGCCCTCTGCCGTCTCGCGCGGGCGACCCGTTGGTTTAGAGGACCAACGGCTTCCATCAGATATTGACGTCCGGTACCTCTATCAACCGGGAGAGCTCGAAGGTCGCAGCCGCCGCGCGACTGATCCCGTATGGTCTCTCAATGTATATCATCTAGATCGATCTATTACCAAACCTGATGAGCCCGTACTCTACTATTTAGATGATGGGCCATCTCGAGGGTTTGTTCGCGAATAACTTCTTATGGTGCCTTCTGACACCCAGCTACCCCCGGATCGTCAGAGTCTTTAGAGAGGTTCTGTATGTATTCCGTCTGGTAACACGCGTCTGTTATCGTAGTATGCCGAGAGTCCTATTTTTTGTTGACAGTACGTTTTCATAACGCCTCTTTCATTTTAAATCCTCTATTTTGTGCTACATCTATAATGTGTTTTCCATCTTCTGTAGTTTCACTTAGCACTCGTTTATATATATCCCAATTTAAATTGTTAGTTCTCTTGGACATTCCTTTCGCAGAGTTTTTATTAATTTTAATTTGTTCCAAATTATCTTTAGTGGAATTAAATTTTTCTACGAAATAACACTTACTTGAAAACGCTATCGCCCTATCTCCGCTAAATTCCATTTTGAAAAGTCCGGGCTCTCTTTCGCTCCATTTATCCCAAGCCAACCATTTATTTTTTTATTTTTCAAACTCGTCTAATAAGTTAGGTCTAATCAATTCCTCTATCGTTTTTCCACTAACTCCTATATACATACTATCAGTATCCATCTGTATTAATTCAAAGTCTTCTCTTTTTACGTATTGATCTAGAAATTCGTAGTAAAATTCCAACATTCTCAATTTATCTAGTTGATAAACCGCTATTCCACAATGGAATGGTCTCTTTCCCGCACACCTGGGTTTTCTTGAAGATATTTCGTACGCATCTACTATCTCTTCCAAATCGTCAAAGAATGCAGATCTTAATGCTTTGTCAACACAGGTTTCGTTTTGTGTATATGTCGTATTTAAATGTCTCTCCGTTGCCTCTATCATTTTTCCACAACACGAGTTTCCTAATAATTTCATTATGTCGGCTACTGGTTTCTTATTTGGTTCTACATCACCTGTTCGTCTTGCGGCTGCAACTTCTTTTGCGAACCATTCGAACGGTTTTCCGCTAATATAATCTATAACACGATGAACTCCAGTTATTTCTAGGCCGTGTTTTAAATACCATTTCAACAGTGGCGCGTGCAGCAATACTTTAGAGGCGGTCATAGATCCCACCAATTTTTTTCCATCTCCTCTTGTTCGGCCAGTATCTTTTAAATATTTTAACATGTGTGTGGGAACTTCATCAACCTCGACTTCTCTGTTTATAAATATTGGGGACATTTCAGAAAACTTATCTTTAAAGTTGTGTGGAACTTCTATATCCACCTCCGCAAACCCAAACCAGTCTCCAGATAAAACTCTTTTACAAAACTTTTTAATAAATTTAGGATTATGTGGGGTATCTATATGGTGTATAGTTTCTCTCCCACACGACATCTCTTTATTTAACGTAGACAAATATAACGCGTTTGCATCGTACCCCAAAACAGCCTTGCAAGGTTTGGAAACCACTCTAATATTTGAAACACCAGCTTCTGCATATCGTGTAAATACTATAAATAATCAATAAATATTGTATAGCTACTCCAGGTAGTGTTACCGCATCTTTGAAAATATCCACACCTCTGTGTTTATAAAATTCACACATTTTTTCCACCGCTTCTAGGAACGGTGCTACATCTAAATCATTATAATATTTCAACCAATCTCTGAAAGTTTTCATATTATTTTCTTCGAAAATTCTACGACATTTAATTAATTCTGTTTCATCTATTAACATTTCCCAGATAGTTTGGAATACCAATTCTCTATATCCGGTAGTCCTGGGTAATCCAGTTTGTCTGGAGAATCGAACCACTCATAAGGAGAGAAAGATTTCTATCCTTTGCATTCGTAGGCTTTTATCCAACTATCGTAACTTACACCAGGTCCTAGATAAAGTATTACATCAAGAAATCTAAACTCTGGAGTAAATAGAAATATTGTTGCGTTTGCCCGTTTTTCGACCATTACTTTCTTTGTTGTTGATGCCAGTTCGCCTACTAGGTATTTCTTTATAAAGTTTATATCGTACTTACTGCTGTTAACACCTATAACCGGTACTTGCTCTATCCACTGTTCGATCTTGGCGATTTGGTTTTTACGTAAATGTTCTGTATTATACCCATATCTTGACCACACTTCTTCTCTTATAGCTTTTCCCCTGACTTTCAAATCTTCTACGAATTTTTCTATAAGTTTTGCGGGATCCTTATCACAAATATGCTCGGCTTCGTACTCTAGATTATTACCGAGAGTTTCAAATTCTGGGTTGAAATATGCCTCAACATCGTATACTATCTGATATGGATAAAGAGTAGTGTCCCAACCGATCTTTATGTCTTTACCCGTTCTTTGAAATTCGCATTCCCACATAACTACTAGGTTGAATTCCTTGCTTCTTCTAATAAATGTATCTCTTCTCATAGTGGATGCGCGTTCTTCTTTTCTATGCTTTGCATGAATCTCACACCCGTGCCAGTAACAGCCGTGATATTGATATACGGTATTAGTTTCTGTACAGTATCCATCTACTGGAGCTCCTAAAACCCATCTTTCACCCCGTGTCAACACTGTTCGTGGTGAATGTGAATTCCCTCTTGCTTTTCCACAGAGTACATCCAATCGATCGCCCCATAACTGTTAGAACTTTTTGGGTAGAACGCTTTCTCGAACGTCGAACGCGGGCGCTCTAAATAATTACCATCACATACTACTTTTGTCTCACCTTTCATTCATTTTGCTCCGTGTCTCTTCATATTACTCGCTTTCGTGAATTTCTGCTTGCAATTATCGCAGGCGTAAATTTTAGAAAGGTTTTTAAGGTTTTTTATCAGACATGCGTGATTATTAAACAGTCCTATTGTCATTGGTTTATTACCTATTGCCTTATAGTGCGCTGGTACCTTTTTCAACCACCATACATTACATTCGGTGGGTTGATATACTTCTATACCGATTTTAAAAAACTCTTCAACCTTTTTCAGATCTGAAAAAGGAATTGGTGAAACCACATTACTACCGAAATATTGCTTAATAAGTTCTTTCGCCTTTTCTGTACATCTGTCAGGTCTTTTATCTGTCATATGCATAGCTAGACACCTGAACAGACAAAGGTCGTCATTATACTTATCTAAAGAATACATACCTTTTTTATTCATCAGCCATTCTGGAAGTTCTCCTCCTGCTGCTTCTTTGGATTGTAGTCCCAAATCTATTCCCCTACTGCCCTGTATTAGCTTTACGAAAACCTCTACCCATCTTACAAACTTCCACTTTGTATTCGGTCTGTCTATTTTATCGGACATTATTCGTGTTTGCTCCTTATCTGACAGCCATTTTTTAACTGTTTTCATTGATGATAGTGGTTCGCTACCACCGATATTTTTGTGCATTATTATAGTTATAGGTTTTCCATTTTTAGTTTCCTCCATATGTTCTAGCTTGTAAGAATATGAATATCTCAAATAAAAATTGGTTGTTAGATACGGAGCGAGTTTATTGGACATGCGTTCAGACTCGTTAATGTCAATGTTTTTACGAAAGGAAAATGTAACTACCCGTCTTCCCTTTTCTACCTTTTCCAATGTTTCATCATGAGCCCCCAATATTTCTTCACCTTCTGCCACTATCGCGCGAACGATATATTTTGTCTTATTCTCCAAATTATATGGTATTTGGTCACCTGTGCGTCTAATTTGAGACAAAGTTATTGGTGCTTGAAGGTTTTATTACACTAGCCCTTAACTCTGCAATACTTTATTTTTTAATTCTGTTACCAACTTCCTCCGCTTTGGATATATCATTAAATGCCCCTCTTTTATAGGCGCGGGTAAGCCGCTTCATAAACACCTCATTCTTTGTGGCGTTTATCAGCTTTGCCAACCCCCTAGCTCTCAAACGTTTACTATAAGTAATCCCTAGAGATTCGGCTTCTCTTCTCAAACTTTCTATTTCCGCTCTAGTTTCTGGCGTTATCATATTTTCTGTATATACTTTTGTATATATACTTTTGTATAACCTATAAAATTTATCTGTTCAATTGGACGTGAAAAATTTACATCATGTTTTTTTCACATCCAATTGAACAGATACATTGTATAGGTTATATACATATATAATGGAGTGTGTGACTTGTTGTAAGACGTTTACGTGTAAAGACTATCTACGAAGGCATCTAGCGAGACGTAGAAAGTTTCCTTGTGCCCCCCCACAATTTCAATGCCCCAGATGCCCTTGTAAATTCGTTAGTGCCCAAACTCTTTGTAGACATAAGCAACTACGCTGCCCTGTGGCTAAAGGTGAACGTGGTAGACTAGAGCTGGTAGAATTAGTTGCTGATCTGCGAAATAAATTAGCTATATCGGAGGAGAAAAATGGAGTGTTGGAATATAAACTATTGTACTCGCATTAATGATTTCGACTTTTTTTCAAAAGTCAATTACCAATATAATTGGGACTCATTTTGACTCCCTC
Source organism: Conchocele bisecta (assembly GCA_029237695.1). Classification (NCBI taxonomy): domain Eukaryota; kingdom Metazoa; phylum Mollusca; class Bivalvia; order Lucinida; family Thyasiridae; genus Conchocele; species Conchocele bisecta. Next base: position 107,844,683 of record CM055270.1, read on the forward strand.
TTTTCAAAATTATTTTCTCCATAAATTCATAAATTTGCTGTCGGGAGACAATTTCCTTGTTAACCAATTTTTTGATTTTTCGGGGGTGGTGGGGGTATTATAAAGGGCTATAAATGATATCACGGTAAGTGGTATCATTTTGACTCCCTTACTACTACTATTGGGTTTTATCCTTACTGGAATTCCGATTGGAGACCTGGTTTGGCATTTTGTATGTGACAGTTGAATCTAGTTATGTGAGTATTACGATTATTCGCAATCCTATTTTAGGTGAAGGGTCCAAGTGACTTGGTGTGGTATGGACCTGACAGCAGGTCAGGTTATTCTAATTTCAGGGTTGAATATATGTTTTCTCAATGTAAATAATCCGTTCTGATTTTGGGATCACCCACCCCCCAATGCAGCAGGTTAAAACGGGATCAAACCCGTTTGCCCGGCCTAACATGACCTTAGCTGTTGATAGGCCGTTAAACACCAATAAACTATCAACATGGACCCTGATTCTAATGTGACGGAAAATCGTGAATCTGTCTCGGACCAAACCCAACCAACTACTAGAACGACCCCTTTTTTTGGGGATATCCGTTGTGCCTCATCACTGACCGATGACAGTGTAGTATTTTGTCAACAAATTGATGTGAGAGACTTACCTTGTCGTCGAGATGTACAGGTTGCCGCTCGTCTTGGTGGTGAGACTATTACCTGTACATGGCTTGCAGTTCCTGTGGTGGATTGATACATTATCATATATTATATTACAATATATTAGGTATATGGACTGGGGTATATATCTCAGTAAGATGGACAGGGGTAGCACTTATCCTTGTTGTAATCCCTACATTGACGGACGTCTCTGACAAGGGTAAGCCTATCTCATGTTACTAATTGTCACCAGTAATGATCTCGCGGTCCCCTCCAATCCATCCCTGGTGTTCCCAATAAACATATCCCATTTCTGACACCATTGTCACGCCAGGGTGTCACGCCAGAGTTTATTTTTGGGTTGGAACACCAAGCAAGTTGTAGAAAGAGACAGCAAGGTATACAGTTATAATGAAGATATATTTACAAATGAGATTTTACACAAAATGAATGTTCAAGACAGTAGGGACAATGTCCTCTCGAGGGCAGACAGCAACATAGGCACAGTCACGATTCTGGAACAGTTAAGTAAAATATAGTATATATTTCTAATGTTCAAGATATGAACTAAGATTATCTGACAACTAAATCAGGAATCTGTCATGTTGACGGTATGACGTCTTTCAGATTTGATAACGATCACTATTATGTGGAGGGGGTTGCCACATCATTTATTATATGGGTGGACGTCCTTAGAGATGCATCTCGTCCTTAGACGGGACGACGTCACCGCATAAGTAGCCCCGCTCAGTACGCCCTGCTCCGTGTGGACCATTTGATCGGACAAATGAAAATGCCTGTTAATTAAGCGCTTTCATTTTATCCAAACACATCAAAGTCACTCAGGTGCTTGCTGTTTCCATGCCAGTGTGAAGAATATATCGCCATGGTAAAAATTTTAGTAAAATTTGCTGAAAACATTGCCCAACTCTGTCCACAAGTTGTTTACAACGTTTTAAGTCGCAACAACAACAACGTCGCCCACTCCAAAGTCAGTATTATTTGATATTTTCCTTAATATGCAACGGATTTTTATGAAATTTGGCGCAGCAAACGTGTCTTATTGACCTGCATTTGGTGGTCTTTGGAGTTTGGCACAGACTTATGTCGTTTTTGCGAAGAATCGATTTCCGTGTCGGAGACACGGAAATCGATTGTTCGCAAAAACGTCAGAAGTTTTGGCCAAAGTAAAGAGACCACCAAATGCAGCTTGACAATACACGTTTGGTGCACCATATTACATCAATATCCGTTACGTAATAAGGACACTATAAAATAATACGTACTTTGACTCGGTATTTGTTGTTATTGTTAGTACCACGTGATCATACACCTTGACTATGTCATTTCAGAGTTATTCGATAAATGCAATAAATTCTATAAATACTTTGTTTTCCCAGAAGCGAATGGTGATTGTTTTTTTCTGCAGAACTACACAAGGCTGTTTACACTAGTTTACAGGCGATACAATTATGATTTCAAGGTGAGAATACAAGTTATAAGATGATTTAGCGAAGACTTATCTCCTCTTGGCGGCCATTTTTAATTTTCGCTCTTTGTATCCTTATCCACGCAATAACTCAAGTTCTACTAAACCGATCATAACCAAATTCGATATACATGTACAAGTTTATCACAGCAGGACGAAGAAGGCTACCGGTATTGATTTTCAAAAAAAATCCGATGACTTATTGTAAACCAACTAAATGTTGCGGCTACCTGTTGCGAAAGCGAGAAATCCGAAACTCAAATGAAAAGCATGAACTGTATTTGGCGAAATCAATGATGTGATTATAATATGTTGGGAGTAACAAGCTTTAGTGGAAAATATTTGAAAAATTCAAAACAGCAGATGACAAAAGGTGTATTACTGCCAACATATCTGCTGGACATCAAAGGAACAGCGGTCAATAGCCACATACCGGTATTAACCCTTTTAACATGTTTAACACCACAGACTCTACAACAATATTTGCAAACTTTATGTAGTTCCAGATGAGCCGGCTTACGAGCTGTCTCATCAGGATCTGTACTGTATTTTCGTATTAAAAAAAGTAAACTCTTAATAAACGGACTAGTGAGAAAATCATTTTCTGACGAATGGATTGGCCGGAGAATCATGGATCAATCCCATTCACTTACACTGGAGTAAACCTAGATATTATCTACACTATTCAGTTTGAATAATGCAACGCCAAAACTGTTTACAAGCTCACCCATACGGAAGAGAAAATAAACAACTTGCAAGCTATATCGCGCTTTCCGAAATTTAAGCGGGCGCGACAATAAAATGATCACTAAATTACAATACAATAGCAGACAGTATTAATTAATAAGGCCTAAACAAATTAGCTGTGTTTCAGGTTACATGCTGAAAAAAGGTTTGGTCGGTAGGTTGTCAATTTTGTTTAGGCAAACATAAGTGAAAACTAACAAATATTGTTTTAAATATTAGATATACTTGCAGTATTGGTTTAAAACACATTTTGTGCATAACAATGACCGTTACATATACGTTTTGTATAAAAAATATTTCTTTATTTTTGTTAAATGAATGAAAACAAAAAACGAGGCAAAGCCACGAAGGCCAGGTTTTTTCCAAGCATATACACTTGGATAACATAATTATACCCACTTTTTGTAGACTAGATGGCCGTGGCCTGCATGTCGCGCCTTGGGGCGAGGAATGGACACTAACAAAAGAGATATAGTAGATGGAAAACGTTTAACCAGAAAACTTTAACCGGACACACGAACGCCAAAATGCCGACTATATCGCGCTTTCCGCAAGCGGGCGCGACAATTATGATAAACACACATGTGAAGTATCAAGGTAATGGGTGAAGCAGTTGCAGAGACATAGTAGACGAAACAACTTTAACAAAATAATTCAAAGTAATTTGACCTTGACATTGGGCACAGTGGGGTTGGGGTAGAATGAAAAATTGAATGATGATAAACGCCCATGTGAAGTTTCAAGATAATGGGCGAAGCAGTTACAGAGACATAGTATAACGAAAAACATTAACCAGACGTACGTTAAAAAGTTAACGTTGAAAATGGCTAAGTCAATTACGTAGAAATAATAGGTGAAGGTAAAATAAATGGTCACATGTTGGATAGTTGTATTTGGTGGGCACCCCTTGGTTATGAAGATGTGAAAGTGGGTTGGTCCTATGTGGTACAGTACCAAAGAAATGGACTTAAACACGAAAACTTAACATTGTAAACGCGAAAAGTTAACATTGAAAATGGCGAAGTCGACTGCGCGGAACAAATGGGTCAAGTTAAAGAAACTGTAACATGTTGGATAGTGATATGTGGTGGGAACCCCTTGGTTATGAAGCTGTGACAGTTTGTTGGTCCTATGTGTTACAGTTACAAAGAGATGGACTCAAACACGAAAACTTAACATTGATTGTGGACGCCGCCCGCCGCCCTCCCGCCCGGCTTTCGCCAATCCAATAGCATAGGTTGTTTTTTAAAAATAAAAACCTGGCTAAAAATTACGACCACATCAAAAAAACAGGGTCGGTCGGGATACCTGAAACACGGTTTATTTGCACAAGTTCTTAGGGAGAAGTACCCCACTCAAGTGTGTGTTATTCAGACATATATACTGGACAATATAGACATGGGTTCATGCCGTCACATTCCCCTTAAGGGGTTGAAATGGGGATTCTCAGATCACCAGTTGCTCATTGTTGCGATATTTTTGTCAATCATGCATAAAACATAGGTATTATAGATCACAGGTATCTCAAATTATATACATCAGTTTCTTATGTACACACACCGCAGTACGGTATTGTGGTACAAGCTATAGTTGTTGCATTCAGTGAAAAACGGACTAAGACAATAAACAGGCAGATGCAAAAAAAAACACCCTACAATATGTTTACCAGTAGTAAAATAACAATGCTTGTTTAACCAGAATGGGCCCCACTGGGACTCGAACCCAGGTCACTAGTATGAATACCAGTATGATAGCCGCTGCACTACAATGCCTGACCATACCGATAAACACAACATTATTAAATTCAATACTATGTTAAATTGTATAAAGCTTCTGTACATGTATAACGCGGGTCTCTCGTGGATCCGAAAACAATTTTAAACAAATAGAGAAACAGAAGAATTGCGATGTTTGTGACGGTCATCAAAGAACAACGCATGTCATACCGGGTTTAGAAGGTTCTTGAACCAGTTCCCACATTTAAATATAAGATAACTACCGCTTCTTGTCACCAAGTAATGTCAATGTTATGAGACATACATCCGTGTTAACACATAAATGTCGTTAATAAATGGTTGCGTGTTCGGTCGCCTTTCTCTATTTTGCTCGACTGGTGTAATATTTAGCGTTCTATAAATAGACTGGTGTTTGTGTGCAATCTGAAACAATACATTCAACATTATCTGGGTATGGGATCACGTGGTCTATTGTTTAGACTGCAGCCCACGACAATCATGATGTCTCGCGTAAATTTCATTCATCAATATGACTTGCAGTGTAAACAATAGATCACGTGACCCCACATCCTCAGATTATGCACGTATCAACAGCTAATCGTCCGCATGAATAGACAGGACACGTGACCATTATTTATTATCAATTAATCCTTTTAAGCGCCTGTTGATCGCGAGCAGTATGCATTGTAATAAGCGTCTGTCTATCGCGAGCACTTAGTATCAACTTAATAAGCATGATTTTATAAATAATTACTTTCAACTTCTGTTCAAATGACATGATTTTATATGGGTCCGTTACTAATGGAATTCCCGCAATAGTTGGTAACCGAAATGCGGTTGATACCAGTACCCGTGCATATAACGCGATCGGATTCGATCGCGATTTGCAATATTGGACCCCGACCATCGCGTTATAATGGGAGCTGCATTGTAATACACGATTTATTCAGAATTCCTTTCAGTTGCTGAGCCACATAAACCGGAATTTGCCAGAAAGACCGAAAGAGCCTATCTATTGGAATGTTATCTATCGCTGGATTGACTCACATTTCACACTCGCCCAAAACAAAGTTGCTAAATTAATGCATTTAAAGCACGTAATGTATACATTTAGTATCAACACTTTACCCTATATAATTTAAATAATACTTTAATATAAAATACATAAGTGTCACAGGGTGAGAAACATGTGCACCTGCCCGTGGGTCGAACTCGGGACCTCTGGTTTACCGTACCATCGGCGATCCAAATCTACCCGCCCCGCTACGCCCAAATTACAAAACCTGTAACCTAGTTTTGTCTGTATAAACTTACACGTAATCTCTAACAAATCCCAGAATAAGAAAGTCAATTCCCACCTCACATGGCTCGCGCCCCGCGGAGAGATAAAACGAGATGGCACCTGGGCCCAGTATAGCGTGTATGATTTATATGAAACTGAATCAATACTGGTTTAGAGCGGCATGTTAATTTTGTCCTGTCATAAAGCTGGTCTGAACACGGTCAGGCTCAAGATAAAACATGCGCTTGTCCAACCAACTGCTTTTGTGAGTGGATTTCACGACCAGTGTAGATTAAGATCAGATAAAATGAGATTATGCATCCTCTTAGTTCGATCCGGATTTGCGATGTTCACCAGTTAACTATTGAGACGACAACGGAAATGTATCCATTATTCACTGTAGATATGTGAATAATGCTGAAATGCTGTTGACTGGACTGGTGGGCAAATTGGGCAATGGACGTTTAGTCCTTTTCGTTTTCTTTGCGCAATTAGAGAATGAAAAGCGGTAACCAAGTGTGTGTTACTAGGCGCACTTGATGCTAAATTTTGTATCGGCCGAATGACCGATCATCGTGATCGACCCGTCAGCCGCTGTTTTTCGTGTTGTTTTTTTTAAATTCTCTAAATTGGGGTAAATTTATATCTGAGACTTAGACATTTAATTGATCAAGATTTGTTTTGTCCAGCGTCGATTAGTGAACCTGAACTTGTTGGAGGCTATGATTACGATGGCACGTGCCTGGCATGTCCACCGACAAATCATTTTCACACATTTGTAATCACGTCATACAGCGAATACCGTATTGGCATGTCACCGACAATTTATTTTCACACATTTGTATCACGTTATGACGTGAGCACCGTCTTGTAAAAACAATACCCCGAATTAGTGGTTCACAAAGCACAATTGTCAGCCCATAATGTGTGAAACTCGTCGCCTCCGCATCGAAAATGCAGACGTGTGCCGCCGATATGCACGATGATCGTTATCTGTCAGTAATTGACATTTACTGAGTAATCCTCAAGGGTCCTTATCCACAGATGTTCTCACTATTTGGATTTTGAGCGGGCAACCCGACTTTGGTTATCAAAGAAGGCCAGACGAATATGTTGAAAAGGCACTTTCAGCACCAACAAAATGGCACTTTCTAGCGCCAACCAAATGGCACTTTTCAGCGCCAACCAAATAGTCATGAAAGAAATCCTTTAAAATTGTTCTCTGTTCGTGTGGCTGTAGAGAGATTGGGGCGAAAAGTAAGCGCCTGAAAAGCGGACATGAAACAACAACAACAACAACAAATTTGATATATTTGTTTATTATTCTGATTATTACCACTAGATCTATGTCAGTATATGCTCTGACATTTGACAAAGGTGAGTGCTAGTTGCAATAGGAACGCAATAAATAAACGCAATTCAAAATTTCCGGGGGAGCATGCCCCCGAACCCATCTAGCGTGCCACCCACCCAATAATTATATAACTGTTGGTTATTTCATTAAAATATAGGACAAAATGAGAGTCATAGTATGTGCTCAGACTTTGCTGAGCATGCAGGAAATGGCGTTTCAGACCACTTTGATTTCAAATTTTCCGGGGGGGGGGGCTGGGGGGGGGGGGGCATGCTCTCGGACCTCCCTAGCAGGCAAACTCCGGCCCTTCGGGCCCTCGAAACTTCGCCCCCCCCAATAATTATCGTCTTCTGCCGCGCATGAAGTGCCCTTTTTTCGGCTAGCACCCTGCCCATTTTTCATCCTGGGGGAAACACTAATCGCTGTAACCGACTGAGCTTGCCGGGCACGAATAGACACTTCCTCTCCACAGTGAGGTACGTACTCTCCCGCCAAATTGGAATTCGTCCACGAATTCTATATTTAATTTGTCTCTCAACTCGGCCGTTCTTCAGCGACAAAAACTGTCACTAGACTAGCGTCCAGTATCCAGTTAATTGCTCGATTTCGTTACTACATTTTGCGATTTTTTCGAACATGGCCATATTCGCGACGATTATCGTTCACGGTATGGCGACGTGTGCTATTAATTTTCGCGACCAATTTTGGAAATAGCATGATTTCATGGCTATTTTTTACCCGGAAACAGAACTGCTGAATCATTTTCGTAATAACGCGCGGATCCAGGATTTCGGGTTAGGGGGGGGGAGGGGCGTAACTATTTTGCAATTGTTACTATATTATCGAAAGAGCTAGACCGAGCGGAGCACGGGATTGCTCTAGTGGGGTCCGTGGGCATTCACCCCGGATTTTTTTTTAAATCTACATCGTATTTCCTGCGTCCTGGCGCATTTTGGAGCGAAAATATTGACAGTGTCACAGTATGTATATGAGTTTTGATTGAAAACGTTTATTTTTTGGCTGCACCGCCCAATAAACAATAAATTCGCAACGAAACGAACGAACGTAGAAACGTGCCTTGTAACTTGTAAACAATATTTACTCGTCGAATTGTAAGGGGGGGGGGGGTGGGGACCGCCGGATCCGCCACCCCCCCTGAATCTGCCCATAGCAATCGCGTGTATTAATCTTTGAATTTTCGGTATAACTAAGTGCCCAAGGCGTGTGCTTTCAAATTGACACCGCGGCATCTCTTTGAGCTCGACAACACAACAAGCTGAATTTTCACAGGCGTGTCACTTTAGACCAATCAGAGAAGATAATGTTGTTTTAAATTTATCCCGAAGTTGTTTTGTACGAGTTTTCAAACTGCTCATATATTATACAATTATATTACCGGTACTACATGACTCAGAACACGTACCAATATAGTTCATTCAAAACAACCAGGATTAACTTGTGTCTCCAAATTACATCGAGCTATATGGGAGAGGTAAACATAATTAAAAAGAGGCCCTGCAAACTATTTTTAACAATCTGCTAGGAAATGTGGAAATATTCGCGGAGATTTACATTCGCGATTTTCAATCCCTCGCGAAGAACGCGAAGGTATCTCGCACGCGAATATTAGTTGGTTTACAGTATCTCCTGTTGGCGGCCATGTTTAATGTTCGCATTCTGTATCCTTGTCCACACAATAACGAGTTCTACTTGACAGATCGTAACCAAATTTGGAATTTGGTATAAATGTTTATCACGGCAAGACGAAGAAGCCTATTGGTTTTCAAAATTGTCCGATGACTTACTCTACTTGGCGGCCAAGGTTTTTATTTTAGTCAAGCTTGTATATGCAATATTCCTGGCCCTATACCCACCATACTTGGTATATTTGACCTTGACCTACATTTCCTCTTGAATTGCTTAGTTAATTCCCCTTGGTTAAGGTGTTTAGTGAAGCTTGAAGCTTGTATATTGAATACTCCTGTCCCTACACCAACCATACTTGGACAACTACATCTCCTAGTGATGTACATCAACAACCCCTGACCTATATTTGACCTTGACCTACATTTAACCTTGAATTACTTAGTTAACCCTTATCATGACCCAGCCTAAATGGCTTATCTACACAGCCACTGCTAGGCTATTTACACAGGGGATATGATTACTGCAGTAAATGTGTTGCTGTCCTGCTTAATTATGTAATTACTATCATGTATTGCTATTTTACCTCTTGGTAGCCTGCATATCATTTGAAGAAAATTGAACAAGCTTTCTTTTGGTATAATTTGTATTGGTGAAATCCAATTACATTCACATTCATTCTTCTTTCCGTATTTTCCGCCATTTTTTTGGAAATTCCAAGCCAAAGAAAGAATGGATTTCTACACAGCGATGTTGGTGCATAGACGCATCTATTCACACTGATTGGTCAATACTATTAGACAGAATGACGTCATAATCATTTATAAATGGAAATTTACACATATTCCATTCATGAACTGCTATAGTAACTTCAAACGAGGCCGAGTTTGGGAATGCCCCTAGAAACGGCTCTCATACGCGCTTGGCAGTGGGAGGCGATATACCGCAGCGCGGATCTCTACCGCGCTAGGCATGATAAGGGTTAATTTCCCTTGGTTACGGTTTTTAGTCAATCTTGGTTAAGGTTTTTAGTCAAGCTTGTACATGGAATAATATGTTGCATACATGCACCATACTTGGACAACCTTTTCTCATAGGGATGTAAATCAATAACCCTTGATATATATTTGACCTTGACCTACATTTAACCTTGAATTACTTAGTTAATTCCCCTTGGTTAAGGTTTTTAGTCAACCTTGGTTATGGTTTTTAGTCAAGCTTGTAGATGGAATACTATTGTGCATACAGACACCATACTTGGATAACTTTTTTATCATAGGGATGTACATCAATAACCCCTGATCTATATTTTACCTTGACCTACATTTAGCCTTGAATTAGTCATTTATTTGCCCTTGGTTAAGGTTTGTACTCAAACTTGGTTATGGTTTATAGTCAAGCTTGTATATGGAATACTCCTGAGCCTACAGCAACCATACTTGGACAACTTCATCTCCAAGTGATGTATATCTATAATTCCTGACCTATATTTGACCTTCACCTACTTTTACCCTTGGATTACTTAGTTATTTTCCTTTGGTTAAGGTTTTTAGTCAACCTTGGTAAAGGTTTTTATGCGGGCCGCGGCCACCTTCTTTATCAAGCTATGTGTACATCGACAACTCTCGTAGTCGAGCTCTGCTGTTCTCCTACAGCTCTTGTTAATTTTCCGACTCTGCATCCTTGTCCACACAATAACTCAAATTCGGTATACATGTTTATCATGGTAAGAGCAAGAACCCTGTTGGTTTTCAGTGACTTACGTCCCATTGTTGACTGGCATTGTCACCTTCGGCACTCTTGTTACGTTGCTGCCAAACTTCACAGTTATGGTCCTTGGGTGAAGCATTTTCATATTTATTAAAATGAAGGTCATCGCATAACGTTAGATGGCCACCGTCTAAAACTAGCTTAAATTCTTCAAACATCTTATCACAAACCGCTAGACAGGCCCTGGGCGTACTGGCATAACATAGGGTTTTTAGTACCAACTCTGCGCACCAAAAAATGTAGTTACCAATGTAACTAAACCATATATACTTACCGCATGATAGACCTTCAGAAGTAGTAGCTTAAGCCTAGTAATTTACATAAACAAGATGGCCGCCAATGAAAAAGTACCTTACTACATGTAGGGGCATATCGTATTATGGAAGCAGTTTTAAAAGTGCAAATACCTATCAACTTCAGCCATTTAATACTTCATAGACGACTAAATGTTTATCAATCCATTTTATTAGGAATATGATGTACATAAATCCAACATGGCCGCCATTTTACATGAATTCTATGAATTATTTAAAGAAAGAACGAGCAATTAAGTTTAGACACCAGAAACGAATATAGTTGCAAGGTGCCTAACATATTGGTATTAATGATAATACGCAACAAAAACATACCATTTGTGGTATAAACGTGTTATATTGCATATACAATATGGCCGACCTTATGAAATGCATATCCAGTTTCTGGCATATTTATATGCAACGTCGTTGTTTCAACAGTCACATAATGGTTAATGCAAACACAATTCTCATATGTGATAACTGATATGCTATACAATGCTTATAACCCAATCTTACAATAAAAAGAGAAGTGTGTAAAGCCAAAATGGCCGCTATTTTATACAAATTTCGTAAACTATACTTATAATTTTGATATCAATGTCGGTACCACATACCCGTTTCAAACTGCAATGATCCCACTCACTTTATGCACATTCGTTGATCTACAGCTTACTAAATGCATAAACATGCACATACACATATTACTTTGCATATTTAAGATATCCATCGCTGTAAAATTGGAACAGCAATTCACTGCAATTCAGACCTGTTCACGCATTACACAAAACATACAGGCCGATCAGCTTCGACGATTGAACCATTGGCATGCCGCAAACAGTTTCTCATTATTCGTTTGAGGCAAATATTATTTGCATATATTCAAGATGGCTGCCATTTCATACTAAATTCAACTAAGTGCAATTAAACTAAATCACCATGCACATTTTATCGGTAGCGGCGGAATCAAAATGGCAATTGTTTAGTGTATACATGTGTCTGTTTTAGTATGACTAAAGCTGTATATTTAACATACAGTGTACTTTGCGCTTATCATGCGATTTGAGGACTATAGATGTTTCTTTGATGATTAAATGTGTAATATCCACTACCAACGCTCATTAGTAATAATATAATTGTCTTAATATTGTAATATTTGCAATAATGTACTAGTATCTGTGTTAAGATTGGAACATATTGTATCATGTATTATTCCATTTTGTATTTTATCTCATGCATTACCATGAATGGCATACTATGCAAGAAGAAACGTCTAACTGGGTAAGAAAATGAACAAACTTCATATGAAAAAAAATATGTAATACAGCCAATTAATATTATATAATATACATCATATATGGACCTTCAGCGACAATTTAATCTATATGGGATGTTACCGCCAATTGCGATAAACGAAAGTTAGAATTGTCAACATTTCATTTATGTTGTACAGTGTTCTGTTAAAACCACGTTGTATACGTAAACATTGTAATATAGATGGCAGTCCATATAACTAAGCAGTTCATGTTTTATTTCTAGCTGATTGCCCGAGTGTGTATTTGTGGGTCCGTGTACCGCTAATCATGGAATCCATGTTAGTGCCTCATTCAAAACTCAGTCTACCTGCACGTATTTGGTACATTATCCTTATTGTCCAGGTCATGAAGTGGTGTTCAGTCTATCGGAGTTATTATTTTCTTTTTTATATTTTGCATGCACATATGTGTTCAACCAAACTTAAGTGGATCAATCTATGTCTAATTTTAGTGCAGATGAACTATTCATAATTACAAGGATTTATTTTTAGATGTATATGTCTGATAATTACAACCCAGTATGGAATGAATATGCCATTCGGTCAAGTAGCACATTCGTTTACATAAACCATTTGTATATAGAGGCGAGTTTCTTATTACTTATCAACCATGTCTATGTTACTTGTTCGACTTCCATGCCGTGTACCGTGCTAAGTATATTTCATTGTAACCACCTAAAGTCTGGTAGTGTAGATGTTTTTCATAAGCATGAATTCCATGGCCAGCAGAGTATGATTCAGAAATAATATAGCAATGCTACATATTAAACCAAAGTAAATTAAGTCAATACCCCAACCGCTGGTCGTGAAATACATGTTTGTGGCATGTTGAAAGTCCGTCTGAACAGATAATAAATATTACTATGAATATAAACCTCAATCATGAAACAGAATTCATAGACTAATGATACTGGATAAGCCACTATGATTAAGTACAGGTGTCGTTAATTTATCGTGACTCAGTAGTGTGGATGCTGACGTGTTGTCGATAGCATGTATCACCATGCTTCGGTTTATAAATAAAATAAAACAGCAAGTACTGATAGTGCGCATTAATACTATTAATTAAATGTATACAAACACAGTATTATGGTAGTGTTATTGTGTATCATGAACCAAAACAAAACTATTTTGATTATAATATAATATCTGCCCAGCATGTACAGTAAATTGTAATATGTCGTAAATATGTTGTATTTTCTGTTACCCATGACATAATATTTGCATATTTGCGATACATGCTTTGATGGCATAGCTGCTCCATGGTGAATAGTTAAAGTCAAATGATCTGTCTATTGGCTGCCCTGGTTATCCATTGATGTCAGAATACTAGTCACTGTGTTCTACAGTTCATTTCCCTAAATATACAATGCATACACCACGTCGGTGTGCTGCATTCCTATTATGCCACATACTAGTAATATTGGCTTGAACGAGCAATTGCCTATACACGAGGACGGCTGGCATACATGTAGCAGGAGAATACACATTAGTACTTAATTTAATTACTGATACTAAACAAGTATTAACAATATTACACAAACACGTTAAATAACTGGATCATTGTGCATGGATATATAACAGATACTGATTCCATGAGATTTGTATTAATTGTTATTTTCGGCAAAATATTAATGTGGGTGGTGGTCGGGCGAATGAGACGGCGTAAATTAACGGTATGGGTAAATTAACGGTATGGGTTCCTCCTTATAGGAATCACGATTTGACTGGTTTGGCCCTATATTTTGCTCTTTTGCTCTTTTGTTACCTGGGAGTTGAATTGGGTTGGGTTATTGCCCATTATAAAAGTAGTAAGATTATTACTGATCCTAATGCTTTTGGGAGGGGCCAAGTGATCTGGTGTTGCGAAGACCTGGCATCAGATCAAGATTATTCGGATTTCAGGGCTGAATATATAGTTTTGTTATTGTAAATATTCAGTTCTGATTTTGGGATTATCCCCCTATTTGTATCAGTACTTGAACATGTACATGTACTTGTACAGGTAATATATGGGATTTAGTACTAAACCCATTGACTCGGCCTTAAATTACCTTAGCTGTTGATAGGCCGTTAAACCCCAACAAACAAGCAATCAAAATATTAATATCCGAATTTGTGGGTCGGTCTCCATATAAACACCATAATTCTACAAATATTTGCATACATAATGTTCTTGTGAAAACACATCGGCTGTACAAATATTTCAAATATTAAACTTTACAATAATTAGGTAACAATCGTGTTTTGTTACATATATTACCAACACAAAAAACAGTAGATGTGTCCTTCAGGTCAACTCGAGTAACACAAATTAAAGATATGACTTTTCTGGATGTACACAAGTTATACTTATTGACTGATATTATATACACTTATTTTAAATTCGGGCGTACAGTAATGTAATATATATACAACTAATACTTCCAACGTATATGATTAGGACAAAACGGTATAAACAGCATTGCAACGTTTAGTTTCGGACTGGAACATTATGTACTCATTGGTATAGTGAGTATGCCAATTTATGTACATGTACAGACTTGACAAAATCCCGGTAAACTGGCGGTCATCTTTGATTTATACACATTATGTATTCCTTTATAATATGAGAAGCAACTATCTTGCAATGAGTCAGCTCGTACGTGTCAGAAATTGTTATCATTTCGCTTCCGGTATTAATGAGATGCAATTGCTGTTAGTAGATTAGCATTGGCCACCACCGTTTGTCACATTTAATTAAACGTTAATTATCTTCTGACATCTGCCATTGTTAGCACGATTGTGTCTAAACATCTTCTGAGCCGGACCATGTTACTTGGGACCGAATCTGATCATGACAGACAGTATGTGCCAACTGATTCACATAATCGACACAATTCCTATAAAATGGCGGCCATCTTGGATATATTGAAAATGTAGATATCACAAAATTGTCTGGTAAACATTTAAATACATTGTATTTATTAAATATCCGAAGTTGGTTAGCAAATTCCCTTCGACTATGCATGTACGATACCTCAATAGAGCAAACTTGTATAAAATATATGTAATTTTAAACAATTACCGCCATCTAGTTTGTGGAACTTAACAAGTGTGCACGACTGCCATGATGCTTCTAACACATGTAACGTTCAGGATACATATATCTGAACGATTTGTGGCCACTTGTATTACTTCTGAACTATTGTTTGGTACCGGCACTAATATCAAGCCTTTGTCAATTTATATACATATATGATGAAATTCCAATACAATAGCGACCATCTTGGATTTTCGCAAACTCGGTTCAAGCTGAAATCGAGTGTTATATATTCGATAATGTACTAGCTATTAAATAAATTAAGATGTGCTAAATTGTCCCTTCTGATATTGGTTTCACAGTGTAATATGATCCTATGGTAGCAGATACTTTTTCTCACCGGCGGCCATCTTGTTTATGCAAATTAGGGGGCTGAAGCTACTACTGTAAAAAGTATATCATGCATAAATGAATACAGTATATATGTCTAAACACATTAGCACCAGAAATGTTTGGTGCGCTCTGATTGTATAGACAACCCTAGCGCGCTCAGGGCCTAAGACCAATTTCGATGAAACTTGGTAGAAATTATCGATAGCAGATGTTTTTTCAGATTTGTTAAAATGATGAACCCGGGATAAAATTTGCAATTATAAAACTATTGTGTATGCATAGTATTTCCTACAAAACTAATACTAAAACATATATTTAGAAAGTTCTTTCTTATTGAAAAGTGTCGGACAAAAGTCATTTTCGTCCTGTGAAGAGGTCTGAATCATTGGCACCTGTTGTCACTTGGTGTCACATGTTGTCACCTGTTGTTCGACAGAATACCTGACAATGTGTATTAGGGTGAGTGTGTTATGTATGTGTGATTTAAATTTCGTACATTTTCAGAATCCTTTAACTTGGAATGGTAACTTAAAGTGACTGTGTCTAAGATGGTATCTCGGAAAATTAATTTCGCAAAAAGCGTAGCTATATATCAATAAATACTGTCTAAATACAGTCGCAACTGGTCCTTAGTAATAAACGGCTAATTATCGCGTGAATATCAGCGTTCGATGTCGTAAACAGCAAGTTGATCAAATTCCATGCTAAATTTCACTGGACCATATTTCGCCATCTCCTGGAAAACCCGCTAGCGGTGACGTAATTCCTTTCAGCAATTCAGTTTTATAGTCAAGTAGAGGGGAGGGGTAATTTTGGTGAACCTTGCAGTAAGGTACTACTCACATTTTTGTATTGGTGTTGGTAAATTTGGGTGTTAATGCTGACAGTGTGTCAATCATCATTCAGTTTTCGATTGTCCACATCATCATCTAACAAAATCAATCAAGACACGTCAATAGTACTATACTACAAGGTTCATCCCCAATTCAACTTGACTATTACCACTGACTAATACTTAATTTGCTGCAGATACAACACAAAGACAAACCCACTTGAAACTCTTCAAATAGTTTATTACAATATATGTTTAGCGTTACACACTTATGTATACTCATCATAAACTGTAATACTTTAACACACAATATACGTGCATAATAAGTAAAAATAGCAAAATTTAACAATTTGAGAACTGAATGTTGTCGCTGACGTAGTGTCCAGTCAAAACAAGTTGTTCACGTGAATACGCAGGGCGAATGCATCCGTGGGAACTGTGAATGCTATGGTTAGCAAGAGAGAGCTATTTTAATGTCATATATTTCATCAGAATGTCCTAACTTTTCGAGTCTTTCAGTATCAAATCAATGTATTTGGCTTCCATCTTGTGAAAACACTAATATTTTGAGAGAACTAGGCAATTTCCTGATTTATTCATTCGAGAAACGCGGATAAATCTAGTCTCATACATACATTATTGGCTTTTATTGCGGTAGTGATTGTTCACAAGTTTACATTACATGTATTGAATTGTTATGTTCATGTATGAATCACTCTAATCAAAGTATGAAATTGTTTGCCCCTTGAGGACTCTTAATTGGAAATAAATCTTGTATATTAGCAAAACTAGCGTTACCAGCACAAGTTATTGTTTTGATAATAAAATATGTTGTTTCATATATTTTCTACTTTCTCAAATCTCTCACAGGCAAAAATATATTCAGGAAACCAATACAAATATTCAGTTAAATGTTTTTTTCCTTAACTCAATACCCCACTGTCCAACCTCATCTGAGACACAGTACATTTAATGCATCTTGTCATTATTTCACCCTCACCAGTTCTCTTAAGTACCTGTTACCAATATCATGTTACCACAATCCTGGTATACCGCCTTTTTGCAACAATTACAATGTTACTGTTTTACATTTTATACCTTAACCTATTGTGGATATGAAAGGAAGATGATGATGTACAGGTATCAGAATGTCGTATGTTACCATGTTTATAATTACCCTGTTTCAGACCAGCCGGTCATTATACTGACAGCCTGGCCGGTACGACCAGTGGCCATTCAGCTCGGCATGCCATCCACCTTCAATGTCACCTATTACTCCAATGTTGCCAACAGCACCGTGACCTGTCACCGGATTGTCAACAACGTCACACAGACGGCGTCAGTCGGCGAGGTGACGAATGAGACATCAGAGACACAACTGCTTGTATATGGCAGCATGGTGACACCACAAGGGACCACGGCTACAGTTACCCTGACACTGAACAATCAATCTGAACTTGGCGGCTATCACGTGAAGATTACCAATACCGTGGGGACGACGGTCGTATATCGGCAGACAGTACATGAAGGTATACACTGTAGCGGGTAGTGTGCGTGTAGTTTTCTACTGTCTGAATATGTATTGTTTCGTTCAAACCCAGGGCTGTGGTAATAGTATCGACATAGCATGCGCCAAAATAAGCCTTTTTGTTGGAAACGTTACACGTCCACCTGTCCATCTGTCTGTCTCGTTTTTCATTCGGCTATAACCTGACAAATTGGCTTGATATTTCATGGGCATATCTGTCATCATCCATACATTAATTTCCCTCCCCATCCATGCTCACACCATGTCGAAGATCAAGGTCAATGATCCGGTATCATGGGTTATCTTCCACTTTTGGACTTATAATTTCACTATCATGCCTTGTAACTCGTAAAAGCTGAAGGCTTGATACTTGGTATGTAGATTTCCTATGGTACGTAGATGTAGAAACTATATTTTGATTCAAAGCACGTGTCATGGATTATCTCTATCTTTTGGACCTAGAATTGCACATGTTTGTGTTGTAAATCTTAAAACTAACCGTACTAGCTGGAGGTAATTGGTATGTAGTGTCTTTATGATATGTAGATGCGCCGAGTGAATTTCAATTTTTGATTTGACACCAGGCCATGGATTATCAGCCACTTTTGGACTCAGAATGTTGTACTTTTGACTCATTTACGATCAATGCGGTAAGTGAGGCGTCTCATTTTTCTGGTTTATTATATGGATTGAGAGCAGGTGGATGTAGGTGAGGATCAGACGAAACCAAACGTACACGTGCCATTCAAATAGTTCTGCTATTGAGACTGTATCCTCCGTAATTCTTGAATAACTTCAGTAGCCGAATGACACATTTGTATTTGTTACAGTATGTATTATAAGCTAAGGTCCCTTATAATGTAGTCATACTGGCATATCATATCAATTTAGTATACAAGTGATATACAAAGAATATAGTTGTTTTTCAAAATGTGCACATTAAAGGTACATTCCCACTCAGTAGGCACATAATGTTATGTACAGGAATGGATAAGTGCGTCACTCATCCACCAGTTCTAACAATTACGAGTGTCCGCTATACAGATATAATCATTTATAAATAATTAGTTTACTGATAGTAACACGCGGTGGTATCAGGCTATTTTCATATGCAAATGAGGCATGATATATTAAATATTTATACCAATTAAATACATCACCTGAAAAAATAATATTTTTGACAGATTATAAAGTATGATCATTGAATATCAAAACATAAATACAGATTATAAACAGTAATGTGTGTTCATTTTTTAGGGAATCACGGTTATCGCCCCTGATATCAGTGTGGAAATTTAGGTCTGATAGAAAATGTATAATAATTACAATCAATACGTGGGATAATGGTGAATGAATGTTTATTTTGCCATAAAATGTCCAAGATGATGTCTCTGATATAACAAACACTCAATAGGCACAAACTGCTCTTTATATCTGTATAGCACTTGTAATTTTTAGAACTGGTGGAATAGTGACACAATTATACACTTATTTAATTCCTATAAATAACATGTTGTGCCTACTGAGTGGGCATATACCTGTAACCTACACGGTTAATAGTGTAAATGCCCTACGGGTAAAGAAACCTACTGTTCACTGTACCGGATCTGTGCCGTGATGAGGAGTAGTGTGGTCCTCATGTAGCCAAACCACTTACCGCTACTGTTACGCATGCCCAATTTAGATTTTCACAGGTTTAATAATACTCTAAATTTTCAACATTTGACCTTATTATTAACAAACATGGTGACATTTTGGTCATCCGGAGGCGATAATCTGACAGCAAAATGAAACTCCAAGTCGACTGAAAAAATGGCCTTATAACATTGCAACAATTGTGTTTGTACCGAAGAATAGGAGCTAAGACATTTGCTGACATCTTACAATTATTTCAGTAACTGAATGGCAAGCAGCATAAATTATCATTGCAGTATTACTGGTACAATGTTATTTTCTGGGCCGACGTAGTTCTGGTACGAATTGGACCATTATTTTCGAAAGCTAACATAAATATAGCAACTAATCTAATGCACACCACTATTCCCACAGGTCCACCCGAGACACCTACATACCCAATGATAGAGGAAGTCCACACGACGAGTGTGAACGTATCGTGGAATCTGGGGTATCACGGTGGTCTGGGCCAGACGTTTGTTGTACAGTACAGCACGGACGGGGAGGTGTGGACGAATGGCAGCAGCCTAGATACGGGAAACAGTTCCAGTGGTGATCGCCACTTCCTACTGGTGGACTCGCTCAGTCCCGGACAGCTCTACTTCTTCAGGATCCAAGCCTACAACAGCAAGGGTTACAACCCGTATACCGCCGTGTTTAACGTCACTACAAAGACAGTAGGTTAGTAGCAGATATAATCACATATTAAGGTCTCATAGAGCATTTCAGTATGATTCTACATATCTCTCGGTCATTCTGGAGGATGCCCACTGTATGTAAACTGACAATTGCTGATTCAGGAATGGCTTGAGTAGTACATGGTAGATGTTACATGAGTGGAGATGGATTATGGCCGAGTGTTTAGAGCACTGGACTTGAATACCAGAGGTTGTGGGTTCAAACCTCTCATGAGGATTAAAAAATACCATAGTATTTCCATCCCACTGGTATTCCGGATGAAACTTGAAACCGAGGTCCCGCATTTAAAAGGCCTTACATGTTGCTGGCATGTTAAACCCATTCACTGTTCACTTACATATATAACATATGAGTGAACACTGCCCCATTACTGTATCCTATACTGTATCCTATACGTCACATGAAGTGTTCAAGTCGGCCATCTTTGTCTGTGCCAGCCATCAGTCAGATTCAACTCTTCTGGCATTTGACAAAGAACTGAAAATCAGAAGTAGAACATATGATATAACATAGCAAATAATACATAGAGAAAGCCCAACGGACTCCTATAAATTATATTACACCCAGATGTATTTCAAGTGAGATATTGGTGTACTGTGCTATGTGGTTAGCCAGGTATAAGTGACACACTATGTGCGATTTTATGTGTATGAGGCTATTTGCAAAGGTGATTAGCTACATCATATCATATGTTCTACTTCGCATTGTCAGTTCTTTGTTATACGCAAGAAGTGGTGAAACTGGCTGATGGTTGGAATACACAAAGATGGCCGAGTTGGCCACTCCAGGTGCCGTATGTATGTTATACATATCTTTCATCACATTTACGAAGCAATAGTAGTATGTGCACATCTCTTCAGGTACATATTTCCCCATACCCTACATGTTAATTGGAAATTCCCTGCACCGGCTGTATTTCCACATACCCTACATGTTAATTGAACATGCCATGCAGCGACTGAATTTCTTCTGGCCGTGTATTAGTCAGCTGGCCTCTATGCCAAGTATCTGTTCCCGATAGATTGAACTACTACCCTTAACGGGCTACATGTATTATACTTTGTCCATGTAGGTGTACGGCATGTGTCAACGATGCATGTATTAGTTCCAGAGCTGGTTCAACTTCATTTACACATTTTGGCACACGGGTTCTGATGGTGGTTTCCAATGTAAAAATGTCTGCTGAGCTGAAAACTCCATTTTTTAAAAATACTAACCTGGCAGTTTTTTCACAAATCGAAGGTCTTTTAGGGGACCCCATTTTGTTAGTCCTGACCGTACGACAGAAACAAGCATTGATTTCAGATATTTTGTGTCATTTTCTAAAATTCAATAACGCCATTGTTTGAAATAAACATAATAATGACGCTTTTGTGCCTTTTGTAATTTTTTTACCAAATTGACGGTTGCATAGGGATCCACAAAATGAATGTCTTTATTTACTCATATCGACTACTGGTTCAAAAAGGACACACCGTTCACCACACGCATAACATATTGAAAAAAATGATTGTGTCGATCTTTGAGATATATTGAATACATTAAATAAATTTGACATGTAAAATAAGCAGCACAAACCATTATGTTTAGTAAATTATGTAAATTGGTAAAATAGGCTACCAATTTTGAGAATTCTCATTTTGTAAATAAGTTTGTGACACATTACGATACGAAAGTGTGTAATATGTCTAGATGTATGTTTCCATGGTCAAGGATCATAAGTACACTTTCAATTTAAAAATATTCATAAACGCGTATTTTATTTGTATCTCTGGAACATATGATATCTTTGTGTATTTATATTTTATTTAAAAAAAGAAATGATCCATGGAAGAACTATGATAATGTAGTGTTATGCAACTCAGATAATGCGTCGCATAATAGTTTCATCACCACTATTCTCAAATAAATTTTTCACTTGACCGAAGTTGTATAACACTGTATTTTCATGGTCATAATGTCAATATGTATTTTATATAATGATAAATACGATTGTGATTATATTGCCGGGTATATTCCCGAATCATGAATATGTAAATTAGGCATACAATTAATAAAATTGTGTCCTTATTAATGCAAGTGTTTATGCAATATAATATAAGCATATTTTGTATATTATCTGTGTCATGACATAGTATTACACAGAGCTGGGTTACAGGGAAATACAGTGTTAGACAACTTTGGTCAAGTGAAAAGTTTATTTGAGAATAGTGCTGATGAAACTATTATGCGACGCAGTATATTATTTGCATAACAATACATAATCTAATAATGATATCTGGAATGATATGAAATTTCGGATTTCCCCAAAAGGCTCAACGGAATAATATTCGAGAAAGCACAGGTTCCCTGTTAACTTATTATCTCTGTGGCATGAGCAAGGGACCACTCTTTAGTGTATATATTCACGGTTATAGACATACAAAATTTACAGACGGAATGGATATTTGTTCGCTTGCCTATATTGGGGCACCCACACAATGGACTGGTCATATCTAACCGGGCCACATTTTATGTGTGTCTGTTTGTTTTACTCTATCCGCAGATGACAATGTTCATCTCCACGTAATGAGACTAGACTACACACGACAAGAGATTAACTTACTGGTACACAGAAATCTTTAGTGGTCAATCAACTGTGTGTAGGAAATATATGCTATACAGTTGAATCTCGTTAACCGGACCACCTCAGTGTCTCTTCATGAAATGGGCAGTACAACAACAATATGGTAGTGAATCGCTGCCCAGGGACGAAAAATGCGGGGGAGTAACAGCAGCCTCGCTTGATCAGTATTCTGGTGGTGCACTCGGGTCCCACAGTGCGGTAGTCGAAACATAAACCCGATGGGACTAATTTTATGTTTCGTAAGGTGGCGCCGACTGAGACCTTAAAGATCTGGCGCTCGGACAAAATGGTGGTGGGACCACCCCCGTCGTCCCATCCCCCCGGACACTCAGGCACACGAACAAGCATATCACGTCCCAAACAATCTCAGAATGGGGGCGCCGATGTTACTATGGTACCTGGCCATCTCTTCGACGACCAGTTTGAACTCACTATCTGATATATCGTTGTCGGCTATTGCTTTCGACACGATAACGTCGATACTGTTTTCCTTCGACCTCGCAATAACAGCTATTCGGTCGTGCTTGCGACTCTTGGCCTCGAGCTTGCGGGCCACCAGTCCGCTCGTCATGCAAAGCAGGCCTGTCCCTGCTGCGACCGTACTCAAGGCCACCGCAATCGGCTTGGCAGCGCCTGTTGACAATAAAGACACACTCCCCATCTCGCTCACAACGGAAGCTGAGGCTAGCGTAGTGTTCATCCATTCGGCGACATTTACTGCCCGCCTATAACCTTTTGCATGACATGTCCGTGTGACTCCCTCATGCTGGAGAATATGTTGTATCTCGACAATCTTGGTCATCCTAAAAGATGACGGTTCAGCCGTCCCGAACGGCAGCTCAGGATATAGTTTTTAGGCAGCCATGTTCTCTATAAATCGAGCTCGATTAATGTTTTGGGGGAGCGGATTCCGTTCTGAAATTTGCAACATTTCCGGCTGCGACTTCAATTGGCGTGTCGAAAATAGTTAACGCAGATATGTGGCCCGCATGCTTGGTCACGCCGTGGTCCTGCCGCTCGCCGTTCAGGACGATGTTCAATCGGCCTTTGCCTTTCCGCTATAGTTGACCGACCGATATGCCCATTCGGAATATTCGACCCGCAGCGAACAGTGGAAAGCCCGTGTGACGGTTGCTAGCATTTCTACCGAAAGAGTACTCATGTTCTCCTGAACGCAATCCGCCTCGTTCTTCAGCACAAATCGTAATAACTGACTTCGTTTTTGTAACCGATGGCGCAGTGTTGACTCACTGGCGTAAGTGTAGGCAATTCGACGGTAACGTCCTGTTCGGCACTTGCGCAGGAACTGCATAGGCCGTATATGCTCATTATTCCGACAACCCGAGAACAACAGCGATTGGGAAGTCTGTTTTTATTTCCCGTATTTTTATCATCGAGGACGGACATCTCCAATTCATGGATGTGCCCAGGTTCCAGACGTTTTATTACATGGGTTTATATTAACTCTATTCCCAATGACAATGGCACTGTGTTTCAGTTGATGTCTAATATATGCAATATGTGTTATTTTGCTTCATGCACATTAAATGATACTGATATACCGCTGCGGTACCGTTTTCATTTGATGAAAATACACATGTATTTTATTAATGTACATTTAATTTATCATACAATCAGAAACTGTCAGGGGAGAACATTTGCTATACATGTACCAGAATTTAAACGCTATGGTACTTTTTTTTGTGAAATTAGTAAAGTAGTGACATTAATTTACATACAATATAATAAATTAGCATTTCAAAAGCTACTGATTTGTCAGTATTATAATCCCCGATCGTTTAAAGCATCTCATAGGGTTCAGAAATACGATACAAATATATTTTTAAACTAGTTGTTTCAGTTTTGTTTCATCAAGTTATTCCACATAGGACAGCACGCCTGTTCTATCGAGCAAATGGAGTTATAATTGTAGTTGATGTTGTTGTTGTTGTTGTTGTTCTACGACTTATGGGTGCCAATTGGCTGTTATTCCAAGCCGCTATGTGGCACGCCCGCTTAGAAAAACGCTTGCAGAGCGGGAAATACTCTCAGCTACAACTTCTATACCTTGTTCTAATCATACCTTATTGCTACGTATTCATTTCCATATGTGATAAATGGTGCTTGTGGATTTTCTGACCAGTGTAGCCCCAATTATCACCGCAGTCTGATCAGGGCCTGCATCCGTAATGCTTCTAACAATAAATATAGATCGTTTCCAGGCTGCATGGGTGCTCTATTTCCGCTTCATTGTTTACAAACCCCATACGCCCCATTTCTCCAGTGACTGCCACATATCATGTCTAGGCTACACTACAGATGGGCATGGGCAGACATCCTCGGCTACAGGTCCAGCCGTGGGAGGGTCAGTAGCGGCACTGATTGTCATCACTTTCGTTGTCGGCCTCGTTGTCCTCCACAAGAAAGGATACTCCATCATGAAGCCATGTGAGTTATGTGTTTTACATGCTGGGTACTTCATCATGGAGCCGTGAGATGTATGTGTTATACATGCGGGGTACTCCATCATGAAGCCATGCTATGTATGTGTTATACAAGTGGGATACTCCATCATGGAGCCATGTGAGGTATGTGTTATACATGCTGGGTACTCCATCATGAAGCCATTATATGTATGTGTTATACATGTGAGATACCCCATCTTGGAGCCATGCGAGTTATGTGCTGTACATGGGGGATACTCCATCATGTAACAATGTGAGTTGTGTGTTATACATGTGGGATACTCCATCATGGAGCCATGTGAGTTATGTGGGATACTCTTTTTGGCTGGGGTGTCCGCATCAGAACTATTTGTAATTCCATCAATGAACACCTGGCAGGCTTTTAACAAGCAACATAGACCGTTTTAAAGCTACAGGAGTCGTTACCAGACGTTACACTGGCCACAAATCATATAGGTCTCATTAATTGATGTTGTATTGTAAATTTCACAGGTAAGAAGAGGAACAAGTACAGGTGAGTCCAGTAGACGATGTTGATCAATGTTTCCTTAAATACCAGCGGCTTTTCTCCAAACGACAACACAGACGCTCGCTAAAACAACGTGTACATTGAATGAATTTCGTTTCGGGATTTGCACTCGATACTTTATGGAAGGAGAACAGTATAGTTCACTATTTCTTCGGCGAATGCCGCTATAGTTTTACTATATATATCGATGAAACATATGTGTCTTTATTTATGATTTAAATATGTCAAATAATTAAATGCGGCTTTAAAAATGTAATACCTGTCAGATTCGAAAGCGTTTCGCATCATTTTAGGCTTTGTAATTATAGAACATTTACCTTTCATTTCAGCGATCATACGTATGACAACACTATGGTGGTTCATGGTCAACATGGTAGGTAACACACATGTAACAGCCGAGATGATGTAGAGCCACTAGGTCCCTAGATGGCTCTGGATGGGACAAACTTACACTGTGTGCGACCAGCATAACCTGTCCATACGCTGGCGGTAAATGTAGTAACTTCCATTGTCTCAACCGCATGCCAATATGTGTTGACTGGACGTGTATACCTGATTTCCTTAATCAAAATAACCTAACGATATACCTATCAATGTTTAGCCAGTATTTATTTTCGAAAAACGAGAACTACTGTCACCACTTTGGCGTCGTTCATGTTGTCGTTCGGACTTAATTCTCATGTTCCATGCATACATATTATATTCAACAACAGGTTGATATATATTTGGTGATATATATATTAGCTTTGTCACAACGTTATGCTTGTATCAATAACCACAATCAACTACATGTGGTTCGTGTCATTGGTCTATCTGTTGTCAGCTGGAATGACTCAACAACTACGTGTCATATATTAATGACACTTGATCAGAACTTCCTTCTTGCATCATTCAACACAGCCCACTTAATGAAATAACAGGTGTAGCATTTCTATGCAACTACATCATGCATTATCGATTTCATTCCACAACTGCTAGCCTGTTAATGAGCATTGCCCAGGACATCCGCATGTCAACATTCACCATGACCCACACACCTGTATGTGTGCTTATACAATATATTCTGCTAGAATGACGTGTATTTAATCATGCTTAACAAGAATCCGGTGTCGTCAGACAAACCAAGCAGGACATGGTAGTCATGAGTACGCGTCATTGAGTGCAAAAGTGTCAATATGTATTATGTAATGGTGGTATGTTGATATATATCGTCCGTCTTCAAAGTATCAGAATTCTTAACGATAAGAACATCGTACAAACATAAATTGATAAAATGTACACCATGTTTTACATACTAATGTTTCTCTGGTTTGTATTTCTAAATCATAAAAGTGTAATGTTTTCTCATGAATTATACCTATGAATGGTTCATCTAATAGGTAACATAATGCAAATGCATATCAATTGGCTGTCTTACATGTCAGTAAGACTGGATACATCTGTTGATAAACGTTTATATATATATATAACTGGACACGTGCTTAATAGTGCATACTGTTATGTCGTTATTTTAGGTCTTGCGAATGTTTTTGCTACATTGTGTGAACCGACGTTATTTTTTCATCTATATACCACATACAACAAAACTGGGGTTGGTTCCTTTTTTTCCATAAGCCATATGGGCGCCATCTTGAAATTAAAAATGGCTACCATTAAATTTATATTTCGAGGTCAAGGTCATTATGTGTGGTTTCTTTGCAGCGGAAGACACATTATTATGGACAAGAAATGTTTGCAGAATGAGTTCAATACACTTTGAGACACCAGCCATTTTTGTTTTCAAAATGGCCGCCATTTAAAACTTTGAAATCCAGTATTTATTGTACATTTTGGAATGTCGTGGTTACATTTTGTATTTTCCTTCTGGTTATTCTCGTATTTATTTGAACACAGTCTGCTTATATTATTGCTAACTGGTAGTGTGCTACGAGTAATCTTTATCTTTGAAATGGCTGCTAACACTAAGTGTGTTATGTACATCACCACATCAAAGATTTGTTTCACATTCTAGAATTTCAGTGGCTGTACATGTAGTTATGTTCTCTCAAATGATATTGTGATTGGAACGTGTGAGCTTACTTGAAAACTTATTTATATACAACATATATCAAAACTGAAGTTTGTTCCATTTCTTAAAATTGCCGCCATTGATATTAATTTATATTTAACGTAAACGTCATTATATGTGTTTATTGTATTATTGTTTATCATAGATAAGAAATATTGGCATACTTATTTCAGTATATTTTTAAATGGCGGCCATTTTATTTTTAAAATGGCCGCCATTTAAAGTTGATAATCTAATTTGTATTATGCATGTTTAATGTAGTGGCGATAGTTTGTATGTTTCTTCTGCTTATGCTCATAATACAATGAACACAAACTGTTGAGATTATTGCTAACCAGTATTGTAGTACCAGACACAATTATCTTCAAACTGACCGCTGGAAATAAGTGTGCCACACACATTGCCACTTCAAAGATTTGCATGTATTACGTATTGTTGTATTACGTATTTACATGCGATACGTATTGTTGTGGCTTATAGTTATGTTTCTTCAAATGATATATTGGTCAGCACATACGTTTTCCTTTAAAATAAGAAGATTAAATATGGCAAATCATCCATTTTATCCAATAAAGTGTATATGCATGTCTTGTATACTGCTTTACATAGGTAAATATTCATATTCTCCCTTGCTGTCATGAGAAAGCGTCTGTTACGGCGATATGATGCACAATCTGCAGTCTGTACAATTTAATATATGTGATTTTGCAAGCATACTGAACTTGTCTCAACGAGTTGCTGTATTTATGGAGTCAGACTCGGTCGCCAATGTTCAACTCTCTTAATTTTTAAGTTACTCTGCTTTTATCACTGGATCTGATCTTGTCACAAATCGAAAAATGTATTGGCAATACCTGCCCACAATGGTCACTAAACTGAATAGAAGCTGCTGTCCCATCAATAAATGTGCAGGTGATTATTCCGTGCCGGTTATGGGAGTTTCGATATTACAGTCTACCCAAATATAGGTTTGTTCATTCATCTTTTGTTTTTCAGAAACAGTGTTTCACAATGATTACTGATCGCCCAGCTAACCAACTGGACATTGGCTACATAGAGCATGTGTTAAGGAAATATCATTATTTTGCAAAATCGGCAAATACCTGGTAGGCAAATTGCAGACTTCATCTGACACATGTGTACTTGGTATACCATGCTTACTGTAAATCCCTTAGTGTTGTCCAATGGCCATTTCATATTTCATGCTGTGTGACTATTGTTGTTAACAGTTACGAGAAATTCATTTTTATTCCATGTGGAAATGTTTATAGCAACACTTTGTCATGGGTGGTCGTCTGGTACATATTGTGATATCAGAGTCTGTCTCTTTGGCATTTCAGTTTATATCTTCAATTGAAAATCTTCCTACCATTTTACCATAATATCAAGCGCTCGTCTAAGACATTTCTGAATGCCGAGATGGCCATTGTGCACGGCTTGCAATATTTTAGACTCGAATGGAGTCGGAATTATGTGTTTAGAACCTTTCAGCTTATCTCCGTATTCCCATAACGCCACTATTTTCTGGAGACAGTGCGTTCTGAAATTGAGTTATCCCTTTATAAATTGTGCATCTTCCTCAAGTCAAGTTTGCAAATTTCTTGCAACTCGTGATCACTGACGGGTAAGTTCGCGAATAATCATGTACCTGCGCATTTATACCCGTAATAACGTTAGCATATATGTAAGCTACTGACTCGTGGGTTAGCGTATCAGTAACTAGTATGTTGTTTCCAGGAACGTGTTTCATTGACAGGCCATATTGCTTCAACAGCAATGAATTATCTATGACGACATGAATAGACTATTTATATCATGCACGTGAGAGGCAAGTGAACAGTCAGTTCCACTTGAACAGTCAGTCCGTACACATAACGAAACAGTTTCTGGCCAAATAACATGCCTCAGTGTTCAATCAGACTGAGAGCATATTAGTTTTCTGCGAGAATCATTGATATGAAGGCATTAGCCATTGGCTTGCCTTTTTGGCACACAATAATGCAGACCTACATGCGTAGGTCTACATGTCTCTGGCTTTGTCAAGTCATAATATGACAATTTCAACTAGTGAAAAGCAATGGGGCAATCAAGGCACTAAACACTTGTATATTGACACAGAAGTTGTGATATGTTAATACCATAATTATGGTAATCGTAAATAATGATAATGACCATTCAACGTGGCCATTTTTCTAGTTTCCTGCATACAATTCTGTATTAGGTATAGAGTGTATTCAATCTCTCCAACTGTGTTTTGACAATCAATCTGACATTTTACACACACAGTCAACACATTCTGAACATGTACACATGGTGTTTTAATGCCGAA
This sequence comes from Conchocele bisecta, assembly GCA_029237695.1. Taxonomy (NCBI): domain Eukaryota; kingdom Metazoa; phylum Mollusca; class Bivalvia; order Lucinida; family Thyasiridae; genus Conchocele; species Conchocele bisecta. Next base: position 107,875,120 of record CM055270.1, read on the forward strand.
AAAGTATTTTAATCACATAAATACTGCCTTTTCGACATTGCTTCTACACTTTCCTGCATACAAGTTTATATAGGGTATATATTTTATTTAAGCGACACCTTTGGCCATATTTTGAGTGTGATTGCAGCCAAAGGAATTGTCGAAAAAAATGGAACCAGCCCCAGTTTTGTTATTCGTGCTATAAAGATGACAAAAAGCATTGACTACAAATCTACATAACAGCATACACTATTATAACACCAATGTATGGTCGTAGTAAAGTTACCAGATATGATGAATAATCATGAACTGACGTCACCACATAATACTGAAAGCCTTGCCCAGATCACAGATTAGTAAAAACACGTTGAGATGTGGCATTGATGATGTCTATTTCAAAAGTACAGAGGCGGAGTTATTGTACAACTTCTGACAAATCCTAAAATACAAAATCAGTCCGGGATTTGAGAGATAACAAGCAACAACTCTGAAATGTAGTGTAATAAGCAACGAATACAAACGAGTGGCTTTTAGCCATAAGGATGGTGATAATTAAGCATATTATCAGAATATTGCCGAAGCATCATGGACGTCACATGTTGTTTAGAAAGTATATAGTGTTTCATACCTCCTGTATTGTTGTAGCATATCAGACATCCTCTGTACATGTAGTATTTTACATACATGTAATATATCATATATCATACATACACGTAGTATATCACACATCCTTTATACGTGTAGTATACCACACATCCTATATATGTGTAGTATATCACACATCCTATATACATGTAGTATATCACACATATTATATACATGTAGTATACCACACATCTGATATACATATACTGCACACGACATACATGTAATGTATGACACTTTATTTATATAATTATGTAGTATATAACACATGCAATATACATGTAGTATTTCACACATACTTTACACTTGTAGTATATGAAACATCATGTATACATGTAGTATATCACACCTGATTTATACATGTAGTATATCAAACATAATATATACATGTAGTATATCATAATAATATATTCCCATGTAGTCAATCATACATCATATGTACAGGTAGTGTATCACACATCCAATAGACATATAGTATATCATACATCCAATATGAATGATGTATATCACACATCCTATATATTTGTAGTGTATCCCATTTATCATACATCATATATACATTTAATATGTAATACATCCTATATACAGGTAGTATATCACACATCCAATATACATGTCGTCAATTATACATCCTATATATATGTGAATTATATCACACATCCATGTTGTTTTGTCAATTCCACAGGTAAGAAGAAGAACAAGTACAGGTGAGTGCAGTCCATGTTGCCTTAAATAACAACAACAACACTGACGCTCGCTAAAACACGTGTACATGCCACTATAATCTTACTATATGTATTCATAAAACATATGTGTCTTAATTTATGATTTAAATATGACAAATAAATAAATTTGACATTAAACATTGAATACCTGTCATGTTCAAAATAGTTTCGCACCATTCTAGGCTTGTAATTATAGAAGATTTACCTTTCATTTCAGCGATCATACGTATGACAACACTCTGGCGGCCCATGATCAAGATGGTAGGTAACACACATGTAACTGCCGATATTATGAAGAGCAACGAGTAAATATATGTGCTGATATACAATGGATATAATGTGTCACAACGTACACTTGTGTCACTCACCACAAACATCTCGTTCGCAGCATTGGCCAATTGTTTGTCTCCTGTAGTGACTGGGCAGATTCACAACAACAACTTGTCATATGTTAAGGACACGTGATCACAACTTCCTTCTTGCTTAATTCACCACAACCCACTTAATGACATAACAGATGTAGCAATGTTATGCAACTATATCCTTCATTAACGATTTCCACCCACAACAATTGGCCTGTTAATGATCATTGCCCAGTACATCCACATTTCATCATTCACCATGACCCACACACCTATATGTGTGCTTAAACATTATTTTCGGCTATTATGACGTGCTGTTCAATTATACTTAGCAGGAATCCGGTGTCGTCAATCAAATCAGACTGGACAAGGTGGTAATGTTTACGGGTCATTGAATGCAATGAATATGAATTATGTAGTGGTTATTGTTGATAATTTTCGATAATCTTAAAGTATCGGAATTCTTAACGATAAGAACACCGTACAAACGGCAATTGAAATGTTACATAATAGTGTTTCTCTAGCTTGTATTTCTAAATCATAAATATTTTCACATGTAAGACTGCATGCATTTGTTGATAAATGTTTCTATATATAACTGCAAACTTGCTTAACATCAATGTACAATGTATGGTCGTAGCAAAGTTACCATATAAATTATATTGAATAAGCATGAACTGACGTCACCACATAATAATGAAAGTCGTATTGTTTGGGCAGGTCTTGGAACCTTGCCCAGATTACAGATTGGAAAACATACGTTAATACGTGGCATATGATGTATACGTTAGAAGTATAGAGGCGGAGTTATTGTACACGTTATGTAAGGGTGCTGAAGTTAAAGTAACTATATTATCAGAACATTACGGAAGTATTATGTACGTCACTAGTCTAGTTGTTTAGCAATTATATAGTAAAAGTTAAGCAGGACTTATTTGTAAATCCACCCTGTAGTTTATTTCTGACCAATCATGACTCTGAACATGTCTTCTCAACAGCTTAGAAGGTGTAAAACATGTATATCCCACCCACCCATCGACTAGTCTGCGCATGCTATAGAGAAGTCCAGGCTCGTGTCTTTTGATATCGGGCAAGGTTAGGAAACGCGTAGCAATGCAAAGACTCGCCGAGGAATTCCTACCATTTCCAAATAGCGTCTAATATATTTGATATCAAAATACACTAGCACGCTATGCTATTTATCCCGAAAATTTTTTTTGACTACACATGAGCAATTATGGCTATTTTTCTTCTTGATAATAAAGCGGACTTGTATCCGTCACGTAATTCTACCGAGTCATAATCTGGAAACATTGTGTGACGCCGTTAGAACTATAAAATTTAAGTTTTTAATTTGTTGTAACCCGGATATTTGTATCAGGTAAATGCAAGATGTTATCAGTCAGTACAGGTACGTATTCGGCCAATAAAAAGTTCGTTGTCTGATAAATGCACGCACATGTACGTGCCATTCAAACAATATGCAAAACTGTGCACTAAGTGTTACTTGTGTTTCAGCAATGTCTCAAGTCCAGGCTGCGTCCACGGCACAACACGGAGGGTAAGTACACCAATATGTGGATATAACTGGCTTATGTGATTTTTGACCAGTGTAGGTCCTGATCAAATAGCACAGCCATGTAGCCTGATAGCAACATATATTGCTTGTTAAAAGCATAACGGGGGTTTCATTGATGGAATGGCGAACAGTACAGTACCTAATAAGATTGTGCGGATGCACTGGATCATCTGGAGCTACCAATATCGTTAGTTTCCATATATTTCAATACTGTGTCACACATCCTATATACATGTAGTATATAATAATACTATATTCATGAAGTATATCACACATCCAATATACATGTATACTATCACACATGCAATATACATGTAGTATATCACACATCCTATATACATGTAGTATATCACACATCATATATACATGTAGTATATCACACATCCTATATACATGTAGTATATCACACATCCTATATACATGTAGTATATCACACATCATATATACATGTATTATATCACACATGCAATGTAGTATATCAAACATCTAATATACATGTAGTATATCAGACATCTAATATACATGTAGTATATCACACATCCTATATACATGTAGTATATCACACATCCAATATACATATAGTATATCACACATCCAATATACATGTAGTATATCACACATCCTATATACATGTAGTATATCACACATCCAATATACATGTAGTATATCACACATCCTATATACATGTAGTATATCAAACATCCTATATACATGTAGTATATCACACATCCAGTATACATGTAGTATATCACACATCCAATATACATGTAGTATATCACACATCCAATATACATAGTATATCACACATCCTATATACATGTAGTATATCACACATCCTATATACATGTAGTATAGTATATCACACATCCTATATACATGTAGTATATCACACATCCAATATACATGTAGTATATCACACATCCTATATACATGTAGTATATCACACATCCAGTATACATGTAGTATATCACACATCCAATATATATGTAGTATATCACACATCCTATATACATGTAATATATCACACGTCCTATATACATGTAGTATATCACACATCCAATATACATGTAGTATATCACACATCCAATATACATGTAGTATATCACACATCCAATATACATGTAGTATATCACACATCCTATATACATGTAGTATATCACACATCCAATATACATGTAGTATATCACACATCCTATATACATGTAGTATATCACACATCCAATATAAATGTATTATATCACACATCCAATATACATGTAGTAGTATAGAGGGATTCAAAATGATACCACCTAACGGTGGTATCATTTATAACCCTCTATACTACTCCCACCACCCCCAAAAAATCAAAAAAATAGTTAACGAGGAAATTGTCCCACCAACCACGAAAAATTCAAAATTGGTGTCATAAATACATCATGTTTTTTTCACGTCCAATTGAACATATAAATTTAATAGGTTATAATAAAATATTATAACAAAATGGATAATAAAATACACAACGAATTGGACGTTTATAATGACTTGGATGAAGGATTTTACGCTGTTGTTTCTACAGTATTAAAACACGGTAAAATGACAATACTATGTGATATCGAATACATGAAATATCAGCGTAATTTATTACGCTGCGATAAAAACGTTGCATTTACAATATTAAACCGGCAATTATGTCGCCGGTATAAGTATCAAATTTATGTAATGAAGCGACTAAATAGGATCGGAGAAACACTACGAAACATTATCAAACAATTTTATAAAACAGTTTAAAATCAAAGATTCGTTGACGGATATGCGTTTCTACGATATCACTTTTAACGAAGAAATTGGAAAATTATTAGAAGAAATTGAAAATTATTGAACAGAACTAATTTATGTTATAATCACACCAAGCAGACGACAATGTTCCAATTACACGTGTTATGAACATGTAAATTAGGTGTCCTACCTTACACGTATATTAAGTGTCCATTTTATAGAGAGATTACACGATTACGTCTTCCAGGATGAAACATAAACACACTGTAATAGTGGTATCATTTTGAATCCCTCTATACTACTGTAATATATACTACACACACGTGGGTGTATTACACAACCCGCTATCGATATTCCGGAAGTATTTCTTACATTCTTATTGGTTGTCATGTTTTTTATTTTTCTAATTTTACTTTTTAATAATTTAGAACGTATACCTATTATTAATAAATAAAAAAGAACTTGTTATATATAAAACAAATAAAAATAAACGATAAATATTTGGTATTGCACAACACGGTTTTAGCTTAATATATGTAAAATTAACAACAATAATTTGTCTGGGGGGACGCCCCTGGATAAAATGAGCGCTCAGTGCTTCCGTGCAGGCACTTGCTTCCGTGCAGACACTTCCAAGGTTGCCTAGAATTTCGACACTGATTCCTAGATCAGCTGATAGATGGGGGTGTACTGTACGGGTAGCTATTACACCCGGCTAGCCATGAGATGAGAAAGAGAAAGAGAAAGAACAAAAAAAGATGGCTAGCCGGGTGGGCCCAGAAGGGTTTTGCTGGCGCGGGTTCGAGCCTCGGTTAAACATTTGTTTTTTTTGTTGTTTTTTTTAATTTTTATTAATATTTTCTTAATTAATTCTTTAGAATTATCAAAATATTAATAATTATTATTTTTTAAAACCACATTTGTAGGGATAGAAATAAAAAATAAAAAATGTTTAGCTCCAACCACGGCGCGAACCCACGACCCTCGTCTCTATAGAGTATCTCCTTAACCCACACGACCATGTAGGCTGTTATGATAAACATTACCTAGTGTTGTACAATTATCAATTACGACAATGTTTCAATTACACGGGTTATGAACCATGCGTAAATTAATAGCAAGGTAAACACGAGCCGAGTGTATCAATTACACAGACGGTGTGTATAGTGTAATCCTCGACTGAATTTATAATTTTCAGTGTAAATAATTAATAATTTTGAAAAAAATTATAAAATTAAGAAAATTAGAAAATTAATTATTTTTTAAAATATCACAATGGTGCTGTAACATTTCCTCCGACTTTATTTCCAAGTTCTACCCTAAATTTATCCCAATCAGTACACTCAATTTTGGGCATGGTGGCGCGCGCCTTGATCCTTATATCATTTTTTAATTCTTCATATCTCCCCATTTCTTCCACCACGGATTCAAACTCTAAATTTGATATTTTCTTATCGGCCAACGCTTTGGACACCATAACGTCGATGCTATTTTTCTTAGACCTAGCGAGAACGGATATTCTATCATGTTTTCTACTTTTTTTCTCGAGTTTTCCGCCCGCCGCCCTAATTACCATACAAAGTGTTCCAGATAAAACGGTAATTCCACTCAAAACCCCTGCAAGTGGAATCATTACAATTGTAGATAGCGTTGCAGCAGTTCCCGCCCCACACAACACAGAAACACTTGCCATAACCGTACTAGATGCTTCAGCTATGTTTGCCGCGCGCTTATATTTTTTAGCGTGTCTTTTTCTATTTGCACATTCTCTAACTAAAATATCCTGCATAGCGACGATATTATTCAACCTAAAATTGAACTTTTTTCGTTAATTGAATACAGTGTTGGTGGAGTGGTATTGAGAGTTGAATACAGTGTTGGTGGAGTGGTATTGAGAGTTGGATACAGTGTTGGTGGATCGGTATTGACAATTGGAAGCGGTGATTCGTTCATAGTTAAATTTATTTTAATATATTAGTATTTACACAATAAGTTCAATTAACAATGAGACAATAGTGGAAGAACTCTCTGAGTCACCGATTTTCGTAACAAAGTTAATAACACTACCTTGTGAAAGTCTAATTCGATCATCACCGGCAAACGAAACCACCGTCGAACTATCTCCAGAGATTTTAGTGACTCCAACCACCCCCCGTTCTTTCCCATCTACTACAATATTTATAGCGACCGCGCCCACAGGTTTACCATTAGCATTAACCGAGCAGACCGCCATTTGGACAACTTCACCTGCAGCTGTCATAGTGTATCCCCCATATTTATTACTCGCTTTGGCACCGAACGAATATTCATAGTGCCCCACAACCAATGGGCCCCGCTTCTCAGCCCAAACAGTTATGACACGTTTTGGCGTTTTCATTGTTTTCACTATTCCGGCAAGCGCATTGTTTGCGTTATATGCCTCAGTACGAATCTCATAAGAGGCCCTCCTCAAGAGCTTTGGTCGCGGCTATACGAGCATGTTTTAGTTTATCGGTTATTTTTACATCTAGTTCGGTAAGTGTCGCTTCTCTGTTGAGAGAGTCCTCTAAGCGCAACGCATCATAACCTCCGTAATGGTTGCTGGTGGCCTTCTAAGGCTTTATCAATACCCGACCGGGTCTCTTTTGAAATTCGGTTATTTTTTCATCTAGTTTAGTAAGTGTCGCTTCTCTGTTGATAGAGTCCTCTAAGAGCAACACCCTATAAGCCTCCGTAATATCCGCCTGGTGGTCTTCTAGGGCTTTATCAATACCCGTTTGGACTCCATCAAGATCAAACCGGGTCTCTTTTTTAAATTCGGTTATTTTTTCATATAGGTCAGTAAGTGCCGCTTCTCTGTTGAGAGAGTTCTCTGAGCGTAACGCCCCATAAGCCTCCGCAATGGCCTCTTTGTGGTCTTCTCGGACCCCCTCAACCCCAGACCTGGTCTCTTTTATAAATTCGGCTATTTTTTCATCTAGTTCGGTAAGTGTCGATTCTTTACTGTGAGAGTTCTCTAAGCGCAACGCATCATAAGCCTCCGCAATGGCCTCTGCAAGGTTAGACTGGTGGTCTTCTCGGACTTTATCAATACCCGACCGGGTCTCTTTTCGAAATTTGGTTATTTTTTTTATCTAGTTCAGTAAGTGCCGCTTCTCTGATGAGAGAGTCCTCTGAGCGCAACACCTCATAAGCCTTCATAAGGTCCGCCTGGTGGTCTTCTCGTGCTTTCTCAATACCCGACGTGGCCTCATTTCGAAAATCGATTATTTTCCCGTCTAATTCAGCAAATGTAGCTTCTTTGCTGAGAGAGTCTTCTAAGCGCAACGCATCATAAACCTCCGTAATGTCAGCCTTACGGTCTTCTCGGGCTTTATCAATCCCCAACCGGGCCTCTTTTCTAAATTTGGGTTTGGTTATTTTTTTACCTAGTTCGTTTAGTTCCGTATGCGTTTCTTCACGACTTTGTGTATTCACAGCCAGGGCATATTCTCTAAGTTGTGATAGTAGACTCTTGTGAATCTCGTCCGTGGCCCTCGATATAGTTCTATTAATCAAGGCCTTTGTTTTTTGGGTAGTTAAAAAGTCGCCCTCTGTCGGGATGAATCCCCCTTCTGCAGGTTCCAAATTATTTGAATTTGTCACCCAATCGGAAGAACTACCTGGTCCGTATATACTCATAATGTTGATAATATATATTACGAACATGCGTTTAATTCTAATTTTCTTAAAATTAATTAATTTGAAATTTCTAGGACGACCGAAATCGGGTAATCGTTCTTCAACTCTCGCCCTTTATCATCAAGAATATAAATCTTCAACTCGTGGATGTGTCCCGATTCCAAAACTTTCATCTCTGGGTGTGGGAAGTCTAACGTTACAGTCTCGCCATAGAAACAATCGCTGGCGGGCACAGTTTTCAGTAATGTGCTGGGGGATCCGTCTATCGTGTTGTACGATGTGTTCACCCGATCCAGGTGCACCCTGAGAGTTTTTGTGAAGGTGAAGTCCACCGGGTTATCACCGACGTACTCACCCGGGGTAAACACTCCTTTGTTTGAGGAGTATGTCTCTCTAAAACCGAGTTGAATACCCAACCCCGGGGAGACCACTACCTTATTATCACTGCTGATGGTCATTGTTGCGAGCCCGGTAGCATTCGATACTGTGAGGTTGATTACCGTCAAGCTCTGAGTTGACAAAATCTTTGAGCTGTCTTATTCCCCACAGTCCGTGAGGCAGCTTTACTTCTAATTGTAGTCCATCCTTCACATAGTAAAACCATTCGCTCTTCCCCACATTCTGCCATCCAACCGTGAAGGTGATTGATCTAAGGCCTACCCGGCGTTTTCCGCAGCAGTTGTCTATTAAATTTTTGAAGTTCACAACTCCCTTTTTGAACATTAGTTATAGTAGCAAACATAATAATATCTTTCAATGGATACCAAAGCATTTAGCTTTAACTCTAATGTAAAGTACGCGGTCGGAGGTAAATACACACAAAAAGACGTTGTTAACCGCCTTGTACACCCAACCGTAACGGTTAGACCGGACAGTGGCTTTGCCACCAACTTCCCTAACATCTTTGAACAATATAGGTTGCCCAAGATTACTACGATGGAGGTGGTAAACGGCTGGAAAGCAACACCGATGCAGTTTTGGCAGAACCAAATAAATTTCGCTGTATGGTGTCGCACAGCCGGGTGTGGAGTTTCATATAAAGACCATCTGACATCAAGAATGTCATGCTCCGAAGTGTCTACAACTTTCACGTGTATTATACTATTAGGAGGATTCTCAAAGAACTAGGTATTTCACTACCTCAAGACGACGCCTGGGATCCCATTTCCAACACATATAACCGTATGGCCTTTGAAATGAGTGTAACGAATTTTACGTTTCAAAAGACGCGGACTGGAGACAGAAAGCATTTCCTACCAGCACCGGCCTCGGGGACGTTCTCATTCACGGCCAGTCCGGGAATTGGACACAGACTGATTTTTAGACACGATCACTCCGGTGACCACATCGTCAGTCGGAACGCCGGGAATTTTGGGAACGACCCGCGACTATGACTTTCGGGACGGAAGTGTCTGGAGGTCGACACTGTGGCGTGTTTTCTTGTAAAATGTTACCTCCGAAACTGGCTCACGTCGATTACATACAGCAGGCTGCTGAGGTTCAGAACGCGTGGGGTACATTTATGTTAGATACGGGTCTAGGGTTCACGCAGGCCGGGGTTACTCGCGTCAACGACTCCATTCGCACGTACGTCTGGGCCATTCTCGGCGCACAGAAGCAAACTCGCAGTTCTATACTGGGCATGGGAACAGCGTTTGATGCACAAAAACAATTCTTGGCACTTGTAGAGGACGCCATCTCAGCTAGGTGGACTGGAGAAGGCGATCCAGAATTATCAAGACGTTTTGCAGAATGCCAGCACCCCAGTAGACTATGTATTTGGAATAGGTCTTTATATGGCGCCGAGCAATATGATACTACGAGACGACCCGGTTGACGGTTACAATAATCATATCGTAATCGCCACCGCCAATCAAAAAATCGGCCACAACGGTAACGTGAACACGGATATCATCAAGCGCACCCCAACATGATCGGGTTCAACAGTGGAACCGATTTCATAAAACACAAAATGGATACACCTCCCCAATTCGTAAATCGAACCCAGTACCCCAATTCGTAAATTGGATGCACCATCGAGTTCCATCAAACAGACCAATCGCGATTGGAGAAACACCAATCATCAACAATGTGAAATTGGAAGCACAACACACGAGGAGGAGAAATTGGGGCTCGTCATCGCCCTCGTGGCGATCGGATTATTTACGCTTTGGTTGTAGGAACTCTCTGACAGAGAATAATAGGAGACCGGCGATTGCCACGATTAAAGCCCAGGTATTTTTGGCTAGCCATCCGCCGTTTTTGATAATATAGATAGCAAGTAAGAAACGATACTTCCGATCAGTCCAGGTAGTGCGGCAGCCGCCTTTCCAGCTAATTTAGCTAGAAGACTGGCGAGGCTTTTAGTTGTTTTTTTATCCACTCCTTGGCTCCACCGGATGGAGCGGGTGCTGGTGCTGGTGCTGGAGCGGGTGGTGGCGCCGCACCACCAGTGAAAGTTAGAACTATGGTCGATATAGTCATGCCGATAGCAACGAGGATGCTTGCTATCGTGACGCCCTGCTCTCTGAACAGAGTGTGAAGACGCTCACCGAGTGTCGTCTCCTCGTGCAGGACCCTCGAGATTGATTCGCGGATCCGACTTATTTGTGTGCGGAGAGCCTCACGGTTAGCCGAGGCGGCCTCCAAGCGAGCTTCTCTTTCATCCGCAAAGACCGCAGGAGTTTGTTGATCCGCTCGGTAGATTCTCTATCGTCACCGGCTTCCTCCAGTTTTTCTTTCTTCTAGCGCGATATGTTCATCCAGCGCCGTGAGTTTGGAGAGGTTAATGACCAGTTCGCCCGGACCGTTTGTAGAGCCTTATCGAGTCCACGGAGTTCTCGAAGAGGTAACGGTGGGTCATCGTTGAGTATTTTTCCCAATTGCGATTGGACGCTGAACGTGGTCTCCATAGTGTTAATAACGTCGGTGGCTATTTGAGGGACACCTCGCTGAGCTCGACCGTTTCTATCGCGGTGGCCGTCTTTCGCTATAGTTTCGTCGGTAGACTTTAGGGCCTCTACACGCGGGCCGGTATAATTGTTTTAACCCTCTTCCAATCCGTGAAGCCTAGTTCGTCCCTTATGAATCGGCCACCGCCCGGGTTTCCTGCAATGGTGTTTAGCGATAGGGGTTTTCCGGTCCTAATGTTGACTAATGGGAGATTTAGTGCTGCTCTTAGTCGCAATTTACCGCTCATAAATTTGAACTTGGAGTAGTCGCGACCGACAGAGGGGACCAGACCTTTTTCTGCTGCCAAATTGTTGTAGTAGTCGTTTACAGCTCCCTCAAGTAATTCCTGACTTTGACTAGTGGTAGCGTCACCCAATTGTGATTGGATTGGAACTGGAGTTTCTATGGTGGGTGTCGTGAGGGAATCCTCGAAGTTATCATCATCACCATCGAGGTAATCGTCTCTTCCGATTTCATCCATGTCAACATCGTAATCAGCCATATTTATAATTTTCTTAAAATTAATTATGTATTAAAGACAAAACCATACGGGTTTAATAGTTTCAATAATTTTGAAAAAAATAATTATGTCTTCGAGTCAATACGGTCGCAAACTCAATCCATACCGCAGACTGCGTGAGCCCCTCGGGGCAAAAGGCGTGAGACAGAGTGTCGTTATTACGAACAACCCATCGACGATCGACCAGAACCAGCAGCTCTTAGTCCGCTTCCCCAACCTCGGAGCTAACGACGTCATTGTTCCGGGTACTGTTCGCCTCGCTTTCACTATTTCGCTAACGTCGACGGACGCGGACCGAACCGTCGTTCAGAACCTGGGTCGCGCCATCGTCAGAAGACCATGATAAAGATTTCTGGTAATGAGGTGATGTCGATCGACGACAGCGACGTCTACCATTGCTATCAGGACCTGTGGAAGACGTCACACGAGCTTGAAAACGCTGTCTATCAAGGTATTGACACCAGCAAAATAAAAAACGTAACCAAAACTTAGAATCGGGGCTGCTAACAAGGCAGATAACAACGCGAGTGACAACGCGGTCGCGGGTGCTTACGGCAACCGCTTCTACATCCGCTCGACTTTGAGTTGCTAGAGAGTCACATGCCCTACTATCAGAGTACTTTGGCTGACCGCTCGAATACGAACTAACGTTCAACGACTACGGCCGAGTTCTCATAGCCACCGACCAGTTATCGACGTATACGATCGATAATGTTTCGCTGGAGTACGACATGGTCACGATGCCCGAACTAGCGCGATTGATCAGAACCCAGTACGCCGGGCGCGTTGCCATACTTTACGACCGAGTTCTTCGCCATCGCAAGATGCCGAAAAACAAAAGCGACACATTGTGGAATATCCACGTCAACGTACCCGCCCGCTCGATGAAAGGTATACTGATGTTGTTCGAGGATGCTCGGTTCGCGTTCGGTGCTAGAAAAACCGACAGATTCTATAACCCCAAAATCACGAAGGTAGAGGTGACGATCGAGGGAGTCCCCAATCAACTCTACAGCGCGGGTCTTCGCGCGCACCAGCAGTGGGATGAAGTAAGAAAGCAGTTTGCTGCCGGATCTAAGCGCTCTCCGGAGGTTGCAGCAGTTGCTAAAGACCTGCATCTCTCGGCCGTCTCCCTCGCGGAGTTCCTGAATACCAAATACGCGTTATGGCTAGACATGCGAGCCAGCGACGATGACCAAATACACGGTAGCGGACGCCAAGTTGAGAACGCTAGTGAGGGTGTGACGATCCAGATAACCAAAGAGGCGGACGGAGCCGGGCCATTGAACGTGTACTTATATATAATTACAGACGCACAACTCAACATCGAAGATGGTCGATACGTATCAGCGATCTACTAATTCTAACGATTTATTAATACATAATTTTGAAAAAATTAAGAAATCTAGCAATCAATACCAATTCACGATTGGAGATGCTCACTCCGCCATAAATATGTGGGCAGACAGGATGTGGAAAACGGTTTTCATCCTCAACTTACTCGAGGGATCCTACCGCGATGCCTTTCGTCACATTGTGATCCTATGTCCATGTGCGGCACAACGATACTTATCAGCGGTGCCCGTGGATATGGACCGACCCTGAGGTATACGTTATTGACCCCGGTGATAGGCTTCACGATTGGTTGCGTGGTTTATACCAAATATTTCAGGGCGAGCCCACCCTATACGTGATTGACGATTGCTCAGCCAAGGCGGCGATGACCAAAAAGAAGGACATGCTCTCCGAGCTCGCATTTTCTGGCCGCCATGCGAGGCAAAGCGTAGGATATCCACTCAAAAATACAACGCCGTCTCAAGGATCTGCGCGAGCAAACGAAATGGGTCGCCTCTTTCACTGCAAGGACCGAGACTCATTCGATGACTGTCTTCGGGAGAATGACGTTATCCCAACGCGCGAGGAGCGCCTGGAGGTTCGACAGATGCTTTCCGAAACTAAGCACGCCAAGCTTCTGCTAAAGACTGATCAACCAACTGCTTATAAAGTTATCAACTAAATCTAACGATTTATTTAATAATTAATAATTTTGAAAAAATTAGGAAAATTATAAAATTAGGAAAATTGCAAAGTAATAAGCTATTGCAATGCTTAGCAATTGCTGAACAAATGCTGAATAATGCTGAACAAATGCTGAATAATGCTGAACAAATGCTGAATAATGCTGAACAAATGCTGAACAAATGCTGAACAAATACTGAACAATGGTTAACAATGTTAACAATTTGGTGCTCCGCTGCGAGCTTTGTTGCGAGCATAATGGTGATCATAAGTATCGGGTGGTGCGCTTGGCAATATGTTAAAGTGATGAGAGTTGTTAGAATAGTTAAATTAATTTTAAGAAAAATGAACTGCGACGAACTTCTCGATCAGCTAATAGAAGAAACCTCAACTCCGACTGCCAACAATAATGATCCGACAGAGCAATCGGGATCGGGGTTGAGTGCAACGACTCCGAATGAAAATGAAAATGCGGCGCGACGAGAGCGGCTAGCTGCGCTGGTTGCTGGGGGACAATCGGAGCATTATCTAGGTAGTCTCACAGTTTTTCAGGTGGATAAGATGTCAGATGCGGAGATTGATAAAATGTATGCGCGATACGAATCCAAATTGGGAGCAGAGATGACAAAAACTCTTGGATCGGCGGCTATTCATTTGTACGCTACCACCGTTAGTAGACTTCTCCCTATACCAAACACCGAAGGGTTGATTCACGATCTAGAGACTGACCCTTTTATAGGACACACTCTTAGAACAACCTGCTGCTCAATTTATCACAAGTTTGGAATGTATTTAGCTCCGCTGACAACCGCGTTGACCACGGGTAAACACTGTCAATTTGGACATATATGCCCACGAACTATAAGCTCTAATATTAATATTATAAATGATGACACAAGACACACCCACGAGAGTGACGGAGTTGAACCCGATTGCTCCAACACAATCGAACCAGAGTGTTACTCCGCCACTGGATGACATACCACATATAAAAAATCCCAAAAGACAGGCAGCTGGGAGGGCGGCGGCTGCCACCCGAAAAGTTAAACAAGATAAAATACTCGCCGAGCTTCGAGAGGCTAAACTCCAATCGAGATTGGGGTTGCAGCAAATTCCTGAATTGATGGGGACGGAGACAGCAAAACATCTGAAGACAGAGTTGAGTACAACAACACCCCCAATTCAGGAATTAGAAGCACACCCAAATTCAAAGAATTTGTCACCCAATACCAACTCCCGTTGGAGTTTGACTGAACCCCTATTCACGAATTGGAGTTGGTTTGTTGGTGGTAGTCTGGCAGTTGTTGGTGCCCTGTGCGTGTGGAAATACCAGAAAAAACAACCAGCCAGTGTTCAGAAGAAAGTTACTAAACACCAATCATCAACAATGTTGAATTTGGATGCGCCCCATTTTAAACATTGATCGCGATCCCTTTTATATGCAATAATTATAAACAATGGCTGAACAAGATGGTAAAATGTTAGTGAATGCGCTTTATCACGCCGTGGTGATATCTGTTTTTCAGTATCGGGTATGCTCGACTATCAAAGATGGCCCTAGGAGGGTCCACTCCCAAATTGGACTTTACTGTGAGAGACGCAGGGCTCGCGACTTTAGATGTAGAGCGGCCGCAGTTTGGACCGAGATTATCTAGTTAAAGCTGGAATTCTACAGTTAATATATGGAAATAAATGGCTTCAATCGCAGTAATAGTAGGTGGTGCGCTTGTAAACGCATTGGCGTTCAGCGGTAGCAACTTTATATTCTCTAAAATGAAAAGCTCGAACGTGGATGAGGAGCGTAAGCGTCACGATTTAGCTGTAGAACAATCAATAACGCAAAGGAAGCGTGGTCGAAAAAACGAACCGCCCATCTGGACTGGGTCAATGAAGAGCTTCGCCGCGAAAATCACGCCGCGCAAACTTTTCAGAACGTTGAAGAAGCCAACCGCGAGTACGCGCTGGCATATCCGCACAAAAGTCTCGATCCAATGGATCCCGAGCCCCAACTTTCAGATTTCTATGTACCATCAGAGCCCCAAAAAGACCGCGAGATCGCGTTCATCGTCGTGGGAATGGGTGTGGTGGGTCTCGTCGGCTATTATATTCAATCGAGATTTTAAATTAATTAATTAAAACATTTTTTTTTTATAAATATATATATATAGAACGATGTTAGTTGACGAACTTTATGACGCTATGATCGATGTAGGCTACACTGCCCAAAAACATCGTTTACCTGGTGCAAAGAGTATGATTCGTCTGGCCCGAGATTGTCTCGAGACGTGGCGCGAGGACGAAAAAGCGGCCACCCTTTTCGCAAAGCGGATGTTAGATTCCTCCCAATCGAGATTGGATGAATTAGATTCCCCTCTCCTGTTCCAACCCAAACGTGATTGGTGCTGCAGCGAAACTTCAACAAAGGTTTATTATTACGACGCAGTTACCGGACGAACTGGCGAGGGCATGTTGGAGATTGTCCGATATATTAGAATACTTCGCATACGATGAACACGCGCAAACTTGATACCAACTAACGCGCAGCTGTCAAATACATACTATAGCCCCCGCGGCTACTGGAAGGGACTCGCGGCCATCAAGACCTCGCGGCGGCGACCAAGGTTTCAGAAAACGCTGTCAAGGAATGGCTCAAGAAGCAGGCCATCTGGCAGATCTATTTACCGCGCCTCACAATATTCCGCGCCCGAAATTCGACGTGCGGTGCCGAACCAAGTTCACCAAGCGGATCTCCTGTTTCTCCCTCACGATCGCGTCGGTCGCAAAACGTACAAGTACGCACTGACAATCGTTGACGTAGCGAGTCGTTATAAGGGGGCTGAGCCGTTGGTCACTAAAGAGTCTAAGGAAGTGGCGAGGCTCTTTCCCGAATATATAAGAGGAGTCCTCTAAATAGGCCGAATCTTCTCCAGGTCGATCCCGGCCGCGAGTTCATGGGCGCGGTCTCTCATCTATTGTCTAAGCATAAAGTTTCTATCAGACGAGGCCGCGTCAACATCCACCGGGACCAGGGGATCGTGGAACGCTTCAATCGAACCCTGGCTGAGAGACTGTTCGGACACCAATACGCCAAAGAACTTGTAGACCCCCATTCACGATCGACCGAATGGGTGGCCAGACTGCCCGCCGTGGTCTCCGCACTGAACGGAGAGGTGACCAGATTGATAGGTAAGAAGCCTGTAGATGCTATCAAGTTTAAAAGGGTGACGAGCAAGCCCTCTGCCGTCTCGCGCGGGCGACCCGTTGGTTTAGAGGAGCAGCAATCGGCGATTGCACTTCCATCAGATATTGACGTCCGGTACCTCTTATCAACCGGAGAGCTCGAAGGTGGCAGCCGCCGCGCGACTGATCCAGTGTGGTCTCTCAATGTATATCATCTAGATCGATCTATTACCAAACCCGATGAGCCCGTGCTCTACTATTTGAATGATGGGCCATCTCGAGGGTTTGTTCGCGAAGAACTTCTTATAGTACCTTCTGACACCCAGCTACCCCCGATTACTTAAATCAATAGAGGTTCTGTATGTATTCCGTCTGGTAACACGCGTCTTTTATCGTAGTATGCCGAGAGTCCTAATTTTTGTTGACAGTACGTTTTCATAACGCCGTCTTTCATTTTAAATCCTCTATTTTGTGCTACATCTATAATGTGTTTTCCATCTTCTGTAGTTTCACTTAGTACTCGTTTATATCTATCCCAATTTAAATTGTTAGTTCTCTTGGACATTCCTTTCGCAGAGTTTTTATTAATTTTAATTTGTTCCAAATTATCTTTAGTGAAATTAATTTTTTCTACAAAATAACACTTACTAGATAACGCTATCGCCCTATCCCCGCTAAATTCCATTTTGAAAAGTCCGGGCTCTCTTTCGCTCCATTTATCCCAAGCCAACCATTTATTTTTTTCTTTTTCAAACTCGTCTAGTAAGTTAGGTCTAATCAATTCCTCTATCGTTTTTCCACTAACTCCTATATACATACTATCTGTATCCATCTGTATTAATTCAAAGTCTTCTCTTTTTATGTATTTATCTAGAAATTCGTAGTAAAATTCCAACATTCTCAATTTAGCTAGTTGATAACCGCTATTCCACAATGGAATGGTCTCTTTACCGCACACCTGGGTTTTCTTGAAGATATTTCGTACGCATATCCTAATCTCTTCCAAATCATCAAAATACGCGGATCTTAATGCTTTGTCAACACAGGTTTCGTCTCGCGTATATGTCGTATTTAAATGTCTCTCCGTTGCCTCTATCATTTTTCCACAACACGAGTTTCCTAATAATTTCATTATGTCGGCTACTGGTTTCTTATTTGGTTCTACATCGCCTGTTCGTCTTGCGGCTGTAACTTCTTTTGCGAACCATTCGAAGGGTTTACCACTAATATAATCTATAACACGATGAACTCCCGTTATTTCTAGGCCGTGTTTTAAATTACCATTTCAACAGTGGCGCGTACAGCAATACTTTAGTGGCGGTCATAGATCCACCAATTTTCTTCCATTTCCTCTAGTTCTTCCAGTATCTTCCAAATATTTTAACATGTGTGTGGGAACTTCATCAACCTCTATTCTCTGTTTATAAATATTGGGGACATTTCAGAAAACTTATGTTTTAAGTTGTGTGGAACTTCTATATCCACCTCCGCAAACCCAAACCAGTCTCCAGATAAAACTCTTTTACAAAACTTTTTAATAAATTTAGGGTTATGTGGGGTATCTATATGGTGTATAGTTTCTCTCCACACGGATCTCTTTATTTAACGTAGATAAATATAAACGCGTTTGCATCGTACCCCAAAACAGCCTTGCAGGTTTGTTAATTTCATTTGATCCAAATTATCTAATATTTGAAACACCAGCTTCTGCATATCGTGTAATATATTGATGGACGCCAACTAGAGCGTCCTTCATCATTCGTATGTTTCTTCTTTTGGTGCATATAGAGCATCCTCCGGTATAATCGTCTTTGAAGATTTTTGTTCTTTAATGGTTCCTCTCAATAAATATTGTATAGCTACTCCAGGTAGTGTTACCGCATCTTTGAAAATATCCACACCTCTGTGTTTATAAAATTCACACATTTTTTCCACCGCTTCTAGGAACGGTGCTACATCTAAATCGTTATAATATTTCAACCAATCTCTGAAAGTTTTCATATTATTTTCTTCGAAAAATTCTACGACATTTACTTAATTCTGTTTCATCTATTAACATTTTCCCAGATAGTTTGGAATACCAATTCTCTATATCGGGTAGTCCTGGGTAATCCAGTTTGTCTGGAGAATCGAACCACTCATAAGGAAAGAAAGATTTCTGTCCTTTGCAGTCGTAGGCTTTTATCCAACTATCGTAACTTACACCAGGTCCTAGATAAAGTATTACATCAAGAAATCTAAATTCTGGAGTAAATAGAAATATTGTTGCGTTTGCACGTTTTCCGACCATTACTTTCTTTGTTGTTGCAGATAGTTCACCTACTAAATATTTCTTTATTAGGTTTTATATCGTACTTACTGCTGTTTAAAACCCATAACCGGTACTTGCTCTATCCACTGTTCGATCTTAGCGATTTGGTTTTTACGTAAATGTTCTGTATTAAACCCATATCTTGACCACACTTCTTCTCTTATAGCTTTTCCCTGACTTTCAAATCTTCTACAAATTTTTTCTATAAGTTTTGCAGGATCTTTATCACAAATATGAGTTACTGTTCCTGAGAAATTATCTCCTATACTAACACTTACCGGAACGTGCTCAGCTTCGTACTCTAAACTATTACCTAGCGTTTTAAGTAATTCTTTAGAATTAGGTGGGTTGAGATATGCTTCAAAATCGTATACTATCTGATATGGATAAAGAGTAGTGTCGCAACCGATCTTTATATCTTCACCCGTTCTTTGGAATTCGCATTCCCACATAACTACTAGGTCGAATTCTTTGCTTTTTCTAATAAATGTATCTCTTCTCTATAGTGGATTGCGCGTTCTTCTTTTCTATGCTTTGCATGAATCTCACACCCGTGCCAGTAACAGCCGTGATATTGATATACGGTATTGGTTTCTGGACAGTATCCATCTACCGGAGCTCCTAAAATCCATCTTTCACCTCCGTGTCCGCACTGTTCGTGGTGAATGTGAATTCCCTCCCGCTTTTCCACAGAATACATCCAATCGATCGCCCCATAACTGTTAGAACCTTTTGGGTAAAACGCTTTCTCGAACGACGAACGCGGGCGCTCTAAATAATTACCATCACATATTACTTTTGTCTCACCTCTCATACATGTTGGTCCGTGTCTCTTCATATTACTCGCTGTCGTGAATTTCTGTTTGCAATTATCGCAGGCGTAAATTTTAGATAGGTTTTTAAGGTTTTTTATCAGAAATGCGTGATTATTAAACAGTCCTATTGTCATTGGTTTATTACCTATTTCATTATAGTGCGCTGGTACCTTTTTCAACCACCATACCAATTACATTCGGTGGGTTGATATACTTCTATACCGATTTTAAAAAAATCTTCAACCTTTTTCAGATCTGAAAAAGGAATTGGTGAAACCACATTACTACCAAAATATTGCTTACTAAGTTCTTTCGCCTTTTCTGTACATCTGTCGGGTCTTTTATCTGTCATATGCATAGCTAGACACCTGAACAGACAAAGGTCGTCATTATACTTATCTAAAGAATACATACCTTTTTTATTCTTCAGCCATTCTGGAAGTTCTCCTCCTGCCGCTTCTTTGGATTGTAGTCCCAAATCTATTCCCCTACTACCCTGTATTAGCTTTACGAAAACCTCTACCCATCTTACAAACTTCCACTTTGTATTCGGTCTGTCTATTTTATCGGACATTATTCGTGTTTGCTCCTTATCTTACAGCCATTTTTTAACGGTTTTCATTGATGATAGTGGTTCGCTACCACCGAGATTTTTGTGAAATATTATAGTTTTAGGTTTTCCATTTTTAATTTCCTCCATATGTTCTAGCTTGTAAGAATATGAATATCTCAAATAAAAATTGGTTGTTAGATACGGAGCTAGTTTATCGGACATGCGTTCAGACTCGTTAATGTTTATGTTTTTACGAAAGGATAATGTAACTACCCGTCTTCCATTTTCTACCTTTTCCAATGTTTCATCGTGAGCCCCCAATATTTCTTCACCTTTTTCCACTATCGCGCTAACGATAGATTTTTTCTTATTATTATTTTGGCGTCTAATTTGGGACAAATTATTTGTGCTTGAAGGTAATTCTTTAGATTAATTACACTAGCCCTTAACCCCGCAATACTTTCTTTTTGAATTCTGTTACCAACTTCATCCGCTTTGGATATATCTTTAAAGGCTCCTCGTTTGTGGGCGCGGGTAAACCGTCTTCATAAACGCCTCATTCTTTGTGGCATTTATCAGCTTTGTCAACCCCCTAACTCTCAACCGTTTACTATAAGTAATCCCTAGAGATTCGGCTTCTCTTCTCAAACTTTCTATTTCTGCTTAGTTTCTGACGTTATCATATTTTCTGTAATATACTTTTGTATAACCTATGAAATTTATCTGTTCAATTGGTCTTGAAAACATTATGTTTTTTTCACTTCTAATTGAATATACATAAACATATACATATATAATGGAGTGTGAGACTTGTTGTAAGACGTTTACGCGTAAAGAATATCTACGAAGGCATCTAGCGAGACGTAGAAAAATTCCTTGTGTCCCCCCGCAATTTCAATGCCCCAGATGCCCTTGTAAATTCATTAGTGCCCAAACTCTTTGTAGACATAAGCAACTACACTGTCAGGTGGCTACAGGTGAACGTGGTAGACTAGAGCTGGTAGAATTAGTTGCTGATCTGCGAAATAAATTATCTATATTGGAGGAGAAAAATGGGGTGTTGGAATATAAACTATCACTCGTGGGCACATTTAAATCAGAAACTTATTAGAATAAATTCATAAATTGGTGTCAAAAATAAATCCTTTTTAAGACTATTGTTTTATCTGTTCAATTGGACGTGAAAAAAACATGATGTATTTATGACACCAATTTTGAATTTTTCGTGGTTGGTGGGACAATTTCCTCGTTAACTATTTTTTTGATTTTTTGGGGGTGGTGGGAGTAGTATAGAGGGTTATCAATGATACCACCGTTAGGTGGTATCATTTTGAATCCCTCTATACTACTCATGTAGTATATCACACATCCAATATACATGTAGTATATCATACATCCTATATACATGTAGTATATCACACATCCAATATACATGTAGTATATCACACATCCAATATACATGTAGTATATCAAACATCCAATATACATGTAGTATATCACACATCCTATATACATGTAGTATATAACACATCCTATATACATGTATTATATATCACACATCCTATATACATGTAGTATATCACACATCCTATATACATGTAGCATATCACATATCCAATATGTATGTAGTATATCAAATATTCCAATATACATGTAGTATATCATAAATCCTATATACATGTAGTATATCACACATCCAATATACATGTAGTATATCACACATCCAATATACATGTATTATATCACACATGCAATATACATGTAGTATATCACACATCCAATATACATGTAGTATATCACACATCCTATATACATGTAGTATATCACACATCCAATATACATGTAGTATATCACACATGCAATATACATGTAGTATATCACACATCCAATATACATGTAGTATATCACACATCCTATATACATGTAGTATATCACACATCCAATATAAATGTATTATATCACACATCCTATATACATGTAGTATACCACACATCCAATATACATGTAGTATATCACACATCCAATATACATGTATATATACACATCAATATACATGTAGTATATCACACATCCAATATACATGTAGTATATCACACATGCAATATACATGTAGTATATCACACATCCTATATACATGTAGTATATCACACATCCTATATACATGTAGTATATCACACATTCTATATACATGTAGTATATCACACATCCAATATACATGTAGTATATCACACATCCTATATACATGTAGTATATCACACATCCTATATACATGTAGTATATCACACATCCTATATACATGTAGTATATCACACGTCCAATATACATGTAGTATACCACACTCTATATACTGTAGTATATCACACATCCTATATACATGTAGTATATCACACATCCTACATACATGTAGTATACCCACCACATCCAATATACATGTAGTATATCACACATCCTATATACATGTAGTATACCACACATCCAATATACATGTAGTATATCACACATCCAATATACATGTAGTATACCACACATCCTATATACATGTAGTATACCACACATCCAATATACATGTAGTATATCACACATCCTATATACATGTAGTATACCACACATCCTATATACATGTAGTATATACACATCCTATACATGTAGTATATCACACATCCTATATACATGTAGTATACTACACATCCTATATACATGTAGTATATCACACATCCTATATACATGTAGTATATGACACATCCTATATACATGTAGTATACTACACATCCTATATACATGTAGTATATCACACATCCTATATACATGTAGTATAACACACATCCTATATACATGTAGTATACTACACATCCTATATACATGTAGTATATCACACATCCTATATACATGTAGTATATCACACATCCTATATACATGTAGTATACTACACATCCTATATACATGTAGAATATCACACATCCTATATACATGTAGTATCACACATCCTATATACATGTAGTATATACACATCCTATATACATGTAGTATATCACACATCCAATATACATGTAGTATATCACACATCCTATATACATGTAGTATACTACACATCCTATATACATGTAGTATATCACATCCTATATACATGTAGTATATCACACATCCTATATACATGTAGTATACTACACATCCTATATACATGTAGTATATCACACATCCTATATACATGTAGTATATCACACATCCTATATACATGTAGTATACCACACATCCAATATACATGTAGTATATCACAGATCCTATATACATGTAGTATATCACACATCCTATATACATGTAGTATATCACACATCCTATATACATGTAGTATATCACACATCCAATATACATGTAGTATACCCACACATATATACATGTAGTATATCACACATCCTATATACATGTAGTATATCACACATCCTATATACATGTAGTATATCACACATCCTATATACATGTAGTATATCACACATCCAATATACATGTAGTAAATCACACATCCAATATAAATGTATTATATCACACATCCAATATACATGTAGTATATCACACATCCAATATACATGTAGTATATCACACATCCAATATACATGTAGTATATCACACATCCAATATGCATGTAGTATATCACACATCCTATATACATGTAGTATACCACACATCCAATATACATGTATTATATCACACATCCAATATACATGTAGTATATCACACATCCTATATACATGTAGTATATCACACATCCAATATACATGTAGTATATCAGACATAATTATACATGTAGTATATCACACATCCTCTATACATGTAGTATATCCCACATCCTATATATGTAGTATATCACACATCCTCTATACATGTAGTATATCCCACATCCAATATACATGTAGTATATCACACATCCACTATACATGTAGTATATCACACATCCAATATACATGTAGTATATCAGACATACAATATACATGTAGTATATCACACATCCTCTATACATGTAGTATATCCCACATCCTATATACATGTAGTATATCACACATCCTCTATACATGTAGTATATCCCACATCCAATATACATGTAGTATATCCCACATCCAATATACATGTAGTATATCCCACATCCAATATACATGTAGTATATCCCACATCCAATATACATGTAGTATATCCCACATCCTCTATACATGTAGTATATCACACATCCTATATACATGTAGTATATCACACATCCAATATACATGTAGTATATCACACATCCAATATACATGTAGTATATCTCACATATGATACATGTAGTATATCACACATCCTATATACATGTAGTATGTCAACACATCCAATATTACATGTAGTATATCACACATCCTATATACATGTAGTATATCACACATCCAATATACATGTAGTATATCACACATCCTATATACATGTAGCACATCACATATCCAATATGTATGTAATATATCACATATTCCAATATACATGTATCACACAACCTATATGCATGAATTAGATCAGACAGTATATATACATATATTATATCACACAATATACATATATATGTAGAGTACATGAATTATGTCACACATTATATATGCATGTATTATATCACACATCATATATACATGTGGTATATCGCACATAATATATACATATAGTATATCACACATGTAGTGTACATTAATTATATCAGACATGCTATATGCTTGAATTAATCACACATCATATATGCATGCAGTATATCACTCATCCTATATACATGTAGTATATCATACATCCTATAAACATGTAGTATACATAAATTATATCAGACATCCTGTCTACTTAAAGTAATACACACCTTTATATACATGTAGAATATCACACATACTATATACATGTATTTATCAGATATTGTATACACATGTAGTATATCACACATACCATATACATGTATTTATCAGATATTGTATACACATGTAGTATATCACTTATCCGAGATGCCTTTAGTATATAACATATCCTATACTACGTTATACATCCTATATACATGTAGTAAATCATACATCATCTATACATGTAGTATATCACACATCCAATATACATGTAGTATATCACCCATCCTTATATATCTAGTATATCACACATCCTAATATACTGTAGTATATCACATCCTATATACATGTAGTATATACACATCCTATATATGTAGTATATCACAAATGCAATATACATGTAGTATATCACACATCCAATATACATGTAGTATATCACCCATCCTATATATCTGTATCACACATCCTATATACATGCAGTATACACTCATCCTATATACATGTAGTATATCACACATCCTATATACATGTAGTATATCACACATCCAATATACATGTAGTATATCACCCATCCTATATATATCTAGTATATCACACATCCTATATACATGTAGTATATCACACATCCTATATACATGTAGTATATCACACATCCTATATACATGTAGTATATCACACATCCAATATACATGTAGTATATCACCCATCCATATATATCTAGTATATCACACATCCTATACATGTAGTATATACACATCCTATATACATGTAGTATATCACACATCCTATATACATGTAGTATATCACACATCCAATATACATGTAGTATATCACACATCCTATATATATCTAGTATATCACACATCCTATATACATGTAGTATATCCCACATCCTATATACATGTAGTATATCACACATCCAATATACATGTAGTATATCAAACATCCAATATACATGTAATATATTGCACATACTTTATGCATGTCGTATATCACCCATCCTATATATATCTAGTATATCACACATCCTATATACATGTAGTATATCCCACATCCTATATACATGTAGTATATCACACATCCAATATACATGTAGTATATCACACATTCAATATACATGTAATATATTGCACATACTTTATGCATGTCGTATATCACACATCATATATACATGCAGTATATGACACATCCTATACAAATGTAGTATATCACACATCCAATTTGCATGTAATATATCACATATGCAGTATGCATGTAATATATCACACATACAGTATACATGTAGTATATCATACATCCAATATACCTGTAATATATTGCACATCCAGTATACATGTAGCATATCACACATCCTATATGCATGTAGTATACGACACATCATATATAACTGTATTATATCACATACCCTATATACATGTAGTATATCGCAGATGTAAGTACATGTATTATAGTATACATCATATATACATGTATTATACCACACATCTAATATGCATGTAGTATACCACACATCCTTTGTAATATATCATACATCCTATACACGTGTAGCATATTACACATCCTATATACATGCAATATATCAAACATATACTATACATTTCATATATCATCCGTATTCTTTATTCTGTTTCAGCCAAGCCGCAAGCTTACCGTACGAGTCGTTGACACCCACACGTGTGACGACTAGCACAACTTACGATGAGCTGAATGTTTCTGGTATGTTGAAACCCCCATTTATCGACCTGAGCTTTGCATTTGCCAAATATATATTGACTGAAATCGTATAACGATATCGAGCACGGACAAGCTACCCACATCCGGATCAGAAATGGTTCGAAGTTGATACTTTATTGTTTGAATTTCGTTACATGAAAGTCTGAGTTCCATTACAGGAAATCAACCTTGTTTTTGCTCATTATGTGCCACAACAATGATGACCAGAACATCGCCCTCTTGTCTGTTGATGCCACGTTTAGCCGTGTCTGATATACGTGATATATGACATGTGAGATACATCTGTTAACCCTAATTTTCATTATCGGGCGGAAAGACCAGCACAGCCCGCCCTTTGAAACTTGGTATGCAGCTTCTAATTTATCAGGAAACTTTTTACGCTACAGAAGGAGCAATGGCGACGTAGGTAATTTTGAAGAGAAGACGGACTCGGTTATGTTATGTCATTAAACTGACGTCATTCGGTAACGTCATGTGACGTCGTTCGACAAACGAAACGTCAGTTTTCAATTCGTTGTAACCCAGATATTCGTATAAGTTGAATGCCTGATGCGACATTATGTTATCAGTCGTTACGTATTATATCAATACGGACCTCGTTACCTGATACATGTTTTGACAGCATAGGCGATTATCGTACAATTTCATGTTCAAATCATACTTTTATTTGGAAATATTGAAACTATGAAACACAGCTAAGGACGTACATTTCAGCGAAATGTTGATTAAGCCTGACATTCGTTCTATACGTTTCCATTTCAGAGACGGTCCAGTCTGGTAATGTGTGGGGAGGAAGGTAAATATAAGTATGCGGTTCCTGGTTGGTCAATATAGTGCCTGGTCATCTGTCACCGTGACTGGAGACACGGAGCATATGGAGCATGTGTGTATATTCAACTTGTTGATCTTCTAGCGCCTTCCTGATAATGGAAAGCTATTTGTTAAATAATTACAGGCGTTCCACGAACCTGGTCCGACTGCATGGAGGCATCGTCATAACACTACACTGGTCACACATTCAACCATAAGCCCCGTATCTCGAGTCACAGCTACACTGCAGTAGTATAGATCATCATGCGCCATAATAACCACCAGAATCGCTGACTGGGTGGATACATGCGATAAGTATTTCTGCGACCGAATGGCGTACAATGAAACACCTGATCATAATAAGAGGATAATATCCTGGTCTGAAGGTTCGCTGGCACAGAGGCAATATACTAAGAGAACACTGTATCCTAAAGGGATCGACGAGCCTATACAAATGGAAGCTAACACGTTGGACCATATAAATGGTAAAAACACAGGCGCGCCTTAAACGGCACATACGGACACGCCAGGGTAACAGGATTATAGAGTTATATTGGGACAGCAGACAGTGAATATGTACTCGGAAATATGTATTTTGGCTGTTGTCGGCTTTCATATTATGTCACATGGTCTAATAGAAATGCTGTCTGACAAAGCTCTAGTTAGATAGCATTACAGCAACTAACATAAACCCGTAAACACAGCACGGTATTCACTGTTGTTACTTCTATTGGCGGAATTGCGTTTCAGCGAAGCAGGGCCGTATGAATCACTGGAGCCGAGACGAGACGAGAACGCATCGACTTACGAGGAATTAACACTGCAAGGTAAGTTGGCTAAGTTCAGTATGAGTACCATGTACCACATACATTATGTATGCAGTGACTTTATGCACGCTGTTGCTACCAATGAACTTAACATCATTTTGACAACTAAACGTTTTACGTAACATATCACTACTGTGTTCGGGGCACGTGACTTTAGCTGGCCATGTGCATCTCACTCGGATACAATTGGACAACTTGGCATAGCTTCTTCTAAATAGGAAATCAGCCGGTGACAGTTACCGCAAGTAGCTCAATGACGTAACTGAAAACAATAATTTCGCGTTGACATATAATCATTCCGCGGAATTGTCGTGATCCGTCTTCGAAATATGGCATTTTCCGCAATAACAAAATGTTAAAGATGTCAGGAATCGTTACAAGTGATGTACACCGGCTTGCTCGAAACGTTGTTATACGGCGCGAAATACGTATTGGTAGCAAGAACGTGCGTAACGTCAGTGTGCACCGAATGGGTTAGGGTCAAACTCCAAGGACCCGTTTCACTAAACTTCGTACCACTAAAATGTTCGTATAAAGTGAATAATTATGATAGTCTCTAACTTTCACATTAACGATGTGTTTGTGTAAACGATTGTTGGGTTTATCTGTAAATCCATCAATTGAAATTTGCAGGCGATCATAAATTTGCACTTACGAATATTTCAGTCGTACGAAGGTTGCTTCCCAATAAACTCAATATTTCGTGGATGTTCATCATATAAAACAAATGTGGAGCATTACCGAAGCATCATGGACGTCACTAGTTGAGAAATTATACAGTAAAGGTTAAAGATTACTGATTTATAAAAACACTTATGTTTGGATAATCAGGACTCGTAACACTGGCTTGTTCTCTCAATTCGTTAGTTACATTTCGGCCTTAACTTTCCAATCCCAGCACACTTGCAAACAACATATAGTTCTTAGTAATAACCGATTTTGAGATTTATTTTTGTTTCAATATTCAGATTTAATGACACCTATACATAGGCAGTAAATGTTAGCATTAGTGAATTACAGTAACTTGTTTGATAAATTTATTAAAATATTCATACGAAATGTTTTATCGTACGAAGTTTAGTGTGTTGATGGTCATTGACCTGTGATTATGGAACGTTTGTCGTTAGAAAAACTGGGGACGTCATGTCGATTGCAAGACCTGGTGTATCTCACAGAAGATATAATGGATTACAAGAGCAATATATACCGAGGTCAGCCTCACCGGCAGTATGACGTCTAGTCACAATATATGTCTGTAGTCCAACCGTATATGGGATCTCGCATATCACAATGCAGTACACATATATAACTATCACTTAGTCAGCATAAGCCATCAATAAAGCACATGTATTACCAAATTACGGCAGTCAAGTTCAATGAGTAAAACATTAGTGTTATTTATTTTCAAATGTGAGTTAAATTGTTTGACAAACTATCTTTGTTACCGTAAGTCGGATTTGATTAAAACTTCATTTGATTATTAATAACATCATCATCCTTATTTGCATTATGTTGGCCACCTATGCCGTCAAGGATGATTTAGAAAACTGTGTTCAAAGTTGGGGTCCGATCTGTTAAGCACAACATTTTCTTTATATGAATTAAATAAGTGTATACTTGTGTTAATATTACACCAGTTTTGCCGGATATAAAACTTACTCTTAGCCAGTTAGAGTGTTGGTGAATGAAACCTACACATGTCATGTACTGCCTGGGGTAGGGAAAATACAAGGAATCTGGGCTAACTAAATATATATTATTATTCACATAGTTAATGGTTAAGAAACTAAATTTTGCAGTCGCTAACCCTCACATGAATTTATCTCAAATATATAAACAGTAACGTTTATTTACATTTATGTATTATGTCGGTGTTAGCCAACGTCGCTGAGTGGACACTCAGCAGTTAGTTGTCATGTTTCAAATCACATGAAGACTATACTATGAACATGTAGATAATGTGTGCAGTGTGTCCTATATGCGTTCTCTTTGTTTTATGTTCATACAGATACATCGATGACCGAGTATGAAAACCTGAGGATACAGCCGAGATGATTCAAGAAGCTGAACATGTTCATACCTTCAATACCACGGAACGCCTCACATTTCTGGCTGTGACTGGATAAATAGGGCTTATGGGATTTGTGATCAGAATAGCTCCTGATGAAATAACATACTTCTGTAGCCCGACAATGATCTATATTGCTTTTTGAAGGATGACTGGTGTTTCATTGATTGGACGGCGATCAGTGCAGACCCTGATCAGCTAATCTGGTTATACACTGGTCGCAAAACCCATAAGCCCTATTTCAGCAGTCACAGCTACGTGTCTGCTAATGATGGCAGAAAAGAATATAAACTGACGAAATTCAACACATCATGTATTTGCATAAAGTGAGTGATTCGCTTTGGGATTCGCTTATCAGCACCAAAAAAAGCGATGTTTGCAAACACCAGTTTGCTTAATGTCATGGCAGCCATATTGGATGAAAATGAGAATACGCAAAACATTTGTGTCGTGGTAGATTGAATACAGGAACGAAATCGGAATGCATTATTTATATAATATATAAAACTTCGTATAACGCAGCAGTGTAAAATGGAATTTAATCTTTTTATAAAAAAAACAATAATTTCGGCGGCCATCAGGATAACTATGGAACTATACATTATATCACTCTACAAATATCCAAATATGATGAATTATATTTACTTGCACAGCCACTCATAATTAGCCTTACCATGACAGACACGTGCTAACTTAAAATGTAGATAGTAAATGACTTAATA
The DNA here is from genome assembly GCA_029237695.1 of Conchocele bisecta. NCBI lineage: Eukaryota > Metazoa > Mollusca > Bivalvia > Lucinida > Thyasiridae > Conchocele > Conchocele bisecta. Next base: position 107,907,165 of record CM055270.1, read on the forward strand.
ATGGAAATATGTTTATATTACTTATCAGAACGTAACGTACACTCAATATTTCCACTCGAGAATGTTACGATACTTTGGCAGAATGATTCATTTGAGGGTAGTATTTCGTCGGTATCGGTTAAAATGCACACATACGCATTTTGTGATTCAACGCTCGTTTTGTTTCAGAAATGATTCTCTGTGAGGGATGGTTGGCAGATGCGCAATCGGTGTGCAACACTCTAGTTCGGAACTGATTTAATAGAGCGGGGTACAACTGGAATAAAACACGTACATCAGGGACGTCTGTACATCGAGATCGTGTGTTAGCAATAAAAATAACTATAGATGTACAACATCGGTTAGCGTAATATTATGATAGCCCTACTGAATTGCATTTAGACCCTGTAATACACAGTTGACGTTTTCTCAACGTAGTATAAAAATTACAGAAATTTGAAAGCCAGGTGTTATTTCTTACATTCGCACTGCACAGTTAAATGGAAACTAATCATGCATGGATGTCCACATTATAAATAACACATTTTTTAATGATTTTAGTGAAAGACATTGTACAAACAAAACCTCAAAACAGTACTCTCATGGACAAAACGAATGCAGAACATAGACTTGACCGTTTTCAAGCAACCATGGTAATTTATTTACTATGTGTTGTATTTGCGGCCAACTTGGACGCCATTTTGGATTATAAACGAAAATTTCAGACTTCTGATGTACGTTCTTGAATATGAGATGACACAACTTATATATGTCAGACTATTGTGAGTCAAATTGATGTTTTATTTAGTTTTGGCAGATATCCTGGATACCATCTTGAATTTTTAAAAATGTGTTATCTGTTAAATTTCAATAGCATGTGGTATATAGGTGCAAACTCAGAGAAAAGCAATTGCATATTCGCCAACGGGTTCAGCTCAAAATGCCGACATATCGGCCGGACTCTTACATGTAATGCCATATTTTGGAATTAAATGCTAATGAGACTAAGCTTATATAAAAGTATAATGGGCGAGTGTCTTTTGATACCAAGTGTATCAGTCTGGTATTTACTAATGGCTATGTGTGAAAATCTGATAAATATTTAATTAAATTATGCATAAGTGAAATAGTGAAAATATACTGGATTTGTAATCTGCTTCAGAAACTAGGAGCATAAAGCAAAAATACAATCCCATTTTATGCTAATGGCAGTACTAATGTTTGTTATTTCCTGGTTCCTGCAGCATGTGATACCAAGTCACATGTTAGGGAGAGGATTTATATAAGCTTGCGTTCAATCCAATCCCATTTGTATAAGTCTGTATATACTATGAGTGATTCCTTACTTATAAACTATATACAGATAAAATATGTTTAACAGCTAATCGGCTTCAAATGTTTTCTTGGTGTTATATTTATTGTAACCACACCAAAGAACATTATAACATTAACACTATGCATGTAATTTGTTTGAAAACGTGCATTTTATCAACACTAGTATGTAATTTCAAATAACAGTACGTGGCTAATACAAGTCATATAGTTGTTACTGTACATGATGTACTTATATACTAAATAGTAACAACACTTGTATGTGATATGTATTTATACGTATATACTATTAAGTTGTTTTCTTTGATGTTTATTATGCAGAACAATTATCAACAGTTGTATATTACTTCATTTATGTTAATCAGCTGTACATACTTGTATCATTACAGTTCATTTACTGACTCATATGGAGAGGTACTGAGCTGCTGACCAGTCTATGAATAACGTATGCTCCAATTGAGTAAAATGTACACTGTTGATAGTCAATATATTGATTACTCAGAACAATCCTCTAAGTTTGAAATGTATTAACACTCAATTACATTGTATGCCTGCAGGGTCAACACTCAACTATTTCAGTAGACATTACAGTCACTGTTCTACATATACTATTAATGTGAGGTCATATCCTCATCAGCACGTCTGGGTCCAGTAATATGTTACAGTCTTAATCATTGACAACGCCTAATGAAATGGGTGATAATTTGAAATAATTACCATATAGTGACATAAACACGCAATGCATGTCCTTTTCTCATTTGAAACCAGACATTTGGAACTATATTTGTAAGTTAAATTGGTAAGACTAGTGTTTCATTTTAACAGTTGTGTTACATATATTGTTTGCATGCCATCGTCATAGCTATATTTGAGATGAATGTGATTCTCGGTAGTCTTTTGAAACTTTAGGGCATTATTCTTCACCCAGTTCCACTTAAAATCACCAGAACCTAATTGTTGGCCACTGGCTGAAGGCCATACGCTGCTGAACCGCATTGGAATAACTGTGTCTATGTTTTTTTTCTGCTGGCCACATACTATATGGAATAAAAATGGAAGTGCTTTATTTCGCATGTTCTATTGCAGAATGTTTTGCATCACACTTCATGTGTGTGTGACTACACTCAATGAACTGTTCTGTTCTTGTTTATCAATATGTGTTGAAGTCTTCTCTATATATAGCAAACCAACTGCGACATACTGATTCCTGTGTTGTTCTGTGCTGAATATGAGTACAGAACAGCATGTTTGATGGCTGGTCGCAAACATTTCAATTGCGCAATCAGACAAGATCCATTTTCTGGTTTCATCCTACATGTGATATGCTGGATTGATTGTTAACGTCTGCTTTTTATTGTCTATACTTAATTTTTCACATAAAAATATAGTTTATAGTGTATGCATGTATCCAATGGAAATAATTATAAGGTGCTGCCACGCCATGTTTGTATTGATGACAACATCTGAAACAACAGTAGACGACAATTTTCGCTTCCCGTATTCTAAGGGTTAACAACGTATAACTCACAAACATGATAGTTTTTTGTATATACATGTCCTATATTACTAACAATTGAGCAAGGTGTACATGTACATGTATATAGAACAGCCTCAATGTCGACTGTTGCTGTAAATACTGACTAGTCAGTCCTGTTTATCTGTCTGTAAGTTTATTTTTCTTTGCGAGATTGTAAATGACATTGTTGTATTTCTGTTTCAGCACGTGTCAACATATTTGCCTTTTACTATTCATTATATGCTATGTGTTACAGCAATCCTCTTTAGGTTTGTGAGAAAAATGATTGTACTCATTACGAAAAATCTCCTGAGATGTAATTAACGATGCAGGGTTCATTCCATGTTCTGCACACTTCAATTTGTACAAGTCATACGTGTCCGCAGTGATATATATTTTCTCCATAATATACTCTTAGAGAATTCCTATTTTGTTAATGACTTTCCATCACAGGGAATGATTCTATGTGCGCTTTTATATGAATGAAGACAATATTTGTGTCGATAATATTATTTTTTTGCAAAATTTGGTCCAATAATTGATTTTATAGCGAAAAACAATTTCCACATGTTAAATCCGCATATATATCTTCACACAGTGAAGATGTCTATGGGAATTTAACAAAGGGATGTTGTTCCCAATTCAGAAATAGTGACCGATTTTTAAATTGTAACTTTTGTTTTCTTAGTTAGATCATTTCCAAGACATCTAGCTAAGTTTCAGAATCAATTTCTAAAATGTTTCGCTTTTCGACTCCTCCCCCAGGGCCTCCACCTCTTTTCCCCCATGTTAAATTCCCATACATAACTCATTTTTTTTTAATAAAATGAATATTTTACCAAATTTTACGAAATATAAAGAAGGCTCATTCTTAAATTGTGATCGAAAAAGATAATTGTTTTTGCATTATATATATGTCCGTACACTTTTGGCAAGTTTCGTGAAACAGACAGTAGACTCATGTCAGCCACATACAAAGATCAAACATTGCGGTTTTTGATAATATACGTGTTGAGAATCGCAATATTTGTTCGATTTGGAATAATAAATGCACAATATAAGTTTTATTGACGTATTAGTCATGTAGCTACAGTTTTATTTAAAAAGTATCACAAGTGTTTATCATTGGCATATACTTGGACGTAATATATCCTTGCAATTATAATATAATGTTGTTTATAGAATAGAGAAACGGGAAAATGTCATGTTTATGTCACATTATCGTTTTCCCATGTCCTGGCTTAACAATTAGTGGTATCTATAAACATATATGAATTTTTTAAATTGTGATATTCAAAGAGTTCCGCATGAGTCAAAACTGGCTGACCCTTTCAATACGTTTGACACGATAAACAAACACTCAGTTTAATGTGGGCATGTACCTTTAAATAAGTGTATAATTGTGTCAGTATTCCACCGCTATACAGATATAATCATTTATTAATATGTTTTTACTGATAGTTACGCGCGGTGTTATCAGGCTAGTTTCATAAACACATAATATGCAAATGAGGCATGCTATGTTTTAATTATTTATACTAATTAAATGCGTCACCTGAAAAACATATTTTTTTTTACTGGTTATAAAGAACGATCATTGCACATCAAAAAATAAATACAAAGAATAAATAGTTATGTCTGATAACATTTTAAGGAAACACGGTTATCTCTCCAATCAATGCGTGTGGTAATTGTGAATTTTAATGTTTATTTTGCCAGAAAATGTCTCAGATGATGTATCTGATATAAAGAACATGTTGTGCCTACTGAGAGGGCATGTACATGTAAGCCATAATGGGCATGTTTTGTTATATAATTGCATAACACATGAAACACATGACATGAGAATACAACAATTATCTCAACTACACTTCGATAATTTCGAAACCTGTTACATTATTTGCAGACTATCTAGCCAGATTTTGGCCACAGGCACTCTGTGGTATGAACAATTTTACTCCGATATTAAATATCTAGAAGGTAGGACACTCGCCATCTGTTCAACCAACGAAAGTGGGTTATTTACCTTCTGCCCGGCTCCCTAATTCAGTAATCGCGTTGCCTGTACTGAACAAGAGAGCCGGACCCACTAGTACCACTTCGGTTGGTTGAAAAGATGGCGAGTGTCCTACCTTCTAGATATTTAATATCGGAGTAAAATAGGATATGATTTAACAGGCATTTTGTTGTTCATACCACAAAGCGTCTGTGGTTTCGGGGTCAATTTCCTCTATTCGCCGTCTATCGACATTGCTGGCCATTCTCCACCTCTTGTTCGCACGCAGCAGGTTACACTGTACTACCACTTTTCATTTTCTGTCATGCCTTATATGAGCCATTTGTCTACCCACTTACTAGTTATTTTTAATTACGGCGCGTGTTAATTGGTGTTAAATCGCATTTTATATGCCGTGACCAGAAAGGGTATTTTCCGACCTCGTACTATTTTTACCAACACGCGTCACATGATACGGTCAATCATATCACATCTTTGACATGCGCAGTGAAGTATCGGAAGTTGAGAAGAAAGATCTCTGTTCGAGTCCAAATCTAAATCTCCACGTAACTCTTTCCATTTGGTGATCTGGTCGCCAAAAGTAACCACTCTCTCTCTCTCTGTACTGTCTGTCCCTCCGACATATAGCCTATTTTTTTGGCCGACGCCGTTTCATACAATTTCCGTCCTGGACGTTTCGACATGTTAATATTCTTGTTTACATATTGGGTAGCCTACTGGCGCCCTTAGTATACTGCGCAAGCGCACCGCAAGCCGTGATGTGAAAGTCGTCGTCCCGCACATTATCAAAATAGACTGTTACCGACGCACGTCGCTAACAGTACATTGATAATTGATAAATGATTGTATTTGTATAGCGGGCACTCGTAATTTTTAGAACTGATGGAATAGTGACATAATTATACACTTATTTAATTCCTATAAAGAACATTTTGTGCCTACTGAGTCTTTAAACCTGCAGCTGGCACTGATACCGGGGCGTTAATGAACAAAATAGCATCTGTCCACACTGAACAAAGCGCAGGCTGCTCTGAGACTACAATGGATACCACTATTATACATTATAACAATTACTTACTTTGTATGAGTTGCATATACCACTTTTTATGAAAATGAATGAATGCCAATGGCTCGTAGAACCATCTGTATTATTTCTCCATGCACTGAAAGCGACATATATATGCAAGATTTACCGAACTAAGTATAATAAGTTTATTTATTAGTATATGTTCCTGTATAACCCGATACGGGAAACACATATATCCGTGTTTCCGATGTCGGATTGTACATGGTAAACGAGGATAACGGTGGTTTTGTTGCCACTTATTGTTTTGCCACACACCTTGTAACACGATATTAGAAACATGAACCCAATTTTTCTTTAGCCGATTTCATCAAACAAATCTAGCAAAGTATACTTTGAGGGAGTAATCATATATTTGTCCCGATATGCATTATTTCATAGAACTAACGCCTGCATATATTTGATGATTAAACGTATGCAAAATTATTGTACTAAATTTATTACATTATCACAGCCCTTTTGGCTGTGATAATTTAATACATTCAGTATAATAACAATTAATACATTTGTCCTTAAATTGAAAATTTCTCCCTCAAAGTATACTATGCTACATAAGTAAACTTTGCAATGTTGGTGAAATCGGCTACAGAACCTTGACAAAGAGAGAGAAAGTGATAGAGAAATACCGAAATATTGCTTACTAAGTTCTTTCGCCTTTTCTGTACATCTGTCAGGTATGTTATCTGTCATATGCATAGCTAGACACCTGAACAGACAAAGGTCGTCATTATACTTATCTAAAGAATACATACCTTTTTTATTTTTCAGCCATTCTGGAAGTTCTCCTCCTGCCGCTTCTTTGGATTATAGTCCCAAATATATTCCCCTACTGCCCTGTATTAGCTTTACGAAAACCTCTACCCATCTTACAAACTTCCACTTTGTATATGGTCTGTCTATTTTTTCGGACATTATTCGTGTTTGCTCCTTATCTGACAGCCATTTTTTAACTGTTTTCATTGATGATAGTGGTTCGCCACCACCGAGATTTTTGTGCATTATTATAGTTATAGGTTTTCCATTTTTAGTTTCCTCCATATGTTCTAGCTTGTAAGAATATGAATATCTGAAATAAAAATTTGTTGTTAGATACTGAGCGAGTTTATCGGACATGCGTTCAGACTCGTTAATGTCAATGTTTTTACGAAAGGAAAATGTAACTAACCGTCTTCCCTTTTCTACCTTTTCCAATGTTTCATCGTGATCCCTCAATATTTCTTCACCTTTTTCCACTATCGCGCGAACTATAGATTTGTTCTTATTATTTGGTATTTGGTCACCTGTGCCTCTAATTTGAGACAAATTATTGGTGCTTGAAGATTTTATTACACTTGCCCTTAACTCCGCAATACTTTCTTTTTTAATTATGTTACCAACTTCCTCCGCTTTGGATATATCATTAAATGCCCCTCTTTTATAGGCGCGGGTAAGCCGCTTCATAAACACCTTATTCTTTGTGGCGTTTATCAGCTTTGTCAACCCCCTAACTCTCAACCGTTTACTATAAGTAATCCCTAGAGATTCGGCTTCTCTTCTCAAACTTTCTATTTCTGCTCTAGTTTCTGGCGTTATCATATTTTCTGTATATACTTTTGTATATATACTTTTGCATAACCTATACAATGTATCTGTTCAATTGGACGTGAAAAATTTACATCATGTTTTTTTCACGTCCAATTGAACAGATAAATTTCATAGGTTATATACATATAATATGGAGTGTGTGACTTGTTGTATGACGTTTACGTGTAAAGACTATCAACGAAGGCATCTAGCGAGACGTAGAAGGTTTCCTTGTAGCCCCCACCCCCCCCCCCCCACACAATTTCAATGCCCCAGATGCCCTTGTAAATTCGTTAGTGCCCAAACTCTTTGTAGACATAAGCAACTACGCTGTCCGGTGGCTAAAGGTGAAAGTGGTAGACTAGAGCTGGTAGAATTAGTTGCTGATCTGCGAAATAAATTAGCTATATCGGAGGAGAACAATGGGGTGTTGGAATATAAACTATTGTACTTGCATTAATAATTTATTTTTGACTCCCTCTTTTCAAAATTATTTTCTCCAAAAATTCATAAATTTGCTGTCGGGAGACAATTTCCTCGTTAACCAATTTTTTGATTTTTCGGGGGTGGTGGGTGTATTATAAAGGGTTATAAATGATATCACGGTAAGTGGTATCATTTTGACTCCCTTACTACTACTCACCATGCCCAGTATAGCACCTGATCACCGGCTATCTCACCATGCTCAGTATAGCACCTGATCGCCGGCTATCGCACCCTGCCCAGTATAGCATTTGATGACCGGCTATCTCACCATGCCCAGTATAGCACTTGATCAGTCGGCCATCGCACCATGCCCAGCATAGCACCTGATCACCGGCTATGTCGCCTTGATCAGTCGGCCATCGCACATTGACTAGTATTGCACTTGATCAGTCGGCCAACACACCGTGACTAGTATAGCACTTGATCAGTCGACCATCGCACATTGCCTAGTATAGTAACTGATCAGTCAGCTATCGCACCATGATTAGTTTAGCACTTGATCGGTCGGCCATCGCACCATGACTAGTTTAGAACTTAATCAGTCGGCCATCGCACCAGGACTAGTATATAACTTGCTCAGTCGGCCATCGCACCAGGACTAGTATAGCACTCGATCAGTCGGCCATCGCACCAGGACTAGTTTGGAACTTGATCAGTCGGCCATCACACCAGGACTAGTTTGGAACTTGATCAGTCGGCCATCGCACCAGGACTAGTTTGGAACTTTATCAGTCGGCCATCTCACCAGTACTAGTTTGGAACTTGATCAGTCGGCCATCGCACCAGGACTAGTTTATTGTGCTACTTATAACATAATTAGTAATTATATTAGTTACCATATACAAGTGCACCTCTATTCGTTTGGTTTGTGCAACTCGCCCTGACAAGTGGACAACTGAGACGTTTAATGCCAACTAAGATATATATCGACCTGAGCGCATGCACATTCTGGTCAGGACATTCGCTGATCATCATTTCTGCACTAGAAGAATGATTATGCAGTAGCATTATTGTTTGTACTAATCTCCGATGTATGGATACACTCAAGGTTCCCATTCATCACTCGCTTCCCCATTCAGCCGGGCGCATTATATTGCAGCGTCACTATTCAGTAGGCCTTATTATTTTTAATTTACTTTTTTTTTTCGTTTTATTTCAACATTTCCTATTTCCTTCTGTGTATGTCTATTCCAGAAACGTGTCCGGATAGTATTCGTCATAAGTACCAACATGCAGTTTTTATTGTGTTTTTTATGCATTTATTTCAGCGACTGTAGGATAGTTCGAGGTCATTTTCGCTCACTGATCCGTCTCGGGTCTGCATTGGGTATGCAATACACGTGTAGGTGTCATCCGCTTATTACGGTGGAATCGCAGTTTATCATTATGATTTCGTCGGTCACGTAACCATAGTCACCCGTCGTTCGACCGTATTATTGGGCGGATGCAACTACCGTGTACGAAGAAGATTCCCTCTAGCGCTCCACGCTATTCTGTTTTCATACTTGATCTCGAATGCTACATCTACATACAGTTTACTCTCGTCTATTAGAACCAATGCCAACTTGGCACACGTGTCTAAACCTGTACAGTATTGTAAATATATTGTACCCACTGATCGAACTTAACTCTCGATTTATTAATAATTGCGGCTCAGTATTATTTATCATAATATGGACAATATGGCTAATTAGTATTCTTTCTGGTGATGTTCATCCAAATCCAGGTCCCATAGATAGTGGTAATTCATTTGAATACTCATTCAGTTCAACTTCTTCTCAATCATCGGCACTCTCGTTGAGTCAACATAATTCCACAATCAGATCTGTCTCACCATATGTCATTCGTACACTGCAACGTTCAAAGTTTGTACCCAAAAATAGATTTATTAAGGACTGAGCTTAAGGACTTTGACATAATAGCTATCATAGAGACGTTGCTTGTTGATGACAACAATACTGACAATATCCTTCTTAACAACTTTAAATCTCCCGATAGGAAGGATCGTCACGCTGATAGGCATGGCGGCGTGGTCATATATATTAGAAACACGTTATTTCATAAACGTAGACTCGATCTCTAATTCGCTAATATTGAATTTATCTGGGTTGAAATTGTGTCTAACAAAAAGCATTTATTATTTGGCGTCTTGTATAGACCCCCAAGCGCTAACGTTATATATAACAATAGCATTGAGGACTCAATTCACATGGCCATTGATACCGGTTTCCGAGATATTATAATTGTTGGCGACTTTAACTATAATACCTTAAACGCCCAATCGAACAGAAAGGTAACATCTATGTGTACACAATTTGCTTTAACGCAGTGTATATCCTCCATAACACACTTCACTGAACATTCGCAGTCCATTATCGACTTACTATTCGTATCAAATAAATACTCTATAGTTATTAGCGGAGTAGGCGATCCATCTTTACCGCAAGAGACTCGGTTTGATTGTCTCATTTTCGGCCTTTTACAATTCTCCAAGCCTAAGGTCAAGCCATTTAAACGTAACATATGGAAATATGAGAACGGTGATTATGACATGTTACGCAGGGATATCTCCAGAATAAACTGGGATTACCAAAAATCGCAAAAATATTGATGAATATGCACATAATATTATTAATACAATTATTACACTTACCGAGATTTATATTCCTAATAAAGATATACTCATTAGACAGTCAGATTTGCCTTGGATAACAACTAACATAAAGAGGATGATTAGAAAACGGAAACGGCTCTATCATAAGGCAAAACAAACTAATAATAACTCACACTGGTTAAAATTTCGTAAACTTCGGAATGACGTCATTTTAATGATAAGGGTATCCAAGAAAGAGTATCATGAAGGGGTAAGTAATAAATTAAAGGCAGGACAACTCTGTTCAAAAGATTGGTGGTCCGTATTCAAACATTTTATCAATGAAAATGAAAATAAAACAATTCCACCACTACAACATAACGGAACAATAATTGATGATAGTACAGAAAAGGCTAACATTTTAAATAACTATTTCCGTGACCAAACAGTTTTACCAGACCCCCCTACACACCTACCTACTTTAATACCATATGCAGTGACTAATACTCTTGAATCTATCACTCTAAGTGAAAAAGATATACATAATATATTATCTAACTTACGTCTAGGGAAAGAATCTGGCCCAGATGGTGTCAATAATCGCATCCTTAAAGAATTAAAATCTGAACTAGATGTCCCTTTAAAGGACCTTTTTAATAAATCTATACAATGTGGACACTTTCCAGACGAGTGGAAACAGGCCAACGTATGTCCTATATCTAAGGCTGGTGATCCCTCTCTTAGTTCGAATTATCACCCCATATCCTTGCTCAATACTAGTAGTAAAGTTCTTGAAAGGACAGTTTTTAAATATGTGTACAATCACTTCAAAGACAACAATATATTAACACCTTTACAGTCTGGATTTGTACCAGGTGATTCAACTGTAAACCAACTGACCTTCCTTTATAATGCATTCTTCGCCGTGCATTAGATGATGGAAAAGAAGTCCGGGTTGTATTTTGTGATATCAGCAAAGCATTTGACCGTGTCTGGCATACCGGTCTGCTTATGAAATTAACAGCGGCAGGTGTTACTAATAACGTTCATGACTGGTTCGTCAGCTACCTTAGTAATCGGAAACAAAGGGTTGTGCTGCCAGGAGTCTACTCTAACTGGAACCACATTAGAGCTGGTGTCCCACAAGGTTCTATCCTCGGACCATTGTTATTTCTCCTATACATAAATGATATTGTTATGGACATAAGTTCCAATATACGCCTCTTCGTTGATGACACCAGCTTATATATTATTGTAGACACTCCCGAAACTGCTACTAGGACCATTAATTCCGATCTTAAAACTATTACCAATTGGTCTAATAAATGGCTTGTAACATTTAACCCTAAGAAGACAGAATCGCTACTTATATCACGGAAACGTAACAGACCAGCACATTCCCCAATATTGATGAATAATGTTAATGTTTCAGAAGTTGAGAGCCACAAACACCTAGGTATATACTTTAACAATGAAGGAACATGGCATCAACATATAGAATATATAACAGGGAAAGCATGGCGTAGAACATACATTATGAGAAAACTAAAATACATATTAGATAGAAAATGTCTCGAAATAATTTACCTTTCCTTTATTAGACCTCTGTTAGAATATGCTGATATCGTATGGGATAATTGTACTCAATATGAGAAAGATGGATTGGAAAAAATCCAAATTGAAGCTGCCCGTATAGCTACAGGTACAACTAATTTCAATCAATTCATATTTATGCTGAAAACTGCTGGGAAACATTAAAAAATAGACGACATTGGCATAAACTGTCGCTTTTTTACAAAATGAAAAACGGCATTTCACCTAATTACCTTGTAGATATCCTTCCGCCTCAAATAGACACTACTCGTTACAATTTAAGAAATGCTGACAACCTACAGACCATACGATCCAGAACAACTCTCTGTTATAACTCATGTCTTTCCTCTTTAGTCCGAGACTGGAACTCTATGTCAGAAAACACACGGAATGATCCTTCACTTAGTTGTTTTAAAACCAAAATTAAAACAATCACAGACAAGGTTATTATTACAGTGGTCAACGGCATATGCAAGTAATACATACACGACTCCGGACAAAATGCAGTGATCTTAACTGTGACCTTCATTGCAAAATTATTGTTGAATCACCAAATTGTATCTGTGGTCAGGTTGAAGATGCCACTCACTACTTTTTCTCCTGTCCAAGATATGCACTACATAGAAACCAACTAATAGATGATATACAAGCTTATTGTCAACCGACCCTCCATACTATACTCTATGATAATATACAACTGGACGATCCTACTAACGAAGCAATATTTACAGCTGTAAGAATGTACATAGAGAATACAAGTCGCTTTTAAATGGTACGGTGGAACCTCTGTAAGCCGGACACCTTGTAAATGACTGTGGTTAATTCTGGTGGGTTTTATTTTTATTTATATTTTTATCTATCTCTGATGGTACAGTCTGTTCGTGATTGCAAGGCATGAAAGAGGTGTTGGAGTGATCATATGACTGATTTACAGTGCAACTTCCCTATGCCGCACGCCTTGGGGACATCACAGGGTGTCCGGTTTGGAGGGGTTCCAATGGGTCTGCTTTTGTACATCATCACGACAACCAAGACTTAATGTGGGCGTGGGTGGCGTGGTGTGCGAACATATTTTGTTTTCTCGAACTGCCACAGTGGAATTTTTGTTTTCTCTCTATTTTTGTTTAATAATAACGAACTAAAATAGTTGTCTTTCCTTTTTTTGTTAAAATTGTTTAATGCATGCATATTTACATATTGTCATCTATAATACATCTACCGGCTATCGCAGGAAGCAGAAACTATGAGCATAAAGCAAGAATAAAATCTCAATTTTATGCTAATGGCAGTACTAATTATGTTTGTTATGTCCTGGTTCTTGCAGCCTGTGATACCAAGTTACATGTCAGGGCGAGGATTTATATAAGCTTGCTTACAATCCAATCCCATTTGTATAATTCTGTATTTACTATGATTGATGCATTACTTTAAATAATATACAAATAAAATATGTTTAAACTATTAATCCTCACGAGGTGCAATGAAAGAAAACTTACATTTTAGAGAAACGTGAGTCAACCTCTGTGCAGCACTTTACAAAACAACACGGGGGAACTTATCAAAAAAGACAATATGGGCGGACTGGTAATTCCAGACTTGGCGAACAATGTAGCATGTGATTAAATTCCATCAGGAGAGCACAGCAACAATTGTTTTGCAGTTTCGTCCCATGCTGCGCTATAGACTCCCAGCCTGTTTGACATGAGCGTACCTAAGCCGCGCATTAAACAATTTCCGCCTATTGTTACAATGTAAGAATGGGAAACTATGCCCCCCTGGGTCGGCTTGAACCAAAGTGGTCATTCTACTATTTATTTACGCTGTACCTTATAGGAATGTTGAATTCGGCACGGATTAACCCGATACTCTATGTGACTGGCTCTGGTATGATCAATGGTATTGCTTCGACGTGTTTCGTCGAGATTAATTTCTGAAAAACGCGATAATTTCCATAATTTACGGTGATTGTTGATTTTATACGTTATGTCAATAATCATCGTAAATTATGGAAATTGTCGCATTTTTCAGAGGTCTGAAGGTTTTGTCAAGTTTCGATGTGATTTAAAGAAAATATGGCCGATTTTCGAAATCAATATCGGCGAAATACGGCGATGCGATAAGGGAGGTAATTCAAGAGCAGCCTGACCCAAATGTGTGATCCATCATGACGGAAGATGGCTTACAGAGTTGCTTACAGGTTTGTTTAACTTCTGATCAACTGGCGAATGCATGTAGTCTGATAAATGCCTGATACATGCTTTGTTAGCTGGATCATACGTTGTATTTTTGTCATTAACGCTTGTATATATCATGATACGATTGCTCGAATGCACGTTCTGATTCGGAGCTAGAGTGGTTACAAAAGCAACAAACCACATTTTAGCATCACTATTTATATATTTGTGACTGTGACTTCATAAATGTGGTTTATGTGTTTTGCAACCAGTGTAGACCCAGATCAGTATGTGCAGCCGCACAGTCTGATCAGGATCTGCATCGTTCGCCATTCCGTCAATGACACACCAGTTATGCTTCTGAAAAGCAATACAGATCGTTTACAGGCTACATGAGTGTGCTGTTCGATCAGAATCTACACTTCCCATCAATGCCATAAGCCCAACTTGTCCAGTCACAACCATATTTAAGCCAAATGCACAATAATTCCTTAAACCATGGTTTGGAGCTCAAACCCTGGTTTAGGCTGCTCAAACCCTAGTTTGGGCTTAAACTGCCATTTGAGATCCCAAATGGTAGTTTTCTGAAACCCTGGTTTGAGCAATTAGTGTGCACTTGGCGGCGGAAACCACCGTTTGGACTCTCAAACAAGGGTTTATGATAGCTTAATCCACGGTTTGAGCTCAAACCCCAGTTTAGACTGCCCAAACCATAGTTTAGTCTCGCCAAATGCACAATAATTCCCTAAACCCCAGTTTGAGAGTCTAAACCAGGGTTTAGGCTCTCAAACCCCAGTTTGAGCAATTATTGTGCATTTGGCCAGAAACTGCCGTTTGAGGTCGTAATCGAATAAAACGCCTAAACCCTAGTTTGGAGTCATGTTGTTTTAAACTTTTAATATGTTCTAAAATATGAATAACAATAAAGCACAAGTCTATACAATTCTAGTGACGGAAATTCCGCATAGACACTGGCAACTCCAGGTGTTGACACTACAATAACTTTTTATTAACTGCCAGTATAGTTTTCACAATGTTAGTATAGAAATTGCAAACATGTTAGGATTAATAATTTGGTGGGTTTCCACCAATGATATGTGTCTGTTCAATGACAATCCAGGTGGAACCAGATTTCATGCAGGAACATTCAGTCTGGGCGGAGACAAAAGGTGTGGTCATTTAGGCTTTGTAACATCAATAATTAATCAAACATATTACCGTCAAAGCGGTTTATGACAAGGGCTAACTGCGAAATGGTAAATGCGGAACAACGAACGAGACATATTACCTGGCTTGTATAACATATGTAGAGATGCAAACTTAGAGATTATATGTGGCATTGTTATCACCACATATTTGAGACCCATTATCAATATTACAAAACTTCATAAACTTTTTAACTCCAGAATGGAGATTTGTTTGATCATAATAAAATACACATCTACAGAAACATATTTCGAAAATGTAAACACAATATTGAACTGCACATTTCCTGCATGTTAAAATGAATACAAACCATCAATATGATTGGACAAGTATGACTATTCCAACAGTCTACATGCATTTCCCGAAACATTTATAAAATAATATATAGACCTATAATTATTTATACTATAATATTAATATACTCATACATATTAAAATTGTAAAATGTGACCCATCATCTAGTTAAATTATCATCATAGCAAATGCCCGTTCATTTAACTTCATTATAATAGTAGATCAATGCTTGGGTCAAATATGCTGATCCGCCATTTCAGCCAAATACAGCGGAGTAATGCAACGTTAATCCTCCTATCTGACTTTCAGAGAATAAATATTTACCTTCCATATAATGCTGACAATCAGTTGACGGGAAATCCGACCTTACGCCATTTCCCAGTATTCACAGATCCTGATTATCACGTGAGTCGTGTTTGTGCTACACTGTACCGTGTTGCAATACATCGTTTACTGGCATGACTACGCATTCCTGATTGGTTGACATCACATCACGTGGTCAGACTGCAGCGGTTGAGCTGAATTACACGTCTACACTGTGTGCAAACACTCTAAGAACTTTATTTGTTCATGGGAGTCGCAATATGTAAACCAACACTTAAACAGGTGTCTTAGCATTGAATAACTAAAACATAGATACATGTAATATACGGGTTAGTACCGAGCCCCATTTCTCCAGGCACAGCCACACATTAGTTGTGTTACTCGTAGGTTGAGTTAGAAAACTTTGTATCTATACGATGAACCAGTAGTGCAAGAACGTAAGTTATATCATCTGATGACGTTTAGAAATAAAACACCATCAAACCAAACCACGTATGTAGCTGTGACGGAAGAAGAGGGCTTATATGATTTGTGATCATTGTAGCTCCTGATCAAATAGCACGCTCCTGTATGTGAGGTGGTATGGTGGTAGCCAGATCGGACAAGTGGGTTTCCTGCGGGTCCTCTCACATTAATGACCACCCTTACGCCTTCATCTGTGCCAACGAAAGCGTTTATATAAGTGCTCTCGCTCTTGTTTGTAATCGTTGTAAAATTAATAAAGTTTAAAACTGTAGCTTGATAGTGACATCATTGTATTGCTTGCCAGAAGCATGCCGGGTGTTTTATTGATGGAATGGCGAACATTGCAGATCCTCCTCAGACTGCACAGGCTGCTCCGTCTTTACACTGATCTCAAAACCCATAAGCCCCATTTCTGAAGTCACATATACAGACGTGTAGTCTGACATTTGACATTTGTTTTCAACGTGCTGTTTCCAACACAAGAGACTAGTACCAATACACTCAACGACTTGTTCGTGTTGTAAGCGGCTAACTATTACCTACCGATATCAGTTATCGTCTTTCTTTATTCTTCTACAAATGGCGACAGTTCCTGGATCATACGTTGTATTTTTGTCATTAACGCTTGTATATATCATGATACGATTGCTCGAATGCACGTTCTGATTCGGAGCTAGAGTGGTTACAAAAGCAACAAACCACATTTTAGCATCACTATTTATATATTTGTGACTGTGACTTCATAAATGTGGTTTATGTGTTTTGCAACCAGTGTAGACCCAGATCAGTATGTGCAGCCGCACAGTCTGATCAGGATCTGCATCGTTCGCCATTCCGTCAATGACACACCAGTTATGCTTCTGAAAAGCAATACAGATCGTTTACAGGCTACATGAGTGTGCTGTTCGATCAGAATCTACACTTCCCATCAATGCCATAAGCCCAACTTGTCCAGTCACAACCATATTTAAGTATGGCAAGCCAAATGCACAATAATTCCTTAAACCATGGTTTGGAGCTCAAACCCTGGTTTAGGCTGCTCAAACCCTAGTTTGGGCTTAAACTGCCATTTGAGATCCCAAATGGTAGTTTTCTATCCCCAAAAAAAATTCATCAAATATTGATTGTATTGCTCAAAAATGATTTTCCTATGGGAACTTAACATGGGGGCTAAAAATAATATTTTTTTAATATTTTTTTATTTGTGGACCGATGTTCAAAATCTAACTTTTGTTTTCTTAGTTACATCATTTCCAAGGTATCTAGACAGGTTATATTTTCGCTATGAAATCAATATTTGATGGAATTTCATAAAACCAAACATTTTGGGGAGGGTGACTTTTTTGTTATTGGTGAAAAAGTACTTACATTTAAATATTTTTGAGATTTAATGTGTTTAATCGCCAAAAGTTGATCGGCAGAAAAACGTGGAATAGACAGTAGTTTGATTTTTTTTGTCATATCTCCGAAACTATTCAAAATCATTCTTTGCAATTTTATGTAATTGTCTCACAACGGTATTGACAATTTGGTAATAATCCTGTGGTGATAAAAAGAAAAATCATGATCAAGAGCAATGCTGAAAATAATTGAATGAGGTATGTTAAGAAATTATCTGGCCACCGTTGACTACTACTCAGTATAGATAAAAGCCAGTTGCAGTTTGATTTCATTGTTTAAACTTACAATCGTGTATACTCATATCCATCAACTTGCAGGTTTATTCATGCGTTTGTGTAATATATAGTTTATAGCTTCATAAGTGGTCAAAATGGCAACTGCATGAAACATTACAAACTGACAATACCCTCAGAAAATGCCAATTATGAATGGAATTTTGACACGTATAATACTATCAGACATGCGAATGTTTGTATTTTAGCACACATAAAACACAAATAAACGGTCTGATGCTTAAACTTTACCTTGCCAATATTGTTTTCTTTTTTTAGTATTCAAGTAATTCCGGCATTTTCATTTTGTTTTTATTACATTTTTTATGTCAACGTCACAAATGTAATATTACGAGTATAGAAACGAAACTTTTAGATGCCATAAATAGTTGCATGTATTGATCTTATGGGAACTTATAATGAGATATTGTACATACTGTGCGAGGCGAGAATTTGAAAATTGCAGTCGATTTTAATCCAGCCGATATATGCACTGGGCCATTATCGTTGATCATTTAATGTTCGTAGTATCTGGAAACCGATTTCCGAAGTAAATGTATAATTATATATGTGACTACAACACGAAGTTTGCTGCTGTGTAGGCACATAAACATGTACAATTGATTCAACTTTATATTGTCTTCTCTAGAAAAACGTTTCAAATATTTAAAGGTACATGCCCACGCATTAGGTTATAATATAATGATACAGACACTTTTGTATAGTCTGTACGTATGACCTTTTCTGGCAAAATAAGCATTCATTTACCATTACCCCACGTATTGATTGGCAGTATTATACATTTTATTTTGCACAAACATTTTCACACTGATCAGGGGCGATAACCGTGTCTCCTTAAAACTGACATTACTATTTATTCTCTGTATTTATTTGTTGATGTGCAATGATCATACTTTATAATCTGTCGAAAATATTATTGTTTCATGTGACGCATTTCAATAGTATAACTAAATAAAACATACCATGCCTCATTTGCATATGAAAATAGCCTGATACCAACGCGTCACTATCAGTACAATAAATATTACTAAATGATATATCTGTTTTTAGAACTGGAGGAATAGTGACACAATTATACACTTATTTAATTCCTATAAAGAACATTTTGTGCTTACTGAGTGGGCATGTACCTTTAACCTTTGTACAATTATTCTACACAATTTACTCTCTAGCTGTACCAGGTCGTCAATTTGTAACCATACAAATTCGCTCGTGTTCGTTTCGCACGCAGTTCTGGGTCAATTTTAGAAACAAAATTGCTACCCCGCTCCATACCTCTCACGAGGGTAGCAATTTAACCCAATCGCTTTAATGTAACGCATGAAAGATGTTTGCAGTTACCAGTTATCCGGCATGTTTGATATGTTAACGATATAAAACTGTCAAAGCTGTATCACTGCATTATTAATACACATGCAGACATTGGTTATTTTACCGTGTCAATGTGTTAATCTGACATTTACATGTATATCTTGTATTTCATTTGAAAGCTTCATTTCGTTATGTTGAACGTCGAACAACAACTAGATTAAAGATGGCTTGCATAGGAAAATGATTTCCCTGTTCTATTACTTTTGGCAATTTTAATAGTTCAACATCAAATATTATTTGTTTAAAGGTATAAATTATACAGATTACTAAATTTTGACATACATGTAACCGGTCTGGTATGCACTTCGGTTGCTCACATTTTTCGAATGGGTCAAATTGTAGCCGTATATAACATATCGGAGGCGAATTATTGTAGCTAGGGCAATTTTCACCACCAATATATCACTATCATGCACATAGTCAATTCATAATCGTAAATAATAAATAAAGTTAGTGTTGGTTTTCATTAAACAGTCATATATATAAAACGAATGTAAATTACATACTAATTGGTGACATTGCTTCATTCTCTATCAATTCTCATTCTCACGCGTGCAACGTAGGCCCAGATCAAACTGCGCGGAAGCGCAGGCTGATTTTAGCCTGCACTGGAGTGTCGTGCCGCATGGTCCATTTTGCTAGCCGACGGCTAACGTATGCGGAGTGTATGCATGTATGTGCATTGTGTGAGTCAATATGTGATCATTTGCTTATTATAATATAATCCGTGCTCGGCCTGTGTGTTTTACTACCTCTGTAATAGATAGCCGTACTGGTCAAGGCCTCATACACTGCAATGCGGCCGCTCATGTTACGATGTCTCCTGTATACAGGTGGTCAGTCTCAAACTCCGTCGGCAATGTGTTGTATTCCTGGACCCAATTGTACGAACGAACATTAGTTAATGTATATTCTAACTCCGCTACTAATGCTCAATGTTAGAGCATGATTTGTATTTTAAATATGTAAACTCTCACATTATTTATCAAAGTTAAACTTGATAAATAACTAAACATAAGTAGGAAATAGCAAATAATTATAAATTATTAACAGTAACTCAACTATACTTGTATACACATGCTGTCAATGAATGTCGTATCTACAACCTTTAGAAAGAAAAAGTTCGTTTCTCGTGGATTTGTGTTGTACATGCTACTACCATGTAGACATATGTATCGACGTTTGGTGTGTGTGCATGTGTGTGTGGGCGTGTGAATCTAGTTGCTTGATTGAGCATGGTGCGTATGTGTCTGTTAGAGTATTTTCTGTGTTTAATGTGTTTAACTTACTCTACATATTTTGAGTTAATAATGCTATATACAGATGAAAGCATTGCCCAATAACAGCATGCGCATCACAAACTGTTCTAAGGACCGTTTCTTATTTGCTGACCCATTTGCACACATAGTACGCAGTAAAAGTTAAAACATATAGGCATTATGCTGACGATGGCACGCAACAGACTAATACAGCAATGATATGTTCAGTTTCATCTTACATAAACAGATCAGACAAAATATTGTTGTTGTGTCGGTCTGTCCAATGTCGACATAAATTTCGTTAGGAAAAGTAACACTACTGGCAGCAATCAGTACATAAAAAATACGATACTCAGGCTATATAAATGCCTAACTGCACCATCGACTGATCTAATTTTGATTGCCAATATTTGTTTTGTTTATGCCACCGGGTTTCGAAGAAACGGGTGGCATATAGTGTTTGGACCGTCCGTCTGTCCGTCCGTCCGTCCGTCCGTCACACTTTTCGGTTAACCAATTTGTCACAGTTTCTCAAATATGCTGCAGGTGGCATCCGCGTTCGACAGACGCATTTCTTGTTTTATTTCATAATACTTGACTAGCTGCTTGATTACGAGTTCAGATTGCCAGAAGATGTCCGAAACGAAATGTCAAGATTAACGCATATTTACAAGAAGTGTCCGCATTGACATTGTTTAGTGCTAAATATCATATTAACTGTAAAAATACAAATCTGAACATAATCTTTCGAAAAGCCTGTCTATTTTTATAATAAACTGCTAAGGACCCATGTGACACCGGATAATCATTCGATTGAAACGTAATAATTTGTTCCTTAATGTGATGGTATACTATTATGTTTAACATATATGTGAACATTAGCGTGTTACTGTATACTATATGACGCATGGAGTAGCTATGTCGGCCATTTTAGTGTGTACAAGTCATCAGTCAGTTTTATCTCTTGTTGCGTTTGACACATACCACAAATAAGACGAGATACATACATATAATTTGATGCAATATTTTCTAAAGATGTTAGGCAACATCGTCCTATGGGTTGTTTTCATCACACGTATATACAACATGTGATTTCTGAAGAGATGGTCGACATGTTGTTACAATTATTGAGAATTCAGGAATGGCTGCGTGACAGTCCGATAAATACACAATGCTGTCATATAGATACCTGTATTACCATAAATACTGTATCAAATCCAATGACATGTAAGCAGTTATCTGAGTGTATTGTCACTGGTGTATAGACAAGTCTACACATTGACATACTTTGTTTAAGATAAATTGGAGAAATGCTCAGATATCTTGTTTTTATAGTATTCTGACATAATATTTAGAGCACGCTGTTGTCTATGATGTACTTCACCAAATATTATTAGTTTTACTGTCATTATTTACTGTATATATCAAACGCTCGAAGTGGTGATACTGATATCGAGCAATGGCTTGTACATACAAAGATGGCGGAAATGGCAACTCAATTATGTACCGTATAGTATACAGTAACGAGACACTATTCACATATATTATATTCATATATCACATGTCTTATGAAGTAATTATAATTGAAACTAAGTATATCTTTCTATGACCTAATTCATTAAAGGCACTGTTTGTCACATGAATATAATACACAACATGTGGTTGTTGGCCTTATGTGCAGCAACTGACTATACAAAACAAAAGGCACTTCTCATCGCTTAGCGAAAATGGGATATAGGGATGCTACAGTAATTCGTCCCGTCTGTCCGTCTGCTATTTAATTATTTTACAGAAAAGAACATTTTGGGCAACACAAAATCTTACAACCTGCGGTCTGTTCCACGTTTTGCTGCCCAAATATGTTGTTTGAAATTCCATCCAATATAGATTTTAAAGGAAAACAATTTTTTTTTTACTATGTGATTTAACATGGGGGCTAACGATAAAGTTTTTCAAATAGTTTTGGAATGAGTGGACCGACTGTCAACATTTGACATTTGTGTTCTTAGTTACATCATTCCCAAGCTATCTGTATGAGTTAATTTCCAAAATATTTCGTTTTTCTACCCTCCTTGTCACCGCCCACCTCCTTTTTGCCCCATGTTAAATTCCCATTTCCATCGTTTATTCGCTATAAAATCAATATTTTGTCAAAAATTTCATCAAACCAATAAGCTTGGGGAGGGTGACTTTATGTATTGATTAGAAATTATTGACATTTAAATATCTTTTAGATATACTGTGATTAATGTCCAAAACTTCGTCGGTATCAACACGTGGAACAGACTGTATGTTGTAATTACAGGTAATAGTACATTTCTCAGAAATGTCCGTCAAAAGAATTCTAATTGTAAATATTTCTGTATGCACCTGTAAAAACATGATACTTCTTGAAATATTTACTCACATTTCGGCATCTGTGTTATTAACAATAATGTAAGTTAGTGTGAATTGGATGTTTGTTACTGACGAGCAGCCGTTTAGACGTCGGTGCTCATCAGTTCACCCCATATTTGATCTTGGTCGATATTCGCTTTCTTTAAACATTTTTACACATCGGTTCCGCTACATTACATTTGCACATCACGTATTATTTTTTCAGTAGTATTTTTATGCCATATGTCAAGAGTAGCACAGGCGGCCTTGTTTTTATGTTTACAAAGTGTACAAACGTCCGTGTCCGATAACTGTTTACAACAGACGCAACTAGTGTAAATATATGCATTTTTATTATTACCAGAACAGAACATACTTTTATTTAAAGTCAGGTTACAAGATAACAACATGACTGAAATTGGTGTGTGGGCAGACATGGTTGACAATGTAACGTATTTATGTCAGGTATAATTCTGAGAGGGGGATGGGGACAGTAAACAAACATGTATACATATGTGAGAATTAATGTTTGGGTGTATGCTAAGCGCCGTGGAAAGCGGATTCTATGAACGGTGACGGCTCTGGCCAGTCTGTACATGCATGCAATCGGGTCAGAGTCTACGCCGCTCTCAGTTACAACACAAAGAGACAATTTTGATGGTTTAATTACGATGATGTTTTTGTTTGGTTGTTTTATAAATGGTGTGCATATTAGCAAATAAAAAATTGTCATTATCTCTAAATTTAAATAGTAATTTTGGCATGGCATACCGTACATACACGCAAACATGTTACTATAAAATAAGATGTATATACTGTTACAAGTTTACATGCTGTTCTGATTCAAAAACCTAAACTAACTACTAAATATATGCACAGTATGTGTCATATTGAAATAGACGTCAACATTCAGAAACCAATGGGAACACCTGTCTAGTGCACGGGAACCACTCGGTCATTCGTACATGTTCGCTTTGTTTGGTGAAACAGTTTTGATACTTAAAAATCATCACAGCACAATTAATATGTTTGTAGATTTCAAATAAGGGGATTTTATGTGGAAGAGATAATAATGAATTGCACATAACAACCATCACTAACGTTACTTTCAGTATGTCGACTGTTGACATCGGTGTGCTCCGACAGCGTCTGCTGGAAGCCTAGGAGATGACACGGGATATTCGGACAGTCCAACCCGGCCGGAAGCAGAAACGTGGTCCGAGGCGTCGGAAACTGGGCCTCAGCTACTATTTATTGCCGAACGATGTCAAGACGCCACCGGTGTTTAGTGGGACGGATGATGCAACCATTCAATCACACCACCAGTGCCACTTTGGTATATATAATATTTTTGAATATCAAAGTTATTTGAGCGTAGTCTAAAATACCGTTGTATGTGTCGTCAACAGAATGGCATTCACCGTGTCAACTCACCGATAATTATCCATAATAATATATGCGACCATGGGAGATAAGTAAACGTTTCAGTCATGTTATGCTATATATCGTTTCAGCTAAGTTGTTAATGATATTTATGTTAAATTTGTTTCTCCCCGGTATTAAAAAAAGTCCACGCAATCCTATACTATTCTGTTTCATCACGGAATGATCCTGTCTGGGAACCTGATTTTCAATAAATAGTTGATAATTCATAGATACATACGTTTTAAATGTTCCTTCCGTACCATATTTCAACAAACGTTTTCGGTGTGATTTAACCTATCATGGGGTGAAATTGATGGGCGCATTTATATCAATATACACATTTAGTTAATGAGACTTCATTGCCTTGTTTATATAGATTATATTTGAAGGCGGAAATAATTCAAACTTGATTATGAATGTTTGGCACATAATGCATAAAGCAAAATGCATATTATTTACATTATGTACACAAGGTGTGTTGTTGTATGCATATACCGAGTAGTTTTCGTGTTCATAAGAAGTCTAAAACAAGTATCGTAAACCATGGATTATATGCTGCCAACATCCACATTTATTCAGCCACCCGGCAGTCAACAACTAATCGACAGACTCTCGATTCTCGTGATGGGTTTCAACTCTGAAATTGAATCAAATCCGGATCATATAGTTCACTGACCTGTTGCCTGATAGTAATTACGAACAGTAACATACGGTACGGGAGTAGATAGCAAGAATTACTGTCGCAACTAGCCTGATAGTATATTGCTTATTAGAAGAATGACTGTGTTTCATTGATGGAGTGGCGAACAGTGTAATAGTAACAGTGTAGATCCGGATCAGACTGCATATGCACAGACTAATCTGGATTAGTTGCGAACGGTAACTCTTGCAATCGACTGCCGTACAGTCCGTAGCCAGACGATACGGGGGTAACTTGCAAGAGTGACCGTTCAAATACAGAGCTAAGAATGGAAAATAACGGGGAGGGGGATGGGAGTTGTCCTATTTTCGAGCTCCATGGAGTGAAGCGAGTATGCTATGGGTCCGGGGGCAAATTTTGAAATCCATATGTCCAGAAATGCACTTTCCTGTGTTTTACGGCATTTAAATCTGACTCCAACTGGTGGTAAACTGTGATCTATGTAAACTCCGTGGCTGAACGGGGGGGGGGGGTTCAACCCCGGAACCCCCGTCCCCCCGCCCCGCCCCCGCCCCCACCCCCCCCCCCCCGGATACACACACAGAGGTTACTTCACGGTGCAACTCATTTATAGTATAGAACGCATGTCTTCCAATCTTGTTTATTATTTGGAATGTGCATGTATATCTTCCAGGATGACAGTGACCAGTGGGATGATGATGAATTGAATCTACAATTACCGTTGGTGAGTCGATATAATCATCTAACTGGATTAAACTTTTTCAAATACAGAGCTAAGAATTGTATAATATTTGCAGATCATTGAAATCAAGGTTAACGTGAAATCAATGTCAGATGACGCAGTGTGGTTCATTAAAAGTCGTAAAAGGTCCATAATATTATCATTAAGGCCGTACAAAAATTATAATATATATCTTGTAATAATATAATTGCTATAGCTGGGCATGCGTAAAATAAATATTCAAACATTGTAACAATGTATAAAACCTGAAAATCCGGTCGCATGTTGGCTACATGGACAAATAGAATATCTCCTGTTTTGGATACTTAGACATGTGAGATTTCCTTGTCTCACCCTACACGCGCGTGTCTCACATCTAGCAACGACAAATTGTCTAATAGCGCAATAGTATGGCTAATGTGTCTTACAATTACATCATACAATAATTAATACGTTTGAAAAATTAATACGTTTATGTTTTTCAATGGTTGTTGACGTGTTTATTATCACGTCATAGCGTTATGACGTCGTTTTAAGTTTGATGACGTCAGCAATTTGCGACGTACATTTTGGCGTTGTCAGGGCTGAATGGTGATGGCATTGAAGCTTACTTTCATAATAATTTGTAAACGATCCACTGAACTGGCATTAGCGTCCAATTCGTGGGTGAAAACATTGTTTTAACATGGCCAACCCGTTGGACGTATAAAAAGTCGCATAAATTCAGAGAATAAAAAGTTGAGTCTTATTCTGGGTCAGATAAATATTTTAAGATGCGCAAATATGTTATATAAAGGGGCGAGAAAAAGTATCCATCATATTCACTGGTGTGGGACAATGATATTCCATCCTCGTGATCAGAATATGTCGTCAGAAACTCTGCATTTTGCCTCGTTTCCGACGACATATTCTGACACTCGGGTGAAATATCCTTGTCCCACACCAGTGCATATGATGGATACTCTTAGTTCCACACCAGTGCATATGATGGATACTTGTTCTCGCCTAGAGCATATTTGCGAATCTCAAAATGTTTATCTGACCTAGAACGTGGGTTGTCAATTGCCACTTTCTGTACTTCTATGTGTAGTAATCGTCACAACAGTCATACGTGTCACTCTTTATTTTGAAACATTTGTTCCAGATACAAGTATCACCTACCTCCCTACCGTCTGGCACAGGCACGCCAACAGTAAGTACATTTTACAATGACATTACATGTACGTATACATATATACGCTATATCATGGAAACATTAATTATTGTAAGGAGTTGTGCTGTATCCATAATATGTGTTTCCACCGTGAGTGTATGGCATACTATTCACACAATTGTGAAACATAATGAAACATAATGCATATTCACCGTGACATAGACAGATAACAATAATAATTATAAAAACACTTTCAATCATCATAACTTACACTATAACTAGCGGTCGCAGTGTTACCCCATTTATAAATTAGTTGCTGGAAGCATCGTATTTATTCCATTTACAATATACACATGTTATTCACAATAATACTATATGGTTGAGGAGAAAGACGATCTGCTGGTGAAGTAGTTTGATACATCTTTCCTTTTCCATTAACTCATTGTTTGCTTTATAGATCATCTTCAGAGACCCAGGACAGCAAGTTATTGCTGATAATCACCAGGTATTTATACCAAATATTTGTTGTTGTCCATGTCACTGAATCTGAATGGTGAGCTGAGTGGGGTGTGGGGGGGGGGGCATATTGTTACTATGTCAGGTCCGTCCATACATATACAGCTGTTCGTCCGTCTATATGTACGTCCTTCACAAACTTATTGTCCGAAATTATTATGCCTCAAATGGTGTCATATTTAGAGAAGTTTCACTAAGCCATAATTTTTAGCAAAATAATGGCCATACTTTCTCAAAACCTAGTCTATATTTTTCCACCGATCCAATTGACACCGCCTACTATTACTGTAACTAACATAATATCACAATTATATACCATGATCTTACTGTACCATATGTAAGAAATTATTTACATCAACATACTCAGTTTAGTGTAGATGGTATATCTGTATGACTGGTAACACAACCTAAATATCATCCAATAATTAATGCAATATTTAAAAAAGCAATGGAAATCTAATACAATTACGACATGGCAGCAATATGTCATTTTGTATTTTATCAGGTGTGTCTTCATGCTTATTTCATCAAGCCTTATCTTTGTCCCAATGTGTTACAACGAAATAAACAACTGTGGTGGTGACAGGAGATCTGGGGCTTATTGGTTTTCCGACCAGTGTAGATCGAGTGCAGCATCAGCTGCACTCGATATGTACATGTTTCTCGGTTCTTCCATAACTTTTTTACCAATTGACAATTGGCTTGAAACTTCATGTACAAATTTATTATCATCCATATTTTCATTCCATTCGCCAGCTATGTTACCACTATGCCGAAGGTAAAGTTAAAATAACTTCCAGTTCACAGTAGACGTGAACGTTTTCCAAATGTATGTGGGATTATAATAAATACAAGTCATTTAAAAGAACGATTTGTCTTTAATATAGCTATCTAATGAAGATATATTATGTCTCTGTTAATGGTGTTTAACCTGCTCCCAACCGAGCACCCGTTCCAGATTAGGCAGTGTGATGCACAATCTCAGTTTATTACAGGACCGACATTAATCTTACCATCGCAACATTATTTGTTATGCTACGTCATTGATTTTTCCCTCACATTAAAATTGTACATGCCATGGATGTAAACATAGTCACTGTATTGATTTAGGATGTGCAATTCTGCTCCCAACCGAGCACCCGCTCCAGATTAGGCAGTGTGATGCACAATCTCAGTTTATTACAGGACCGACATTAATCTTACCATCGCAACATTATTTGTTATGCTACGTCATTGATTTTTCCCTCACATTAAAATTGTACATGCCATGGATGTAAACATAGTCACTGTATTGATTTAGGATGTGCAATTGACAGAATCACGTATTCGGTGGTCAATGCAGCGACACGAACGGAGAAGGAGACGAGAGGTGCAGGCTACACGACGGCAAACGGTAAAATTCAACACTTATGTGACTTATGTGACCCAACTGGGTATGACATTATAATGCATTACACCAGACACTCATTGTTGGTGGGCGCAGTGATGTATATAGAGGATATTCCATCGTAGATTTTGAATAGCAGGAAATAATACACACATTGTGTGTGTCAGCTTCAGCGTAAGCAACGGGTGAGCGCAGCGAACGAGTTGCTTGCACGGACGCCGACGGACATGAGTGTATTTCCCGCTATTCAAAATGTACGATGTAATTTCCTATTTATTACACTTCCACGGCGGATATGCATGCAAATTTAGTCTATTTTTTAGTCAATTGTGATGTGCGCATGAATAGTTATACATTGACGTGTTTTCCCGCGTTTTGACGTTACGTTGTGTGACGCCAAATGTGACGTCATGTAAACTTTTTTAAATCCAAATTACGCAGCTGTTTCTATGAGCCAGATATATTTGAGTGCATGTTTGGAATGTGTGCAATCACATTAACATTCTAGATTAGTCCAACTTTTCAAATCTAACTTTTGTTTGACTGTAATACAAATTAAACAGTTTGCATGGTAGCTCGTGGTTTCCAAGAAAACAGGCGCGCAATTACGGGTGTTCTCCTCACGGTGTATTATTTGTAAGGAGTTGGTTACGGGTTTTCTCTCACAGCGAAACACGTACAAATAATTTGCAAGAGTGTAATAAAGCAATACAAATCTGTAAAATCATCCAAATATCATAATGTTCTTCATACTTAACATGGGCTCTTATATCTTGAACACTTACTGGGGGTTGGGGGAGGGGATGAGTTGAACTATGAACTATAAAAAGAATTTGAAGCTGGGGCATTATATTTTTTTTGTCTCAGTCAGCATTGTTAAAGTAATGTGTTTTTTGTTATTTTTAGGAAAGGGAATCATTTCTAGCTTCACTCGAAGAACCCACCGATGGGCTAAGCATCGCCTTCCGTTTGCGGGATCGGACGCTGCGAAGAAACTTTAAATATGATGCGACACATGAGGTATTCCATTTTATTACATAAACTTGAATTACAAGGTGTAGGATCACATAGTTTCCGAACCCGATTTTCCGACGTAACGTCATCTGTGACGTCATTTTTACAGTAAACTTTCTTTAACATCTTCCTAATAAAAAGTCGGATGTTGATGGTATGTAGCGCACCAAATACGATGACATATATATTATGGGTGCTCTGAAAGTTATTTACAATAACATGCTCTAGTTTTTATTTACATTTACGGTAGCCGAGTTTTCGTCAAAACGACATAATTATGAGATTAAACGAACGGATAAGCTTCGTTTAACGATGCGATTGATTGTTTATACAGGTAAAACAATTCCTAAGTGGTGCAACGACTTTGTGAAAGTCATATTTGAACATGTTATTGGTAATTCTGGTACCATGGTGCAATCCCCTTGTATGTTGACTACCTCGACGGGCGTATATTGTGACCTTCTGCACTTCAGTTTTTGCATGCTGTTAGTATGCAAAAAGTATTCAGCGTCTTACTGGACTTTCCTCTTACATTTTTTCCCGTACATGTGACACTGACATGATACTTTGCCATCTGTTTGAATCTGTGGCACCAGAATTATTGTCGGAAAATATAATCATTTTACTATTTGTATATGGAAGCTGTATGTTTGCTATCTGTCTGTAATATTGATATGATGGACATGGCAATACAATGGCCAATGTATCTGTTTACAGACGTTATACCGATATGTAGAAGCGGTCACATGTGAAGCAGCGGAGACTCTTACATTCCAAGGTCTTCAGCTGAAGCGGGATCTGACCCCCATCACTGAGAGGATAGTCAACCGATCCACGCTGTTTGTGTTGATGGAGGTACCATTATTTTGACCTGAAATAAAAATGTTGCTCTGTTCCATTGTATGGCAGAGCTGTTACACTCCATTTTCATATTACAGTGGAACTCCTCTAAACCGAATCCGCTGGGGACAGACTGAAACGTTCGGGTTAGAGGGGTTTTCGCTTTAGAGGGTTTTTCTAATTCCAGTTCAGGAAATTTAATTTTGGTTCATCAACTCTTTCCAAGTATGTTGTATACCATATAACCATATTGCACGCATACACATCAGTTGCTGTTAATGTTAATGCAATGGAAAGCACTGTATGGTAGCATTTTGCCGAGACTATCAGACGCCTTGAACTAAATTGAGATTTCAGTAAATGTTGTATGAATACAGTCGAAACTTGTCACTGGTCATGCGTTTGTCGGCTAATTATCACACTTGAATGCCAGTTTCCGATACCGTAAACATCAGCTCGAGGAAATGTCATGCTAAATTATAATTAGTTGTAGGCCTATCTCGTCATAGATCTACTGGAAAACCACGTGAGTGGTGATGTAATCACATATACTGATACTGACAAGCAACCCTTTCTTGTTTTGACATAATGACGTTTGTTTTATTCACCTGCTATTCGCAGGAGTACGAGATGGACAGCTCTGATGACGAGGTAGACGAGGTAGACGACAATGACATGGATGGTGCCACCAACCAGGAAGGCCCTGTTGATTCCCCTTTAAGTATGTAGAGCATGATACTTGCGTCTAAAAATGATTGTGGAATTGCATTCACTTCATAAAATGTACTGTTTATTTAACCAGGTGAAGTGATTATCGTGAAATAATGCATAAATCATTAGGTCATTACGCAAAGCAAATGTAGTGACGTAGCGAACCGAGTAGCAGTAGACCCAATGACGAACATTGTTTCAAGATAATCAACTAACCTGGTTCACACCCTTTTCCTACATTTCACACACTTTATTTATAAACAAGATGGCCGCGTAACCATGTCACGCCCCTGAGTCATTTGTTAGTATTACAATAAAACCTCTAAAACTACTTTACGGTTAATTTAAAAGTACAATTGTAATTTGACCTTGGGCATAGAGTGGGGCATGGAAAGAAAATATGGATGATAATAACAGTTTTAAGTGAATCGGAGATGCGGTTGCAGAGATAGTATACGAACAAATCCATAGTATAACCACATTTTAATAAAAACTTTAAGGTAAATTTGAAAGTGATTTGACCCAGACAATGGGCACTGGGGCCGCACGTGTTGGGCATAGAATGAAAATATGGGTGATATTAACACAAATTTTCGGGTTAATTGGCGAAGCGGTTTCAGAGATATAGTGTCCTTACACTTTAACCTAAATCCTAAAGCATAACGGATGTGTATACGTACATACGGACGGATGTACATATGTACGGACGTACGGACGTACAACAATGTGCCGACTATATCCCGTTGTCCGCAAGCGGGCGTGACAAAATATAGCCAACGGATGTTGAACTAAATGATGGAGGTGGGCAATATTGATGTGGTGTTTAACAGCTGCAGTCATTTTATGCCGGGTTAATAACTTAACTGGGCTGAATGAATGTGGTGGGGGATTCCGAAATCAAAACGGATTGTTTCCGGAAATAATATAGCTTCAGCCATGCAGTTCGAATAACTGGCATTATAATGGTCAGGTCACTTTCTCTAGTTCGTATGCTTCTTGCCATTCGGCCACAGTTATGTATATGTGGCTTTGACTGGAGGAACAGGGAACATGTCATTAGTGAACAGTGTAGATCATGATCACAATCCTTAACATCTGTAGTGGAACCTCTCTAAATCCGACACTCTGGAAAATATGGCTGTTTGTCCGGTTTGGAGAGGTTCCACTGTATGTTGTTTATAAGAAGCATTACCAGTGTTTCACTATCTGAATCGCGAATAGTGCCGAATATGATGGTGTATATGCTGAGACTGGTCAGTGTCTACATTGGCCATATTATACATAATTAAATTATCCAGTCATAGTGATTTATAAAACTGGCACTGGCAATTTTACAACCGTAATGTTGCAGCATACGAACAACTCCAGGACAGAAAAAAGAACATCGCGGGTAACCTGCTACCTCCGAAGGTGATTGTGGTGGAGCGTGAGTCCATCGTCCAGGACGTTCTGGATGCATACACCGTAGACCCACATCTGCAACACCACGACGTGATTTTTCAGATACAAGGAGAGCCAGCAGTTGACCTGCGTGGAGTTACCCGGGAGGTGTTTTGCTCATTCTTTAGGCTCTTCCTGGTGTCGTATTTCATTGGAACAAATGAATGTGTCCCTTCCTTTAACCCCAGCCATCTCTTCACCGGAATTTATGCAACTCTTGGCCGTATTATTTCGCATGCCTTCGTGCTGGTGGGCTATTTTCCGACAGCAATCAGCCGTGCGGCTGTATCATTTTTGCTGTCAGGAAACTGCCCATCACATGTCGCGATGTCTTCATTCTTGGATCATTTGCGTGAATCAGACAGACATGTTGTGGACATGTTTCTACAAAATGTAGACTTGTCTGATTCTGATACTGCAAGGCTATTTAACATCGTAAGTTTTTACGATGGTAGAGGCGATCCAAGAAGGAAGAATCGTGTACATGCCATAGAGAACCTGGCTAGCGCCTTCCTATTGGCCAAACCTTCGTTCATCTATGGACAATTGGTGAAGGGGATGAATTGCTATCCCCTGCTATGGGATAACGTGACTGTTGACGTGGTGCAGCATATGTACAACAGCATGCGACCAACAGTGGCTGGTGTGATCAATGTGCTGCATTACGAATATTCCACTGAACCCAATGGTGACATGCATGACCTTGAGATAGTATCCCTCAGAACATCAGAGGAGCGGATTTCTGTGTACCTTGAGAGGTATATTGAGAGCCGCACATCTGATGAGCTTGGGACACTTCTGAAGTTCTGGACGGCAAGCAACACCATTATTGTCCCTGAGCTTAAAGTCGCGTTTAATTCTTTGCAGGGGATAGCTAGGCGTCCGATTGCCAACACTTGCATAGCCCAACTGTCACTAAGTCGTATGTACATTGGTTATGAAGATTTTGTTCATGATTTAAACTCGCATGTTTGCCACTGTGAAGAATTTGACAGTGTTTAAGTATTGTAGATAGGTGGTCTTCTGTCTTTTATACGTTTTGCTGCCGACGAACCTTTAGCTATTAAACATACATGTATTACTTAAATCTAAAAAGTATTATTTGAAATTCCATCAAATATTGATTTTCGGGCAATGGGACTTTAACCCTTACAGTGCTGGCTTAAAATGTGTCGTCTGCTGTTTGTTTTTTATTTTCCATTTTTTTTCTCATATAAAACATGTTTTGACACCTTATAATCATTTTAAATGGTAATGATTCTAAAGTGTTGCCAAAATTGGAAATGATTCTAAAGTTTTGCCAAACCATGTTTTTTTTTATTGAGAAAGAAGAAGAAACTTAAATAGACATCAGACGACAATTTACGTTTCCCGCATTTTAATGGTTAACATGGGTCAAATTGATCTGGCGGGTTTTGAGTCCTGGAGTGTCAAAAAAAAAATAAGTCGACTCAAAAATAAAAACCTGGATCGATTAGCTTTGAAATGATGTAAACTAAGAATAAAATAAAAATTAAATTTTGTAAAATATGTTACACGACACATTTCAAAATTGTTTAACAAATATGTTTAGCCCCCATAATTCCCATAGGAAGATTTTGCAATCAAATCTATAGTTGATGGAATTTCACCAACTAAATTTTTTAGGAGATGGATTTTTTTGTTATTGATAAGTACTTACATTTATATATATATATTTAATGGCCAAATGTTTATCGGCAGCAAATATGTATCTACTGAATGTGAATAATGTATAAACTGCATACACTGTGTCACAACATTATAGCCTGTAGATTTTCACAAAATACATCAGACAGACTAATAAAATAAAGATATTGTGTCAGTTTACTTACATATACATGTACTGTACTTCATATTTAAAATAAAATTCAATTGACAATGCGGGTGGGGCGTACATAGGAGTCTGCTTGTCAGTTTGTATAAAACATGCGAACACATGTTAAATTGATGCAGCATTTGAGAAAAAAATAAAAAAAATCTGCCCTCGCGTCACTTTTTGCAACCCAAAGTACTTGTTGTATGGCTTATTATACTTATGCACATGAATTACATAGCAGAAATTGATTGGGCAGGTGTCCAACTATGTGTTGTAATTGTGAAAATCTATGTAGAATTATATGGGACAGCCGGTGTATAAGGAATAACAAACATGTGCTGTTGTGTTTACTGTGGTTAAACATTAGTTGGTCCACAGGACTTCTCGCAAATAGACGAACTGTTTGGAATGCCACAGTAATGCAACGGCATTTAGTATTTTTTACTTATATTTACATTGCATTTTTTAAAACAAAATATTGAGTATAATCTCAAAAATAAACTAATGTGCATATGTATCCGCGTGGAAGTGTAATAAATAGGATATTCCATTGTACATGTTTGAATAGCGGAAATTAATAGACTCGTGTCCGTCGGCGACCGTGCAAGCCAACTCCACTCATTGCGTTACGAAGGAAGCCGACGCCACACTCGTGTATTATTTCCCGCCTATTCAAAATGGAGGATGGGAATATCCTCTATCTATTGCACACTACCCAGTGAGTTACCAAGATTTCTGAAAGAAATATAACTGATATTTGATTTAGAGGAATATTTCTTCTAGAAATTCGCAGATGTTGTTAACGCTTATCATTTTTTAGAATGTGATATTTCTGGTATCTTCATATAGCACACAAGCATTATTAACTATATTAACGATCATCCTTCACCTTAAATACAATTACCCTCGCTACTGAGTACGTCCGACCGTCTGTCTGTTTATTTTTTTTTAAAGTTTTTGTAGTTTCTCAATTCACATATAATTTCTGTTCGCTTTCAGCTAATATCTTCATATTGCACATGCATTACTTAGTACGATACATCCTTCCAAAATTAAAATTATATAACTACCCTCGCCACTGATCGTCCGTCCGTCTGTCTGTTTCTTGTTTCGAATGTTTTTGTAAGGGTTTCTCAAATCACCTATAAATTCTAATACTGCACACATGCCATACTTGAATAACGATACATCCCATAACCTTCCACACTAATACAACTACCTTCGATGCTGATCGTACGTCCGTCCGACTGTCTGTCTGCTTATTTACAAATCACGTATAGGGGAGGGCCCTAGTGCGTCGACATACAAACATTTTAATAGTTACTACATGTATTTACTACAGTTTTTGTTCATGACCAACATTTGCATAGCATGCTACGTAAATTTGACGATACACTACCACAGACTCGAGGCAAATTTATCCATACGTAAATTTGCATACCTATGCAAATGCGTTCATGAACGTTTATTTGCATACGCGAGTACTTATACGTTAGTGTGTGTAAATCGGGTATCATTAACAGGGCTTATATTTAGACGGGTTTCCACTGTAATATTCGTATTAGGGAGCAGCCAGAAAAGCGCTACCCTACCGTTTATATCCGATTATAATTGCAAGTATTAAACTTATTTGGATTGGCCAGTGTGAAGATTATTTTACATAGCCCGATGTATATTTACAAACTATTGTGTTCAGCTGCAACATGCTTTGAAGACAGAACAAGGAACACAACAACAATATGGCAATGTTTTGTGTATAGTAACACGTCATTGCAACGTTATTGACGTCATTAAAGTATTCACGAGATTTGTGTGAACTACTGCTGGTAGAGTGGTGTAATTCATGGTTATATTTATATAAACTACTGGGTGAAATGTAAGAACGTGTTACAATAAATAATAAAGAATCAGGGGCGGATCTGGAGGAGGGGCTTTCGGGGTTGCACCCCCACCCCCGTTTCAGCCACGGTGTTTACATAGTCACAGTTTACCACCAGTTGGAGTCTGAATTTAATGCCGTAAAACACAAGAAAAGTGAATTTCGAAGAGCTCAAAAAATAGGACAACCGCATAGTTGCGAACGATAACTCTTGTAAATTACTCCCGTACCGTTACCGTCCGTAGCTAGCTACGGACGATAAGT
Organism: Conchocele bisecta; assembly: GCA_029237695.1. Taxonomy (NCBI): domain Eukaryota; kingdom Metazoa; phylum Mollusca; class Bivalvia; order Lucinida; family Thyasiridae; genus Conchocele; species Conchocele bisecta. The sequence goes on from CM055270.1 coordinate 107,944,339, forward strand.
GGGGGTAGATTGCAATAGTTTACCTTTGTAACCAGACAACCCACCGCCCTGTTCCCAAAATGCTTGATCCGCCCCTAAAGAATGGGACATGTGCACGCTATCGAACACATGTTTACTTAGTGATCACTACATTTACTGTATGTGTGTACAGTGCAACTTCTACAACAGACACCCATGGGAAGACGCAAAACTGGCTGTTGTTGAGAGGTGGCTGTTGTAGGGTGGTTAAGTAAGTTATTCAAGGTTAATGTAGGTCAATGTCAGATATGTCAGGGGTTATTGATGTACATCACTAGGAGATGAAGTTTTGCAAGTATTTCGTTGCTGTCTAGGCCCAGGAGTAATTCCATATACAATGCTTGACAAAACAACTTAACCCAAGGGGAAATAACTAAGTAATCCAAGGGTAAAAGGAGGTCAAGGTAATATATAGGTCAGGGGTTATTGATGTACATCACTAGGAGATGAGTTGTCCAAGTATGGTTGCTGTTAATGCCCAGGAGTATTCCATATACATGCTTGGACTTAAACCTTAACCAATTTTAGAACAAACTTTAACCAAGGGGAATAAAGTAAGTAATTCAAGAGGAAATGTAGGTGAAGGTAAAATATAGGTCAGGGGTTATTGATGTACATCCCTATGAGAAGGAGTTATCCAAGTATGGTGTCTGTATGCACAATAGTATTCCATGTACAAGCTTGATTAAAAACCTTCACCAATGTTTGTCTAAAAACCTTAACAATGGGAATTTAACTAAGTAATTCAATGGTTAAATGTAGGTCAAGGTCATATAGGTCTTGTTGTTGATGTATTCACTAGGAGATGAAGTTGTCCAAGTATTGGTTGGTGTAGGGCCAGGAGTATTTCCATCTACAAGCTTGACTAAAAAACCAAAATTAACCAAGGGAAATTAACTAATTAATCAAGAGGGAAATGTGGTCAAGGTAAAATCGGGGGGTGGGGGGTTATTGATGTACTTATTCCTTATGAGAAAAGGTTGTCCACGTATGGTATGTATGCACAATGGTATTCCATGTACAAGTTTGACTAAAAAAAAAAATAACCTTTTAACCAAGGGGAATTAACTAAGTAATTCAAGGTTAAATGTAGGTCAAGGTCAATATTGGTCAGCTGTTGTTGATGTACATCACTAGGAGATGAAGTTGCCCAGTATAGTGGGCATAGGGGGGGGGGGGGGCGCCGCAGGAGTATTCCATATACAAGCTTGACTACAAATCTTAACCAAAGCGTAACGGTGACGCCGACGCCGACAGCCGACGCCGACGCCGACGCCGGGGTGACTACATAAGTTCTAACTATTCTTCGAATAGTCGAGCTAAAAAAACCTTGAACGTTGATAAATAAACATTGGTCTCACTCACTGTTTTGGATGCATGTCTGTGGACACACCAGAATCCCCAGCGGGATTGTGGTGTGCACATCGGCAATGCACACGGAATAATGTCTAGTACAGCATTATGATAATTGTTTTGAATAGAAACCGTGAAGTTGACAAATAGCATTTGGTCACCACACATTTTGTTTTGGATGCATGTTCTGTGGACAACAACCTATAATCATGAAGCGGGATTGTTGGTGTGCCACATTGACATGCACACGGAACAATGTATAGTCTTGCATTATGATAATTGCTTGAATAGAAACCATGAAGGTTGATATAAAAAACATCGGTCACCACTCTGTTTTTGGATGCATGTATGTGGACACACCAGAATCCCCAAGCGGGGATTGTGGTGTGCACAATCGGCATGCAACAGTATAATACTAGTACTGCATTATGATAATTGCTTGAATAGAAACGACCCCAATAACTTCTGGATATATCAAATTGGACATGGACAGTGTTACATATGGTTCATATTCTCTCACTCGGTGTGGGGGTTAGTGGTCGCAATTTGAACCGTTTTTACTATAAACGGTTTGAATGGCTTGTCGCGGCATACAGCTGGGTGAGCAAGATGAAAATAGTATGTGAAATGTAATGATGACAGAAAATAGTTTATAATGCAGTGGACTAGTAACAAACTGATTGTGAAATGATTTGGCCTAATCATATATCTTGGCTAAAACATGTCTAGTGAGTATACCAAATTTCCATGACACCATTATAAATGTTTGGTTATATGGCTATACTGTGCTTCTTGCTATTTAATGCCAATACACGAATTTAATTGAATTAAACCATTACGCTTGTGATGTCCCACTTATACACATTGATATGAGCTACATGTTTTGTCAGTTATAATAAATAAAACTGCATGTGGGAAACTGTCATGGTATAATATTAAGCCTTATATAGCTCTAAACAACATTAGAATCTGGAGCTTACGCTTGCGACACAAAATTTAAAATAAATTTATTTTATATGACGCTCAGTCACGGAAAACTATTACTGAAAGGAATATAAAAATATTGACTGCAAACGGCATTGCGAAAACATAATTAATTCTGGCTGTAACTGGAGAAACACGGGGGCTTTTGGGTTTTGTGCGACCAGTTTTTATTCCAGATCAGCCTGTGCATCCCGCACAGTCTGATCAGGATCTACACTGTTCGCCCATTCCACCCCCAATGAAAAAACACTTATGTTCATTGCTAACAAGGAATATAGATAAGGTATCAAGTTCAGGACTGGTGAGTACTTGATCAGGAGCTACACGGTCACAAACCCATAAGCCATATTTCTCCAGTCACATACGTACATATTAAAATCCGTCTGTGTTTATGTACCGTTGTTCTGTAGTTACGTATACCTGCATGCTCTTGAGAATCATTTCCGCTGCCTCGGTCAACGATCGATGGTAAATTATGCTATCGAGTCATCGATTATACCAGGAATTTGTTTCTATGCAACCGCGACATGGCAGCATTTCCGTGTTGCTGATATATAGGGTCTGACGACGATGTCTGTAGAATACAATGTGATTGTGACCAGCACCTTGGGGCTTATATGATGTGTGACTAGTGTAGCTCTTGATTAAATAATACAATGTGCATGTACACTCCTGTAGTCTGATAATATCTAGCATCCTGAGGCCCGTTTCACTAAACTCCGTACTACTAAAATGTTCATAAGTGCAATTTTAGGATCGTCTTAATATTTCAATTGATGAATTTACATGTATTGAGGATAGGCTGCATATGCAGCCTACAATGGGGTCAGCGTGTAAGTGCACACACGAACGAACACGACAGGTTGGAACCAGCCTGTCGTGTTCGTTCGTGTGTGCACTTACACGCTGACCTCACTGTAAGCTCAATACATGTAAATCCAATATGTTTGTTTCAAGAAAACGTTGTTAATATGAAATTTACAGTCTACCATAAGTTTGCATTTACGAACCATTTTAGTCGAACGAAGTTTAGTGAAACGTACCCCTGCTTGCTAGAAGCATGACTGGTTTTGCGTTAAGGGGGTTAATGGAATTGCGAAGAGTGCAGAACATACTAACGGATTGTGCCATTTGATCAGGTGATTTCACCCGTCACAAAATCCCATACGTAGGGATGCGTCCTGGTACAATGCTAAATATTGCATTTCTTAATTAGGAGATATACGTTCTAATCGGGAGATAGTAAGTCCCTAATTTAGGAGATAATAACTTATACTTTCTCCCAATTAGGAGGTACTATCCTAATTAGACCTTATATCTCCTAATTTGGGAGATAAATATATTTTAAATTGGCACCAGGACGCTTCCACAACATCGCCCAATGTATCCAGTCACAGTTATAAATAGGAGATTATATATCATCTTACCGTCCCTTGCTATGGGTTTTTTGTGATGTTTGCGCTGTGGCAAATTGTCCGACGCCACGTCGTATATTCCCTATATATACAAAATTACCACCTGCGCCTAATATTGCCATTATTTGTCAATTTATTTTATTTGAGAATACATGTACTTTTATCTTGAGCTTGAATGCCCCTAGATATTCAGATACGTTGACACCTGAGCAAATTTAGCTGCGTATTGAGTAAACATGAACACGGCTGTTTGAATATATCGACGTCTATAACAATACACTTTGCGGAAGTTCGATGCACATCGATGCTTATATAGAGAATAGTAGGTTAGTGCCGTGAATGGGGACAAATATCTGGCAAGGCTTAGGAAACGGGATGGGCGAGGCTCTGCCTAGCACATCCCGTTTCCGTGCCGCGCCAGATATTTGTTCCCATTCACTGTACTGACCTACCATTACATTTATCCCGTCAACACCTACAAATAACTTTAAAATGCAATAAAAATAACCCCAGCCACAGCACACATGCATACGTAGTGATTATGTCGTATTGACAGGATATCAAACATGTTTCACGGTACCGTATTTCACGGCACATACGCACTGTGTTGACGGGATAAAAAACGATGTTCTTAAACTATTACTTGGTACTTATCTTTGGATAAGTTAGCTAATTAGAGCCAGCAATGAAAACCCTCTCCCACCTGGGGGTTTTGCAGACATATATTTTTGAGAAACGACATTCGATTATGCCGTATGTCTGCGATCTGTAACCAGTGGATGAATGTTTGGCACCGTTTTGGAGTATACCATCCTCGGACTTTTCACAATTGTGAAAAATCGCAATGAAATTAGACTATTTTTTATCATTTGAAACAACTGAGTATGCCATTTTTTTTACGTTTTCTGATTTTTTGTTATTTATAACTATACAATGGATAATAAAGTTCAAATTTAAATAAGATATAATTCAGATGAGAATCTTGCTATATTTTTTACCCCACCCACCTGGATTTCAATGGCAAAACTTTTCTACCTAAATAACTCCATACAATATGGTACTTGTGTAATTTCTCTGTGGCAGTGGTACATAGTATTGCTCATTACATGTTCATTGCAATATATGCGATTATCTGATGTCTGCAGTCATGATACAATGCTAAAAAACAAACAAAGTATTTTTCACCATTCCCCACCCACACATTTTACAACAGGAATTGTACATGTATGCATTTCACAAACATTGCACACGAGCTGCGTCAATACAGAAAACAACACCCGGAATTGTGGCAAAGATGTGATAAATAATTGTCCGCAGGCACGAGCGATAAAATCCGCTCGCTAAAAGCTCGTGTAGTATCTCCTCGTACATGCGAACCGTGATGTAACTTATACTTATATCTGTAATATCATCTGCAACTGTCACCTGTGTTTGGCATTACACTACCCACATATTGGTTTTGTCAAATTACAAGTATTACTTTTTATCTGTGAGTGCAAGCCCATTATTGTCAACTTACAATAATACACCGTGAAGAGAACCACCGTGTAGAGCCGACTATTTTTCATCGACGAATATCGTTCAAGTGTATAATTAAGCCGGGGAAAATATCGTAGCCATTTCTGATGCCGTTTCACATTCACTGTACGTCGTTCAACAACTTATACACTTTTTAAGAAACTTCACTACCGGTGAACATTAGTCGTCGACAATAGTCGTTGATGTTAGAGCCGACTATTGTTCATCGACGACTATCGTTCACGTGTTTGTAATTGGCTAAGTTATTTTCCCAGGTTGAATCACACACGTGAACGATAGTCGTCATGGTGTATTCGTGTTTTCGATTACGGAGCATGTTATTATGTTAAACTGCTATGCGGTCCTGTTAGAATAACTTGTGAACTTATCTAGGAGGTATATTATTATGTTAAACTGCCATGTTGTCAGAGTAACGTGTGAACTTCTGTACGGGGCGTGATATTGTCAGAGTAACGTGTGAACTTATGTACGGGGCGTGTTCTGTACGGGGCGTGATATAATGTTAAACTGCTATGTTATCAGAGTCACGTGTGAACTTCTGTACGGGGCGTGATATAATGTTAAACTGCTATGTTATCAGAGTAACGTGTGAACTTCTGTACGGGGCGTGATATAATGTTAAACTGCTATGTTGTCAGAGTAACGTGTGAACTTCTGTACGGGGCGTGCTATAATGTTAAACTGCTATGTTGTCAGTAGTAACGTGTGAAATTCTGTAACGGGGCGTGCTATATATGTTAAACTGCTATGTTGTCAGAGTAACGTGTGAACTTCTGTACGGGGCGTGTTATAATGTTAAATGCTATGTTGTCAGAGTAACGTGTGAACTTCTGTACGGGGGCTGACATAATGTTAAACTGCTATGTTTAGTCAGAGTAACGTGTGAACTTCTGTACGGGGCGTGCTATAATGTTAAACTGCTATGTTGTCAGAGTAACGTGTGAACTTCTGTACGGGGCGTGCTATAATGTTAAACTGCTATGTTGTCAGAGTAACGTGTGAACTTCTGTACGGGGCGTGCTATAATGTTAAACTGCTATGTTGTCAGAGTAACGTAGTGAACTTATGTACGGGGCGCGTATAATGTTAAACTGCTATGTTGTCAGAGTAACGTGTGAACTTCTGTACGGGGGCGTGCTATAATGTTAAAAAAAACTGCTATGTTGTCAGAGTAACGTTAGTGAACATCTGTACGGGGCGTGATATAATGTTAAACTGCTATGTTGTCAGAGTAACGTGTGAACATCTGTACGGGGCGTGATATAATGTTAAACTGCTTTGTTGCAGAGTAACGTGCGAACTTTCTGTACGGGGCGTGATATAATGTTAAACTGCTATGTTGTCAGAGTATAACGTGAGTGAACATCTGTACGGGGTTCGTGATATAATGTGAAAAAACTGCTATGTTGTCAGAGTAACGTTTTGTGAACATCTGTAGGGGGGCGGGGGTGCTATAATGTTAAACTGCTATGTTGTCAGAGTATTGTGTGACATCTGTACGGGGGCGTGATATAATGTTAAAACTGCTATGTTATCAGAGTAACGTGTGAACTTCTGTTACGGGGCGTGATTATAATGTTAAACTGCTATGTTGTCAGTGTAACGTGTGAACTTCTGTACGGGCGTGCATATACTGTTTTTAAATGCTTGTTGTCAGAGTAACGTTTTGTGAACTTCTGTTACGTGGGGGGCGTGCTTATAATGTTAAACTGCTATGTTGTCAGAGTAACGTGTGAAACTTATGTACGGGGCGTGCTTATAATGTTAAACTGCTATGTTGTCAGAGTAACGTGTGAACTGTACTTGGGGCGTGCTATAATGTTAAACTGCTATGTTGTCAGAGTAACGTGTGAACATCTGTACGGCGCGTGATATAATGTTAAACTGCTATGTTGTCAGAGTAACGTGCGAACTTCTGTACGGGGCGTGCTATAATGTTAAACTGCTATGTTGTCAGAGTAACGTGTGAACTTCTGTACGGGGCGTGATATAATGTAAAACTGCTATGTTGTCAGAGTAACGTGTGACACTTCTGTACCGGGGCGTGATATAATGTTAAACTGCTATGTTGTCAGAGTAAACGTGTGAACTTCTGTACGGGGCGTGCTATAATGTTAAAACTGCTACCAGTATGCTCCTTAGACAAAGTTCACACGTTTCTCTGACAAGACAACATCGAAATTAACAACAAGAGACAGCTACTGTCTGTTTCGCGAAAAATGCCAAATTTTACGGCTTATTATTTAAACAATGAAAAAAAACAATATTGTTTTCCATAATATTAAATTAAAGCAAAATTTAAAGAATGAGCCTTCTTTTTATTTTTTATTTCATTAAATTTGGTCCAATATTGATTTTATTAAGTAAAAAAATAATTTGTCTATAAATTTAAAACATGGGGTGGGGGGGGGGGGGAAATGAGTGGTGGAGGAGATAGGGGAGGAGTCAAGAAAACAAAAACAATTGGAAATTGACTCCGAAACTTGGCTAGATAGCTTGAAAATGATTTGTTTCACTAAAGAAAACAAAAGTTAAATTTTGAAAATATGTATTTCTGAAATTCAAAAAATTGCCCCATGTTAAATCCCCATATACATCTTCATATGTGAAGATGTCTATGGGGAGGGGTTTTAACATGGGGAAATTGTTTTATTCGCAATCAAATCAATATTTGACCTAATTTCACGAATTAAAAAGAAGGCACATTCTTAAATTTTATTATATTTAATATTATCGAAAACAAAATGTTTTGGGAATTGTTTATATGGCTTAAAATTGGGCAGGTTCGTGAAAACATACAGTTGGGTGTTCATATACAATGTACATCATTACTGCTATTTATTATTTATTGAATATCTAATGTGACGTACTTTTGCCCATCAATATTTTCCTCTCCACTATATTTTATTGGATAACATTCCTTAAACTATTTTTTTATAGCGGAAAAAAATGAGGGTCGAAAATGAAAAATAATTGGAAAATTGGCCTCCGAAACCTGGCTAGATGTGTGGAAATGGATGAACGAAAGAAAACAAAAAGTTAGATTTCGAAAATCGGTCTGATTTAACTATTATTTTAAATCGATTTTAGACCCCATGCTTTAAATTTTCCATTGGAATTTTTTTAGGTTGAGCGTGGACTTTTGTGGTATTGATCAAAAAAAATATTACTTTTAGTCATTTTTGATATGTAAATGTGTTTAATAGGCCAATCAGTTCATCGTCAGTTAAAAATGTGAAAACAGCCAGGACTAGTGGATTTAAAATGTATTTATGCACGTATACAATGTAACCTCACATAGTGTGTTTATAAACAGTGTAATTGAATAGTCAGAACATGAACTTGTCAAAATCCATTTCAGTAGCATATTTCACTAACCATTTGAATGTATACCTGTCTAGCAAAGTATACTTTTCAGGGGAAATTTTCAATTTAGGATAAAATTTTATTACATTATCACAGCCATTTTGGCTTTTGATAATGTATACATTCAGTATTGATTCTACTACTTTTAATATGAAGAAAGAAATGTTGCAGTGGTTAGTTCTATATGAAATAATGCATTTGGGAAAAATACATGATTACTCCCTCAAAGTATATTTGTAGATACGTATGCTTTGCAATTTAACGTTGACTGGGATATAAACACGATATGGTTACCGGAATACGGCCATGCATTGTGTAATGAACGTATTCTGCAATATGTGCACAATAAAGAAAATATCCGCGTACATTGAACACGCATAATTAATATTTAGCTTATTTTTGATAATTTTTTGTTTTGCTTCTGCATTTTTTTACCACAGCAATGTTATTGGGGACTTGAGGAACGCTGTGATATATCACAGGCATATCATGTTTGTCCGCATGTTACGAGCGATAATCCGCCTCACTAGAGCTCGCAGAATATGTCCTCGTTACAAGTGGCCGAATCAGTGATTCTAGCCCAATCAGTCTACACATTTGTGCTATTTGATCAAGGGGATTACGTTGTCGCAATTCAATTTATTATTGTCACGTACTAGCAGAATTTGATCATTTATCGACCGAATTACTACAAATTGTGGTGAGATCTGTACTGGTCATCATACATGTAATGTACATGTAATACATGCATTTATCATCAGCGACCCACGCGAGTAGCGAGAATCAGATTGGTGCAGCCTGGATATATACATGTATTTTTACTTAAAGGGTGTTGTTAATCCAATGGGAAATTTAAAAAAGACTCGAATTAGGCAAGACAACACATTCCAATAAAACACGCTTTAATTCGAGAGGTATGCATTTAAAGACGGCCGTTTTATGTTTTCGTCTCCAGGGACTATTCCACACAAGTTCCCACTCCACTGCCCCTCTACGCAGAAAGGAATAGATGCAGGTTGACAGTTCAATCGTTGGCATTCATTTTGCGGGTGATTTTCGGACATCTTGGTTGGGGCTATCGAATGGATAAATGGATATGATGATAAACAAACACACCGAATCTCACTTGTAAATCGGGTTGCGTGGGACAATCTGGGTCAGTAGCTGGCGTATAGACGAAAATATGTTAACAGAAAGACTCACGGAAGACATGACTAAAGTGTAATAAATGTTGAACATTGTTACAAATGAAAACATATATTCTTACCTGGCGAATCTCAATGTTTCTGTTTACATTAGTGCACGGCAGTAATATTCCCGAGGGGTGTTCAGTAATCGTAAGAAAGTGCTTTAATCGATGCTCTTGGTTGAAGTTGGTATGTGTTCACATCACTCAGTAACCATTTATTCATACATGTAATACACACTTTGATATAGTTTTCATAACTGTGGCTGTGGATAGCGATGGCTTACAAATAGTGATAGTATGTATTCAGATCAATAGTCTGTATTCAGCAATAGCATAAACTAAATTTTTTAGTCATCAGTTGCACACAGAACTACTTTCGCAGCGCTAGGTTTTTATTTTCCAGTTAATAATATATTATTTCGTATCAACCCCGATCACGGGTTTACGCATAAAAATTTAGTCTAACAACTTAGCTTGTTTTCAGTAGGTATAAGGGTGCGAGATTAACACCCATACTACGATATTTTGCGATTCGGAACTCCATGGTTCGGTGTACGAATACAATTTTCTAGTTTCGGCTTCCATTCTCAACACACACACACACACACACCGCACACACGCGCACACAACACACACACACACACACACACCAAAACCATAGGGATATTATATTAAACCCCAAAGGGAGACCGAAACGCCAGCTTGTACGTATAACAATTGTGATCATTTACGACAACATCTGTCAGCGATTCAAGGACGCCAGAATCTACATAAAACCTCAAATACGTATTATTAGAGCTAGTCTTAAATAAGTAGCACAATACATAGGTGTACGTGATAAACACAATATTACCGAGTTAAAACGGTTTCAAGACAATCTACACCCGGATAACTCATCGGAGTGCGGGACACCTACGTGAGCGTGAGTTTCACCATTTTCACGGCCGATTGTGACTACATGTGTACATGTACAAAGGCCAACGTATCCATTCTGTTGCGCTCCATCATTTTCACTCAATCGTCTCCTGTATGGCGGCAAAGACAAAACAAGGACGAGTCTGATATAGTAGCATTAACCAAAGTTTCTCCATCGACTTAGAGTTCTGCTCCTAGAGCTTGGTGGCCAGTGTTCGTGAAATGCCATAGGCACTTTGTGGTATCTAAGGACAAAACGCTGTTTAAATCATACCCATTTTTACTCTGATATTAAATATCTATAAGCATGACACTCGCCATTTTCAATCAAGAAGTGGGTAACTAGTGTACCTTGGGCCCCGGCTCGCAAATTTCAGGAATGTATAAGCGTGAAGGCCGGGACCCTGCTGGATCCCGGTCTTCGCGCCCTTTACAATTACTGAATTAGCGAGGCGGGCCAAGTAATAATCACTTCATTTGGTTGGAAAAGGTTAGCGAGTGTCTACCTTCTAGATACTTAATATCAGAATACATTTGGTATGATTTATAAGAGGCTTTTTTCGTTCATACCACCAAAGTGCCTGTGGTTGAAATGCAGCAAGTGATAGCTGTGTAGTTGTGTATTGCGGTGAATTGCAATTTATATATCTGAAAATGATGGTTGATTGTGAAAATTATAGAAATGTTTTCATATTTGCAACTGTAAGCTTTAAATGTTATTTTCTGCTACTAAGTTGCACAACTCACTTGCCAACACAGTTACGGTCTGTTAGGTGTGCTTGTCTCCCCGTATGTGATGTGTGGCTGTGTGACTGGACGAAAAGCCGCTTTGTGTGACTTTTGGGACCAGTTGATCATATAGCTTTTCATCAAAATTGCAAAGTATACTTATTTTGCTAAGTAACTTTGAGGGAGAAGTTTATAAATTTAGGATTTTTTTTTATTTAAATTTGCATTATGCTGATTTATGACATTATCTTATAATGTATAAATTCAGTATAATTATTCTGCATACTTTTAATCAAATATATGCAGTCGTTAAGTTCTATATTATAATAATGCATTTCGGGAAAAATAAATGATTACTCCTCAAAAGTTCACTTAGCAAGATAAGTATGCTTAGTTAAGTTGGTTTTAAATCGGGCTACAGAATCTACAACACTACGCCTGCGCTAATCTTAACAATATGTTGCTTTTCATAGTATTTTCATTCCACAGGTATTTCGGAGGAGACTTGAAACCGAGTGGGTCCATCCTCAAAAAAAATAATATGACATTATAAGCGGCGTGGGGGGCGTTAGACCAATGACGTTTGTCAATTTATTTTATTCAACTACTTGAATATTGCGTTCAAATCAAGCATTCCCGTCCCAAAAATGACATTAGCGGTTGATAGGGCGTTACACCAATTTCAGTGTTTGTCAATTTATTAGTAACTACTTGTATATTGCGTTTCAATCAAGGCAGTTTGATTGGCTGAGCCTGAGCCAAGACAATCAATGTGCTTGATTACGGTTGCATTGTCAATTGATGTGCAGAATACGGTGTGAACATTTGGAAGATTAACACCGACGGTTGTGTACCGTAGTGCATTTTTGTTCTGTTTGTTAAGTTCTCTGTTCTATCGGTTTGTGGCAGGACACGGTGTTGAATGGGATCTGAGTAGATCCAGATCAGACTGCGCATGCGCAGTCTGATCTGGATATACTCGATAGCTATACCTATAAGCCGGTTTCTCCAGTTTAAGCGAGATTTAGTGATGAACTTCTACTACTTATACTACTGTGTTGTTTCGTTTCAAGTTCGAATGTTGAATGAAATTTCACGACATTCTACATAAGGTAACTGTACGTTGATTGATAAGATTGGGGTGGATGTTTATTTTTATATGTGGTTGTATCACGATAACAAGAAATTATAGATGTATCAAATTTAAGTATTAATATACTTTTTATTTCGTGAAATTGGTTCATCTATTGATTTGAGTATGAACATTTTGTCTATGGGAATATAACAAAGGAAGAGCATGGGAGAGAAGTACAAAATCGAAATATAATTTTAACTCTGAAAACTTGTTTGAGAGCTCGGAAATGACCTATTTAGAAAAAGGAAAGTTAAAATTTTGAAAATCGCTCCACTATTCTGAAATTAGAACAAATATTCAATGTTAAATTCCCATATTTGAAGATGCATAGGGGATTTAACATATGGATTTGTATCGTCGCAATGGACATCATTATTGAACAAATTTCATTAATTTAAAACGCTCAATCATTAAATTTTGATCAATTTAATAATTATTGAACATAATAATTTGTGTTTGCATTGTTTTTAAAACGTTTAAAGTCGTAAAAAGTTGGGCAAGTTTTGTGAAACAGACTGTATGTTCATTACTTGTATGTATTGTAGTATTAACATTCCCATGTAAGAAACCTTGCAAGCGGAAATTAATTTATCAGAGGGATGGAAAAATATTTGCACATACATCATTTACAAGTAATCACGTTGCCGTGTTTCACTAAATTGTTCGTAGTGCACAATTATGATAGTCTGTAAATTTTCATATTAAACAATGTTTTTCTTGTAAAAATCAATTATTGGAATTTACATTTATGAGCATTCGGCTGCATATTGCAGCTATACTCAATAAATATGTAATTCACAATTGAAAATTTCCAGACCTCATCATTTTTGCACTTACGAACATCTTAGTCATACGATGTTAGTGATAACGGGCCCCAGTTGTTTACACAAGCACAGCGAAGATTATGAGTATATGTTCAAGAAAATTGTACTTGACGATTTTAGCATTTACAAGGTACTAGTCAATGATTAATTAGTGTAATGTAAACTGGCAGTTCTGCGTGAATGCCAAATTCTAGAACGGACTTTTACTACACAAACATGTTTATCTATTCATTATGACCAGCATGAGAAAACACTGAGTATTGTCTTTGTTAAACAGAGTATGCATGTACATGAAACCCACTCTAAACCGGACCACCTGGTATGTCCCATGGTTGTCCGGCTTAGCAGAGGTAGCACTGTAAATCAGGCATTTGGGATAGAGAGAGTAGAGATCATTCTGAGCCATTGCTGTGTGTTTTGCGATCACGGAGCACACATTATACATGAGAAACTGACCTAAGAAACTCACCAAATATCACAAGTGTGTTGTGGTGTCGGAAATAGTGAGGCTGGCACTGTTCCGCGACGTTCTGGTCTTTATCAGAACAGAAACAGAACAGAACAAATCGGTTATTTTCGCAATAGAGGTTTCAGTCCACATGCAGTTGGAATAAGGAAAAACAAACAAGGCATGTATGATATGTACTAAGCATGGTGGACGTCTATAATGCTCATGTAGGCAGGCCGATGCGCACACGAGATGGGGTCCACAGACTACGAAAATTAATTAACCTATTAATAATTGATAATCAATGAGAAATTTTCAAACAATGATCAATTTACTCGTCTGGCATTTGTGAATGCGGGGTTATTCTTTTATTATAATAATAATAATCCGACCCAACTTTAAAACCTGGTTTTTTTTTTTTTATTCGGTGCACGTGATCAGTGGTGATACAGTCCGGGCTGCACAGATATCTGTCCAGAGCTGGATCAGCACAGGCCACGAATGCCACGGGAATGTTTTTTTTCATTTCTTTTTAAATGAACAAATTCCAAGCATATAGCTCCATTTAATAGAAATTCAAGTATAAATAATCACGAGCCCCATGTCCTAGTGGTACACAATACCCGCCCGAGAAAGCTTTGTCAACTATATATGTAGGGTGAACAAGTGGCAAGGTGAAACCAGATGTAGATAGATATATATTTACTATAAGATAGCATATGTCTTCCTAATACAGCTTTACAGTTTAGAGAACATTAATAAGGTAACCTTTATTATCAAAAAAGATTTATAGTTAGTGATAGGACCCACAGTGTGAGCTGTGCAAAGAAAGAAATTGGGAAGCACAAAATTGGAAAAGCGCGAAATTCCACACTCAAAATAAATTTACGCAGTAGGTCTATTTCGACCAATCGAGGGTCCACTAGTGTGGATTTGCCATTCAATGACCAGAGCCGACACGTGGTGTGTGTTCTTGCTGCTGATGGTTCACAAGTTCCACTATAATAGTAATATGTATGTACACATACCATAGTTAGCCATATGTATTGTCCTGGTCAGGTGATAGAATTTCACATTTGTTACATATGATTCACACAGTGATGATGGTCGAGCGTTTGTCCTTGGGCCTTAGTAATATATTATAATAGTTTGTATTTATCGCAAGGACCCGTACTATACACTCATTTGTCATAGTATATAGGCCTTGTTTAATTTGGATGCAACAACATCTAAGCTTTGATTAAACATTGTCAATAACTTTATCAATTAGCAAATGTTTTAGGCAAAAATAATTGTTCAATCACATAGAGGGAATGATCAAAAATAATATATATCTATTCTGTCCTTACATTCTTCCTCTATATTTTTCAGATGTAGCAATGGCAAAGCATTTCTTGGTGTATATCAACATGTAAGAAGTGGGCTTCTTAGTCCATCAACAGTCTACTTCAGTCAGTGCCTACGCTATTTATTTATGGTGTGCTGAAACAATGCCGATGTTTTCAAACATCCATCAACACTGTTGCTGGCGTCACTACAACAGTATGTTCACGTTTCTGTGCCGTGACGAACATTTGGTTAATCACATTACGTCTATAATTTATTTTATTGTCCAGGTATTTTTGGCATCATTAACAAAAATTTGCCCCTCCCTAATTTTTCCTATGGGAATTTACCATTGGGGGCCTTAAAGTTCGATGTTTGAATATATTTTGTATGTGTGGGCCCGATTTTTCAAAAATCTAACTGGTTTTCTTATTTACATAATTTCCAAGCTATCTAGTTATGTTTCCGGGTCAATTCCATTGGTTCTCTCTCTTTGTACTACCTCCCCATGTTTCCACCTGTTTTCCCCCCATGTTAAATTCCCATTGGAAAAATCGTTGTTTTGCTATAAAATTAATATTTGATGGAATGTCATCCAACAAACGAATTTGGGGAGGGTGACTTGTTTGTTGTTTGGTGAAAAGTACTTACATTTATTATAGACTAAGGTGCTTAATAGCCAAAGCTCGTCGGCAGGAAAAAACGTGGAACAGACAGTAGTACTGTTGTTAGAGAGTAGATTGTCGCTTGTCAGAATGCGATGTGCTTCAACTTGTCTCATAGCGGGTCATTACTAAACTGTAAAGTGATATTTTTACAAACGTTTCCTCATTTACGTGTATGCTGAATGATTAAAAAACGACGAATCGTCACCATGAATGTATATTGAATAAACACGTATAATGTCATGGTATAAACTGTGATGTGTAATAAATAAAAATATACAAATTGTAGAAATATCCTTAACTTGCGGGAAAAATAACATAAATATAGGTTATTTGACTTGTATGTAGTTATTTGCAGAGTTCCGCAGCGTTGCGATATGCGCGCCTTTAGAGCGCAATATCGTTTAGGCGGGGCAGAACAAGTGGATATTCACATACAAATCAAATAACATTTCAATAATATACGTAAATCACTCGCACTCTATAATAAACAAATTAGTGGTGATTTAGAAGGAACTATTTTGCGAGTTGAAACGTAGTTCCCGGCACTGACCATACGGAACTCACGAGACGTCAATGTGGAAACATACATGCATTGACGGTTTTGCGGTTCCATTGTGATTTCAGTTGGGAGAAACGAAAGTACGTAAATGTATATAATAATGTAGTATTTGCTTTATTTATTCACATTTATTTTATGTATTAACATAACTTTGTTAGCCATTGTTACGCATTGATTGTATATTCTAGATCTCGATTGTTATGTTGGTCTGTAGTTGTATATTACATGACGCTGGCGGTCACTATGTTAAACCATATTGCACCCCTTCCTATTAAACTTGAATGAATTATTTGTTGTTTTTGATCAGTAGATTTATGAAAAGATGGTGTTTTTTATTCTAAGAAAAAGAAGAAAAGTATTAGTACGCCCCCCAACCAAAATTATTGGGGGGGGGGGGGCGACCGCCCCCCCCGCTTGCCCCCCCGCTTCCGACGGCCCCCTAGCAGCATGTACCTAAGATGTGCGTATCTCATTAAATTATTTTTACAATCTGCGATATTGTTTGTAAAAGAAGTCGTATAGAGGGAGTTTTTCAAAAGGATACCTCCTACGTTGGTATCATTCCCACCCCCATGATACTACTCCCAACCACCCCCAAAAAAACAAAAAATTGGTTAACGAGGAAAATTTTTCTCCCGACAGCAAATTCATAAATTTGCAACCCTATAATACCCCACGAGGAAAATTTATGTGAAATATAATTATTTTATCAAAATTAATTTCAATGAGTGATAGTTTAGATTCCAAAACCACCCCATTTTTATCCTACCAATATAGCTAATTTATTACTACGATGTCGATTGTAGTCCAATTATAGTGGTGTAATAAATACCTTATGTTTTTTTCACGTCCCATTGACATATAAAATTTAATTAAGGTTATAATAAAATATTATAACAAAAAGGGATAATAAAATACGCAACGATTGGAATTTTGTAATGGACTTGGATGAAGACTTTTCCGCCCGCTGTGTTACAGTATTAAAACCGGTAAAATGACAAGTACTATGTGGATATCGAAGACATGAAATATCGCGTAATTTATTACTGCTGCGATAAAAACGTTGCATTTACAATATTAAACCCGGCAATTATGTCGCCCGTGAGGTATAAGTTCAAATTTTATGTAATGAAGCGACTAATTAGGGTCGGAGAAAAAGAAGAAACCACTACCGAATACATTATCAAAACTAATTTTATAAAACAGTTTAAAATCAAGATTCTTTTACGGATATGCGTTTTACAATATCGCTTTTAACGAAGAAATTGGCAATTATTAGAAGAAATTGGAAATTGAACAGAAAAAACAACTTTTAGAGAAAATGGATAATACAATACAATTGGAATTGAAATTTTTTAATAACTGTGTTGAAGGGGAACTATACTCGTAGAATTCGGGGTTATAGTCCCTATATATAATATTCTATAAAATGAGAACACTAGGCGATATCGATAATACATGAAATACCAGCGTAATTTATTTACGCTCCGATAAAAACGTTGACATTTACGAATATTTATTACCGACAATTAATGTCAATATACAAGAGGCAAATACAAACATTAAGACGGATAGTGCGTGTATCGGATATGAAACTAAGGTGTATTCCATAAATTGTTATAAAACCAAACAGATTCGTGTCGGAATATATAAGTCTACGATATCGCTTATAAAGAAATTGATTAAATTATTATTGAACAGCAATGTTGATGTCTTAAGAAAATAAAACATCATGCGACAACGGTCGGAGTTGTCTGCTCATTTTTTTGTAAACTGGTATTAAGTTTTCATCAACCTCAAGAGGACGGTGTTGTCTGCCCATTTTTTTTTTTGTAAACTGGCAATTTATTTTTCATCACCTCATGCTGGTCGGACTCCGATCGCCGTTGTCAAGCTGTTGTTTACCTTAGCGACCACATGTGTAGGATTAGATATAAATAAAATAAAATGTTTTGCTCCAACACGGCGCGAACCCACGACCCTCGTCTCTATAGAGTATCTCCTGTAACCCCACACGACCATGTTAGACTGTTATGATTAAACATTACTAGTGATTGTACATTTATCAATTTCGACAATGTTTCAAATTACACGGGTTTTGAACCATGCGTAAATTGATAGCCGAGGTATACAGAGCCGACTAGTGTGATCAATTACACAGACGGTGTGTACAGTGTAATCCTCGACTGACGGTCCTGTATTTGAAATTTCAGTTGAAAAAAAACACATGTTGTATAGGGTATGTAAATGTTGTTTATGCACTAATATAATTAATAATTAATAATTTGAAAAAATTAGGAAAAATTAAGAAAATTAGAAAATTATTTTTTTTTTTTAAATTATTTTATAAAATATCACATGGTGCTGTAACATTTCCTCCGACTTTATTTCCAAAGTTTACCTAAAATTTATCCAATCAGTACACTCAATTTTGGGCATGGTGGCGCGCGCCTTGATTTTATATCATTTTTTAATTCTTCAAATCTCCCATTTCTCTTCCACCACGGATTCAAACTGAAATTTGATATTTTCTTATCGGCCAACGCTTTTTGGAAACCATTAACGTCGATGCTATTTTTTCTTAGACCTAGCGGGAGAACGGTATTCTATCATGTTTTCTACTTTTTTTTCTGAGTTTTCCACCCGCCGCTAATTACCATCCACGCAACCAGGAAACGGCCGGACACCGCACATAAATCCCGCTACAGGAACTGTTTATATGGGGGGATATTTTTTTTTAGGTTGTTTTTGGCCATAAGGGGGGGGCTTTTGTCCCCCGCCCCGCACAATCAGAACACTTGCCAGAACGTATAGATGCTTCAGCTAAGTCCCGCGGCGCTTATATTTGTTAGCGTGTCTTTTTCTATTTGACATTCTATACTAAAATACCCTGCATAGCGACGATATTATTCATCCTACAAATCTGAAATTCTTTCGTTAATTGGATACAGTGTTGACGGAGTGGTATTGAGAGTTGGATACAGTGTTGGTGGAGGTGGTATTGACAATTGGATACAGTGTTGATGGATCGGTCATGACAATGGAAGTTGATTTCGTTCATATTTAAATTTTAGTTCAATATAGTTGTATTTACACAATAAGTTCAATTAACAATGAGACAATTTTGTGGATGAATCCCTGGGTCACCGATTTTTCGTAAACAAAGTTAATAACACTACCTTTGGAAAGTCTAATGCGATCATTCTCCGGCGAACGAAACTCACCCGTTCGTAATATCTGCAGAGATTTTAGTGACTCCAACCCCCGTTCTTTCCCCATCTACTACAATATTTATCGCGACCGCGCCCACAGGTTTTACCATTACCATTACCGAGCAGACCGCCATTTGGAACACTTACTGCAGCTGTCATAGTGTATTCCCCATTATTTATTACTCGCTTTGGCACCGAACGAATATTCATAGTGCCCAACAACCAATGGGCCCCGCTTCTCAGGCCCAAACTGTTATGACACGTTTGGCGTTTTTCATTGTTTTCACTATTCCGGCAAGCGCCATTGTTTGCGTTATATGCTCAATACGAATTCATAAGAGGGCCTCCTCAAGAGCTTTGGTCGCGGCTTCGATTTCCTGATTCTAGTTTATCGGTTTTATCTTTTTCGTCTAGTTCGGTAAGTGTCGCTTCTTGTTGAGAGGTCCTCCTAAGGCGCAACGATATTAAGCCTCCGTAATGGTCGCTGGTGGTCCTTCTAAGGCTTTCTCAACCCCGACCGGGCGCCTCTTTTGTAATTCGGTTATGTTTTCCGTCTAGTTTCAGCTACACGCCGCTTCTATGATGTGAGAAGTCCTCTGTGCGCAACACTCATAAGCCTTAGCAATGCTACCTTGTGGTCTTCTCGGGCTTTCTCAAACCCCGACCGGGCTCTTTTTGAAATTCGGTTATTTCCCATCTAGTTCGTAAGTGTCGCTTCTCTGTTGATAGAGTCCTCTAAGAGCAACACCCTATAATGCTCCGAATTTCCGCCTGGTTGGTCTTCTAGGGCTTTTCTCAATACCCGTTCGGACTCCATCAAGATCCAACCGTGTATCTTTTTGAAATTTGGTTTTTTTCGTATAGGCCAGTAAGTGCCGCGCTTTCTCTGTTGAGAGAGTCCTCTGAAGCGTAACGCCCCATAGCCTCCGCAATGGCCTTTGTTTGGTCTTCTCGGACCCCCTCAACCCCCGACCTGGTCTTTTCCGAAATTCGGCTATTTTTCCATTCTAGTTCGGTAAGTGTCGCTTCTTTGCTGGTGGAGAGTTCTTAAGCCGCAAAGCAGCATAAGCCTCAACAATGGCCATCTGCAAGGTTCGACTGGTTGGTCTTCTCGACTTTTATCAATACCGAACCCCGGGTCTCTTTTCGAATATTTGGTTATTTTTTTATCTAGTTCAGTAAGGTGCGCTTTCTGATGAAGAGACGTCTCTGTGCGCAACATCCTCATAAGCCTTCGTAAGGTTCCGCCTGGTGGTCTTCTTCGTTCTTTCTCATACCGACGTGGCCTCATTTCGGAAAAATCGGATTATTTTCCCGTCTAATTCAGCAAGTGTAGCTTCTTTGCTGAAGTAGTCTTTAAGCGCCAAGCATCATAAAACTCCGTACTGTCCAGCCTGGCGGTCTTCTCGGCTTTATCAATCCCAACCGGGCTTCTTTTCTAATTTTGGTTATTTGTTTACCTAGTTCGTTTAAGTTCGTATTGGTTTCTTCACGACTTTGTGTTATTCACGCCAGGGCATATTTCTCTAAGTTGTGATAGGAGACTCTTGTGAATTCTCGTCCGGTGGCCTCGATTATAGTTCTATTGATCAAGGCCTTTGTTTTTTGGGTAGTTAAATAAAGTCGCCTCTGTCGGGATGACTCCCCCTTCTGCCGGTTCCAAATTATTTGAATTTATCACCATCGGAGGAACTACCTGGTCCGTATATATCATAATGTTGATATTATTTATTACGAACATGCGTTTAATGTTCTAAATAATTAATTGAAATTTCCGTAGGACGGACCGAAAAACCGTATCGGGTAATCGTTCTTCAACTCTCTCCCTTTTCATCAAGAATAGAAATCTTCAACTCGTGGATGTGTCCAGATTCCTAACTTTCATCTCGGGGTGTGGGAATTCTAAGTTCACAGTCTCGCATAGAAAACAGTCGCTGGCGGGACACAGTTTTCAGTAATGTGCTGGGGGTCGTTCTACCGTGTTGTACGATGTGTCCCCGATCAGGTGCACCCCGAGTGTTTTCGTGAGGCGAAGTTTACTTGGGTATCGCCGTCTGGTTAATAACCCGCGGGTGTAAGACAAAAGTGCAACGGGAACACTCGCCCTTCATCCTCGTTGTAAGGGGGTGCAAATTTATATCCTTAACATGAGGCAACCCCGGATGTTGATCTCTAATTTTTATCAACGTCCAATGTCGCAATCCCCGTGGCTTTTGAGGGGACTGTGACCCGTGACACAAATCAGGCATACTCTTTGTGATTAAGCTGGGACAACTCTGACCACCCCAAAGGGCCGGGATGAGTAATACGAAGATGGATTCAATTAAAATCTAAGGGGTTCGATAGTCTTTAACAGTCCGTCTATTATGCCCGACTGAGTTGATCTCCTTATACGTTCAATGTTTTTCACCGACCGTGAAGGTGATGATCTAAGGCCTACACAGGCGTTTTCCGCAGCAGTTGTCCTATTAATTTTTGAAGTTCACAAACTCCCTTTTTGAACAATTTAGTCTAGTAGCAAAATAATATTATCTTTCAATGGATACCAAAGCATTTAGCTTTAACTCTAATGTAAAGTACGCGGTCGGAGGTAAATACACGCAAAAAGACGTTTGTTAACCGCCTGGTACACACATAAAACCGTAAGGTTAGACGGACAGCGGCTTTGCACACCAATTTCCCTAACATCTATTGAACAATATAGGCTGCCCAAGATTACTACGATGGAGGGGTAAACGGGTGGAAAGCACCGATGCAGTTTTGGCAGAACCAAATAAATTTCACGTTATGGTGCGACACAGGGGTGTGAGAGTTTCATATAAAGACCATCTGACATCCAAGAATGTCATTGCTCCGAAGTGGTTACAACTTTCAAGTGTATTATTACTATTAGGAGGCATTATCAAAGACTAGGTATTTCACTTACCTCAAGACGACGCCTGGGGATCCCATTTCCAACGCATACGACCGTATGGCTTTGAAAGACTGTGTAACGAATTTTACGTTTTCAAAAGACGCGGACTGGAGACAGAAAGCATTTCCTACCAGCACCGGCCTCGGGGGTCGTTCTCATTCATGGCCAGTCCGGGAATTGGGACACAGGAATGATTTTAGACCACGATCACTCCGGTGACCACATCATCAGTCGGAAAGCCGGGAATTTTGACCCCGCGACTATGACTTTCGGGCAGGAAGTGTTGGAGGCGGCATATGTGTGCTTGTTGTTTTCTTGTAAAATGTACCTCCGAAAACGGGCTCACGTCGATTTAATACGCATGGCTGCTGAGGTTCAGAACGCGTGGGGCAACATTATGTAGTACGGGTCTAGGTTCTCGAAGGCGGGGGGTTACTCGCGTCAACGACTCCATTCGCAGTACGTCTGGGCCATCCTCGGCGCACAGAAGCAAACTCGCAGTTCTATACTGGCACGGGAACAGCGTTTGATGCACAAAAAAAATTCTTGGCCACTTGTAGAGGACGCCATCTCAGCTAGGGTGGACCTGGAGAAGGCGATCCAGAATTATCAAGACGTTTGTGCAGAGGGCCAGCACCCCAGTAGGGACTATGTATTTGGAATTAGTCTTTATATGGCGCCGGCCGAGCAATATGATACTACGAGACGACCCGGTTTTGACGGTTACAATAATCAGATCGTAACGCCTCACCGCAAATCAAAAAATCGGCCCACACGGGTAACGTGAACACGGATATCATCAAGCGACCCCCAACATGTCGGGGTTCAACAGTGGAAAACGATTTCATAAAACACAAAATGGATACACCTCCCCCATTTCGTAATTGAACCCACAGTACCCCCAATTCGTAATTGGATGCACCATCGAGTCCATCAAACAGACCAATCGCGATTGGAGAGAAACACAATCAATCACAATTTGGGGTGAAATTGCAAGCACAACACACGGGGGAGAGAAAAGAAAATTAGGGCTCGTCATCGCCCTCGTGGCGATCGGATTATTTACGCTTTGGTTGTAGGAACTCTCTGGCGAAGAATAGTAGGAGACCGGCGATTGCCACGATTAAAGCCCAGGTATTTTGGCTAGCCATCCGGCCGTTTTTGATAATATAGATAGCAAGTAAGAAACGATACTTCCGATCAATCCAGGTAGTGCGGCAGCCGCCTTTCCAGCTAATTTAGCTAGAAGATTGGCGAGGGCTTTTAGTTGTTTTTTTACCCACTCCTTGGCTCCACCGGATGGAGCGGGTGCTGGTGCTGGCGTGGGTGGTGTGGGTGGTGGCGCCGCACCACCAGTGAAAGCTAGAACTATGGTCGATATAGTCATGCCGATAGCAACGAGGATGCTTGCTTGCTATCGTGACGTCCCGCAGTCGTTCGGCGATCCGCTCGGTAGATTCTCTATCGTCACCGGCTTCCTCCAGTTTTCTTTCTTCTAGCGCGATATGTTCATCCAGCGCCGTGAGTTTTGAGAGATTAAGGACCAGTTCGCCCCGGACCGTTTGTAGAGCCTTATCGAGTCCACGGAGTTCTCGAAGAGGTAACGGTGGGTCATTGTTGAGTATTTTCCCCAATTGTGATTGGACGCTGAACGTGGTCTCCATCGTGTTAATAACGTCGGTGGCTATTTGAGGGACCTCGCTGAGCTCGACCGTTTGTATCGCGGTGGCCGTCTTCGCCATAGTTTCGTCGGTAGACTGTAGGGCCTCTACAGCGCGGGCCGGCACAATTGTTTTACCACGCGTCCAATCTGGAAATCCTAGTTCGTTCTTTATGATTTCGCCACCGCCCCGGGTTCCGGCAATGGTTTTTAGCGATAGGGGTTTACCGGTATTCGTGTTGATGATCGGGATATTTGATGATTTTAGTCGCAACCTACCACGCATATCCAATTCGAACTTGGAGTAGTCGCGACTGACAGACGGGACCAGACCGATTTCTGACAAATTGTTGTAGTAGTCGTTTACAGCTCCCTCAAGTAATTCCTGACTTTGACCAACGCTGCTGGTAGCGCCATCTATTTCCCCCAATTGCGATTGGATTGGAACTGGAGTCTCTATGAAGGGCGTTTCGTTATCATCATCATCACCATCGAGGTAATCGTCTCTGCCGATTGCATCCATTTCAACATCGTAATCAGCCATATTTATAATTTTCTTAAAATTAATTATGTATTAAAGACAAAACCATACGGGTTTAATAGTTTCAATAAAATTAATTATGTCTTCGATTCAATACGGTCGCAAACTCAATCCATACCGCAGACTGCGTGAGCCCCTCGGCGCAAAAGGCGTGAGACAGAGTGTCGTTATTACGAACAACCCATCGACGATCGACCAGAACCAGCAGCTCTTAGTCCGCTTCCCCAACCTCGGAACTCACGACGTCATTGTTCCGGGTACTGTTCGCCTCGCTTTCACTATTTCGCTAACGTCGACGGACGCGGACCGAAGCGTCGTTCAGAACCTGGGTCGCGCCATAGTCAAGAAGACTATGATAAAGATTTCTGGTAATGAGGTGATGTCGATCGATGACAGCGACGTCTACCATTGCTACCAGGACCTGTGGAAGACGGCACAAGAGCGTGAAAACGCTGTCTATCAGGGTATTGACACCAGCAAAAATAAGAATGTAACCAAACTTAGAATCGGGGCTGCTAACAAGGCAGATAACAACGCGAGTGACAACGCGAGTGACAACGCGGTCGCGGGCGCTTACGGCAACCGCTTCTACATGCTCTCGACTTTGAGTTGCTAGAGAGTCACATGCCCTACTATCAGAGTGCTTTGGCTGACCGCCTCGAATACGAACTAACGTTCAACGACTACGGCCGAGTTCTCATAGCCACCGACATGTTATCGACGTATACGATCGATAATGTTTCCCTGGAGTACGACATGGTCACGATGCCCGAACTCGCGCGATTGATCAGAACCCAGTACGCCGGGCGCGTTGCCATACTTTACGACCGAGTTCTTCGCCATCGCAAGATGCCGAAAGACAAAAGCGACACATTGTGGAATATTAATGTCAACGTACCCCCCGCCCGCTCGATGAAAGGTATACTGATGTTGTTCGAGGATGCTCGGTTCGCGTTCGGTGCTAGAAAAACCGACAAATTCTATAACCCCAAAATCACGAAGGTAGAGGTGACGATCGAGGGAGTCCCCAATCAACTCTACAGCGCGGGTCTTCGCGCGCACCAGCAGTGGGATGAAGTAAGAAAGCAGTTTGCTGCCGGATCTAAGCGCTCTCCGGAGGTTGCAGCAGTTGCTAAAGACCTGCAGCTCTCGGCCGTCTCCCTCGCAGAGTTCCTGAATACCAAATACGCGTTATGGCAAGACATGCGAGCCAGCGACGATGACCAAATACACGGTAGCGGACGCCAAGTTGAGAACGCTAGTGAGGGTGTGACGATCCAAATAACCAAAGAGGCGGACGGAGCCGGGCCATTGAACGTGTACTTATATATAATTACAGACGCACAACTCAACATCGAAGATGGTCGATACGTATCAGCGATCTACTAAATCTAACGATTTATTAATACATAATTCTAAAGAAAAAATTAAGAAATCTAGCAATCAATACCAATTCACGATTGGAGATGCTCACTCCGCCATAATATGTGGGCAGACAGGATGTGGAAAAACGGTTTTCATCCTCGACTTGCTCGAGGAGTCCTACCGCGATGCCTTTCGTCACATTGTGATCCTGTGTCCCACTGTGCGGCACAACGATACTTATCAGCGGCGCCCGTGGATATGGACCGACCCTGAGGTATACGTTATTGACCCGGGTGATAGGCTTCACGATTGGTTGCGTGGTTTATACCAAAGATTCCAGGGTGAGCCCACCCTATATGTGATTGACGATTGCTCGGCCAAGGCGGCGATGACCAAAAAGAAGGACATGCTCTCCGAGCTCGCATTTTCTGGCCGCCATGCTAGGCAAAGCGTATGGATATCCACTCAAAAGTACAACGCCGTCCTCAAGGATCTGCGCGAGCAAACGAAATGGGTCGCCCTCTTTCACTGCAAGGACCGAGACTCATTCGATGACTGTCTTCGAGAGAATGACGTTATCCCAACGCGCGAGGAGCGCCTGGAGGTTCGACAGATGCTTTCCGAAACTAAGCACGCCAAGCTTCTGCTAAAGACTGATCAACCAACTGCTTATAAAGTTATCAATTAATTAATAATTAATTTTAAAGAAAATTATAAAATTAGGAAAATTACAAAGTAATAAGCTATTGCAATGCTTAACAATGCTTAGCAATTGCTGAACAATGCTTAGCAATTGCTGAACAAATGTTGAACAAATGCTGAACAAATACTGAACAATGGTTAACAATTTTAACAATTTTCTGCTCCGCTGCGAGCTTTGTTGCGAGCATAATGGTGATCATAAGTATCGGGTGGTGCGCTTGGCAATATGTTAAAGTGATGAGACTTGTTAGAATAGTTAAATTACTAATTTTGAAAAAAATGAACTGCGACGAACTTCTCGATCAGCTAATGGAAGAAACCTCAACTCCGACTGCCAAAGATAATGAAACATCAACTCCGACAGAGAAATCGGGATCAACTCCAACTCCAACGGGAGTTGGTATTGGGTTGAGTGCAACGACTCCGAATGAAAATGCGGCGCGACGAGAGCGTCTAGCTGCGCTGGTTGCTGGGGGACAATCGGAGCATTATCTCGGTAGGCGTCTCTCAGTTTGTCAGGTGGATAAGATGTCAGATGCGGAGATCGATAAAATGTATGCGCGATACGAATCTAAATTGGGAGCAGAGATGACAAAAACTCTTGGATCGGCGGCTATTCATTTGTACGCTACCGCCGTTAGTAGACTTCTCCCTATACCAAACACCGAAGGGTTGATTCACGATCTAGAGACTGACCCTTTTATAGGACACACTCTTAGAACGGCATGCTGCTCAATTTATCACAAGTTTGGAATGTACTTAGCTCCACTGACAACCGCGTTGACCACGGGTAAACACTGTCAATTTGGACATATATGCCCACGAACTATAAGCCCTGAAAATGATGACACAAGACACACCCACGAGAGTGACGGAGTTGAACCAGATTGCTCCAAACACAATCGAACCAGAGTGTTACTCCGCCACTGGATGACATACCGCATATACAAAATCCCAAAAGACAGGCAGCTGGGCGGGCGGCGGCTGCCACCCGAAAAGTTAAACAAGATAAAATACTCGCCGAGCTTCGAGAGGCTAAACTCCAATCGAGATTGGGGTTGCAATCGGGGACGGAGACAGCAAAACATCTGAAGACAGAGCAATCGGGTTCAACTTCACCCCAAATTCACGAATTAGAAGCACACCCAAATTCTTTGAATTTGTCACCCAATACCAACTCCCGTTGGAGTTTGACTGAACCCCAATTCACGAATTGGAGTTGTTGGTTGGTGTTGTCTGGCAGTTGTTGGTGCCCTGTGCGTGTGGAAATACCCGAAAAAACAACCAGCCAGTGTTCAGAAGAAAGTTACTAAACACCAATCATCAACAATGTTGAATTTGGATGCGCCCCATTTAAACATTGATCGCGACCCCTTTTATATGCAATAATTATAACAATGGCTGAACAAGATGGTAAAATGTTAGTGAATGCGCTTTATCACGCCGTGGTGATATCGGGTTTCAGTATCGGGTATGCTCGACTATCAAAGATGGCCCTAGGAGGAACCGCTCCCAAATTGGACTTTACTGTGAGAGACGTAGGGCTCGCGACCTTAGATGTAGCGGCCGCAGTTTGGACCCGAGATTATCTAGTTAAAGCTGGAATTCTACCAGTTAATATATGGAAATAAATGGCTTCAATCGCAGTAATAGTAGGTGGTGCGCTTGTAAACGCATTGGCGTTCAGCGGTAGCAACTTTATATTCTCTAAAATGAAAAGCTCGAACGTGGATGAGGAGCGTAAGCGTCATGATTTAGCTGTAGAACAACTCAATAGTGCAAAGGAAGCGTGGTCGAAAAAACGAACCGCCCATCTGGACTGGGTCAACGAAGAGCTTCGCCGCGAAAATCACGCCGCGCAAACTTTTCAGAACGTTGAAGAAGCCAACCGCGAGTACGCGCTGGCATATCCACACAAAAGTCTCGATCCAATGGATCCCGAGCCCCAACTTTCAGATTTCTATGTACCGTCAGAGGCCCAAAAAGACCGCGAGATCGCGTTCATCGTCGTGGGAATGGGTGTGGTGGGTCTCGTCGGCTATTATATTCAATCGAGATTTTAAATTAATTGATTAAAACAATTTTTTTTTATATATATATATAGAACGATGTTAGTTGACGAACTTTATGACGCTATGATCGATGTAGGCTACACTGCCCAAAAACATCGTTTACCTGGTGCAAAGAGTATGATTCGTCTGGCCCGAGATTGTCTCGAGACGTGGCGCGAGGACGAAAAAGCGGCCACCCTTTTCGCAAAGCGGATGTTAGATTCCTCCACCAATCCTGGGGGATTGGACTCCCAATCGAGATTGGATGAATTAGATTCCCCTCTCCTGTTCCAACCCAAACGCGATTGGGGCTGCAGCGAAACTTCCAACAAAGGTTTATTATTAACGACGCAGTTACCGGACGAACTGGCGAGGGCATGTTGGAGATTGTCCGATATATTAGAATACTTCGCATACGATGAACACGCGCAAACTTGATACCAAACTAACGCGCAAGCTGTCGAATACATACTATAGCCCACGCGGCTACTGGAAGGGACTCGCGGCCATCAAGAACCTCGCGGCGGCGACCAAGGTTTCAGAAAACGCTGTCAAGGAATGGCTCAAGAAGCAGGCCATCTGGCAGATCTATTTACCCGCGCCTCACAATATTCCGCGCCCGAAATTCGACGTGCCGGTGCCGAACCAAGTTCACCAAGCGGATCTCCTGTTTCTCCCTCACGATCGCGTCGGTCGCAAAACGTACAAGTACGCACTGACAATCGTTGACGTAGCGAGTCGTTATAAGGGGGCTGAGCCGTTGGCCACTAAAGAGTCTAAGGAAGTGGCCGAGGCTCTTTCCCGAATATATAAGAGGTGTCCTCTCAAATGGCCGAATCTTCTCCAGGTCGATACCGGCCGCGAGTTCATGGGCGCGGTCTCTCATCTATTGTCTAAGCATAAAGTTTCTATCAGACGCGGCGTCAACATCCACCGGGACCAGGGGATCGTGGAACGCTTCAATCGAACCCTGGCTGAGAGACTGTTCGGACACCAATACGCCAAAGAACTTGTAGACCCCCATTCACGATCGACCGAGTGGGTGGCCAGACTGCCCGCCGTGGTCTCCGCACTGAACGGAGAGGTGACCAGATTTATAGGTAAGAAGCCTGTAGATGCTATCAAGTTTAAAAGGGTGACGAGCAAGCCCTCTGCCGTCTCGCGCGGGCGACCCGTTGGTTTAGAGGAGCAACGGCTTCCATCAGATATTGACGTCCGGTACCTCTATCAACCCGGAGAGCTCGAAGGTGGCAGCCGCCGCGCGACTGATCCAGTGTGGTCTCTCAATGTATATCATCTAGATCGATCTATTACCAAACCCGATGAGCCCGTGCTCTACTATTTGGATGATGGGCCATCTCGATAGTTTGTTCGCGAAGAACTTCTTATAGTGCCTTCTGACACCCAGCTACCCCCGATTACTTAAATCAATAGAGGTTCTGTATGTATTCCGTCTGGTAACACGCGTCTTTTATCGTAGTATGCCGAGAGTCCTAATTTTTGTTGACAGTACGTTTTCATAACGCCGTCTTTCATTTTAAATCCTCTATTTTGTGCTACATCTATAATGTGTTTTCCATCTTCTGTAGTTTCACTTAGTACTCGTTTATATCTATCCCAATTTAAATTGTTAGTTCTCTTGGACATTCCTTTCGCAGAGTTTTTATTAATTTTAATTTGTTCCAAATTATCTTTAGTGAAATTAATTTTTTCTACAAAATAACACTTACTAGATAACGCTATCGCCCTATCCCCGCTAAATTCCATTTTGAAAAGTCCGGGCTCTCTTTCGCTCCATTTATCCCAAGCCAACCATTTATTTTTTTCTTTTTCAAACTCGTCTAGTAAGTTAGGTCTAATCAATTCCTCTATCGTTTTTCCACTAACTCCTATATACATACTATCTGTATCCATCTGTATTAATTCAAAGTATTCTCTTTTTACGTATTTATCTAGAAATTCGTATTAAAATTCCAACATTCTCAATTTAGCTAGTTGATAAACCGCTATTCCACAATGGAATGGTCTCTTTACCGCACACCTGGGTTTTCTTGAAGATATTTCGTACGCATCTCCTATATCTTCCAAATCGTCAAAGAATGCAGATCTTAATGCTTTGTCAACACAGGTTTCGTTTTGTGTATATGTCGTATTTAAATGTCTCTCCGTTGCCTCTATCATTTTTCCACAACACGAGTTTCCTAATAATTTCATTATGTCGGCTACTGGTTTCTTATTTGGTTCTACATCGCCTGTTCGTCTTGCGGCTGTAACTTCTTTTGCGAACCATTCGAAGGGTTTACCACTAATATAATCTATAACACGATGAACTCCCGTTATTTCTAGGCCGTGTTTTAAATACCATTTCAACAGTGGCGCGTACAGCAATACTTTAGTGGCGGTCATAGATCCCACCAATTTTCTTCCATTTCCTCTAGTTCTTCCAGTATCTTCCAAATATTT
The DNA here is from genome assembly GCA_029237695.1 of Conchocele bisecta. Taxonomy (NCBI): domain Eukaryota; kingdom Metazoa; phylum Mollusca; class Bivalvia; order Lucinida; family Thyasiridae; genus Conchocele; species Conchocele bisecta. The sequence continues at coordinate 107,975,715 of CM055270.1, forward strand.
TAACATGTGTGTGGAACTTCATCAACCTCTACTTCTCTGTTTATAAATATTGGGGACATTTCAGAAAACTTATGTTTTAAGTTGTGTGGAACTTTATATCCACCTCCGCAAACCCAAACCAGTCTCCAGATAAAAACTCTTTTACAAAACTTTTTAATAAATTTAGGGTTATGTGGGGTATCTATATGGTGTATAGTTTCTCTCCCACACGGCATCTCTTTATTTAACGTAGATAAATATAACGCGTTTGCATCGTACCCCAAAACAGCCTTGCAAGGTTTGTTAATTTCATTTGATCCAAATGAGGAATTAGATCTAATATTTGAAACACCAGCTTCTGCATATCGTGTAAATACTATTGATGGACGCCAACTAGAGCTTCCTTCATCATTTCGTATGTTTCTTCTTTTGGTGCATATAGAGCATCCTCCGGTATAATCGTCTTTGAAGATTTTTGTTCTTTAATGGTTCCTTCTCAATAAATATTGTATAGCTACTCCAGGTAGTGTTACCGCATCTTTGAAAATATCCACACCTCTGTGTTTATAAAATTCACACATTTTTTTCCACCGCTTCTAGGAACGGTGCTACATCTAAATCGTTTAATATTTCAACCAATCTCTGAAAGTTTTCATATTATTTTCTTCGAAAATTCTACGACATTTACTTAATTCTGTTTCATCATATTAACATTTTCCCAGATAGTTTGGAATACCAATTCTCTATATTCGGTAGTCTGGGTAATCCAGTTTGTCTGGAGAATCGAACCACTCATAAGGAAAGAAAGATTTCTGTCCTTTGCATTCGTAGGCTTTTATCCAACTATCGTAACTTACACCAGGTCCTAGATAAAGTATTACATCAAGAAATCTAAATTCTGGAGTAAATATAAATATGTTGCGTTTGCACGTTTTCCGACCATTACTTTCTTTGTTGTTGATGCCAGTTCGCCTACTAGGTATTTCTTTATTAAGTTTATATCGTACTTACTGCTGTTAAAACCTATAACCGGTACTTGCTCTATCCACTGTTCGATCTTGGCGATTTGGTTTTTACGTAAATGTTCTGTATTAAACCTATATCTTGACCACACTTCTTCTCTTATAGCTTTTCCCCTGACTTTCAAATCTTCTACGAATTTTTCTATAAGTTTTGCGGGATCTTTATCACAAATTAATATGAGTTACTGTTCCTGATAAATTATCTCCTATACTAACGCTTACCGGAACGTGCTCAGCTTCGTACTCTAAACTATTACCGGTAGTTTCAACTTCTGACTGGAGATACGCCTCAAAATCGTATACTATCTGATATGGATAAAGAGTAGTGTCGCAACCGATCTTTATGTCTTTACCCGTTCTTTGAAATTCGCATTCCCACATAACTACTAGGTTGAATTCTTTGCTTTTTTCTAATAACTTTATCTCTTCTCATTGTGGATGCGCGTTTCTTCTTTGTTATGCTTTTGCATGAATCTCACACCCGTGCCAGTAACAGCCGTGATATTGATATACGGTATTGGTTTCTGGACAGTATCATTCTACCGGAGCTCCTAAAATCCATCTTTCACCTCCGTGTCCACACTGTTCGTGGTGAATGTGAATTCCCTCCCGCTTTTCCACAGAGTACATCCAATCGATCGCGCCATAACTGTTAGAACCTTTTGGGTAGAACGCTTTCTCGAACGACGAACGCGGGCGCTCTAAATAATTACCATCGCATATTACTTTTGTCTCACCTCTCATACATATTGGTCCGTGTCTCTTCATATTACTCGCTTTCGTGAATTTCTGTTTGCAATTATTGCAGGCGTAAATTTTAGATAGGTTTTTAAGGTTTTTTATCAGAAATGCGTGATTATTAAACAGTCCTATTGTCATTGGTTTATTACCTATTTCATTATAGTGCGCTGGTACCTTTTTCAACCACCATACATTACATTCGGTGGGTTGATATACTTCTATACCGATTTTAAAAAACTCTTCAACCTTTTTCAGATCTGAAAAAGGAATTGGTGAAACCACATTACTACCGAAATATTGCTTACTAAGTTCTTCCGCTTTTTCTGTACATCTGTCGGGTCTTTTATCTGTCATATGCATAGCTAGACACCTGAACAGACAAAGATCGTCATTATACTTATCTAAAGAATACATTACCTTTTCTATTCCTCAACCATTCTGGAGTTCTCCTCCTGCTGCTTCTTTGGATTGTAGTCCCAAATCTATTCCCCTACTACTACCCGTATTAGCTTTACAAAAACCTCTACCCATCTTACAAACTTCCACTTTGTATTTGGTCTGTCTATTTTATCGGACATTATTCGTGTTTGCTCCTTATCTGACAGCCATTTTTTAACGGTTTTCATTGATGATAGTCGCGTACCACCGAGATTTTTGTGAAATATTATAGTTTTAGGTTTTCCATTTTTAGTTTCCTCCATATGTTCTAGCTTGTAAGAATATGAATATCTCAAATAAAAATTTGTTGTTAGATACGGAGCGAGTTTATCGGACATGCGTTCGGACTCGTTGATGTCAATGTTTTTACGAAAGGATAATGTAACTACCCTCTTCCATTTTCTACCTTTTCCAATTTTTCATCGTGAGCCCCCAATATTTCTTCACCTTTTTCCACTATAGCGCGAACGATAGATTTTTTTCTTATTATTTTTTGTATTGGGCGTCTCAAATTATTGGTGCTTGAAGGTAATTCTTTAGAATTAATTACACTAGCCCTTAGCTCCGCAATACTTTCTTTTTGAATTCTGTTACCAACTTCCTCCGCTAGTGAGAGGTCTTTAAAGGCTCCTCGTTTGTGGGCGCGGGTAAACCGCTTCATAAACGCCTCATTCTTTGTGGAGTTTATCAGCTTTGTCAACCCCCTAACTCTCAACCGTTTACTATAAGTAATCCCTAGAGATTCGGCTTCTCTTCTCAAACTTTCTATTTCTGACGTTATCATATTTTCTGTAATATACTTTTGTATAACCTATGAAATTTATCTGTTCAATTAGTCTTGAAAACATTATGTTTTTTTCACTTCCAATTGAATATAAACATATACATATACATATATAATGGAGTGTGAGACTTGTTGTAAGACGTTTACGCGTAAAGACTATCTACGAAGGCATCTAGCGAGACGTAGAAAAAATTCCTTGTGTCCCCCCGCAATTTCAATGCCCCAGATGCCCTTGTAAATTCGTTAGTGCCCAAACTCTTTGTAGACATAAGCAACTACGCTGTCAGGTGGCTACAGGTGAACGTGGTAGACTAGAGCTGGTAGAATTAGTTGCTGATCTGCGAAATAAATTAGCTATATTGGAGGAGAAAAATGGGGTGTTGGAATATAAACTATCTCATTGAAATTAATTTTGTAAAATAATTATTTTCTCATAAATTTCCTCGTGGGGGTATTATAGGGGTTGCAAATTTATGAATTTGCTGTCGGGAGATATTTTCCTCGTTAACCAATTTTTGGTTTTTTGGGGGTGGTGGGAGTAGTATATGGGGGTGGAAATGATACCAACGTAGGTGGTATCATTTTGACTCCCTCTATACTACTAAAGACGTCGAATGTTGACGAAATGAGCAAATGCGGAATAACATTCCACATTTAAGGAATAAATCCATGGGCTGTTGCGTTTACTGGGGTGTAACATACATTTGGTCTGTTTAAAGTGACAGGAGTCCGAATAAAGGATTCCACGCACTTTAAACACACCTAATGCATTATATCCCCAGTAAAAGCAACGACACATGGTTGGATTATTTATATTACACTGCATTTACACGGCGACGTTGCGAACTTTAACCACTCAACAACATCACGCGACGTCACGTGTGTCTAATGTATTGTATTGGGATGTAAGCGCAATACGTCGAATGGGCGTTTGCATTATGCATTTATAGGAGTAAATAGTTTGCTATGAACATTTCGTCCGCTGTCGAGATCGTTTACCAAAAACATATCGCAGTTACTGTGTAAATATTTTCATGAAAAATCGCACAACTTCTGAGGTACACAGTCACAGTTTCTTGTCTCATGTACGTATGTAGCCACCATTGTTATACAGCGCCCACTGCTATAATCAAGGTGTATGATCACGTGGTACTAACAACAACAACAAGTACCGATTCAAAGTACGTATTATTTTATGGTGTCCTTATTATGTAACGGATTTTGATGAAATATGGCGCATCAAACGCGTCTTGTTAAGCTGCATTTGGTGGTCTCTGTATTTTCGCACAAACTTCTGTCGTTTTTGCGAAGAATCGATTTCCGTGTCCCCGACACGGAAATCGATTCTTCGCAAAAACGACATAAGTTTGTGTCAAACTCACTAGACCACCAAATACAGCTCATGAAGACGCGTTTTCTGCGCCATTTTCCATCAAAATCCGTTGCATATTAAGGAAAATATCAAAGAATACTTACTTTGGAGTGGACAACGTTGTTGTTGTTGTAACCACGTGAGCATGCACCTTGATAATGCTACACGTATTATATTATTGTATTGTACACATTTCGTGTTTATATAAGTTTATCTAATTGTGCGGCAACTTGTTTCTGGAAAGAATGGAGAGGCTTACTAATTATTGTTCGCCATTAAATCGGCGATGTTCTATAAATCCAGCCAAGAAACTGCAGTGCTCTCTAACATGTTCTTCTGAACTTATTATACAACCTTTCAGCAATAATACAATATATTAAAACATTCTGGAACCCACTTTTTCAATACGTTTTCTGTTTTTTGCAGATTTGTTGTACTTATTATACAACTTACTGAGGTTATCTTGCCGAGATTATCAACGTCATATACCACCTCGCAATGAAATAATATGATTGTTGCGCTCGAGCTGTAGCACAGCTCAGGTTCAGCCAATCAAATTGTTTGCTTTCAAGCACAATACTCAAGTATTTTGAAAGAAAGAAATTGACAAATATTGGAAAGATTAGCTCGTATGTTTCCCCGTACACCGTGGAGACGATATGCACATCGTGTTTGAGTTGTGTGTTGCGTGTCTGTCCGTCCGTCCGTCCGTGTGTCCGTGGCACGGCAAAGATGCTTGTCTTTCAAATTTGTCACCAGGGACATATCCAAGCAAACATTTATCGCTTTCTTGCTTGTTTTACAGCTAGCAATGATATTGGCCGGCGCCACCTGATTGTTGCTGCCAGAGCGAATAAAACAGTGCCGAGCAAGATGGACTTTTTGAATGGGTCAATGGAAGACGTTGGCTAACTCCATCAGTGAGTTAGCCCCCGTCTTCCATTGACCCATTCAATTGCTACGTTCGACGATTTCGTATTGGCCCTACAGTAGTGCTGTGGTTCGGGCAACACTAACGATACTAGACCGCTTCCGTCCTCAGGGCCGTTTCACTAAACTTCTTACGACTGAAATGTTCGTAAGTGCAAATTTAGGATCATCTGAAAATTTAAATTGATGGACTTACATTGATTGAGCGTAGAGCTTTTGGTTACCTATTGTGTTATTTCATAAATGTCACATACGTGCAAAGAGGTAATATGATTAGAAAACTGTTTCTCCTTCTGTGGGCGCTGACCCCTGAATCTACATGTCACGGTCTATTGCCCACACCACACCATTTGTTTCGACTGATACGAATGAGCCAATTTTGTTTTGTCACACGTACACGTTCGAAGCCCCCCCCCCCCCCCGCGCAGGGATGTATAATTTTTTTTGTTATTAATTCGTTGCCACGAAATAACAATTCGTTCACACGAAATAACAATTCGTTACCTCAATTGAAAAATTCCTTCCGACGAAATAACAATTCGTTCCCGCTGGAACGAATTGTTAATTCGTGGGAACGAATTGTTATATCCTGGGAATGAATTGTTAATTCGAGGAACGAATTGTTAAATTGAGGGAACGAATTGTCATTTCGTGGGAATGAATTTTTAATTCGAGGGAACGAATTGTTATATCGTGGGAACGAATTGTTAAATTGAGGGAACGAATTGTTAAAAATTAATAAAAAGACTATCCATGTCTCCTGCAGGGCTCCGTATGCACGTACAAAGTGTTCGGCAAGTAGTAACACTGAATATGACGCTATTTCACTTAGATAGTAGTTACCTATATGTTCATTTGCAAATACAAACTAGATTTTACATAATGAAACACTATGTATCCAAGTTTATTGCATACAGTTGGCTTTCATATGCCCACTCAGTAGGCACAACATGTTGTTTTATAGATTGAATAAGTGTATACTTGTGTCACTATTTCACCAGTTCTACAAATTACGAGTTCCCGCTATACAGATATAATCAATTAGTAATATTTATTTTACTGATAGTGACTCGTGGTGGTATCAGGCTATTTTCATATGCAAATGAGGTGTACAATGAAGTTTGCACTGTTTGGATTAATGCGTTAAATATATGTATGTAAACTGCATTGATATAATTGTAACCGTTGCGTTTATACGAGTGTGTACATGTACAGTGAAACCTCTCTAAACCGGACACCCTGGGATGTCCCCAGAGTGTCCGGATTAGATATGTTCCACTCTAAATCAGGAATATGACCATTCTGGGATATACTTATGTATTTTTCAATCACGAACATGCATTGTTATCTGAGAAGCGTTACCAAGAAACCTGTCAACATGAGATCACATATATGTTCTTGGTGTCCGGTTTAGAGATGTTTCACTGTACATATTTACTTTGTTACATGTCAATATGTCCTGCCTTCTGACGTACTGTGATAAATTAAAATACTAAATGACCGCAACGCTCCCTCAATATACAATACTACTGTCTGTTTCACGAAACCTGCCCAAATTGTACGGCCATATAAACAATGCAAACACAATATGTGTTTTCGATAATATTAAATGTTATCAACATTTAAGAATGAGAATTCTTTTTATTTTGTGAAATTTGGTCATATATTGATTTTATTACGAAAAATGAGCTAACATGGGAAAAAAGAGGTGGAGAACCTGGAGGAGGAGTCGAAAAATGAAAAAAAAATATAATTGATTCTGAAATCTAGCTAGATAGCTTGGACATGATCTAACTAAGAACACACAATTTACAGTTTGAAAATCGGTCCACTAATTCTGACATTATAAAATGTTTCCCATGTTAAATCCCCATATACATCTTCACTGTGAAGTCATCTATGTGGATTTAACATGTGGAAATTGTTTGTTCGCAATAAAATCAATATTGGACAAAAGGCTCATTCTTAAATTTTGCTAAAATGTAATATTATCGAAACAAATATAGTTGTTGCATTGTTTCTCTGGCCGTAAAATTTAGGCATGTTTCATGGAACAGACAGTAGTACAATATAGTATGATATGTGGTTGTGGCTGTAGAACAGACAGTAGTACAATATATTATGATATGTGGTTGTGACTGTAGAACAGACAGTTGTACAATATATTATGATATGTGGTTGTGACTGTAGAACAGACAGTAGTACAATATATTATGATATGTGGTTGTGACTGTAGAACAGACAGTTGTACAATATATTATGATATGTGGTTGTGACTGTAGAACAGACAGTAGTACAATATATTATGATATGTGGTTGTGGTTGTAGAACAGACAGTAGTACAATAGATTATGATATGTGGTTGTGACTGGAGAACAGACAGTAGTACAATATATTATGATATGTGGTTGTGACTGTAGAACAGACAGTAGTACAATATATTATGATATGTGGTTGTGGTTGTAGAACAGACAGTAGTACAATATATTATGATATGTGGTTGTGACTGTAGAACAGACAGTAGTACAATATATTATGATATGTGGTTGTGACTGTAGAACAGACAGTAGTACAATATATTATGATATGTGGTTGTGACTGTAGAACAGACAGTAGTACAATATATTATGATATGTGGTTGTAACTGTAGAACAGACAGTAGTACAATATATTATGATATGTGTTGTGACTGTAGAACAGACAGTAGTACAATATATTATGATATGTGGTTGTGACTGTAGAACAGACAGTAGTACAATAGATTATGATATGTGGTTGTGACTGTAGAACAGACAGTAGTACAATATATTATGATATGTGTGACTGTAGAACAGACAGTTGTACAATATTATGATATGTGGTTGTGACTGGAGAACAGTCAGTAGTACAATAGATTATGATATGTGGTTGTGACTGTAGAACAGACAGTAGTACAATATATTATGATATGTGGTTGTGACTGTAGAACAGACAGTAGTACATATTATGATATGTGGTTGTGACTGTAGAACAGACATAGTACAATATATGATATGTGGTTGTGACTGTAGAACAGACAGTAGTACAATATATTATGATATGTGGTTGTGACTGTAGAAACAGACAGTAGTACAATATATTATGATATGTGGTTGTGACTGTAGAACAGACAGTTGTACTATATATTATGATAGTGTTGTGACTGTAGAACAGACAGTAGTACAATATATTATGATATGTGGTTGTGACTGTAGAACAGACAGTAGTACAAATATATTATGATATGTGGTTGTGACTGTTAGAACAGACAGTAGTACATATATTATGATATGTGGTTGTGACTGAGAACAGTCAGTAGTACAATATATTATGATATGTGGTTGTGACTGTAGAACAGACAGTAGTACAATATTATGATATGTGGTTGTGACTGTAGAACAGACAGTAGATACAATAGATTATGATATGTGGTTGTGACTGTAGAACAGACAGTAGTACAATATATTATGATATGTGGTTGTGACTGTAGAACAGACAGTAGTACAATATATTAGATATGTGGTTGTGACTGTAGAACATACAGTAGTACAATATATTATGATATGTGGTTGTGACTGTAGAACAGACAGTAGTACAATATATTATGATATGTGGTTGTGACTGTAGAACAGACAGTAGTACAATATTATGATATGTGGTTGTGACTGTAGAACAGACAGTAGTACAATATTATTATGATATGTGGTTGTGACTGTAGAACAGACAGTAGTACAATATATTATGATATGTGGTTGTGACTGTAGAACAGACAGTAGTACAATATATTATGATATGTGGTTGTGACTGGAGAAACGGGGCTGATGGGATGTGTCACCAGTGTAGCTCCTGATCAAATGACATATTCCCATTGTCTATGTTGCTTGATTGAAGTACGATGCGTGTTTCATTGATTGAATAGCGAATAGTGCATATATTGACAGACTGCGCAAGTGCACAGGCAGATCTGGGGGCCGTTTCACTAAACTTCTTACGACTTAAATGTTCGTAAGTGCAAACTTATGATAGTCTGTAAATTTCATATTAACAATTTTTTCTTGTAATCAATGATTGGATTTACATTTATTGAGCATAGGCTGCATATGCAGCCTATGCTCAATAAATGTAAATCCATCACTTGAAATTTCCAGACGATCCTGAATTTGCACTTACGAACATTTTAGTCGTACGAAAATTAGTGAAACGGGCCCCTGGATCTACACTCATCGCAAAACCCAGTATCCCCATTTCTCTAATCACAGCCACTGCCATTGTATATTGATAAAGTGCCAGGTTTGATTATATCCGTGTAAATGAGACAAATCACATAGCCAAGAAACGCACCGTCACGAGAAGTGACTAATACACTTGAAACATCGGGTATGCAGTAAAGTGTATGGTGTACGAACAGGTCAACACTAAAATTACAGGTATACCTGTAATTATAGTTTTGAGCCCGTTCGTACACCATAAATGCGTCTCACTCTTAAATCGGGTGGATGAGGATAATTGGCACCAACTTTCAAATTCGTATACATGTACATGTACCTGAAATACCATGTATGTAATGTAATGTAATGTAATGTAATACATTCAGTATAATAATTCTGCATACTCTCAATCATCAAATATATGCAGTCGTTAGTTCTATATGAACTAATGCATTTCAGGAAAAATATATATGATTACTCCCTCAAAGTATACTTTGCTAGAAAAGTATAATGTGCACTGTTGGTGAAATAGGCTTCTGATAACGTGCTTTTCCTCTCTATGTGTTGACATACATGTATATATGACGAGGCACTGGATAAATGCTGCTTATGGGATTTGTGACCAGTGTAGATCCTGATCAAATAGCTCACACCTGAAGCCTATATTTAAATATATATTGTGTGTTAGAAGCAAGACTGGCGTTTCGTTGATGTAATGACGAACAGTGCAGATCCTGATCAAACTGTGCGGATGCACACGCTGATCTGGAACTACACTGGTCGTAAAACCCATAAGCCATATTTATCTAGTCACAACTACATATAGTGATGGATAGCCAAGTTGTGAATACTATATTAACAATTATGAGAGAAGCCATGTAACTTTTTACGTAAGATATGCGATTTTAATTAAAATATTTACCGAAATTGTGATATTTTCCTCCAATGACGTCAACAATTCACCAATTCTTTATATCAAATACGGTATTACAATGACGTCATTCCGCATTTGCTCTGAACATTTCGTCTACTTTCTACGTCATTTACGGAAACGTAAAGTTTTCATGAGGTATAGGACATTTTCGTATGTACAAACTTACATGGCTTGTTCGATTATGAACTTGTATGTTCTCTATCACATGTTTAATGTTGATATATATTATATAGTGTTGATTACGATATTAACGATGCTGTTTCCGTCCAGTCCGCCTAGCGTCGTTCATGATGAATTAATTGTACATGTACATTGTGGATGCATTTCACTGTACCAAAAACACGGTTATTTATTATGTAAAATAAACAGGTAAAGTACTTTCCAATAACTTCCGAAGGGAAGCACATTTAATACACATTGTTTTAAAGACATGCCCACTCAGTAGGCAGAACATGTTGTTTATAGGAATTAATTACATGTATAATGCTGTCACTATTCCACCAGTTCTAAAAATTACAAGTACCCGCTATACAGATATAATCATTTAGTACTATTTATTTTACTGATACATGTAGTGACACGCGGTGGTACATGTATCAGGCTATTTGCATATGCAAATGAGGCATGCTATTTATTTAATTATTAACAATTATTTATATATTATATACACATGTATGTCACCTGAAAAAATAATATTTTAAACAGGTTATAAAGTATGAATAATGCTGATCAAAAAATAAATACAGATAACAAATAGTAATATCCGTTAACATTTTAAGGAAACACGGTTATCGCCCCAGATATCAGTGTATAAATTTACGTCTGATATAAATGTATACTAATTTCAATCAGTACGTGGGGTAATGGTGAATGCATGTTTATTTTGCCAGAAAATGTATCATATGATGTCTCTGATGTAAAGAACATGTTGTGTCTACTGAGTGGGTATGTACATGTACCTTTAAATTCACTCTTCTTATTAAAGTTTCGACCATGTGGTCGAAAATTTAATAAAAATAGTGACTTTAAAACAATGTAAACAGGTATATACGTGTAGTTACCAACAGCATATGTACGACAGATGTCTGGACATTAACTATTGACATATGACAGGGTTAATACCATTTCCGCCCTGCGTGAATGTCCACCGAAAGCTACCGGTATTCATGTTATATGAGAGACCTGGGGGCCGTTTCACTAAACTTCTTACGAATAAAATGTTGGTAAGTGCAAAATTAAGATAGTCTGTACATTTCACATTAACATTGTTTTATTGTAAACAATTGTTGGATTTACATTTATTGAGCATAGGCTGCATATGCAGCCTATGTTCAATAAATGTAAATCCATCAATTGAAATTTTCAGACGACCCTAAATTTGCACTTACGAACATTTTAGTCTTACGAAGTTTAGTGAAACGGGCCCCTGAATACTATACATATATATTGTATATGGCGCGTCACACCACGTGTTTATGCGGCATACACCACCCCCCTGCGTTAATCTTGTCAAGATGTCTACGTTTCGGAACCTATATAGGCAATATCAACTGGCACAGCTCAGGGTCAGCCAATCAGGCTGCTTACTTTCAACTACAATATTCATGTAATTTGAAATAAACACCTTTGCAAATACGTGCAAGATTAGCGCAGGCGGTGGTGAATGTTATATGTTGCAGAAATATACTTAACGAATAAAATCATGGGCTGTTGCGTTTACTGATATATTTCAAAATTACAATGTGGTTAACCTATTTCTAATGCACTCCTTCACTACTGGCGTAGGAATACATATTGAAATAATTTGTGACCGTTCATCAACAATGATATCCCTGTAATGAATAACCATCAGCCAATCAGATTGCGTGATATTTATAACGTGCATTAGAATAGTTGTTAGTGAAATATTTTTGTTCAGGAAATATCATTTGAGGGCGAACACAGTATATTGTGTGTGCATTAATGTTGTTTCTACACCCCAAGTACATGTACAGTCAAGGAACATAATTATTCACCACTTTCAAAATGGCGGACAACATATTATTGTCGCACGTCGCACAGCACAACCGAGTTCGGATTTGGCGTGGTTATTTGCTGCAGAAGGTTCTATGGTCTCGTTTTAGTTTTTTTTCAGCCAAATATTTTATATAGGTTTTATGTCTGGGATATTGCTTATGTTGTTTGTTTCTATATATTCTTTCACCTAACTGACCATGTGGGCATAGGCATTGTCATTCATAAATATGTAGTCGTTACCATGGAAATGGCGTGCAAGAACTTGCCACAAATTATCGTCAAGCATTTCAATATATTTAGTAGCATTTATGTTACTTTCTACATGCGTTATTGTTCCGACAGCTTCATAACAACTACTTCTCCACACCATCAAACTGACTCTCCCTCTTGGAGGTTCGCACACAGGCTGGGGATCGTTGAATTCCGAGCCCTTTCTCTAGATAAGCACACGGTTATTTGAACCAATTACAATTTGACTTCCATCACTAAATATTTCATCAATTGTCAATTTCATTCTTTCTTTATCCCACGTCACACGCTTTTTCTTGTTGGCATGCATCACCACCACCCGTTTCTTGGCAACACGGCGCTTATAGCACAGGTCATGGATTTGTCTCTGCAAAGTTCTAGTACAGAAAGTATGGTCCTTACCCTCATTGATTATGCTGGTAATATCCTGGAGTGATCTACTTCTGTTCTGTGTTACAACACATGAAAGTTCATTGTTATCCCTGTCTGTAAACAATTTCTTCCTGCCTCTTCCTGGTCTATTTTCTACAGTTCTAAACTCTTTATATTTCTTTATGATGCGCTTAATAGTTGACCGTGGTATATTAAATATTCTTGCCAATTCTGACTGATTTTGGCCAGACGTACATGTATGATTATTTTTCTAACTTCACTACTCAATCCCTTTTGTTTGGAAGCCATTACTGTAACACAGTGTTACCCATGGTTACAGGAAGTACACAGCTCCCACTGTTATGTCATGTGATCAGATAATCATGATGTATTACCATGATGTAAATTCAGACTTCCTGTTACATGTCTATAAATAGCACACAGCGCATTTGCACCGACAGGATAACCCAATTTAGACAATTTGGTACATGTAACAGGGTTGTGATTAATTATGCCCCTTGACATATTACATTTAGTAAATTAGTTTAATTAATAAACCTGCATAAAATTAATACTTCTATAATACAGATGTAGAGTTTTATTTTATATCTCAGTAGGAAATGGTTTTCCATATTCCGCAACAGCTATGTCAATGCAATTACATGTGTTACATGCAGCATACTTGGCTGGTGTTCTATAGCCATACTGAATCAATGCATAATGTTGTTAATGGTATGATTGTACATGCATGTGAGAATATGAGACACGCAATGTGATTTTGTATTTTCGGACATCTGCGTAATTTATTTAGATACGTTTATAAATTTTACGATATTTTTCATACATAAAGTCAAAAGTTGTCAAGATTTTCAGAGTACATGCGGAATATAATTCGGCAAGTACTCTGAAAATTTTGTCAACTTTTGATCGCATTTATGGAAAATATTGTAAATTGTGTAAACGTATTTCATGAAATTACGGAATTTACAAAATCACAAGGCGTCCATATGTGTACATTAATACATTTCTACCTGTAGTAGCTGTGATATTTATGTGCTGTTTATTAAAACAATATTTCCAGTAGCATGTCTTACTGTTATACATATTGACCTACATTGTATATTTGGTCTCCCATGCATGAACACAAGCACACCGTGGCGGTTTATTCATCCCAATCTGCCTGTTTGTGATGTACAGTGGGGTCAGCGTGCAAGTGCACACACGAACGAACACGACAGGTTGGTTCCAACCTGTCGTGTTCGTTCGTGTGTGCACTTACACGAACTTACACGCTGACCACACTGTACTATACGGGGGGTTATTTTCGCTATGTTCACGGACTCTGGATATCCGCGAATTCAAAACACCGCAAATAATTTCCAACATCATGTATGCTTTAAAAAACACTGGATATGCATAGAACGTGATGAAACAGATAAAGCAAAACTACAGGTACTTTAATTTTAGATTTGTATAACATTTCTGAACCTAATTGTACATATAAATCGCCGGAAAATGCGTTTTTCGTGTTAGTACAAAATGTTTATAATACTGAGAAATAACTAGTTATTTTTCAGCATTATAAACTTGTTTCTTCAACCGATGGTTACCGTCCCTGTTTAGCACAGTTGATGCATGTACTTGAATATAACGCAAGTTTTTTGGAATGTGATCAAATATAATAGTGCGAACGACAAAACACATATTGGATCTCTGAGACATCATCTGAGATCCTATACAAATCTACTAGTAAACTACGTGTATTGTTTATATATCTGTTTCATCACATACCCCTCATTGGAAACATGTTTATAATACTGAACAATAGCTAGTGTTTGCGTTTACTGGTATAAGGCATATCACAAGAACCTGTGGTGCGGGCAGCGGTCAAGAAAGAAATAGGTAGGAAGGGTCGGCATTTTAATAATGCTAGACAGTTGTATGTGCCAATATGGTGGACTATGTTCACTATTTGGATGACAAACGAATAAAGTACGCAAAGGACACCTCGTACATTGATGTATTTGTTTGTTTTGAACGGCAATAATAGTCGAGAGCCGGCGGCATATTTATATGTAGGGTCCGTTTGCCCGAACCACACTACTTTCTTAGGCCTAATACGGAACAATAATTATTATACAGTGAAACCTCTCGAAATCGGACAACACTAATCATTTGTGATCATAATTTGTATGGGTTTCTTGGTCATTTATCTCCGGTTATAAAACCTGTTCGTGACCACATAGCACACAACAATGGCTCGGAATAATCAAATGTCTGATTTACAGTGAAACCTCGCTAAACCGGACACCCTGGGGCCTCCCAGGGTGTCCGGTTTAGAGAGGTTCCACTGTAGTATATGCAAATAGTATGTATGATACTTTCACAACCAAACATTGAGACATGCCACATTTCTTTCATATTTGTAGTGGTACATTTATAGCGAACATGATAAATTATACCAAGCCCAAATTATCTCTCATGCTTATCACAGTTCTGAACGCATGCACCTGCATATAACGAATGTGCTTGTGTATTTGATCAAATAAAATGGCGCGATTGATTAAAGGTTCATGCCCACTCAGTAGACAAAAACGCTCTGTACAGGAATTAAATAGGTGTATAAATGTGTCACTATTACACCAGCTCTAAACATTACGAGTGTCCCTTATACAGATACTAGTATAATCATTTATTAATATTTATTTTACCGATAGAGACTCGCGGTGGTATCAGGGTATTTTCATATGCAAATGAGGCATGCTATATGTTAATTATTTATACTGATTGAATCAGTCACCTCGAAAAATAATATGTTCGACACATTATAAAGTATGATCAGTGCCCATCAAAATAAATACAGATAATAAATAGTAATGTCCGTTAGCATGTTAAGGAAAGACGGACATCGTCCCGGATATCAGTGTTGAAATTTACGTCTGATATGAAATGTATAATACTGCCAATCAATACATGTGGTAATGGTGTATGAATGTTTTTGATTTCCAGAAAATGTCCCAGATGATGATAAACGCATGTTTCCTCTAGCAACTTTGCGTGTTTATGCAGTATCTTCTGCATATAGCTGAATGGGAATTCGTCTGGAATCCGGCGCCTATTTCGACGTGAAACATTTTACGCCGGCGCGGAGTGCAGCACCAATGTATATGAAGTACGGTGATGTTTGTGGCTGTGACTGCAGAACTGGGGTTTATGGGATTTGTGACCAGTGTGACTCTTGTTCAAATAGCACACTCCGGAAGCCTGATAATGATATATCTTACTTGTTAGAGGCATGGCAGATAGTTCTTGGTTGGAATAGCGAGATTTGTGACCAGTGTAGATCCAGATCAAATAAGATATACCACACTCATATAGCCTGATAATGATCGGTTTTGTTTGTTACGGCTTGGAATGGCGACCAGTGCAGACCCTGATCAGACTGTGCGGATGCACAGGCTGGTCTGGATCTGCACTGGTCGCAAAACCCATAAGCCCAATTTCCCCAGTCACGGCCGCATATGATGTTGATTTGCAAGGACAAATGACATTATGCCAGTAATACAGTAATGAAAAGATTATCCAAGTGAGGCAAAGAGCCACACAGCGAGTACAACGAGACAAACATGTGAACTTAAATAATGGGGAGAAAATCCATCACCTGTCGGTCACTTCAATCCGATTTGCGCATCTACACGCCAGAAGG
This sequence comes from Conchocele bisecta, assembly GCA_029237695.1. Lineage (NCBI taxonomy): Eukaryota > Metazoa > Mollusca > Bivalvia > Lucinida > Thyasiridae > Conchocele > Conchocele bisecta. The sequence continues at coordinate 107,992,484 of CM055270.1, forward strand.
AAGCCATGTACCATGTACCAAACATTAACCTTCACCATTTCAACGTTTTACCAGTTCAAATGTGAACTTGCTTAAACTACCATATCAGAGATTGTAATACAGGGAGACATATTGTTGATCGTCCATTCCTGATTTGACTTTTTGTTGGCAAAATAAACATTGATTAACCAATACCGGATATGTTAATTAACAGCATGATTGTACATTTTATATCATACATTGTCATTCTTGATATCAAGGGCGAAAACCGTGTTTCCTTAAAATGTTAACGAAAACCAGTATTTATTCTCTATTTATTTATGTGCAATAACCATACTTTATAACATGTCGATACATTATTTATTCCGATGACGCATTTATTTGATGTAAATAATTTAAAAAGGTCCTACCTCAAATGTATATCAAAATAGCCTGATACAACTACGCGCAGCTATCAGCAAATTAAAGATTAATAAATCATTATATATGTATAGCGGACATTCTTAATTTTTAAACTGGTGCAATAGTTATTATACATTGATTTACTTCCTATAAAGAGCAGTTTGTGCCTAACAGATGGAACCCCAACTTTAATTCTGAGTCCAAAAGGGGGCGATATACATCAAACATCGAACGTTACTTTGAACACCCACACGCCATAATGCAGCTACATACCATATACATGTACACTGTATCAAGCATCTACATGTAGCTATTCCAGTTTAATCGTTTACGAGTTACAATGTTCGTGACTGACTGACGACGGACGTGACGGACGTACAAATATAGCACTAAATGACCCTAATATCGCGGCGGGTCATACAAAACATTCAGCCATAGTATAATTATACGCATGAACCGCGGAGTAAGTGTTATGAACTGTAATTTAGTCCGCCCCATACAGTAGCGAGCGGTTTAGGTCATGATGAGACTGCGCGGATGTGCAGGCTGATCTGGGTCTGCACAGGTCGCAAAACAGTTGTGTTATTTGAGAGACAATCATTTAACAAAGATGTTAACTCGAATCCAATCTACAAATGTCGTATCACAACAAAAAGTGGCTTAGTGAGTTTTCAACAAGTGTAGGCACACTGTGCGGATGCATATCAGAAGTTTCTTATTGTACATGGATTTTAAATATTGTATTTATTTCCAAGTTAGGAATAATATTGAACTTTTATTCAAAGAATTGCGATTTTTTTTTTGTTCACATATATTAAAGTTGAAAATCTGCATATTAATTCGTCTGTATGTTATGCAACGCTGTCAAGATTAAGCCATAAGCCGTCGAAGCTTACAGCCGATAAGTACACATAAGTTTGATAAGTGATCTCCTTCCAGAGATTGCAACAAAGAAAGTTTGACTCTTGGTGGTGCATAATAAACAATTTCATTGGGTAATCTAGTGAATCCAGTATGTTTGCAATTTTCGGATGAAAATTGGAAATATATTCCGGGACAGTTGCAAAATAGTTGTTCACTTGTAGTTTATTCTAGGCATATCTGAGACGCATTGACGTTAACAACACATGTGGGATCGTAACTCTAATATGCGTGACGGTCGATACCAAATGTCATCAGTGGTACGTGTCACGACTGTTAGAGACCAAATATGGCGAGTCTCGCAGCTATTGTCACCCACTTCCGCATCCGCCTCAGTGACTTTGAGATCTTGAGACACACGAGACTATGTCGGTCAATATCGTTGTCATGGAGAGGTCAGCCTCACATGGCTGCGGCGACGCAATTAATACAACAATAATGTTGTCGGTCACCAAGGTAACGACAGGTTGGCAGTACTCTGTTTCGCAACAGCTTGTAAAGACTGTTCTCTACAAATGATAAGTTTAAATGCACTGTCTCACATATGACTTCATTTAAAGGTACATGCCAACTCAGTAGGCACAACAAGTTTTTTATTTCAATTAAACATGTTTATAATTGGGTCACTGTTCCACTAGTTCTAATAATTACGAGTGCTCGCTTCGCAGATATACAAATTTATTAATATTTATTTTACTGATAGTGATTTGCGGTAATATCAGGCTATTTTGATATGCAAATGAGGCATGATATTTGTCATTATTTATGCATAATTAAATGTGTCACCTGAAAAAAATAACATTGTCGACAGATGATCAATGCACATCAAAAATAAATACAGCGAATAAATAGTAATGTCCGTTAACATTTTAAAGGAAACACGGTTATCGCCCCTGATATCAGTGCGGTAAATTAAGTTTGATATGAAATGTATAATAATGAAAATCAATACGTAGGGTAACGGTGAATGTTTATTTTGCCAGAGAATGACACAGATGATGTATCTGATATAAATACTAGTGTGTGCCTACTGAGTGGGCATGTACCTTTAATGGCACTTGTCATAGCGAGTACATGCATGTCATCTTTATACTGATTGATCGTTGCTAGTTATTTCCCTTTGAGTTTATTTATATAAATAATATAATATGATATGATATTCACCTGTATTCTCGAGTCCGAGAATGATATTCGAAATGTGATATTCACCTGGAGGTGAATATCACATTTCGAATAACACTCTCGGACTCTTCTCGAGAAACGAGACAAGTACAAGACTGATATTCAGGTATAGCAGCATGCGCGTGTCACTGATCACGTAACCAAAGCACGAGACATATCGTGCGTTGTTGTATCATATACGTTCGACCTCGGTGAATATGACTTTCCTCAGGTCCGTAAATCTAGTGTACATCTCCTCAAAAGACAATAATTGTATAAATCCGGTTTCATGTTCATAGACAGACGCACGTTGTGATTCTCTTCTCCATAGATGGCCTGGTCGAAGATGGTCTCGTCGCCGATCTGTCGCATGTGGGCGAACATGCCCCGGTAGACGTTCATCACTTTGAGCAGCGCCGCGACGACATCGTGTCTCATGAACGCAACTGTCGTGAACTTTACGATCAGCCGCACTCCCAACTTGACCTTGTCGCGGTCGTAGTCATTCGACAGGTCGTCGCGCACGGACTCGTACATGAGTAACATCGTGTTGCTCTCATTCACTGGTAGCCGGAGAACAGAGCCGCAGACGTGCAGAAAGAGCAGCTTCAGACTGTCGAATAGTTCCCTCTTGACGGCCCACTGATCATCGCACTCGTACCAGCTGCGCACGTAGGTCGCGTCGTCGATGTCGATGCCCGCGTTGATCGTGTAGATAGGCAGCAGGTGGTTCACCGTCTCGTGATAGTAGTTGTCGCTTCCTCTGATGTGCTCGACCAGCTCTCGGGCGTACGCGACGTCGGCGGCTGGGATGAGAGATGCCTGCGAATCGACTCGACTACCGACGCGGGAATGTGCCTGTCGATGTTCAAGCCGTTGAGCGTCTGTATGCGATGTTCGCGGCCCTTCATCTTCGACAAGACTGGACGGAACGCCGGCATGTCGAGTATTAACTCCGATCCGTACGTACTGCCGTCCGAGTTGCCCGCCATCATCTCGCACAGTATGGCAGTCGGGCGGAATTCCATCGTGGGTCCGGGATACGCGCCGTAGTAGCGCAGCAGTGCTTCGCGCAGGTATTCCCTGAACTCGTCGCCCTTCTTCATGTCGATGCCGAAGAGCGGGTCGGCAGTGGCCTTCATCATGTATCGCGTCAGGAAACTCGGATGCTCGGCATCGTCGTCACTGTATTGTCAGCAGTCGATGAAGGCTGCACGAGTCCGTCGTTATTTATGGGTTCAACACCAGCATCAATGTCACCAGCACAGACGGGAGAAGCAGCAGAGGTAGTTAGCTGCGGCATATTGATATCTGATGGTGATGAGTCCTGCTATTGCTTGTCTGTGTCCTCTTCACATCGGTGGTCGATGGAATCTCTGACACTCGATGAAATGCGTCAGACGAAGACTCGTTGTTGTAACGTTGCTTCTTGGTATGGTCTGGCAGCCGTTCTACGACATCGCCCACTTGGCGTCCAGAGTGCATAGTTCGCAAATAGCGCTGTAGATTGTCGGTTCGGTTGAACGTCTTGTCAGATAAAAAGAAATATAATTCTGTAACATCACATATTGCTCGCTTCTGATTGGTCGAGACGAAATTAGGCCACGCCCCCAACTCAAACTCACATTATAACTATCTCATCGGATTACCTGGATGCATGCTGGCTGACTGATATGAGTGTGCGGCAATGCATGTAGCGTTAGTCGTGATCGCTAAGTATCGTTGTGTCCTCCCATCGGATTATCTAGATGTATGCTGGTCGACTGATGTGAGTGTGCGTATGTGTGTGTGTGTCTCTCTCTCCCTCAATGTGCATGCAGTGCCAGTCGTGATCGCTATGTAATGTTGTGCCCTTCATATGGGTTACCTAGATGTATACTGGCCAACTGATGTGAGTGTGCGTCTATACATGTAGCGTCAGTCGTGATCGCTAAGTATTGTTGTGTCCTCCCATCGGGTTAAGAGCGTGTATGCTGGCCGACTATATGTGTCTCTCTATGTAAACGTGTCATAACAGCATCGCATACCCACAGACATGTAGCTGGCCGACTGATGTGAATGTGCGTCAATACATGTAGCGTCAGTCGGGTTCGCTATGTACTGTTGTGTCCTCCCATCTGGTTACTTGGATGTATACTAACGCATTTCACACTGAGATAGATGACTCCCGCAACATGTGCACGGCGGGATGATCTATCACTAGACTAGACATGCATTGTGCCTATTTATTGTTATAGCTACCGGCGGGATTCGAACCCGTGATCGACGGATCCAGAATCCAACGCGTTACCAACTGAGATATCTAGTCTTGGCTGAATAAGTAGAGTAAACGACTTATGACGTCATGAAAAAAGCAAATGGCGGAGAATTTGTTTTGGTGGTATATGCATATGTCTGACTCTTGGCTCTTGGCTCTTGGCTCTTGGCTCTTGGTCGAAACGAAATAGGCCACGCCACCAAATTAAAATTATAGCAGCATAGCAGCATATCAGCTGGCTGGCTTGTAGGCTGGCTCTGTGAATGGCCGAATGGCCGAATGGCCGAATGGCCGAATGGCCGAAGGCCGAATGGCCGAATGGCCGAAGGCCGAATGGCCGAATGGCCGAATGGCCGAATGGCCGAATGGCCGAATGGCCGAATGGCCGAATGGCCGAATGGCCGAATGGCCGAATGGCCGAATGGCCGTAATGCCGAATGGCCGAATGGCCGACCGCCAAAGCCGACCGACCGACCGACCGACCGACCGAACCGACCGACCGACCGACCGACCACGACCCCCGACCGACCGACCGACCGACCGACCGACCGAACCGACCGACCGACCGACCGACCGACCGACCGACCGACCGACCGACCGACCGACCGTCCGACCCGACCGACCGACCACCGACCGACCGACCGACCGACCAGAGACCGACCGACCGACCGACCGACCGACCACCGACCGACCGACCGACCGAGACCGACCGACCGACCGACGACGACCGACCGACCGACCGACCGACCGACCGACGACCGACCGACCGACCCGACCGACCGACCGACCGACCGACCGACCGACCGACCGACCGACCGACCGACCGACCGACCGACACCGACCGACCGACCGACCGAACCGACCGAACCGACCGACCGACCGACCGACCGACCGACCGACCGACCGACCGACCGACCGACCGACCGACCGACCGACCGACCGACCGACGACCGACCGACCACCGACCGACCGATCCGACCGACCGACCGACCGCGACCTCCGACCGACCGACCGACCCGACACCGACCGACCGACCGACCGACCGACCGACCGACCGACCGACCGACCGACCCGACCGACCGACCGACCGACCGAATCCGACCGACCGACCGACCGACCCACCGACCGACCGACCGACCCACCACCGACCGACCGACCGACCGACCGACCGACCGACCGACCCACCGACCCACCGACCCACCGACCCACCGACCCACCGACCCACCGACCCACCGACCCACCGACCCACCGACCCACCGACCCCCACCGACCGACCCACCGACCCCCCACGACCCACCGACCGACCGACTTGAGGTAACTTGAGGTACTTGAGATACAGGCTGCCGACATGTTCGCATCTCACAAACAAATGTTGAACACTTACCCCACCCACTCGACCCAACATGTACAACTTCAACACCATGTCACTGTCGGTGCGGTGGTCAGAATTCGTTCGAGTCTTCGGGTTTGAGGTATTTGAGATACAGGCTTTCATACGAGACACCATTCGCGATATGTAAAATTGTTCGCATCTCGCCAAAAATGTTGGTCAATTACCCCACCCACCTGATTTAACATGTAAAACTACTTCAACTTCGTTTCACTGTCTATGCGGTAGTCAGAATTCGTTCGGGTCTTCGGGTTTGAGATATTTGAGATACAGGCTTTCATGCGAGACAACATTCGCGATATGTAACATTTTTCGGTGGTCATAATTCGTTCGGCTCTTCGGGTTTGAGGTACTTGAGATACAGGCTTTCATCAGGCTATGAGAGACTGCATACTCTGCTTTTCGCATCTCACAACAAAAAATGGGCAGTTACTCAGCTGGTCAGTTACCCCACCCACCAGACTCACATGTAAAACTACTTCAACTAGACGTAACTCTTGACACAATGGTTCGATATCGGTGCTCGCTAGCTCAGATTTTTGTTCTAGAACATTCCATCTCATTTTTTACATGACATTCGGGACGTAATTGTTTGTGACGTCATCACGTCGGTCGGTCGGCAACGTTCTAGATTTTTCGCCACGGCGTTGTTGAATCGCTCAGCGCTTGGTATATGCACCATATATCAGTCGCTAATTTGCACTAGCTATTCAGCAAAGCCTCCGTAGCTCAGTGGGTAACGCGCTGGACTCTGGATCCGTCGATGGCGGGCGGCTGTCTCGCTGAGCACAGTTGCAGCATTTTTAATATAAAAGCAAATGGCGGAAATTTTTTATTCGAGTGGGAGGTATGGCATATAGTAGGGAGTACTCCCGCTCCCATACCCGCTCCCTCACTGCCGATAATTTATATGGGGGTTTTAACTGTAACAAGTTTTAGAAAAGATACACAGGGAGTGAGGGAGCGGGTATGGGAGCGGGAGTACTCCCTACTATATGCTATACCTCCCACTTGAAAAAAGTCTCAGCCATTTGCTTTTTCATGACGTCATAACGTGCTCGCTTGATCGATTCAAATTTCCCGTTATGAAAAATAATAATGTCCTGTGAAGTATATATATAGCAGAGACTTACAACGTGCTGATCACTACAGACGGAAATGTGTTGATTGACTGTGCGAAACTGTTAAAGTTGCATAGCGGCGTCAGGACGATCCAGACTTCATTAGAGCTGAAAGACTTACCCACGAGAGTCACAACATTCACGCCATTACCGAGTTCGTTTCTAACTCATTATTTCACGAACGGTTACGACGAAACACACGTCTTGTACAGATTGGGAAACAGGTTTACGAAGGAACACATCGAGGCCGACATCCGCCAGAGTACTTTGATTGCGAAACACAGGGCTCGTAATCGAAAGTTCCTCGAGTTGACGACCCGCGAGCTGGTCGAAGACGTGACCATCACGGTGTCAATCAAAAGCTACAAAGGTGTACTCACAGCAAAGAGAAAACATTATTGGATATACTCTCACTCGGCGAATTATGGCAAGTCGTACGCCGTGGGACAGCTCATCTCGAAGTATAACGCACATCCTGTCGGTGACATAAACAACTGGATGGGCGTCCCAGCATTTGCGCAGTTTCTCGTCTTTGATGAATGCGGTCCGGGCAAGAAGATACCCTTGCAGTTCTTGAAATCGCTGACGGGCAGTTCAGCCACAGGCACAATAGCCAACTGCAAGTCGTACGGTCACTCTTACCAGCCGCGCGACGACGTGCAAGTAGTGATCACGTCGAACATGTCACCATACGAGCTCTACGGAACATACGACGCAAAGACCGGCAGGCGATTCATAGACGTCGACGTGTTAATGGAACTCGAGAAGCGGTTTCTTGTTCACCGCGTAGACGGCCCTCTGGAGGAAGACCGAGTCAACTTCATGCCACCCAGCAACTGGTCTGAAGAAGAATTGTCTAAACAGCTGTGCAAATTATTCCAGCCCGTCGTGAAGAAAGACGATACGAAACAGAAATCACCAACTGCTGCTTTCGACGCCGCCGCCGCTGGCAACGTCCAGCAACATATAGGCGCTGTGTTTAGGCACATTCAGCGAGCCAAGTTCTTGTGGAATGCGATATATTTCGTATCGGATGTCCGCCAATCCGGCATAGATAATCTGGCTGAGCGGCTTGACTCACTGCCCATACACGTGCCTCGTTTGAAGACAAGATTGGGTGATGTTACACGCGCTCTCTACGACACCCGCGATCACCAGAAAGGGGGCAGCTCATGTTTGCAGCGACAAACTTTGTTAGCCACCGAGCGAAGCAGGGTGCAACAAAGTGTGTCACCGCTTCGAAGGAAAGGCCATAAGACACAATCTACAAAGTTTCAACATTTCAACAAATTTATTAATTTCACAATAGGTTGAAAACAGTACAATTGAAGTCTTCTGCAGCGTCATCGCTCCGGTCGCATCGCATACAAGACAGGCGAACACCCCGCTACGGTTATGTTTCTTCGTCGTCTCCGCGTAGGTACCAAGACAGTCCAGACAGCAAAACGGGTGGTCACACGACGAACCCCGCACGACCAGCAGGTAAGACGTCGGCGAGCGGCGGCACAGGCGGCACGACACTTCATCCATCTTCCTCTTCAGCTCTGCCATCGTGCTCTCGAGTAGCTGCCGAGGCATGCCCACGTCCAGCCTGGCGTCCAACATCGACTTGGGCAGCTTTCCTAGACTCTCAAGCGACGCGCCGATGTGTCTAACGCTATCGACCATCTCTTCGTAGCTGCTGCTGCCGATGTTGCCGCTGGAGGTTTGTGCAGTCGTCGTCTCTCCATATGGCGGATGCGACGACTTGTGCTTCTTAGCCACCTTCTTTTCTGTGGTCAATGCCAGCTACTTTATTTTCTTCGGTTGAACCACCTTCTGCTGAACCACCTTTTGCGCTGGTTGTTGCTGCTGCTGTTGATGCTGCTGCAGCTGCTGAGTGTACGTGTTCGTCGCAGCAGCTCCATGGTCCATCATCGACTCGATATCGGCTAACGGATGATTTGCGGCACTCGCCGTCTCGTCGTTGTACTCTGAAGCTGCCGCCACAGCTGCTGTTGGGTTGTACTCGGGATGGCGCGGGTCGTATAACTGGTTATTATCCATAATGTATGCCATATTGCTTGCTTCTTTGCTTGCTAGAATTGTGATGAAGGATCCGTCCGATCTGCTCTCGCTTTTATACCCGCTGGACGGATCGAGCTCTCATTATTGTTTTACTTTTATCTCGGCTCCCATTGAAAGACATACGACGCGGCTCACAACGGCCGCCACGATTGGCCGCTAAAAATAGCACTCGTTCTCTCGAAGGTCCGTGTCACGTGACCGAACTTGACGTCACAGCACTCGAAACGTTCCAGCTCTCCCATATGCCGAGGTACACATTGTTGATATATCCACAGAAGACACACAGCGACCTGTCGCTCTCATACATGGGCGAGAACAGGTTCGCTGTCGTTGCCGGGAGACATTCGTCGTCGAATAACTGTTCCATGATAAATAAAGCAAGTATTCGCTAGTATTCGACACATGTATTGAAATAAATACAATCAATCAATCAATTCGACGAGACATCGCTGTCATCTTCACTGAGAATCAAATCCGGGTGAATGTTCGCCCACGGTTGTTGTTCGTCCGCACACTCGATTTCCTGATCCTCTTCGGACATCACAAACGATGGCCTTCTTTTTGTAGATTTCTTCGTTGGTTCAACGTGGCACAGGCTGATCATTACGTCCTTAATGCACGACTGCAGTTCGTCGTCGTCGATATTTTCAGCGACGTACTTGAGTTTACCTTTCGTCTTCAGCTGTGCTAGTCTGTTCGAAGCCTTTGATCGCTGCCGCCTATACATGCAAATTGTGGAGCCTATCATTTGTTTCGTGATAGATAGGTTGTCCGCCTTCATCGAATCGCTGCGGTTCAGGTAGATGTCGGGCTCATATTCGTCGTCCGATGTCATGTCCAGCGGTCTATTTGCATCCTGCTTCAGTTCGTTCAGACGAGTCGCTGTCTGTTCCTTCAGACGCCTGTAATGATCGATTTTCGAAACTTTTGCACTCATCGAACGAGATCATCCGCATTCTTTGTGTCCGCGGTCGACAAGTACATCTCGATATCGTATTCGACGAGCTGATGTTCTTCTTGAGACACGAGTGTTAGCTGCGACTCTGCATTGTACAGAGAGACGTTATATGTATCGCCGATTCAATTATTTGTTTCGATACGCATCACATGACTTCACCGCAGTTGTTGCTGCTACCAGGACGTAACCTGCTCTGTATCTTTGTTTGACATCACGCGATTGTCATTTATTGGTAATACATTATGAATAAAATATTATTTAAGCAATACTTTTTTGTCGATTGTCAATATACTTGCAAACCATTGATGAAACGCAAACGAGATGAATTTACATTGTGCGACGCAGCTAACGTCCATCGACACAAGACGATGTGGCATTGGTGGCGATCCATTCGAAGACGTGACTTCGACGGGGGGATGCCCGGTGATCGAGTATCAATACAGGATGATGTTGACAACGTTGTGACCAAGAAACTCAAAACCGACTCTCAAATCAAGACGACTTTCAGCGTGGGACTGAGGCCGACGAAGAACCAGTGACGGATCTGAAACGAAATGCTCAGGGTCAGCAAACACGCCTACAACTGGTGCAACTTTCTGGTTTGAGAGAAAGACTTCAAGCCGAATCACTTCGAGTTGAACTAGGTTGTGACTAAGACAAACGCAGTCGACGTGTCTCCAGAGTACAGGATGAGCGACAACGACGACTGGTTCTTCCAAAATATAATGACGTGCATCAAGAATGCTTCGTGCAAGAACTACGCGACTATGTACAAATCTGCGAAGACGAATCAAAAGAAGAGCACAGTGAACATGAACAACAAAGACACTCGCGTTCTGAGGGAAGGCAGTTTCGAAGTTCAGAAGCAGTACGCACGATTTCTGAACGAGAATGACACTTAATATTTGAAGATACGCGACAGGTACATTGCTGTTATGCCTGCTAACTTTACAAGGACGAAGAAGAACGTGAAGGAAAGATTAGTCAGACTGTCGGAAAGTTTGTACTGCAGATCCCGTGCGATCCGTTGGATACTTTCTGTTCGCGTGAACGGATGCAACAATACGCCTGACTTATCCGTAATTCGGTTTAATCGAAATACCACGAATCGCACATGTGTGTTCGGGTCGTGGCACTCCGGTTGCCGAATCAAAATAGGTTAAAAATAAAACATGAAACAAGTATCTTGGTTTAAGTCATTGTTTATTGGTAGTCGCACCTGTTGCACTGCGAACTGGGCGTTGCTGATGACGAACGACTTGTCTGCGTTCGTCAGAATGTACTCGGTTACTTTCGATGCCGCCGGCAACTGTGACGAGTCGGCGTATATATCAGAGAGTACGATTTCCTTGCTGCTTTGTTTGCTGGGTATAGCGGTAATTTCGCAACCGCCTTCTTCCGACATCAGTTGGAACTGTTGACTCCACGCGTTTGCAATACTCTGCCTAGTTATGTCTTTGAAAGAGTACCAGGAGGAAAACGAATCGGATAACTCGCGGACGACACAGTACTTGTTCGTTCTCGTGTTCATCAGGTAAAGCTGCTGTATGTTGGATCGGACGAGTACGGTATTACCTTTGTTGATGCAAGGCAGCTTCCTGCTCGTTAGGTCGTGAGTGCCGAACAGCTGTGTCGAGATGATATTCTATCCGATCAGCGCGTACACCTTGTCGCCTAGCACGAGCGTCTTCTTCGGTTGTAAGTCGTTGCAGATGTCGTACAGTTTCGTGTTTACGTATATTGGCGTCCACGCGGTAGTGTCTGGACCTTGATGGTAGTACGCGATCTCGTTACGTTTTGCAGTCTCCCTGTTTAGAAATGCACATCCTTGGTCTTAAGCATCACTGGATGCGTGTTGAATATGTCGACGAGCACGAAATAGTTTTGCTCGTTTAGCAAATTCTCTAGTGTAACTTGACACGGAGCCTGCGAGTCGATAAATATGCTAGGAAGCCTCGCCTTCGGTTGGCGTTTGTCTCGAAACACTTCATTGATGGCCTCGGCGATGCTATCCGCTTTGGATAACCCATCGGTGTCTTCGAACGTTACGGATAGTTGAGCGGTGTTGTCGTCTTGTCCGGGTCGTACAAATATTTGGTTGGCGGTAATTCGCTGCTTACGTCGACGAACAATTCGCTCCAGTCGGACGGCGTCTGTTCGTCTTCATCTTCTTCAGTTATGTGTCCTTCCTCTTCTTCTCCGTATTCTGTTCCCACGTACGACGAAGAATACTCACTGCTACTATCACTCTCGCTGTCACTATCGCTGCTGCTGCTGGACGGTACAAGCACGGCGTTTTCTTCCTGCTCTTCGGCCCACTCGCCGTGATCACATATCACACTGTACTTCACTACCGGGTGGAAATGCGGTTTGCCTTTGCGACTTATGGACTGTAACACCAGAGCGCGCTGTGATCTGAATACGTCCGGTCGATATGCATTGGGCTTGTCGTTGACGGCCGATCCAAAGACGCATATGGGTGTCTCGAGCATGATGGCGGCGACGTGTATTTCCATCTCGGTCGGTTCACCAGCATGCTTCTCCATCAGGTGTCGTATGGCGTACGTCTTCATGTTGGGTTCGTCGGAGTTCTCGCAACAGCGCTTGTCTAAAGCGTCATCATTATTCCGATTGCTCATGAAGCGATGCATGGAATTCCGTACGAACTGGTACTTGTTCTCTATGCCGAACGTCAGGTAAGCTATACTGCGATAAAATCCATTCCCGTCCGTGACCACGCGTTTCACTTCGAAAGTATGACTGTTGCTCGTCATGGGTGGCAAGCCACGTAGCCCAACGTCGTCGTCGCTCTCTACTATTCTTCTCACGATCTGTTCACGATCATTCATGTCCATGGGATTGACTACAATGTAGATTGGCGTCGATGATTCGTCTTCGTCGTCGTCGTATTCTTCGTCATCATAATCATTCAGCGGGATCTGTTCTGGGCGATTCTCAGGGTTATCGCAGTTGCCCTCGAAGTAAGACGCTACGCTGGCACCCAGGTCGGGAAGCGGCTGCGGCTCTGCGTTTGTAAGTGCGTTCTTATTTATTTCCCATCTGAAACCCTCCCAGCTATATCCTATACCAGGTGCACTCGTTGGATTGTCACCGGCGGCATGCACACTCACAGTATGTTCGTTGTTGTCGTCAGTCGAACTGTTAGACTTGAACGTGGGAATCTTCGAGATGTCTGACATGTCCATTTTGACGTGTTGCTGTTGTGCAGGCGTGTTGATCGCTTCCCTCGGAGACGCGTACAGTTTCGTGAGATAGACTCTGCCCTGTCGATGAACCGGCTAGTTCGATGACGGTAATCCGAGATATGGTTTGTCGAACAGCGACGAATCTTGGAAGATGCTTTCGTTATCCATGGATGCTTTTTTTTATTTCACTTCATCCCGTTTGATCGCGCTCTTTAATATTTATTTCAACAACGTTGACCGAGTGTGCGAGTTCATAGCTCATCATGATGTGTAAACGATTTTGCGGCAGCAGGACGACGACGACACGGACATGAACGAGTACATGCAGGAAGACACTGACTCTTACAATGTGATCTTCTTCACGCAGGCCTCGACTGTTCGCGTTCAGCAGTCTGATCCCAAATAACTGCGCTTCGGAGCCATCGGGTCGAACCACATCGTGTCTCTGTCGAACAACCTCGTCGCGAGATTCGATGGCTACGTTGCCTGCGGTGAGTCGTATAACGTCAGCATGTCTCCTGCAGTGACTGGCGCCATCAAGAGAGAGTTGCTGACGCTGACGCAGCTGTGCGTCGGCTACGAGACGCAAGCGTCTGGAGACTACATGAAAAAACCACCTGTTCAAATGGCACATCAAGTCGATTCGTACAGACAGCGACGCCAACGTTGAGAGCTACTCGCTTGCCGCGCTGAAGCTGTATTTGTCTCGCACTCTGGAAGTGGACGACGCGACGACAAATGGCAAGCAACCACATGCGATACTATCCGACCCGGACTTCAGGGAAACGATCGAGAAGAGGACTCTGTTTCAGCTGCTTATGGCCATGGATATGGGTTCGTGCTTCAACGCCCGACGTCTTACCAAGAAGGTGACACCTGACGGAAAACCAATCGTAGTATGTTCGGAGCCGTAAACGAATCCGTTTGCCGAACATACCAGTGACTTCTACGGGAAGGTCAGTTGGTTGACGAGTCTAATTACGGCATGCACATTCTTCGCCAGGGTGAAAAATCGTTCCTGCTGTCGGTCGTGTCACCAGAAGGTCTGCGCGGTACAGACACCATCGCTACTGTGCTCTTACCGTAGCGTCGCCTTCGCATCTTCGAAGAAAGAGAGAATGGGCGCCGTCATGTGTTTCTACATGTATACTGCCTTCAAGAGGACTGGTCCGCTCGGTAATCTGAAAGGCAGGCAAACGTCGTCCGACTCTATCAGCGATAACGGCGGCGGCAGTAGCGGCACCAACATGGTAATGTGGGAGAAGCATCACTCAGATCTGCTGAAGCAGCTCGAAGACAGCTATCAACTCGAGCTGAACGCGTACGCCGAAAAGACTGCGACGACAGAGAATAACATCGAGGGTAGAGCGGAAAGATGCATGAAGCACATCTGCTCGCTTCTTGACGACGCTATCGGCACCTGCGACGAATTTTGCAGAGAACTGGACGACGGTACCGACTCGGTGTCTAACGTGAACAGCGTCGAGTCAGAGATCAGGAACGTGTACCGTGTCGGCCAGATGTACGACAAGGGTTTCGCGAACGTGCTGCTCTCCGAGAGTCTCATGTACCTGCTGAGATCGGTTCTCCTGTACGAGCAGTCGAACTTTTCGCAAACGTACGTCAGCGACGTCTTCCTCCGTGTTCGACCTCTGCTGTTGGACAACTAGTCCGGTTTCACGATGTCACCGGCCACCATTCACAAGTGTACGTCGATGCCAAATATTTCGGTGAAGAGCTACTGGTCCGACGGCATGATCGTCGATGTCGAAAGTGACATATGCGAGAACTACAACGACTTCGACGAGTTGCTGTACCACGTATCCTTTAAGTCGAAGACATATCTGTACGGTGTACGGTCGCTTCGATTAGAAACGGAACAACGGGGGGCGCAACAGGAAGTTCGCGACGCAGAATATGGCTCGTAACGGGACATCATTGTCGGCAGCCGCTATGACTAACAGTTTCCTAAGCTTCAAAAACTTCTGCGCAAAGAACGTCTGCGAGCTATTGGACATTGGCGAAGACGATTACTGCCGAGACGTGTTGAACGAAGTCCGTGACGAGAAGCTCGACAGGTACACGCCGCTCTTCAAATACGTGACGCAGTGCAAAGTGGACAGCTGGTCATCGATACTGCAACTGGTAAGCACCATGCGAATGCTTGACTACCTCAAGTTCACGCCGGCATACGACCGCCTGTCGATGCTCTCTTTCAACGTACGACGACAATCGGTACGCTCCAGAGATTCTGGAGGAAATGTTGTCCGAATTCGACGTGCACTTCCCGCCTAGCGTCTTCACGAGCGATACGATATACAGATTCGTAAAGCTGGTTCTCGCCGAGTTTCTCAATCGCGACCAGAGTAAAGTTGCCATCACGGCCAGTTGAATAAAGGAGATTAACGTCAGAGCCGCCAACAGAAAACGCCAGCGTTGCGATATTGAGGATGACTCTGTCACCGCCGCTGCATCAGGCGAAGACGATGACTATCAGAGCATGGCGAAGAGGGTCAAGAGGTTTTGAGTTGATTTGGACAATATTTGTGAATCGTTTTCTTAGTCGTGGCACCCCGGTTGCCGAATTAAAATAGGTTTGAATGAATAAAAACTATTAAAGTATGTTTGCCTGTTGTTCGTTTGTCACACCAGTGTCGCCCCCACCACCCCTAACATGGATCGAGTTGAAACGTTACCACACCAGATTTCTCGCATAGAGAGGCAATTTATGGTCAACAGGTTGTTCGACATTATGTACGGTAAGCCGCCGTAAGCTGGTCAAGTTGACGGGTAAGAGAAACAGTATGTACAGGTCGTTGTCTATGTGCATATTCGGAAAAGAGACGGAACACGAGATAATACACAAGGCGGTTCTCGAGTACGCCAGGACGAATCGGGAGCAGCTTCGGCGGGGATTCAACGAAAAATACGGCAATCCAGCGTTCAAAGATGCCCACGACAGCTGAAATCGGGAATGCAAACCGGTCGACAGGCTACCTACTTAGACATGTATGTTGCCGCTCGTCTGATGAACACGACGATATGCTTGTACAACGTAGGCTATCGCAGACCGCTATTGATTCCCGCAGGTGACGACTATGACTCGCCGCCGCCGTTGTCGACAACCGAAAATGCTATTTTCATTGCGATGCAAGAAAGCGGCTGCGAAAAAATATGTGTATATTCGCCTGTCAGAGCATACGACCGGCGATACCAAATAGACGCGAACAGGCGAAGCGACGAAGAAAAAGACAGCGACTGTCGCTCATGCTGCCGCCGCCGACAAGGCGATAGGATGTCGGACATCAGTCACTCTGATGACAAAATATGAAAATCGCTCAGTCGTCATTCCATATACATGTGCGAAGGAGAGTTCTGAGAGCCTTGCGGCGAAGCGATACGCACCGAAATACCCGATATACATTCACTCCGTCGCCTACATGCGTTCATGACGGACGGGTCGTATGCCAGCGACGTGCTTGACCACGACTTGCACCAGTTCGCGAATCGATGCGACATTCCCTCTCTATATTTTCGCCTGCAATCCGCGCTGGAACGAAACGCACTGGCGTTAGTCGTCAATTTTGAGAGTCACATCGAACTGCACGAGCACGAACCCGTCTACCAGACATTGAAACGACGACTGTACCGGACAGCCGTGTCCGATTTGAAGCAGATGAGGTTGAAGCCTAGATCGCAGACGCACAGTCAACTGAACGAGTACATAGTGATGCTCCAAGATTACAAGGAAAACGCCAAGTCGCTCGTCGCCAGCTACGGGGCACCGCACGTCGTCGTGTGTCTCGAATCGGAATAAGCCTGTTTCGAGTATCACAACGGCCAGGAATGGCACTCCATCTACATGCCACCAGAAGCGAAGTCGGTGGCGAGGTTTCTAAGAGACGGCATTCGATACTGCGACACATTCGATCTCGGCGACACGTTGGTTTTCATGAGGGATGCGCGATCCCTGGGCCACGTCAAGTTGCTCAACGCGTCCGACGCCCGTGTTTCGTACACGAACCATTCCTTACGGTGTTCCGTATCCCAGACTATCGGCCACGAGTGATTTGCAGACGATTTTGCTGATGTCGACCGAGACCGATCGGATGATGGCCACCGTTACCCTGTCGAACGATGGCCAACTTAAAATCTCTCCTTGGACCAAGGTAGCGACGGAAAAGTACACATATGAATTTGTCGACGGTGTCGGCATCGCATACGACATAAACAAGTACAGATGCGCACTCAGTGCTGAGGGGACCACGTTCTCAAAGTTTGGCGTCTCGACCGACGGATGCGTATATCATTACGACCTATGCGCTGCCAACTGCGACCAATCCGGTACCACGAGATCGCAACGCACAGTTCGAATTCCCCGGAAGCCGACTGAAAAGTCGATCACATGTTGACATGCTACTAAACACTTTATTTAACGGTCTGAATTGATGAAGGATATCGACAACGAAAGCAGAATGGGTCAAGGATTGATGTACTTCAGAGGAAGTGTCGTTTATTTCAACAATGCATTGCTGTCTGCGATAGCGTTGATGTTCGTCATTTACGCCCTGAGTCAACGGAAGTAGTTCGCAAAGTTCTACAAGACCCGGTTTTACATAGTCTTCGGCTTTCACGCGTGTGCACTGACACTGGACTGGGCGCACGAGACGATCATACAGCACACGGTGGCCAACACTACGGTGACTACCGAACTCTGTCTGCTGTTGCTGCTGTGTTCCTTCTACGGACTGTCCCTTTTCTGGACGTATTGGCATTATCTGCGACACGTGTACTCCATCGTCACCCAGTACCATTTCAAGAGCTTCTGCAGGCTATTGCGACCTCTCGCATTCTGGAAGTCGAGCAGCAGGGACTATTACGACTACGATACACTCGGTAATGTCGAGACGACGACGACGACGACCAGCGATTACGAAACTGAACGACCTCAGTTTGAAGCCGATATCATCGTCGCCGAAGACGGGTGGTTTCGTTTCATGAACTACCAGGTGCTTGGCAATTACCTTTTTGCGCAGATCTTCAATATGTACGCGTTGGCGTCCACCTACTTCGTGCGCATGTTGGCCATAGTGTTCGACCTAAACGCGACCACCCAACTGGGACTAGTGTGCGTGACAATCATGTGTTTTGTGCTCACCTGCGTCTTCTTCGATTTTCGATACAGGAGGTTCTCGAAATCACTGATACTGCCGCATCTGATCGTTCTCGTTCTCATGGGGTACTGGATGGCACAGCATTACGAAAAGTTCGACAAGAAACGACCGGAGCCAGTTTCGCTGATTACGTTTATTCTGGTGTTCATGTACATCGTGATAAAATATGCATTCTTAACGGAAGCGGCCACATTGGACCGACTGAAGAACCTCAACTGACTCAACTCAACGTTGTCGCCACCGACAGACTCGATTTCGCCAATTAGTTGTTTGTTCAATACTGTTTGTGCACATTGCGTTTCGATTAACAACCGTTTCAAAGCATGTTCCCTAGTTTGTGCTTCTTTGTACCATCCCGCGAAACTTTTCAGGAATCCGTTCACCGTCTTGAACAAGGCGTCTCTGAGTAGGTCCATTGCCGTCCTTGCTCTCAGTACGTGTTCTTTGCGAGTTGCCGAAAACTTGCGTTGTTTCAAGTACGCGAGATGCTGTTTCGTCGTCCCGTGGCAGCGGCGATCTGCGGCCATGAAACGTGACGAACTGCGCAAGAGCCTCTGCCGTCCCGATTCGCATCTGCGAAACGTGATCGCTAAACTCTTCACTCGGTCGGTGTAGCCGAAATAGCTCGTCGACGTCCCTTTCGAAACACTCCGACATGCACTTCAGTTCCGAGCGGCGTATGCCATCGTCGTACGTATTCGCGGCGTACCTCGCTACTAGATCGAGTCGGCGCTGACATTCATCTGTCGCATCGATCACGTTTTCGAATATGCAGTACACGTCCTTTTCATAGTAGCGTACTTGAACTTCCTTGAAAAAGTCTGCTGACGCCGAGAACATGATGTCCGTTGCAGCAGCGATCTGCGATGTTGGGTATTAGCACACGATGGGATGTCGATCAGTCGTTCTCGGTATGTACGTCGTCTTTTCGGTGTTAATGAATATATTTCCATGCATCAGCCGTGACTTTGTTGGACCATCGTAGCAGCAGCTCAAGCCGGCCGCGGAAGGAACGTCCATCAGACTGTCGCTGCAAGGCAGAGATCACATTGCGAATGCATTGATGTCAAACACGAACAACATGTCTCGGTTCAACTTGTCACGTTCGATCGAGACAAACAGGCCGGGAAAATCTGCCTCCGACGACATCATGTATGCGAGTAGCGGCGAGAGCACGTCCGCCTGGAATACCTGAGACGAGCGGTTGTAACCGGTCAACGAGTACATGTACGTCTCGTCGTTGTCTACCCAGAAGCAGCCGGTCGGCTTGTCTCGCGCTAGTTCGAAACCCTTGCTTCTCGTGTTCGTCTTGAACGGATGTCTGCCAGTGGCCGCAACGAATATCGTCACAGCGAGCGACAAAATCTCCGAGCTGATGGACATCTCGAACTGCTCGGCCTCGTTGGCGGCAGCGTTCAACTTCTCGACGAGATCCGTACGCATGAAGTCTGGCGTCCCGCGAACGCAATCGGTGTATGTCGATGTTTCCACGTTGTAGGGAGTTGCAAGGACGAAATCCGCTAAGATGAAGAGTCTGCGGTGGTCGTCGTACAATATGTTGGCCGGTTTCACGTCTCTGTGAACTATGCGCAGCTTGTTTATCAGGTAGTCGTGAGCGCAGACCATATGCTTGACGAGCAGTCTCAGCATGAGTTCGTCGATGCCAAAATGGTTTTTCACCTGCTCATCGACCATCTCTTTCAGAGTCAGCGAACACAGATCGTAGAGTATGACGCGCTGCACGTCGTACGACCCGAGACACTTGATGACATTCTCGTGGTCGATGTCTCTCACGCGTTGCATCTCGTATCGGAAGTCTGCGTCTTTAACCAGTACCTTTTCGGTGGGCTCGTCGGCGTCAGAATCTGTGTGTTCCTGCTGTCGTTGACGCTTGCGAGACGGCATTGTCCTCTAGAAGAATTGTTAAACGCGAAAGACCATCGGCCGAGGTATAAATAGTTATTTCAATTGGCGGGAATAAAAGAGCGCGAAAATTGTGCACGTGACACAGCAGACCTATCAAAGCGGTCGTTGTATTTTCTAGTGTCACGTGGTTTACCACTACTATAAAAAGGGACACTGACTCGAAAATCAGACATTCTGCTTCTAGCATTACTTGAGCAAACATTCCTGAATTTCAAGATGGAAACTCCAGCAGCTGCTGCTCCGGTTGGACAAAGGGTGGTGCGACGACGCCTGCGGTTCGATAGAGTCATGGGATTCAGACCGTACGGGACGAAGCGAGCGACCATCGACAGGCTGATG
The DNA here is from genome assembly GCA_029237695.1 of Conchocele bisecta. Lineage (NCBI taxonomy): Eukaryota > Metazoa > Mollusca > Bivalvia > Lucinida > Thyasiridae > Conchocele > Conchocele bisecta. Next base: position 108,013,385 of record CM055270.1, read on the forward strand.
TCGAGATCAACGGCGATCGAGTCGAATGTTGATGAACTGACGCGGAACGTCAACCGCCTACAAGAAGAAGTTCAATCATCGACGATGGGTGACCTGTCTACAAATAGACTACGGGCTACGTTTGTCGCAAACAAGATCGCGGCACACATGCAGCGAGTCATGTGGTACAAGGAACTCGAGAAGGTGTTTGAGGCCGAGAAGGAAGTTCGCGCTGTGTACGGTCCAGCCGTCGACCAGATTCTTCGCGACATCGACGAGGAAAAGGAGACAGCCAACCGCGAAGCGAAGGAAGAGATGAAGTGCTGCGTAATCTGCGTTACGAAGGAAAAGAGTACGACACTGATCCCGTGTTCGCACACCTTCTGTAACGAATGCACAGAGAAGATGAGGGAGTCGGAAGGCAGCAATTGTGCGTTCTGTCGCCAGCGCATCTTCGGCACCTTCCCTGTCCACTTGACCGAGTAGCAAAACAAAACGGCCCTTTTCAGGGCCAATCCACCCAATGAAGAGAGAACTCCATTCAATTGTTGACGTTGTGTTCTTGTTGTTTATTTTCACTTTACTTTTGCCGACATGGTTGTACACATAGCGACTGAATACAATATTTGTATGTGTGGATATCGGTATCGGTATCGGTATCGGTATCGGTATCGGTATCGGTATCGGCGGTATCGGTATCGTATCGTATCGGTATCGGTACGGTATCGGTATCGGTATCGGTATCGGTATCGGTATCGGTATCGGTATCGGTATCGGTATCGGTATCGGTATCGGTATCGGTATCGGTATCGGTATCGGTATCGATCGGTATCGGCATCGGTATCGGTATCGGTATCGGTATCGGTATCGGTATCGGTGTACTGGTATTTTGTAAACCTTGTTAACATTGAAAGCCCCCATGTATTATACCGATACCGATACCGATACCGATACCGATACCGATACCGATACCGATACCGATACCGATACCGATACCGATACCGATACCGATACCGATACCGATACCGATACCGATACCGATACCGATACCGATACCGATACCGATACCGATACCGATACCGATACCGATACTCTACATACACCCCCCCTTTGAAAAAAATCTCCGCCATTTGCTTTTTTCTGTTAATTTGTATGGGGATAAATAATAGAGCGTGCAAGTCACTATATATACAAAAACAGTGACGGTAAGTTCATACAGCACATAACATCAGCAATGGAAGGGTGTCAAAACGAACTACTGTCCCAGTTGGTAACGCTCAGTAAAGAACTTAGTGGCACGAAAGAAACTGTTTCGCGGGTACTAGACTCCAACATGCTCATCCTTATTCAAGTCGAGAATGGATCAACAACGGAAAAACTAGTCGAACCGCTGAGTCACTTGTTCAACATGTCAACGAAGAAGCCGTACTCCGACGTCGAATACATACATCGGCGACTACCTGATGTAGAGGTAAATCTTCGGAACAATCTAGAAGATTTGAACATGTACGATCTTGAGACGTTTCTCCGGGCAATCGTTCCATCTCAACATCAGCTGATACGGCGAATCGAAGAGCAGTGTAACGTCTACTCTCAGTATCAGAGTCTCGTGTCGCGACTGCATCTTCTTGACTCCAGATGCCAGCGTCCCGTCTGTCACAGAAACATACTTGCTGATAGCAAGCTAGCCAAGAACTCCGAAGCGATCTCGTTCGCCGTAGCGCATCCGCCCTTCGTCTACGAGCTAGAGTCGCTACTCGAAGCACGGCGGAACAACGAAGCACTAGTCGAAACATATCTGGCTCATTTGGAAAGGTACCTGGAATGCGAAGAGCAGCTGAAAACGACAGTTGTCTGCTTTGCCTGGCGTTCGATCTTTACTGCACGGACGCATCCGAGATGGAAAACGTTCGCCTGTTCTTTCTAGAAGACGGCAGTTTTCCCGTACACAACGAGACTCTGGATATGCTGTACGAATCCCACATCGAGGAATTTAACAAGGTTGACAAATGTCGAAGGTTCGACGATGTTCTTGATAGTACAATGATAGTGGGACTCACGCATCGGAAAGAGAAGAAATACTTCTTGCGATTCGACGACGGTAAAAACGTGTCACTTTATTTTTAACATGCGAATAAATGATTTTCAATATATTAGTATTTACAAATTAAGTTCAATTAGTAATGAGACAATAGTGGAAGAACTCGCTGGGTCAGCGATTTTCGTAACAAAGTTAATAACACTACCTTCGGAAAGTCTAATTAGATCATCACCGGCGAACAAAACCACCGACGAACTATCTCCAGCAGGTTTAGTGACTCCAATTGCCCGTTCTTCCCCATCTACTACGAGATTTATCGTGACCGCGCCCACAGGTTTACCATTAGCATTAACCGAGCAGACCGCCATTCGGAGAAGTGTACCTGGAGCTGTCATGGTGTATCCCCCACATTTATTACTCGCTTTGGCACCGAACGAATATTCAGGGAGCCCCTCAACCTATGAGCCCCGCTTCTCAGCCCAAACTGTTATCACACGTTTTTGCGTTTTCATTGTTTTTAACAATCCGGCAAGCCCCCCGATAGAGGTATGGGCCTCAGCACGAACCTTTTCAGCGGTCTCCTCAAGCGCTTTGGTCGCGGCTCTACGAGCATGTTTCAGTTTATCAGAAACTTCGGTTATTTTCCCGTCTAGTTCGGTAAGTGCAGCTTCTCTGATGAGAGAGTCCTCTGAGCGCAACGCATCATAAGCCTCCGTAATGGTCGCCTGGTGGCCTTCTAAAGCTTTTTCAACACCCGACCGGGCATCTTTTTGAAATTCAGTTATTTTTTCGTCTAGTTCGGCAACCGCCGCTTCTCTGATGAGAGAGTCCTCTGAGCGCAACACCTCATAAGCATTCGCATGGGCCGCCTGGTTGTCTTCTCGGGCTTTCTCAATACCCGTTCGGACCCCCTCAACCCCCAACCGAGCCTCCTTTCGAAATTCGGTTATTTTTCCGTCTAGTTCGGCAACCGCCGCTCTCTGATGAGAGAGTCCTCTGAGCGCAACACCTCATAAGCCTTCGCAAGGGCCGCCTGGTGGTCTTCTCGGACGTTCTCAATACCCGTTCGTACCCCCTCAACCCCCAACCGAGCCTCCTTTCGAAATTCGGTTATTTTTTCGTATAGGTCAGTAAGTGCCGCTTCTCTGTTGAGAGAGTCATCTGAGCGTAACGCCCCATAAGCCTCCGCAATGGCCTCCTTGTGGTCTTCACGGACTCCCTCAACCCCCGACCTGGTCTCTTTCAGAAATTCGGCTATTTTCCCGTCTAGTTCAGTAAGTGTCGCTTCTTTGCGGAGAGAGTCCTCTAAGCGCAACGCATCATAAGCCTCCACAATGGCCTCCGCAAGGTTCACCTGGTGGTCTTCTCGGACTTTATCAATACCCGACCGGGTCTCTTTTCGAAATTTGGTTATTTTTTTGTCTAGTTCAGTAAGTGCCGCTTCTCTGATGAGAGAGTCCTCCGAGCGCAACACCTCATAAGCCTTCGCAAGGGCCGCCTGGTGGTCTTCTCGGGCTTTCTGAATACCCGACCTGGCCTCTTTTCGAAATTTGGTTATTTGTTTTCCTAGTTCGGTAAGTGCCGCTTCTCTCTGATGAGAGTCCTCTGAGCGCAGCGCATCATAAGCCTCCGTAAGTCCGCCTGGCGGTCTTCTCGGACTCCCTCAATACCCAACCGGGTCTCCTTTCGAAAATCCATTATTTTCCCTCTAATTCAGTAAGTGTCGCTTCTCTGATGAGAGAGTCCTCTATGCGCAACGCATCATAAGCCTCCGTAAGGTCCGCCTGCTGGTCTTCTCGGACTTTATCAATCCCCAACCGGGCCTCTTTTCGAAATTTGGTTATTTTTTCACCTAGTTCGTTTAGTTCCGTATGCGTTTCTTCACGACTTTGTGTATTCACAGCCAGGGCATATTCTCTAAGTTGTGATAGTAGACTCTTGTGAATCTCATCCGTGGCCACCGATATAATTCTATTGATCAAGGCCTTTGTTTTTTGGGTAATTAAAAAGTCGCCCTCTGTCGGGATGAATCCCCCTTCTACCGGTTCCAAATTTTTTAAATTTGTCACCCAATCGGAAGAACTACCTGGTCCGTATATACTCATTTCAATAATGTTGATATATATATATATATCTAAATTACGAACATGCGTTTAATTCAAATAATAATTTTCTTAAAATTAATTAATTTGAAATTTCTAGGACGACCGAAATCGGGTAATCGTTCTTCAACTCTCGCCCTTTATCATCAAGAATAGAAATCTTCAACTCGTGGATGTGTCCCGATTCCAAAACTTTCATCTCGGGGTGTGGGAAGTCTAAGGTCACAGTCTCCCCAAAGAAACAGTCGCTGGCGGGAACGGTTTTCAGTAAAGTGCTGGGAGTGCCGTCTACCGTGTTGTACGATGTGTTCACCCGATCCAGGTGCACCCCGAGAGTTTTCGTGACGGCGAAGTTTACTGGGGTCGTCCCGACGTGCTCTCCCGTATCAAACACCCCATCATTGTTGGCAGGGTATGTTATTTTAAATCCTAACAGTGAACCCAACCCCGGTGAGACCCTTAAATGCCCCTTAACGGTCAATGTCGCCCCGTGGCTTTCGAGATTGCAAGAGTGGCTACACCAGCAAGCTTCGACGCAACAAAAGCTTGGAGATCTCCGAAACTCCAAAGACCATGAGGTACTATGGCACTTGGGCTCTCTATGAGTCTATCTAGGTCTATTCCATCTAGGCGTTTAAAGTCGACGTCATCGGTAACTGATGTGAAAAACTCGAGCGTTTCGATGTTTTGCCAGCCTACCGTGAAGGTGATTGATCTAAGGCCTACCCGGCGTTGTCCGCAGCAGTTGTCTATTAACTTTTGAAGTTTACAACTCCCTTTTTGAACATTAGTGATAGTAGCAAACATAATAATATCTTTCAATGGATACCAAAGCATTTAGCTTTAATTCTAATGCAAAGTACGCGGTCGGAGGTGTATACACTCAAAAGAACACCATTGGTGAGCTTGTGCACCCCACAATAAGAGCTAGTTTGGGCATGGGTTTCGACACAAATTTCACTAACATGTTTGAAAAGTACAGACTTCCTAAAACCATTACACAGGATGTCATAACAAACTGGAACAACAATCCTATGCAGTTCTGGCAGAACCAACTAAATTTTGCCGTGTGGTGTGCCACAACCGGGTGTGGCGTCTCTTTCAGAGACCACATAGCAGACCGTAACAGCATGTTAAGCAGTAGCGTCTACAACTTTCATGTGTATTATACCATTAGGAGGATTCTCAAAGAACTAGGTACTCCACTACCTCAAGACGACGGGTGGAATCCCATTTCCAACACATACAACCGTAAGGAGTTCGAACGGATATGTGACAAATTTAAAGTTTCAAAAGATTCGGATTGGAGACAGAAAACATTTTCAGACACCGGAGGTTTAGGTACTGTTTATCTCAGTGGTCTAGACTACGGTGCAAGCACGAAGTATGCCACCCAGATGTAACCTTTGGTTTCTACTATTCAAATCGTGTTGTGAACCCAGTTAGAGGTTATAAAAATTGGACCGCCACCGATTATGTAGTAAATAAAATGACATTCGGGTCTGAAGTTAGTACAAAGAGACAGTGTAATTACGATTACTGCTGGTATAATGCACCAAAAATAGCTCACATCGATTATATTTTACAAGACGAAAACGTGCAGAAGGGTATAGAAACCTTTATATTGGACGACGGTCTAGGGTTTACGCAGGCCGGTGATACCCGCCTCAACGACTCCATTCGCACGTACGTCTGGGCCATCCTCGGCGCACAGAAGCAAACTCGCAGTTCTATAATAGGAGTCGGAACAGCGTTTGATGCACAAAAACAATTCTTAGCACTTGTAGAGGACGCCATCTCAGCTAGGGTGGACCTGGAGAAGGCGATCCAGAATGATCAAGACGTTTTGCAGAATGCCAGCACTCCAATAGACTATGTATTTGGAATAGGTCTTTATATGGCGCCGAGCAATATGATACTACGAGACGACCCGGTTGACGGTTACAATAATCAAATCGTAATCGCCACCGCCAATCAAAAAATCGGCCACAACGGTAACGTGAACACGGATATCATCAAGCGCACCCCCAACATGATCGGGAGCGGAGGTGAAAATTCAAATAAATTTGAAAAAGATTTCATAAAACCCCCAATTCACAAAATGGATACACCTCCCTCAACACAATCGGGATTGAAGTTGAACCCAGTACCCCCAATTCGTAAATTGGATGCACCATCGAGTCCCCCTAATCCAATCATCAACAATGTTGAAATTGGAACAGGAGCGGAAACACCAATCGAGATTGGAAGCACAACACACGAGGAGGAGAAATTAGCGCTCGTCGTTGCCCTCGTGGCGATCGGACTATTTACGCTTTGGTTTTAGGAACTCTCTGGCGAAGAATAGTAGGAGACCGGCGATTGCCACTATTAGAGCCCAAGTATTTTTAGCTAGCCATCCGGCCGTTTTTGATAATATAGATAGCAAGTAAGAAACGATACTTCCGATCAGTCCAGGTAGTGCGGCAACGGCCTTTTCGGCTAACTTAGCCAGGAGACTGGCGAGGGCTTTTAGTTGTTTTTTTACCCACTCCTTGGCGCCACCGGATGGCGCGGGTGGTGGTGGTGTGGGTGCTGGCGCGGGTGGTGGCGCCGCACCACCAGTGAAAGCTAGAAATATGGTCGATATAGTCATGCCGAGAGCCGCGAGGATGCTTGCTATCGTGATGCCCTGTTCTCTGAACAGAGAGCGAAGACGCTCACCGAGTGTCGTCTCCCGCAACGACTGCAGGCGTTCGGTGATCCGCTCGGTAGATTCTCTATCGCGAGAGTTTGGAGAGGTTAAGGACCAGTTCGCCCCGGACCGTTTGCATAACCTTATCGAGGCCCCGGAGTTCGAGAAGAGGTAACAGTGGGTCATCGTCGAGTATTTCGTTTTCGCCGAACGTGGTCTCCATCGTGTTAATAGCGTCGGTGGCTACTCGAGGGAGTTCGCTGAGCTCAACAGTTTCTATATCGGCGGCCGTTTTCGCCATCGTTTCGTCGGTAGACTGTAGGGCCTCTACAGCGCGGGTCGGCATAATTGCTTTACCCCTCTTCCAATCTGGGAATCCGAGTTCGTTCCTTATGAGTTGGCCACCGCACGGGATTCCTGCAATGGTGTTCAGTGCTAGGGGTTTACCGGTCCTCATGTTGACTATTGGGATATTTGATGCCGCTTTTAGTCGCAATCTACCGTTCAGATCAAATTTGAACTTAGAGTAGTCGCGACCGACAGATGGGACCAGACCTTTTTCTGCCAAACTGTTGTAGTAGTCGTCTACAGCTCCCTCGAGTAATTCCCGACTTTGACTAGTGGTAGCGCCACCTAATTCCCACGATTGCGATTGGATTGGAACTGGAGTCTGTATCAAGGGTGTTTCGTCATTATCATCATCTATGTCATCATCATCCGCATCGACGTAATCGTTTCTGCCGATTTCATCCATGTCAATATCGTAATCAGCCATCTTTGTAATTTTCTTAAAATTAATTATGTATTAAAGACAAAAGCATACGGGTTTAATATAGTTTCACTAAATTATGTCTTCGAGTCAATACGGTAGCAAACTCAATCCATACCGCAGACTGCGTGAGCCCCTCGGGGCAAAAGGCGTGAGACAGAGTGTCGTTATTACGAACAACCCATCGACGATCGACCAGAACCAGCAGCTCTTGGTCCGCTTCCCCAACCTCGGAGCTAACGACGTCATTGTGCCGGGGACTGTTCGCCTCGCTTTCACTATTTCGCTGATGTCGACGGACGAGGACCGAACCGTCGTTCAGAACCTGGGTCGCGCCATCGTCAAGAAGACCATGATAAAGATTTATGGTAATGAGGTGATGTCGATCGATGACAGCGACGTCTACAAATGCTACCAGGACCTGTGGAAGACGGCGCAAGAGCGCGAAAACGCTGCCTATCAGGGTATTGACACCAGCAAAAATAAGAACGTAACCAAACTTAGAATCGGGGCTGCTAACAAGGCAGATAACAACGCGAGTGACAACGCGGTCGCGGGCGCTTACGGCAACCGCTTCTACATCCCGCTCGACTTTGAGTTGCTGGAGAGCCACATGCCCTACTATCAGAGTGCTTTGGCTGAACGCCTCGAATACGAACTAACGTTCAACGACTACGGCCGAGTTCTCATAACCACCGACATGTTATCGACGTATACTATTGATAATGTTTCGCTGGAGTACGACATGGTCACGATGCCCGAACTCGCGCGATTGATCAGAACCCAGTACGCCGGGCGAGTTGCCATACTTTACGACCGAGTTCTTCGCCATCGCAATATGACGAAAGACAAAGGCGACACATTGTGGAATATTAATGTCAACGTACCCGCCCGCTCTATGAAAGGTATACTGATGTTGTTCGAGGATGCTCGGTTCGCGTTCGGTGCTAGAAAAACCGACAAATTCTATAACCCCAAAATCACGAAGGTCGAGGTGACGATCGAGGGAGTACCCAATCAACTCTACAGCGCGGGTCTTCGCGCGCACCAGCAGTGGGATGAAGTAAGAAAGCAGTTTGCTGCCGGCTCTAAGCGCTCTCCGGAGGTTGCAGCAGTTGCAAAAGACCTGCATCTCTCGGCCGTCTCCCTCGCGGCGTTCCTGAATACCAAATACGCGTTATGGCTAGACATGCGAGCCAGCGACGATGACCAAATACACGGTAGCGGACGCCAAATTGAGAACGCTAGTGAGGGTGTGACGATCCAGATAACCAAAGAGGCGGACGGAGCCGGGCCATTGAACGTGTACTTATATATAATTACAGACGCACAATTCAACATCGAAGATGGTCGATACGTCTCAGCACTCTACTGATTTAATTAATTTTAAGAAAATTAGCAATCAATCTAACGATTTATTAATTAATAATTTTTGAAAAAATTAAGAAAATTAGCAATCAATACCAATTCACGATTGGAGATGCTCACTCTGCCATAATATGTGGGCAGACAGGATGTGGAAAAACGGTTTTCATCCTCGACTTGCTCGAGGAGTCCTACCGCGATGCCTTTCATCACATTGTGATCCTGTGTCCCACTGTGCGGCACAACGCTACTTATCAGGGTCGCCCGTGGATATGGACCGACCCTGAGTTATACGTTATTGATCCCGGTGATAGGCTTCACGATTGGTTGCGTGGTTTATACCAAAGATTCCAGGGTGAGCCCACCCTATACGTGATTGACGATTGCTCGGCCAAGGCGGCGATGACCAAAAAGAAGGACATGCTCTCCGAGCTCGCATTTTCTGGCCGCCATGCTAGGCAAAGCGTTTGGATATCCACTCAAAAGTACAACGCCGTCCTCAAGGATCTGCGCGGAGCAAACGAAATGGGTCGCCCTCTTTCACTGCAAGGACCGAGACTCATTCGATGACTGCCTTCGAGAGAATGACGTTATTCCAACGCGCGAGGAGCTCCTGGAGGTTCGACAGATGCTTTCGGAAACTAAGCACGCCAAGCTTCTGCTAAAGACTGATCAACCAACTGCTTATAAAGTTATCAATTAATTAATTTTAAGAAAATTGCAAAGTAATAAGCTATTGCAATGCTTAACAATGCTTAGCAATTGCTGAACAATGCTTAGCAATTGCTTAACAATGCTTAGCAATTGCTGAACAATGCTGAACAAATGTTGAACAAATGCTTAACAATGGTTAACAATGTTAACAATTTGGTGCTCCGCTGCGAGCTTTGTTGCGAGCATAATGGTGATCATAAGTATCGGGTGGTGCGCTTGGCAATATGTTAAAGTGATGAGACTTGTTAGAATAGTTAAATTAATTTTAAGAAAATTAGCAATAATGAACTGCGACGAAATTCTCGATCAGCTAATGGAAGAAACCTCAACTCCGACTGCCAACATCCTGAAAGATAATGAAACATCAACTCCGACAGAGCAATCGGGATCAACTTCAACTCCAACGGCAGTTGGTATTGGGTTGAGTGCAACGACTCCGAATGAAAATGAAAATGCGGCGCGACGAGAGCGGCTAGCTGCGCTGGTTGCTGGGGGACAATCGGAGCATTATCTCGGTAGGCGTCTCTCAGTTTTTCAGGTGGATAAAATGTATGCGCGATACGAATCGAAATTGGGAGCAGAGATGACAAAAACTCTTGGATCGGCGGCTATTCATTTGTACGCTACCGCCGTTAGCATACTTCTCCCTATACCAAACACCGCGGGATTGATTGGCGATCTAGAGACTGACCCTTTTATAGGACACACTCTTAGAACAGCCTGCTGCTCAATTTATCATAAGTTTGGAATGTACTTAGCTCCGCTGACAACCGCGTTGACCACGGGTAAACACTGTCAATTTGGACATATATGCCCACGAACTATAAGCCCTAATATTAATATCATAAATGATGACACAAGACGACACACCTGCGAGAGTGACGGAGTTGAACCCGATTGCTCCAACACAATCGAACCCGAGTGTTACTCCGCCACTGGATGACATACCGCATATAAAAAATCACAAAAGACAGGCAGCTGGGCGGGCGGCGGCTGCCACCCGAAAAGTTAAACAAGATAAAATACTCGCCGAGCTTCGAGAGGCTAAACAGTCGTTGCAATCGGGGACGGAGACAGCAAAACATCTGAAGACAGAGCAATCGGGTTCAACAGTGTTGAGTACAACAACACCCCCAATTCACGAATTAGTAGCGCACTCAACACCCAATCGAGGTTGGACGAATCCGATTGAACCCCAACCACTTCACGAATTGGAGTTGGGTTGTTGGTGGTGGTCTGGCAGTTGTTGGTGCCCTGTGCGTGTGGAAATACCCCCTATTACACCAATCCTTATCGAGAAAACAACCCCCATCAATTCATCCAAAAACAGTTACGAAACACCAATCGCGATTGGATGCGCCCCATTTAAACATTGATCGCGATCCCTTTTATATGCAATAATTATAAGTATCAACAATGGCTGAACAAGATGGTAAAATGATAGTGAATGCGCTTTATCACGCTGTGGTGATATCGGGTTTCAGTATCGGGTATGCTCGACTATCAAAGATGGCCCTAGGAGGGTCCGCTCCCAAATTGGACTTTACTGTGAGAGACATAGGGCTCGCGACCTTAGATGTAGCGGCCGCAGTTTGGACCCAAGATTATCTAATTAAAGCTGAAATTCTACCCGTTAATATATGGAAATAAATGGCTTCAATCGCAGTAATAGTAGGTGGTGCGCTTGTAAACGCATTGGCGTTCAGCGGTAGCAACTTTATATTCTCTAAAATGAGAAGCTCGAACGTGGATGAGGAGCGCAAGCGTCACGATTTAGCTGTAGAACAACTCAATAGCGCAAAGGAAGCGTGGTCGAAAAAACGAACCGCCCATCTGGACTGAGTGAACGAAGAGCTTCGCCGCGAGAATCACGCCGCACAAACTTTCCAGAACGTTGAAGAAGCCAACCGCGAGTACGCGCTGGCATATCCACAGAAAAGTCACAGAGCCACAACTTTCAGATTTCTATGTACCGTCAGAGCCCCAAAAAGACCGCGAGATCGCGTTCATCGTCGTGGGAATGGGTGTGGTGTGTATCGTCACCTACTATATCCAATCGAGATTTTAAATTAATTAATTATTTAAAAAACATTTTTTTTTTATAAATATATATATATATAGAACGATGTTAGTTGACGATCTTTACTTTTGCTATGATCGATGTAGGCTACACTGCCCTTAAGCATCGCTTACCCGGTGCAAAGAGTATGATTCATCTGGCCCGAGATTCTCTCGAGACGTGGCGCGAGGATAAAAAAGCGGCCACCCTTTTCGCAAAGCGGATGTTATATTCCTCCACCAATCCTGGTGGATTGGATGAATTAGATTTTCCCAAGTTCCTTCAGAACTTAACCCCCAATCGTGATTGTACTTCTAACAAAGGTTTATTATTATCGACGCAGTTACCGGACGATCTGGCGAGGGCATGTTGGAGATTGTCCGATATATTAGAATACTTCGCATGCGATGAACACGCGCAAACTTGATACCAAACTATCGGTTCGCCTAGCGCGCAAGCTAGCAAACACATACTACAGCCCCCGCGGCTACTGGAAGGGACTCGCTGCCATCAAGAACCTCGCGGCGGCGACCAAGGTTTCAGAAAACGCTGTCAAGGAATGGCTCAAGAAGCAGGCCATCTGGCAGATCTATTTACCCGCGCCTCACAATATTCCGCGCCCGAAATTCGACGTGCCGGTGCCGAACCAAGTTCACCAAGCGGATCTCCTGTTTCTACCTCACGATCGCGTCGGTCGCAAGACGTACAAGTACGCGCTGACAATCGTTGACGTAGCGAGTCGTTATAAGGGGGCTGAGCCGTTGGCCACTAAAGTGTCTAAGGAGGTGGCCGAGGCTCTTTCCCGAATATATAAGAGGAGTCCTCTCAAATGGCCGAATCTTCTCCAGGTCGATCCCGGCCGCGAGTTCATGGGCGCGGTCTCTCATCTATTGTCTAAGCACAACGTTTCTGTCAGACGCGGCCGCGTCAACATCAACCGGGACCAGGGGATCGTGGAGCGCTTCAATCGAACCCTGGCTGAGAGACTGTTCGGACACCAATACGCCAAAGAACTTGTAGACCCCCATTCACGATCGACCGCGTGGGTGGCCAGACTGCCCGCCGTGGTCTCCGCACCGAACGGAGAGGTGACCAGATTGATAGGTAAGAAGCCCGTAGATGCTATCAAGTTTAAAAGGGTGACGAGCAAGCCCTCTGCCGTCTCGCGCGGGCGACCCGTTAGTTTAGAGGAGCAACGGCTTCCATCAGATATTGACGTCCGGTACCTCTATCAACCGGGAGAGCTCGAAGGTGGCAGCCGCCGCGCGACTGATCCCGTGTGGTCTCTCAATGTATATCATATAGATCGATCTATTACCAAACCTGATGAGCCCGTGCTCTACTATTTGGATGATGGGCCATCTGGAGGGTTTGTTCGCGAAGAACTTCTTATGGTGCCTTCTGACACCCAGCTACCCCCGGATCGTCATAGTCTTTAGAGAGGTTCTGTATGTATTCCGTCTGGTAACACGTCTTTTATCGTAGTATGCCGAGAGTCCTAATTTTTGTTGACAGTACGTTTTCATAACGCCGTCTTTCATTTTAAATCCTCTATTTTGTGCTACATCTATAATGTGTTTTCCATCTTCTGTAGTTTCACTTAGTACTCGTTTATATCTATCCCAATTTAAATTGTTAGTTCTCTTGGACATTCCTTTCGCAGAGTTTTTATTAATTTTAATTTGTTCCTATCTTTAGTGGAATTAAATTTTTCTACGAAATAACACTTACTAGATAACGCTATCGCCCTATCTCCGCTAAATTCCATTTTGAAAAGTCCGGGCTCTCTTTCGCTCCATTTATCCCAAGCCAACCATTTATTTTTTTCTTTTTCAAACTCGCCTAGTAAGTTAGGTCTAATCAATTCCTCTATCGTTTTTCCACTAACTCCTATATACATACTATCAGTATCCATCTATATTAATTCAAAGTCTTCTCTTTTTACGTATTTGTCTAGAAATTCGTAGTAAAATTCCAACATTCTCAATTTAGCTAGTTGATAAACCGTTATTCCACAATGGAATGGTCTCTTTACCGCACACCTGGGTTTTCTTGAAGATATTTCGTACGCATCTCCTATCTCTTCCAAATCGTCAAAGAATGCAGATCTTAATGCTTTGTCAACACAGGTTTCGTTTTGTGTATATGTCGTATTTAAATGTCTCTCCGTTGCCTCTATCATTTTTCCACAACACGAGTTTTCCTAATAATTTCATTATCGGCTACTGGTTTCTTATTTGGTTCTACATCACCTGTTCGTCTTGCGGCTGTAACTTCTTTTGCGAACCATTCGAACGGTTTTCCGCTAATATAATCTATAACACGATGAACTCCAGTTATTTCTAGGCCGTGTTTTAAATACCATTTCAACAGTGGCGCGTACAGCAATACTTTAGTGGCGGTCATAGATCCCACCAATATTTTTCCATCTCCTCTTGTTCGGCCAGTATCTTTTAAATATTTTATCATGTTTGTGGGAACTTCATCAACCTCTACTTCTCTGTTTATAAATATTGGGGACATTTCAGAAAACTTATCTTTTAAAGTTGTGTGGAACTTCTATATCCACCTCCGCAAACCCAAACCAGTCTCCAGATAAAACTCTTTTACAAAACTTTTTAATAAATTTAGGGTTATGTGGGGTATCTATATGGTGTATAGTTTCTCTCCCACACGGCATCTCTTTATTTAACGTAGATAAATATAACGCGTTTGCATCGTACCCCAAAACAGCCTTGCAAGGTTTGGAACCCACTCTAATATTTGAAACACCAGCTTCTGCATATCGTGTAAATACTATTGATGGACCGCCAACTAGAGCGTCTTTCATCATTTCGTATGTTTCTTCTTTTGGTGCATATTGAGCATCCTCCGGTATAATCGTCTTTGACGATCTTTGTTCTTTAATGGTTCCTCTCAATAAATATTGTATAGCTACTCCAGGTAGTGTTACCGCATCTTTGAAAATATCCACACCTCTGTGTTTTTAAAATTCACACATTTTTTCCACCGCTTCTAGGAACGGTGCTACATCTAAATCGTTATAATATTTCAACCAATCTCTGAAAGTTTTCATATTATTTTCTTCGAAAATTCTACGACATTTACTTAATTCTGTTTCATCTATTAACATTTTCCCAGATAGTTTGGAATACCAATTCTCTATATCCGGTAGTCCTGGGTAATCCAGTTTGTCTGGAGAATCGAACCACTCATAAGGAAAGAAAGATTTCTTGCATTCGTAGGCTTTTATCCAACTATCGTAACTTACACCAGGTCCTAGATAAAGTATTACATCAAGAAATCTAAACTCTGGAGTAAATAGAAATATTGTTGCGTTTGCCCGTTTTCCGACCATTACTTTCTTTGTTGTTGATGCCAGTTCGCCTACTAGGTATTTCTTTATTACGTTTATATCGTACTTACTGCTGTTAAAACCTATAACCGGTACTTGCTCTATCCACTGTTCGATCTTGGCGATTTGGTTTTTACGTAAATGTTCTGTATTAAACCCATATCTTGACCACACTTCTTCTCTTATAGCTTTTCCCTGACTTTCAAATCTTCTACGAATTTTCTATAAGTTTTGTGGGATCTTTATCACAATATGAGTTACTGTTCCTGAGAAATTATCTCCTATACTAACGCTTACCGGAACGTGCTCGGCTTCGTACTCTAGATTATTACCGAGAGTTTCAAATTCTGGTTGAGATATGCCTCAAAATCGTATACTATCTGATATGGATAAAGAGTAGTGTCGCAACCGATCTTTATGTCTTTACCCGTTCTTTGAAATTCGCATTCCCACATAACTACTAGGTTGAATTCTTGCTTCTTCTAATAAATGTATCTCTTCTCATAGTGGATCGCGTTCTTCTTTTCTATGCTTTGCATGAATCTCACACCCGTGCCAGTAACAGCCGTGATATTGATATACGGTATTAGTTTCTGTACAGTATCCATCTACTGGAGCTCCTAAAACCCATCTTTCACCCCCGTGTCCACACTGTTCGTGGTGAATGTGAATTCCCTCCTGCTTTTTCACAGAGTACATCCAATCGATCGCCCCATAACTGTTAGAACTTTTTGGGTAGAACGCTTTCTCGAACGACGAACGCGGGCGCTCTAAATAATTACCATCACATACTACTTTTGTCTCACCTTTCATACATTTTGGTCCATGTCTCTTCATATTACTCGCTTTCGTGAATTTCTGCTTGCAATTATCGCAGGCGTAAATTTTAGATAGGTTTTTAAGGTTTTTTTTATCAGAAATGCGTGATTATTAAACAGTCCTATTGTCATTGGTTTATTACCTATTGCCTTATAGTGCGCTGGTACCTTTTTCAACCACCATACATTACATTCGGTGGGTTGATATACTTCTATACCGATTTTAAAAAACTCTTCAACCTTTTTCAGATATGAAAAAGGAATTGGTGAAACCACATTACTACCGAAATATTGCTTACTAAGTTCTTTCGCCTTTTCTGTACATCTGTCAGGTCTTTTATCTGTCATATGCATAGCTAGACACCTGAACAGACAAAGGTCGTCATTATACTTATCTAAATAATACATACCTTTTTTATTCTTCAGCCATTCTGGAAGTTCTCCTCCTGCTGCTTCTTTGGATTGTAGTCCCAAATCTATTCCCCTACTGCCCTGTATTAGCTTTACGAAAACCTCTAACCATCTTACAAACTTCCACTTTGTATTCGGTCTGTCTATTTTATCGGACATTATTCGTGTTTCCTCCTTATCTGACAGCCATTTTTTAACTGTTTTCATTGATGATACAGAGTGGCCTGCGGTTCTCTTACCAGGCGAATTGTAATTCCTGTAGCCTATTTCATCAACATTGCAAAGTATACTTTAGTAGCAAAGTATACTTTGAGGGAGAAATTCTCAATTTTATGATAAATTTATTAATTTTTATTATACTGAATTTATTACATTATCACAGCCATTATGGCTGTGATAATGTAATAAATTCAGTATAATAATTCTGCATACTTTTAATCATGAAATACATGCATATATGTTAGTTCTATATGAAATAATGCATTTCAGGAAAAATAAATGATTACTCCCTCAAAGTATACATGCGGATGTCTACGTACAGAGTGGCCTGCGGTTCTCTTACCAGGCGAATTGCAATTCCTGGAGCGCAGGATTGCAATTCGCGTTCCCATTAATTGCAATTGTACCGCAATCGGACTGCAATCATGTGACCGCGGTCCAAAGAGTTGGTTGCGGAATTGCAATACTTATAGCGCAGTTCGCGCTGCGTTCCGCTTTTAATTGCAATTTAAGCTCCTTTGTTTCTGTAATGCACCAGTCAATTGTAATCCCCGCCTCCCCCCCCCCCCAGGCCGGGACATAGCGGGGGATAGCGGGGACATTGCATTTTTTTTTTTGCAAAGCCCTGGTATATCCCCCGCACTGTGGGGACCGAAAATGTGTATTCCCCCGCTATATGGCCCCGCCCCCGGGGCAGATACACATGTAGTTTGGGCCATTTTTATAATGTATTAGTATTATAACATGTTTTTAGCCATCTATTCACTCAAGGAGTGTTGCTTTATCTTTCACATACTATATACGAGTGCTATGTGATTTTGCCAATGTATGACAGGCAGGTATTCCATGGGTAAACGATCTGCAAACAAAATATGATTATTAAGCTCGACACTTGCACTT
>CM055270.1:108031290-108175420 GCA_029237695.1 Conchocele bisecta
CGTTTACGTGTAAAGACTATCTACGAAGGCATCTAGCGAGAAATAGAAAGTTTCCTTGTGTCCGCCCACAATTTCAATGCCCAAGATGCCCTTGTAAATTCGTTAGTGCCCAAACTCTTTGTAGACATAAGCAACTACGCTGCCCTGTGGCTAAAGGTGAACGTGGTAGACTAGAGCTGGTAGAATTAGTTGCTGATCTGCGAAATAAATTAGCTATATCGGAGGAGAAAAATGGGGTGTTGGAATATAAACTATTGTACTCGCGTTAATGATTTCGACTTTTTTCAAAAGTCAATTACCAATATAATTTGGACTCATTTTGACTCCCTCTTTTCAAAATTATTTTCTCCAAAAATTCATAAATTTGCTGTCGTGGGAGACAATTTCCTCGTTAACCAATTTTTTGATTTTTCGGGGGTGGTGGGGGTAGAATAGAGGGTTATAAATGATATCACGGTAAGTGGTATCATTTTGACTCCCTTACTACTACTTATCAAAACTCCCCGTGAATCCCACTGGAGCTTAAATTACTTCAATATTTCAATACATCATATTTGAGGACAAATGCCACACATCCATGCTGCCCTTAATATGACCTTGACCTTTTGACCTTCACAACTTTGAACCTTTTCACATATTAACAAGTTTGCCGGTGTTTCTCATGTCTGTCATAATGTCTATATTCCTTGATGGATTACTTTAATATTTCAGTACATCATACTTGTGGACAAATGCCACACATTCACACTGCCCTTAATATGACCTTTTCCTTTTGACCTTCATAAATGTGCTGGTGCATATTTATCACTTTGGTTAATTAACTTTGCCATAGTTTCTCCAATCTGCCACTGGGGGCATTCGTGTGCTGATAGGCCTAACCCACCCCCTAACCATAACCCTACCGAGCGGATCACCGAACGACTGCGGTCGTTGCGGGATGAAAGAGAAGCTCGCTTGGAGGCTGCATCGGCTAACCGTGAGGCTCTCGGCACACAAATAAGTCGCATCCGCGAAACAATTTCGAGGGTTCTGCACGAGGAGACGACAATCGGTGAGCGTATTCGCACTCTGTTCAGAGAGCAGGGTGTCACGATAGTAAGCATCCTCGCAGCTCTCGGCATGACTATATCAACCATAGTTCTAGCTATCGAGCTGCTTGTAGGCGGTGCGGCGGTTGTACCCGCGCCAGCACCCGCGCCATCCGGCGGAGCAAAGGAGTGGGCAAAAAAGCATCTAAAAGCCTTAGCCAGTCTCCTGGCTACATTAGCCGGAAAGGCGACTGCCGCACTGCCTGGGTTGATCGGGAGTGTCGTCTCCTACATGTTGTCTATATTATCATAAACAGCCGGATGGCTCGCCAAAAATACTTGGGCTTTAATCGTGGCGATCGCCGGTCTTCTACTATTCTCCGTCCGAGAGTTCCTAAAATCAAAGCGCGAGTAGTACGATCACCATGAGGGCGACGACGAGCCCTAATTTCTCCTCCCCGTGGGTTGTAGTTCCCGCTCCTGTTCCAATTCTTCCAATCGCGATTGGATTGGGTGAACTGGTGGAACTTGATGGTGCATCCAAGTCGTGAATTGGGGTGGGTGTATCCAATTCGTGAATTGGGGGTTTTATGAGATCGGTTCCACTTACAACTCCACTCCCGAGCATGCTGGGGGTGCGCTTGATGATATCCGTGTTCACGTTACCGTTGTGGCCGATTTTTTGATTGGCGGTGGCGATTAGGATCTGATTATTGTAACCGTCAACCGGGTCGACTCGTAGTATCATATTGCTCGGCGCCATATACAGATATATTCCAAATACATAGTCTACTGTGCTGGCATTCTGCAAAACGTCTTGATACCGCTTGATCGCCGCCGGAAGGTCCACCGGAGATGAGATGGTGTCCTCGACATTGGCCAATAAATGTTTTTGCGCGTCAAACGCCTTCCCGTATCCTTTTATAGAACTGCGCGCTTGCGCCTGTGCGCCGAGGATGGCCCAGACGTATGTGCGAATGGATTCGTTGAGGCGGAAACCCCAGCCCTGGTGAACCCCGTCCCCCTATCCAACATGAAAGTCCCCCAGCCGGTCTCGACGTGTTCGCTTTGTTCTATGTTGTCGATATGGATTATGTCAGCTTCAGATGGAATGTATTTACACCCGGCAAAACCCACCACTTTTAGTAACTGTTGTCTGTTTCCAGTCGGTATTTTTAGAAATCTGAAATTCGGCACATATTCTTTCGTAGGCTTTGTGGTCGTACGGGCTGTATAGAGGGTCCCATTTATACTCTTCGGGTGTTTTCACTTGCATCTCTTTTTGAGAATCCTCCTATTAGTGTAGTAGACGTGAAAAGTATAAGCACTTTCACTGAAAGCGCTCTCATTATGCTCCATGTGGTTTATGTAAGAGACACCACACCCGGTTGTGGCACACCACACAGCAAAATTTAACTGGTTCTGCTAAAACTGCATCGGTGTTGCTTTCCAAGCGTCTATGGTTTCTTGGGTAGTAATTTTGGGCAGCCTATAATTATCAAATATGTTTGAAAAAGTTGTATCAAATCCGGTGTCTTCGTTTACTCTTATTGGTAGGTTTATTATCTTTCTAATTAAGTAGTGTATTCCTACCGTTAAGTAGTACACACCTCCCCCAGCGTACTTTGCCTTTGAATTGAAGCTAAATGCTTTAGTATCCAAATACATTTTAATCGGAGTTTATTATGTTTGCTACTATCACTAATGTTCAAAAAGAGAGTTGTGAACTTCAAAAGTCAATCGACAACAGCTGCGGAAAACGCCGGGTAGGCCTCAGATCAATCACCTGCACGGTTGGGTGGCGAAACTTGGGGGAGCGCGAAGGGTTTTACTATGTGAAGGATGGACAACAAGTAAGTGTAAAGCTGCCTCCCGGACTGTGGGGAGCAAGACAGCTCATATACTTTGTTTCCACAGAGCTTGGCGACGAAGCCAACCTCACAGTATCGAAGGCTACCGGGCTCGCAACATTAATTGCCCCCGAAGGCGCTGTGATAACTATATCAGATCCATTAGACATTCGCCTCGGTTTCAGCCACCCAATTAAAAGATTGTTTCCCCTCGAGCGAAAAATTTGTTGGAGATGTGCCTGTGGATCTAGCCTTTACCAAAACCCTCAAAATGCATTTGAACCAGTTGAACACGTCGTCCAACTTGGTAAATGGGGCCCCCAGCACACTACTTAAAACAGTGCCCGCCAGTGATTGTTATTTTGGGGAGATTGCGACATTATACTTCCCATCCCCCGAGATGAAAGTTTTGGAATCTGGACACATCCACGAATTTAAGGTCTCTATTCTCGACGACCAGGCTAAAGAGTTGAAAAACTATTATCCGATTTCGGTCGTTCTAGAAATTTCAAATTAATTCAAATAATTAAACTCATGTTCGTAATATAATTTATAACAACCAACATTATGAGTATATACCTGTCAGATAGTTCTTCAAATTTATTATCACCACCGAAATACAAATATGATTCAGGTGGTGGATTCACCCCCACAGAGAGTGATTTTTTAACTACCGGGAAAACCGTAGTGTGGTTTACTACACCAAGTTCAAGGTCACCTGCGCTTAAAATATGCATCCATATATTCTCTGTGTCATGTAACCAACCTTCGAAAGTACCCTGCATAGTTAGGAGACATGGCTTACCCAAGATTGTAATTACAACTTACTATGCAATGCTGTCCATTTTAATTTGGGTTTTGCGTGTTGGTTTTATTGCATATATCAACAGCTTATCTGGACTATGTTGGGCTCTCACTTCCTAGTTGGTTGCCACTTTGTATAGCTTTATCTGCATATACGCCACATAATACATGTAATGTGAGTGAAGCAGGCTTACTGTTACCCGATTAGTGAAGACACATACCATGCTGCTTCATCAGTGTCGGCCGACTGTGTAGATTACTACTAGGATGCACATGTATACAGTATCTACACATGTACACCATCTACAGTTACATCATGACCAGTTATGTGGCCGAGTGGGTGCAGTTTGTCTAGTGAGTGCAGTGAGTGAGTTTGGTGTCGTGGTGTGGGTGCGGTGACGGGCTTTGGATAGAAAATCCTGCATTCAGTTTCCTACTTTGTCGTTACTTTAACCCTTAGAATATGGGAAACAAATATTTCCATCAGCTGTTGTGTTATATTTTGCCTTCTTTTTAATAAAACCTGGTTTGACAGCAATTTCGAATCATTTTGGTCTAAAGTTCTGTTTAACCATGTTTTTAATGAGAAAACTGGAAAATAGAAAATAATCAACAGACGACAAAAATTAATTCAGTAATGTAAGGGTTTTAGGCTATGATGTTCACATGTACATGTATGTTCATTGCCTGGAGATTGTTACCCACACAGGGACCACAATTAGGGGCTTTGCACACCTCACATGCCATCTGGCTTGGTCAGGTATAACATAAGTCGGGTTTTGCCACGTTGTAGCACAAGAGATTAGCCCTTTTGACCTGTCACGATGTAACCTCAGTCCCCTTCCTGGGTTTAAATTATCAACTATAAATCTTGTCGCTATTGAGTGCAAAATAGACAACCTGTTATCTAAAGTACTCTATGCCAGAAAACACACGGAATGCTCATTCACTTAGTTGTTTTAAAACCAAAATTAAAACAATCACAGACAAGGTTCCAAGTTATTATTACAGTGGTCAACGGCATATGCAAGTAATACATACACGACTCCTGACAAAATGCAATGCTCTTAACTGTGACCTTCATTGCACAAATATTGTTGAATCACCAAATTGTATCTTTGGTCAAGTTGAAGATCGAACTCACTACTTTTTCTCCTGTCCAAGATATGCACTACATAGAAACCAACTAATAGATGATATACAAGCTTATTGTCAACCGACCCTCCATACTATACTCTATGGTAATCTACAACTGGACGATCCTACTAACGAAACAATATTTACAGCTGTAAGAATGTACATAGAGAATACAAGTCGCTTTTAAATGGTACGATGAAACCTCTGTAAGCCGGACACCTTGTAAATGACTGTGGTTAATTCTGGTGGGTTTTATTTTTATTTTTATTTTTATCTATCTCTGATGGTACAGTCTGTTCGTGATTGCAAGGCATGAAAGAGGTGTTGGAGTGATCATATGACTGATTTACAGTGGAACTTCCCTATGCCTAACGCCCTGGGGACATCCCAGGGTGTCCGGTTTGGAGGGGTTCCAATGTGTCTGCTTGTGTACATAATCACGACAACCAAGACTTAATGTGGGCGTGGGTGGCTTGGTGTGCGAACACATTTTGTTTTCTCGAACTGCCGCAGTGGAATATTGTTTTTCTCTCTATTTTCGTTTTATAATAACGAACTAAAATAGTTGTCTTTCCTTTTTTTGTTAAAATTGTTTAATGCATGTATATTTACTTATTGTCATCTATAATACATCTACCGGGTATCGCAGGAAGCAGAAACTATGAGCATAAAGCAAGAATAAAATCTCAATTTTATGCTAATGGCAGTACTAATTATGTTTGTTATGTCCTGGTTCTTGCAGCCTGTGATACCAAGTTACATGTCAGGGAGAGGATTTATATAAGCTTGCTTTCAATCCAATCCCATTTGTATAATTCTGTATTTACCTTGATTGATGCATTACTTGTAAATAATATACAAATAAAATATGTTTAATCTAAAGTACATAGTTTATGTATAACAAAATACATACAAGTATTTCAAATAGGCTTTGTGAAAGCATATAAATGACAACGCATGATATCAACGACCTCGGTCACTAACTTCCAATTTGTTCAGAAATTAAGGACGTGTTCATGTTTTCCCAGCTGGAGCATGGTGATTATATAATGAAATAAGAATATGCTGCTATAGAAGATTTTATTGTAAAGAAAATTGTTATTTGACCATTGAAAATATCACTTCATTATACAAATTTAGGTTTAAAGGAGAAATAATTATACACAAAACTGAATTTGAACTTAATGGTACATGCCCACTCAGTAGGCACAAAATGTTCTTATATCAGAGACATAATCCGTGATATGTTCTTGCAAAATAAACATTCATTCACCATTACCCCACGTATTGATTGGCATTATTATACATTTTATATCAGACGTAAATTTCCACACTGATATCAGGGACGATGACTGTGTTTCTTTAAAATGTTAACATACATTACTATTAATTTTCTGTATTTATTGTTTGATGTGTAATGATCATACTTTATAATATGTCGAAACTATTATTTTTTCAGGTGACGCATTTAATTAGAATAAGTAACTAAAAAATATCCTGCCTCATTTGCATATGAAAATAGCCTGATACCACCGCGAGTCACTATCAGTAAAATAAATATTACTAATTGATTATATCTGTACGGTCACTCGTAATTTTTAGAACTGGTGGAATAGTGACACAAGTATACACTTATCTAATGGTGTGCCTATTGAGTGGACATGTACATTAAGAGTGTTTGAAAGATACATGTATGTGTTATATATGTGAGTATTTGCGTTAGCATACATTTAAGAAAAGGTAACACACATTGCTTACTTTGCCAAATCGTTGTATTGCAATGTCACAAATGTAATTTTGTATATTTTATATACTAATGTTATAACCCATCATTCAATCATTTAATCATGTGATCTTCAAGTGATATCCACGATGAGTACCATACAGTAGGACATACCGAGGTATATCCACAAATGGATAAAACGAAAATAAATATAGCTACTTGCTCAGTGAAAGTACGTAATTTATTTCCCGTACTGGAACTATGTGCTCTGCAAGTGGCATTCAGGATAACTGTTGAACTATAGATTGTATCACTCTACAAATATCGAAATATAATGAATTATATTTGCTTGCAAAGCCACTCATATTAGGCTTAAACATAACAACTTAAAATAAGGATAACATTAATAAATGACTAATGAGGAAATATGTTTATATGACTTATCCGAACGTAACGTACACTTAATATTTCTACTCGAGAGTGTTACGATAATTTGGCAGAATGATTCACTTGGGGGTAGTATTTAATCGGTTGTGTTATAATGCACACCTATGCATTTGCGGTTCAACGCTCGTTTTGTTTCAGAAATGATCCTCTGTGAGGGATGGTAGGCAGATGCACAATCGGTGTGTAACACTCTAGTTCGGAACTGATTTATTAGAGCGGGATAGAACTAGGACATGAATAAAACACGTACACCAGCGACGTCTGCACATCGAGATCGTTTGTTAGCTATACACATCACTATGCATGTACAACATCGGTGATCGTAATATTATTGTAGCCATACTGAATTACATTTAGACCCTGTAATGCACATTTGACGTTTTCTCAACGTCGTACATAAAGTACAGAAATAATACAGACAGTAGTTATTTATTTCATTCACACTGCGCAGTTAAATGGAAACTAATCATGCATGGATGTCCAAATTATGTTTGTGTCAATCTTGGAGAGCATTTAAATAACACATTTTAATTGATTTTAATAAAAGACATTGTACAAAACAAAACTAAATAATATACTCTAATGGACAAAACGAATGCAGAACATAGCATTGAACATTTTCAAGCAACTGTAGTAATTTATTTACTATGTGTTATATTGGCGGCCATCTTGGACGCTATTTTTGAATTATATACGAACATGTTAGACTTCTATAGTACGTGCTTAAATATGAGATGACAATACCTCTATATGTAAGACTATTGTGAGTCAAATTGGTATCTTATTTATTTTTGGCAGATATCCTGGATACCATCTTGAATTTGGAAAAATTTGTTATCCGTTAAATTCATATAGCATGTGGTATGTAGGTGCAAAATCAGTGCAATAGTGGATATATATTAGGTTTGTGATCTGCTTCATAAACTAAGAGAATACAGCAAGAATAAAATCCCATAGGATGCTAATTGCTGTACTAATGTTTGTTATATCCTGGTTCCTTCATCCTGTGATCCCAAGCCACATGTTAGGGAGAGGATTTATATAAGCTTGCTTTCAATCCAATCCCATTTGTATAAGTCTGTATATACAATGATAGATGCCTTACCTTTAAACTATTTACAAATGAAATATGTTTAAAAACCAATTTGCTTCAAAGCTTTTATTGGTGTTACATGTATTGTAACCACACCCAAGAATACTATAGCATTCAAACTATGCATGTAATCTGTGTAAACGTGAATTATAACAACACTAGCATCTAATTTCAAATAACAGTACGTGGCTAATACAAGGCATTTATTTGTTACTGTACATGAATGTACTTATATACTCAATAATAACAACTATTAAGGTGTTTTCTTAGATGTTTATTATGCAGAACAATTATCAAAAGTTGTATATAACTTCATTTCCTTTATGTTAATCATATGTACATACTTTATCATTAAAGTTAATTTACTGACTCATATGGAGAGGTACTGAGCTGCTGACCAGTCTAGTAAGAGCGTATATTCCAATTGAGTAAACTGCCCATTACTTTATTCCTTAATACTAAGATAGGTCATGCATACACATGAACATGAAGAAAGTACACGTATGTTACACGGTAGGATGGTTATTATAAAGAAGGAAGTACAGTTGTCCTAACATATATACTGCATACGACCAGGAAGAGTAGTGGTATATATATAGCGCGATTACACTACTAGGTTTAGCATTGGCGTTATATAGCGAGGTAGATTTACTGGATTTGAACGTTGTTTATATAACGACATAGATCAACTGGATTTTAAATGTGGTTAAACATGAGAATAATGACCATTGTACGTATTGGACGTTGATTACGGCTGCAGTTTGTATACGTGTGAACATGTTGGGTTAATAATACCCGTGATCATTCCATTGAGTTTCGTTTCAGCAGATGCTATGTGTTTGTATTGTGAAATGTGACAGTCCTTGACACAAATGACCTAGTGCAATAACACTGAATGTTATATTACCAGAAGTCAAACAACGTTAATTTGGATAAAGGCTTATAAATCAATGGCGATAAATCAAATGGACTTGAAATGTATCATCATTATTAACTAGATTTAAAACGGTATACCGGGTGTATAAAAAGAAACCAGCTTTCTGAAAACATAACTGTGCATGTTAGTTTAGTATCAGCTCATGTTTTTTATCTCTGATATATATCTGTTTTAACTATATAGTTTCAGAATTGCAACTTTTTGCGCTAGTATAACAAATCAATGTTCAAAAATTAAAACGCCGGATTTCGTTGAATAACACAATGTGATCGCCGGTAATGTCTCACCTACTACCAATGGATCAAGTTTACTCGAATGTCCCTGGGTGGTTAGCTAATGTGAAGAATATACTGATAAAGTTTGGGTCACATATGAGGAGATATGCAAAATGTGGACGTATATCCGAAGGTTTGACGGACATGACCTATATTTAGATAAAAGTAGGTCATGGTCATCGAATGACTAACGACGTAACGTATCAACGTTGCATGAAATTTGAAAGTACGTCCAAATGTTGAAGGACATGACCTATATTTTGAGAAATGTAAGTAAATGTCAACCGAATGTCACGGGGTGGTTATGTATTAATTTAAAGAAGCTACTTATAAAGTTTGGCGAACATCCGTCTAACGGATCGGGAGATATGCGAAATTTCCAAAAGTATTGACACAAAGGTTAAGGTGAATGTGAGGAAGTTATCGGTGAATTTGGTAATGATCCGACCAACGGATCAAGAGGCAATGTGATATTTGGACTTAAGTCCGAAATTTACGTCCCAAATTACGAACGACGACTCCGGAATTGCGACCGCTATGTCTCACTTTACACTATCGTGGCAGAGACAAAAGTGAATACTTCAACAAGACAAAACAAAAACAGGACATCAGGATAGTCTTCAACAATACTATACATACCCCATGAATACGCATTTCCTAATTTCCATGACTAATTTACAAGTTCTATGTTTTACTGTCAATCCATTACTTTTCAGTTTGCTCAATACAGTACTGGTCGAGTTGGTGTGTATCCACACAAGTGGGTGTAGAGTTCAAATCATGATTGTTGGTTTTATCCCCACAGCCTTTATCACTAAGTTAGCGAGCTGAAACGTTTAGCTGTCAATGACAACTATATGAAGTGATAATATGCGAAATTTCACTGGATTATTTCATTTAGATTTAGGGCAATGACACTCTGAATGTTTGGGTCGGGTTTTCATCCACCAGACTTTAAATAGTGTCATATCTTGAAGCATATCAACTGAACTCGTGTTATATGTGAAGGTTTATGTGGACCTATATGGATACGGACATGCACGTTTTACGTCTGGTTCTGGTGAATGAATAATTTACTTTCTTAAAGGTACATGCCCACACAGTAGGCACACACTGTTCTTCATATCAGAGACATCTTATGAGACATTGTCTAGCACAATAAACATTAATTCACCATTATCCCACGTATTTATTGACATTAACATACATTTTATATCAGACTTAAATTTCGACACTGATATCAGGGACAATAATCTTGGTTCCTTAAAATAATAATTGACATTTCTGTTTATTATATGTTGTCACGCATAAATCTCAGCCAGTGTAAATACATGTATTGTTCTATGAAGATGGGAATAGTATTGGTTGCAATTAAATATTAGAGGGGCTATATGCTGTGTCCAGGTATGTTGTAAATAGATGCAAGGGTCACTTTAGCCAGGACTTTTTACCAGCTCATGGTATTGTGTAGAATGATTGTTAAGTTTCGCCTAGGGCAAAATGGTCAGTGGATGTATGTTGTTAGCTTGATAATTTGATTGGAAGGTGAGCAGTGGTGGTGTTTTATACGGTGACTGTATGATAATGATGTGATGTGATTGTAGAGAAGGGCAGGATAGTGGATTGCATGCTGAAAATATGTTCAGGTAAGGAAATAGATAGATAGTGTAGAATAATTAAATGGATCTGGAATTGCAGATTAGTGAATTTTGTCAGATATTCATGTAGTGAGACAACGGACTTATTAGTGTCGTTTTTGTCGCGCCTGCTTTAGCAGAGGCGTGACTATAGTCGGCGCTTTTTCCGTCGTCGTCGTAGTCCGCGTCGTCCGCGTCGTCCGCGTCGTCGTCGTCCGCGTCGTCCGCGTCGTCCGCGTCGTCCGAAGTAGTATTGTGGGGATAGAAATGATACCACCTAGGTTGGAGGGTCTTATCGGTGCTGATTATAGTCCCATCTACCACAGGAAAGGAAAGTCCTTTTTTAATATAGGGTCAACAATGTATAGGAGCGTAAAAAACTCTTATAAATTGGTGGTTAGAGATTAAAAATCGATTTCGTAGCCTTTTACCCGCGTTCTATGTTTAATGATATCGGATTTAATTTCTGCAGGAACCCCTTGGCATGCCATGAAGTTATGTATCTTTAAGGTTGGCGCGCCAGCCATTGATTTTCCACACCATTCGCACAAGACTTTGGTGGGTCTACACGAAGCCCTTCGCCTGTGTACCCCCAATCCGCGCGATGTCGCGGATTCTCTGCCACAATCGAGACAAATATATGGCTTCATATCGAACTTTGGTTTACCTATAGGTTTTGTTTGTTTAACATGAAATAGTAGCCTATAAAGTTTAACAGATACAGCGCTCAGTGAATAAACATGCCCGATATTTTATCTAGCCGAGTGTATTTCACCTTATCGAGGCTACGGTGTGTATTGATTTAAACAATACACAACAGTCGCCGGTGTATTTCTCCAATAGCGATTGGTGTGTATTGGTTTAATCACAGACGACAAGCTATCGAGAGACGCTATATATATGAGAGGTGATTGCGTCACGCGGTAACACGATTACTTCCTGGTATGGACAGTTTACGGTTATATAAATGTATGGTGGTCGGTGGGTGACATACTCACGGTGGGGCTGTAACTTTTCCCCTACTTTATCTCCCAATTTTAGCCTGAATTTATCCCAATCAGTATTATCAATCTTGAGAAGGGTGGCGTGCGCCTTAATTCTAATAGTATTATTTAAATCCTCATATCGAGACATCTCCTCCACCACCAACTCAAATTCAGCGTCCGATATATTGTTATCGGCCAACGCTTTGGACACGATAACGTCGATGCTATTTTTCTTAGACCTCGCGAGAACCGATATTCTGTCGTGCTTTCTACTTTTATTTTCGAATTTTCTTCCCATTACTCTGAACGCCATACACAGCAGTCCCGCCCCAGTGGCTACACCACTCAAACCTGCGGCAATAGGAATTGCCACGACTGTAGATAACAATGCAGCGGTTCCGGCCCCACCTAGTATTGAAACGGACGATAACAAGGTGCTTACCCCCTCCGCTATATTTGCAGCTCGTCTATATTTTTTAACATTTACCCTCCGAGCTTCCCCCTCTTGTTTTATAATCTGGTGCATCTCGACGATATTTTCCAACCTAAAATCTGAACTTCTTTAGTCAAATCCAATCGAGATTGGAAGCTTGCTCGGAAGCGGTGATTCGTTCATATTTAAATTTTACACATTTATTTCAATCAACAATGTCATAACAGTTTAAGAACTCGCTGGGTCAGCGGTTTTCGTAACAAGGTTAATAACACTACCTTCGGAAAGTCTAATTGGATCGTCACCGGCGAACAAAACCACCCCTGAACTCTGTCCAGCGAGTTTAGTGGCTCCATCCTCCCGTTCTTCACCATCCTGTACGATATTTACGATGATCGCGCCCACAGGTTTACCCTTAGCATTAACCGAACAGACCGCCATTCGTAGAAGTGTACCTGTAGATGTCATGACGTATCCACCATATCTATTGCTCGCTTTGGCACCGAATGAATATTCATAGGCCCCCTCATTTAATGGCCCCCGCTTCTCAGCCCAAACTGTGATGATGGGTTTTTATAACTTAAATTGCTCTACAGATGTGTCCAACAATGCGGCAAGCTTCTCGATAGCGGTATGGGCCTCAACACGAACCTTTTCATATGTATCCTCAAGTGCTTTGCTCGCGCCTTTACGAACTCGGTTTAGTTTATCGGAAACTTCAATAAGTTCTGTATGCGCCTTTCCCGAAATTCGGTTATTTTTCCGCCTAGTTCAGTAAGTGCTGTCTGGTCCTCAGAGCGCAACATCCCATAGGCTTCCGTAAGGTCAGTCTGTGTATCTGATCGGACTTTCTCAATACCCGTCCGGACTTCCTCAATCCCCGTCCGGGCCTCTTGGTGAACTTGTGCTATAGATGTTGGGACGTCCGTTCTCAGTTGTATTATACTTCTACGAATGTACTTTGTAGCTGAAGCCACAGTGTCGTCAACCAGTGCTACGGTTTTCCCGGTAGTTAAAAAATCACTCTCTGTGGGGGTGAATCCACCACCTGAACCATCCTTGTATTTCGATGGGGACAACCAATCGGAATTGGAAGAACTATCTGACCCGTATATACTCATAATTTTGGTTGTTATAAATTATATTACGAATTACGTTTAATTCTTTGAATTAATTTGAAATTTCTAGAACGACCGAAATCGGATAATAGTTATTCAACTATTTAGATCGGTCGTCGAGAATAGAGACCTTACATTCGTGGATGTGTCCAGATTCAAAAACTTTCATCTCGGGGGATGGGAAATCTAATGTCACAGTCACCCCAAAATAACAATCACTAGCGGGCACTGTTTTAAGTAGTGTGCTGGGGGCTCCATCCGACAAGTTGGACGACGTGTTCAACTGGTTCAAATGTATTTTGAGGGTTTTGGTAAAGGCTAGATCCACAAGCACATCTCCAACAAATTGTTGGCCCCGAGGGGAAACAATATTTTTAAGTGGGCGGCTGAAACCGAGGCGAATGACTAATGGGTCTGATATAGTTATCACAGCACCGTCGGGGGCTGTTAATGTTGCGAGCCCGGTAGCCTTCGATACTGTGAGGTTGGCTTCGTCGCCAAGCTCTGTGGAAAAAAAGTCTATGAGCTGTCTTTCTCCCCACAGTCCGGGAGGTAGCTTTACACTTATTTGTTGTCCATCCTTCACATAGTAAAACCCTTCGCGCTCCCCCAAGTTTCGCCACCCAACCGTGAAGGTGATTGATCTGAGGCCTACCCGGCGTTTTCCACAGCAGTTGTCGATTGACTTCTGAAGTTCACAACTCTCTTTTTGAACATTAGTGATAGTAGCAAACATAATAATGTCCGATTAAAATGTCGTTGAATACCAAGGCATTTAGCTTCAATTCAAAGGCAAAGTACGATGGGGGATGTGTGCACTACTTAACGGTAGGAATACACTACTTAATTAGAAAGCTAATAAACCAAACAATAAGAGTAAACGAAGACACCGGATTTGATACAACTTTTTCAAACATATTTGATAATTATAGGCTGCCCAAAATTACTACCCAAGAAACCAGAGACGCGTGGAAATCAACACCGATGCAGTTTTGGCAGAACCAGTTAAATTTTGCTGTGTGGTGTGCCACAACCGCGTGTGGTGTCTCTTACATAAACCACATGGAGCATAATCTGACCGCTTTCTGCGAAAGTGTTTATACTTTTCACGTCTACTATACTATTAGGAGGATTCTCAAAGAGATGAGCGTGAAACTCACACAAGAGGATAATTGGGACTGTCACAAAATTGTGTAACCGAAATCACACAATTGTGAGACAGGTTCTTTTAATATAGATCTGGTGTGG
Organism: Conchocele bisecta; assembly: GCA_029237695.1. Taxonomy (NCBI): domain Eukaryota; kingdom Metazoa; phylum Mollusca; class Bivalvia; order Lucinida; family Thyasiridae; genus Conchocele; species Conchocele bisecta. The sequence goes on from CM055270.1 coordinate 108,046,007, forward strand.
CTGTACATAGGCATAGACAAATAGTCAAAGTCGATTTACACATTTTTAATCAGTCAATGATAACTATGGCACTATTTATCCAGCAAAACACAAGTTACAGTATCTTCTAAACGTTACACATAGCTAAGTTTCCCTGTGAATGCATAAGTCCTAGGTTGTCACTGAATACACAAATGTTCATAGATGCACAACAAATATTCACCCACATGGTATGTGTACGAGACTAAATAATATGAACTGAGAATCCTAACATTCAAAATGGTACACTAAGGTGTCACACTGGTGTCATGGAGGACAGTAAACCACATGTACTATGATGTCACAAAGATGTTCAATAAGAAAAATATACCACGAAGATGTTACATGTGTCCACTAAGTATGTCACCGAGATGTCATTAATATACCACTAAGTTTATTGTACAGATGTCCAATAAGGACATAATATCACAACAATTTCACGAAGATATCCAATATGGATAATATGTCACTAAGATGCCACGAAGAATTCCACTCAGGATTGCATACCCACAAAGATGTCCACTAAGGACAATATGTCACTAAGATTCACACGTGTTCACTCCACCGACAATCTGTCATAATGGTGATAATACCCCAGTAATGTTAGTCTATCTCATCAATGTTCACATCAGTTCACTCTCAAAGGATACAATATCTCTCATTCACACAAATGACATCGCCTCATGTCATTCTCGGTTATTTCCATCGATGGAAATGTCAGTCTCGACCCGCCATATACTGCTCAGGAATGGCAATGCCCATGCCGTGGAATGGAAAGGAATCCCCCAGAGGATGAACACCCAGGAATCGCCCCATGAGCATAAGCCACCTGCAATTAAGTGGTCATTACCACTAACTACCAGTGTGGTTTGAAGAGAATTCACCAAATTCCACGCGATTTAAATTGCTAAAATTGCATTACAATTCACAAACTCCACCTGGGTTAAATAAGGGGTAAAATAACATACAGTGTCTGGAATCCACAGATCTAGCTCACATATACAGGAATACAATTGTACAACGTTCTCCACACAAAGCACTAATAGGTCTTCCCACAATCAGATCTCTCTAAGCAATGACCACACATGCATGCCCAGTGAACTATTCACATAAAAATGCTCAATATTTGTCCAGCATGACTGACCACTGTATGTGGTATCCACTACCAGTAATTGTTAACAATGCAACTCACCTGTAAAATGCACTGGGTACAACTTACCTGTGCAATCAATAGTACAGGTATGTATACTGCACAAAATTAGACACAATCTATACTGAGCAACTGCACAATTTTGTGACAGGGACCCTCTATACAGCCCATACGACCACAAAGCCTACGAAAGAATATACAATGAATTTCAGATTTCTAAAAATACCGACTGGAAACATAAAACAGTTACTAAAAATGGTGGGTCAGGTGATATATATGTAAATGGTTGCATCGTAGCGGACACAACTCTTGGGGTTTTTAATCCTACCAACATGACATATACACGAAATGACCCAAATGTTTACTGTAATTTTGCCATGTGTAAGGATATCGTGGATGAACCTGTCGACTACATAGAACAACGCGAACACGTCGATATCGGCTTGGGGACTTTCATTTTGGATAGGGGGAAAGGGTTCACCAGGGGTGGGGTTACTCGCCTCAACGACTCCATTCGCACATACGTCTGGGCCATCTTCGGCTCACAGGCGCAAGCGCGCAGTTCTATACTAGGAGACGGTAAAGCGTTTGACGCACAAAAACAGTTCTTGGCAAATGTCGAGGACGCAATAAACAAACCGGTGGACCTCCCGGATGCGATAATGAGGTATCAAGATGTTTCGCAGAATGCCAGCACCCCAGTAGACTATGTATTTGGAATAGGTCTTTATATGGCGTCCAGCAATATGATACTACGAGACGACCCGGTTGACGGTTACAATAATCAGATGGTAATCGCCACCGCCAATAAAAAAATCGGCCACAACGGGAACTTGAACGCAGATATCATCAAGTCCCCCCCCCAAGACGGTCATAAAACCGCAACCACCCACCGCCAAGCAAAAAATAGGCTACAACGCGAACATGAACAAGGATATCATAAAGTCCCCCCCCAAAACGGTCAAAAAACCGCAACCACCCACCGCCAAGGCGGTCGGGAGCGGAGTTGGAAGTGGAACCGATTTCATAAAACCGCAAGTACCCACCTCAGAACCCCCATGTCCTGAATTGGATACACCATCAAGTTCCCCCAATGTTTACAGGAGCGGGAACTACAACCCACGAGGAGGAGAAATTAGGGCTCGACGTCGTCCTCGTACTACTCGCGCTTTGGTTTTAGGAACTCTCGGGCGGAGAATAGTAGAAGACCGGCGATCGCCACGATTAAAGCCGAAGTATTTTGGCGAGCCATCCGGCTGTTTTTGATAACATAGATAACACGTAGGAGACGACACTCCCGATCAAACCAGGCAGTGCGGCAGCCGCCTTTCCAGCTATTTTAGCAAGGAGATTGGCTAAGGCTTTTAGATGCTTTTTTGCTCACTCATTTGCTCCGCCGGATGGCGCCGGTGCTGGCGCGGGTGCTGGCGCGGGGGCTGGCGCGGGTGGCGCGGGTGCTGGCGCGGGTGCTGGCGCGGGTGCTGGCGCGGGTGCTGGCGCGGGTGCTGGCGCGGGTGCAGCCGCCGCTCCGCCTACGAGTAGCTCGATAGCTAGAACTATGGTTGATATGGTCATCCCGAGAGCTGCGAGGATGCTTACTATTGCGACGCCCTGCTCTCTGAACAGAGTGCGAAGTCGCTCACCGACTGTTGTCTCCTCGTGCAGAACCCTCGAGATTGTTTCGCGGATCAGACTTATTTGGGTGCGGAGCGCCTCACGGCAAGCCGATGCAGCCTCCAAGCGAGCTGCTCTTTCATCCCGCAACGACCGCAAGCGTTCGGTGATCCGCTCGGTAGATTCTCTATCGTCACCGGCTTCCCCAAGTTTTCTCCGGACCGTTTTAGTGCCTTATCGAGGCCCGGGAGTTCACGAAGAGGTAACGGTGGGTCATCCATCGTGCTGAATATTCCGTCTATCTCGTTTCGTTGAGCTCCATTGTGTGAATAGCGTCAGTGGCTACACAAGGGACCTCGCTGAGCTCGACAGTTTCTATCGCGGCGGCCGTCTCCGCCATCGTTTCGTCGGTAGACTGTATGGCCTCTACAGCACGGGCCGGCATAATTGTTTTACCACGCTTCCAATTTGGGAATCCGAGTTCGTCCTTTACGATTTGGCCACCGCCCCGGTTTCCGGCAATGGTGTTCAGCGCTAGGGGTTTTCCGGTCCTCATATTGACGATCAGGATATTTGATGCTTTTAGTCGCAACCTACCTTTCAGATACAATTCGAACTTGGAGTAGTCGCGGCCGACAGATGGGACCTCACATTCTTCTGACAAACTGTTGTAGTAGTCGTCTACAGCTGACTTGACTAATTCCTGACTTAGAATAATGGTGCTGGTAGCGCCACCTATTTCCCCCAATTCACGAATTGGAACTGGAGTCTCTATGAAGGGCGTTTCGGCATCGATGTCATCATCGATGTCATCATCGATGTCATCATCGATGTCATCATCGATGTCATCATCGATGTCATCATCGATGTCATCATCGATGTCATCATCGATGTCATCATCGATGTCATCATCGATGTCATCATCGATGTCATCATCGATGTCATCATCGATGTCATCATCGATGTCATCATCGATGTCATCATCGATGTCATCATCTCGGCCGACTTCGTCCATACCAATATCTTAATCTCCATTTTTAACGATGTATTAAAGATAAAACCATACGGGTTTAATAGAGTATTTAAATATGTCGTCGAGTCAATACGGCCGCAAACTCAATTCATACCGCAGACTGCGTGAGCCCCTCGGGGCAAAAGGCGTGATACAGAGTGTCGTTATTACGAACAACCCATCGACGATCGACCAGAACCAGCAGCTTTTAGTCCGCTTCCCCAACCTTGGAGCTAGCGACGTCATTGTGCCGGGGACTGTTCGACTCGCTTTCTCTATTTCGCTGACGTTGACGGACGCAGACCGAACCGTCGTTCAGAACTTGGGTCGCGCCATCGTCAAGAAGACCATGATAAATATTTCTGGTAATGATGTGATGTCGATCGACGACAGTGACGTCTACCATTGCCACCAGGACCTGTGGAAAACGGTGCAAGAGCGCGAAAATGCGGTCTATCATGGTATTGACACCAGCCGAAATAAGAACGTAAACAGACTTAGAATCGGGGCTGGTAACAAGTCAGATAACAACGCGCGTGACAACGCGATCGCGGCCGCTTACGGCAACCGCTTCTACATTCCGCTCGACTTTGAGTTGCTGGAGAGTCACATGCCATACTATCAGAGTGCTTTGGCAGACCGCCTCGAATACGAACTAACGTTCAACGACTACGGCCGAGCTCTCATAGCCACCGACATGGCATCGAAGTATACGATCGACAATGTGTCGCTGGAGTACGACATGGTCACGATGCCCGAACTCGCGCGATTGATCAGAACCCAGTATGCCGGGCGCGTTGCCATACTTTACGAGCGAGTTCTTCGCTACCGCAAGATGACGAAAGACAAAAGCGACACATTGTGGAATATTAATGTCAACGTACCCGCCCGCTCGATGAAAGGTATACTGATGCTGTTCGAGGAGGCTCGGTTAGCGCTCGGGGTTAGAAATACCGACACATTATATAACCCCAAAATCACAAAGGTCGAGGTGACGATCGAGGGAGTCCCCAATCAACTCTACAGCGCGGGTCTTCGCGCACACCAGCAGTGGGACGAAGTCAGAAAGCAGTTTGCGTCCGGCTCTAAGCGCTCCCCTGAGGTTGCCGCGGTTGCCAAAGACCTGCAGCTCTCGGACGTCTCCCTCGCGGAGTTCATGACTACCAAATACGCGTTATGGCTAGACATGCGAGCCAGCGACGACGACCAAATGCACGGTAGTGGACGCCAAGTTGAGAACGCTAGTGAGGGTGTGACGATCCAGATAACCAAATAGGCGGATGGAGATGGGCCATTGAACGTGTACTTATATATAATTACAGATGCACAACTCAACATCGAAGATGGTCGATACGTCTCAGCACTCTACTGATTTAATAAATCAACACCAATTCACGATTGGAGATTTAACTCTAACGAAAGATGCCCACTCTGCCATAATATGTGGGCAGACAGGATGTGGAAAAACAATTTTCATCCTCGACTTGCTCGAGGGGTCCTACCGCGATATCTTTCGACACATTGTGATCCTGTGTCCCACTGTGCGGCACAACAAGACTTATCAGCGGCGCCCGTGGATATGGACCGACCCTGAGGTATACGTTATTGACCCCGGTGATAGGCTTCACGATTGGTTGCGTGGTTTATACCAAGTCTTCCAGGGCGAGCCCACCCTATACGTGATTGACGTCTGCTCGGCCAAGGCGGCGATGACATGCTCTCCTAAATCACATTTTCTGGCCGCCATGTGGGGCACAGCGTATGGATCTCCATTCAGAAGTACAACGCCGTCCTCAAGGATCTGCGCGAGCAAACGAAATGGGTCGCCCTCTCTCACTGCAAAAACCGAGACTCATTCGATGAATGTCTTCGAGAGAACGACGCTATCCCAACGCGCGAGGAGCGCCTGCAGGTTAGACAGATGCTTTCGGAAACTAAGCACTCCAAGCTTTTGCTAAAGACTGATAAACCAACTGCTTACAAAGTCATCAATTAATGTATTACAAAGTATTTGCTGAGCAAATGCTTAACGCTTAATTTTATAATTAATTTTAAGAAAATTATAAAATTAATTAGTAACTGCTGAGCAATGCTTAACAATGCTGAGCAATTGCTTAATAATTGCTCAGCAATTATTGCTTTGTTGCGAACATAACGGTGATGATAAGTATCGGGTGGTGCGCTATTATTACTTACCAATATTATTGGATTAAATCAATATGTTAGACTTGTGAGACTTGTCAGAATAATACACCCAACACTGTTGGAATAAATACAATAACGAACTGCGACGAACTTCTCGATCAGCTAATGGAAGAAACAATCGTGCCGACACCTCTTCTGAAAGATGGTACGACTGCCGACACAACTGAAACTTCTTTCCTGAAAGCTGCGCTGGTTGCTGGGGGCAATCGGAGAAGTATTTCAGTAGGCGTCTCTCAGTTTGCCAGGTGGATAAAATGTCAGATGTAGAGGTTGATAAAATGTATGCGAGAACGAATCCAAATTGGGGGCAGAGATGACGAAAACTCTTGGGGCGGCGGCTATTCATTTGTACGCTACCGCTGTCAATGCAATTCTCCCTATATCTGACACTGCGGGGTTGATTGGTGATCTAGAGACTGACCCTTTTGTAGGACACACTCTTAGAACGGCCTGCTGCTCAATTTATCACAAGTTTGGAATGTACTTAGCTCCGCTGATAACCGCGTTGACCACGGCTAAACACTGTCAATTTGGACATATATGCCCACAAACTATAAGCTCTAATATTATAAATGATGACACAAGACGCAACTGCGAGAGTGACGGAACAGCCCTCAACACTGTTGAACCCGATTGCTCTTCCGATTGATCCTCCAATTGCACGACACAAAAACCCAAAAAAGACAGGCAGCTGGGCGAACAGCGGCTGCCACCCGAACAACTAAACAAGACAAAAATACTCGCCGAGCTTCGAGAGGCCAAACAGTCGTTGCAATCGAGGATTGCGACACCCCAAAGAGCAATCGGGGAGTACTGTAGCTCCTACCCCCTATTACCTCAACATTGTTGAACCTGATTGGAAAATCATCCTGTGGGTTGTTGGTGGTGGTCTGGCAGTTGTGGGCACCGTGTGTGTGTGGAAATACCTTTCGAGACAACCCCCAATTTCAGCACTGTTGAACCCGAGCATGTTGGAGGCGGTTCCGAAGAAAGTTACGAAACACCAATCGCACATTTTACCACCCAATCGAGATTGGGTTGGAGTTCTAATCTTTGAAACACCCGCTTCGGCGTATCTTGTAAATACTATCGATGGGCCTCCGAATGGAGCACCTTTCATCATTTCGTATATTTCTTCTTTTGGTGCGTATAGGGCATACCGCGTATGTGCATGTACATCAGCCGCACTGGTGGTGGGTGGTTTAATGGTTCATCTCAATAAATATTGTATAGCTACACCAGGTAGTGTTACCGCATCTTTGAAAATAGCCACACCTCGGTGTTTATAAAATTGATACATTTTTCCACCGTTTCTAGGAACGGTGCTACATCTAAATCGTTATAATATGTCAACCAATCTCTGAAGGTTTCCATATTCTCTTCTTCGAAAATTTGCTTAATTCTGTTTCGTCTAGTAACATTTCCTCAGATATTTTGGAATACCCATTCTCTATATCAGGCAGTCCTGGGTAATCCAGTTTGTCTGGAGAATCGAACCACTCGTACAGAAAGAAAGATTTCTGTCCTTTGCAGTCGTAGGCTTTTATCCAACTATCGTAACTTACACCCGGTCCTGGTAAAGTACTACATCAAGAAATCTAAACTCTGGAATAAATAGAAATATGGTTGCGTTTGCCCGTTTTCCGACCATTACTTTCTTTGTTGTTGATGCCAGTTCGCCTACTAACTATTTCTTTATTAAGTTTATATCGTACGTACTGCTGTTAAAACCTATAACCGGTACTTGCTCGATCTGTGTAACTTGATTGTTACGTAAATGTTCTGTATTAAATCCATATCTTAACCATACTTCTTCTCTTATAGCTTTTCCCGAGACTTTCAAATCTTCTACGAATTTTTCTATAAGTTTTGCAGGATCTTTATCACAAATATGAGTTACTGTTCCTGAGAAATTATCTCCTATACTAACGCTTACCGGAACGTGCTCAGCTTCGTACTCTAGATTATTACCGAGAGTTTCAAATTCTGGGTTGAGATACGCCTCAAAATCATATACTATCTGATATGGATAAAGAGTAGTGTCGCAACCGATCTTTATGTCTTTACCCGTTCTTTGGAACTACTAGGTTGAATTCTTTGCTTCTAATAAATTTATCTCTTCACATAGTGGATGAGCGTTCTTCTTTTCTATACTTTGCATGATTCTCACACCCGTGCCAGTAACAGCCGTGATATTGATATACGGTATTGGTTTCTGGACAGTATCCATCTACTGGAGCTCCTAAAATCCATATTCACCCCCCGTGTCCACACTGTTCGTGGTGGATGTGAATTCCCTCCTGCTTTTCCACAGAGTACATCCAATCGATCGCCCCATAAGTGTTATAACTGTTTGGGTAGAACGCTTTCTCGAACGACGAACGTGGGCGCTCTAAATAATTACCGTCGCATACTATTTTTGTCTCACCTTTCATACATTTTGGTCCGTGTCTCTTCATATTACTCGCTTTCGTGAATTTCTGTTTGCAATTATCGCAGGCGTAAATTTTAGATAGGTTTTTAAGTTGTTTTTATCAGAAATGCGTGATTATTAAACAGTCCTATTGTCATTGGTTTATTACCTATTGTCTTATATTGCGCTGGTACCTTTTTCAACCACCATACGTCACATTTGGTGGGTTGATATACTTCTATACCGATTTTAAAAAACTCTTCAACCTTTTCCAGATATGAAAAAGGAATTGTTGAACCACATTACTACCGGTATATTGTTTACTAAGTTATTTTGCCTTGTCCGTGCAACTGTCAGGTATTGCACCTGTTATATGCATAGCTAGACACCTGAACAGACAAAGGTCGTTATTATACTTATCAAAATAATACATACCTTTTTTATTCTTCAACCATTCTGGAAGTTCTCCTCCTGCTGCTTCCTTGGATTGTAGTCCCAAATACCAAATATATTCCCTATTGCCCTGTATTAGCTTTACAAAAACCTCTACCCATCTTACACATTTCCACTTCGTATTTGGTCTGTCTATTTTATCAGACATTATTCGTGTTTGCTCCTTATCTGACAACCAATTTTTAACGGTTTTCATTGATGATAGTGGTTCGCTACCACCGAGATTTTTGTGAGATATTGTAGTTATAGGTTTTCCATTTTTAGTTTCCTCCATATGTTCTAGCTTGTAAGAATATGAATATCTCAAATAAGAATTGGTTGTTAGATACGGAGCGAGTTGATCGGACATGCGTTCAGACTCGTTAATGTCAATGTTTTTACGAAATGATAATGTAACTACCCGTCTTCCCTTTTCTACCTTTTCCAATGTTTCATCATGAGCCCCCAATATTTCTTAACCTTCTTCCACAATCGCGCGAACGATAGATTTTTTCTTATTCTCCAAAATATTTGGTATTGGTCACCTGTGCGTCTGGAATTGGTGCTTGAAGGTTTTATTACACTAGCCCTTAACCCCGCAATAGTTTCTTTTTGAATTCTGTTACCAACTTCCTCTGCTAATGAGAGGTCTTTAAAGGCTCCTCGTTTGTGGGCTCGGCTAAATCGCTTCATAAACGCCTCATTCTTGTGGCGTTTATCAGCTTTGTCAACCCCCTAACTCTCAACCGTTTACTATATGTAATCCCTGAGATTCGGCTTCTCTTCTCAAACTTTCTATTTCTGCTCTAGTTTCTGGCGTTATCATATTTTCTGTATATATACCTATACAATTTATCTGTTCAATGGGACGTGAAATAAAACATGATGTAAATTGTCACGACCAATTGAATATAAACATATACATATATATAAAAATACATATATATAATGGAGTGTGTGACTTGTTGTAAGACTTTTGCGTGTAAAGACTATCTACGAAGGCATCTATCGAGACGTAGACAATTTCCTTGTGTCACCCCACAATTTCAATGCCCCAGATGCCCTTGTAAATTCGTTAGTGCCCAAACTCTTTGTAGACATAATCAACTGCGCTGTCAGGTGGCTAAAGGTGAACGTGGTAGACTAGACCTGGTAGAATTAGTTGCTGATCTGCGAAATAAATTAGCTATATTGGAGGAGAAAAATGGGGTGTTGGAATATAAACTATCACGCGCGAACGCATTGAAATTGCATTAATGATTTAGACTTTTAATTTCAAAAGTCAATTTCCAATATAATTGGGACTACCATACCACTTTTTATCATTCAATACCACCACCAACTTGTGGTTGGTGGTGGGAGCTACAATACAGCTCAATATTGTTACAAACGATGGTGGTATCATTTTGAAACCCTCTATACTACTGCGTCTCCCAGTTTGCCAGGTGGACAAGATGTCAGATGTCGAGGTTGATACAATGTATGCGCGATACGAATCTAAATTTGGGGCAGAGATGACGAAATCTCTTGGATCGGCGGCTATTCATTTGTACGCTACCGCTTTCAGTGCAATTCTCCCTATATCTGACACCGCGGGGTTGACTGGTGATCTAGAGACTGACCCTTTTATAGGACACACTCTTAGAACAGCCTGCTGCTCAATTTATCACATGTTTGACATGTACTTAGCTCCACTGACAACCGCGTTGACCACGGCTAAGCACTGTCAATTTGGACACATATGCCCACGAACTATAAGCTCAGGAAATGATGACACAAGACGCGCATGCGAGAGTGAAGGAACAGACCTCAACTCTCAATCGAGATTGGATGAACCCGATTGCTCCCCAACAGTGTAGGATGAACAAGCTCCACATGAGCAAGATCCGGTTGCACGACACAAAAACGCTCAAAGACAGGCAGCTGGGCGGGCAGCGGCTGCCACCCGAAAAGTTAAACAGGATAAAATTATCGCCGAGCTTCGAGAGGTCAAACAGTCGTTACAATCCCCGATTGCTGTTCCAGCCGCTCCAGATGAGGAGCCCCAATCGCAATTGGGGGTTCATCCGAAGACAGCTGTTGCTGTAGCTCCTACCTGGATCATCATGTGGGTTGTTCGTGGGGTTCTGAAAGTTGTGGACACCCTGTGTGTGTGGAAGATTCGAAACCGATGGTGCGGTGGCGAACGCATTGTCGTTCAGCGGTAGCAACTATTTCTTCTCGCAACTAGGAAAAGAATCGGATGAGGAAAACAAGCGCCACGATTTAGCTACAGAACAATTTTATAACGCAAAGGAAGCATGGGCGGAAAAACGAACCAACCGTGTGGACTGGATCAACGAAGAGCTTCGCCGCGAGAGTCATGCCGTGCAAACTTTCCGGAACGTTGACGAAGTCATGCGCGATTACAAGCTGGCATATCCACATACATTTCTCACACCACTGGATCCCGAGCCCCATTTTCAGATTTCTATTTACCGTCAGAGGCCCAAAAAGACCGTGAGATCTCGGTCATCGTCGTGGGAATGGGTGTGGTGGGTCTAGTCAGCTACTATATTGAAAAAGCAATAAGCAAAAGCAAGCAGATCTGCTATTTCTCCCTCAAGATCGCGTCGGTCGTAAAACGTACAAGTACGCACTGGCAGTCGTTCACGTAGCGAGTAAGTTATAAAGGAGCTGAGCCACTGGCCTCGAAAGAGTCTAAGGAGGTGGCCGAGGCTCTGTCCCGAATATATAAGAGGAGTCCTCTCAAATGGCCTAATCTTGTCCAGGTCGATCCCGGCCGCGAGTTCATGGGCGCGGTCTCTCAGCTGTTGGCTAAGCACGACGTTTCTGTCAGACTGGACCGCGTCAACATCCACCGGCACGAGGGGATCGTGGAGCGGTTCAATCGAACCCTGTCCGAGAGGTTTTTCGGACACCAATATGCCAAAGAGCTTGTAGACCCTCATACGCGATCGACCGCGTGGGTGACCAGGCTGCCCGCCGTGGTCTCCGCACTGAACGGCGAGGTAACCAGATTGATTGGTAAGAAGCCCGTAGATGCCATGAAGTATAAAAAGGTAACAAGCGATCGGCCGTCTCGCGCGGACGACCCGTTGGTTTAGCAGAGCAACGTCTTCCATTGGTTGTTGCCGTCCGGTACCTCTATAAACCGGGAGAGCTCGAAGGTGGCCGACGCCGCGCGACCGATCCCGTGTGGTCTCTCAATATATGTCATCTAGATCGATATATTACCAAACCCGATGAGCATGTGCTCTACTATTTGTATGATGGTCCATCGCGCGGGTTTGTTCGCGAAGAACTTATTGAGGTGCCTTCTGACACCCAGATACCCCCAGATCGTCCGTAGTCATAGTCGGTCAGGCTCTCGTCCTACATCAACGGCTCTGTATGAATATTATCAGACAGAACGCGCCGCTTGTCATAATAGGCGGATAGCCCAAGCTTTTGCTGGGAATATGTCTACATAACTCCAATATTCATGCGGAATCCTCTGTTTTCCGCTGTATCATAAGATCCCTCGAGTGCGGTTTTGTACCGGTCCCAATCTACACTATTCGTTCGTTTACTCATTCCTTTGGAGGAATGCTTGGTCGTTCCTCCAACTCCGGTTGGCAAACCCACCTTCTCTACAAAGTTGCACTTGCTCGATAGCGCGATTGCTCTTGAAATTCCATCTTGAAAAGTCCTGGTTCGCGTCCGCTCCACTTATCCCAGGCCAACCAATTGTTTTCTGATTTTATAAACTCATCCATCAACTCTGGGCAAATGCATGATTTCTGATCCCTCCCACTAGAGGATATGTACATACTATCTGTGTACATTTGAATCAATTCGAAATCGCTCCGATCCACTTACTTATCTAGAAAATCATAGTAAAACTCCAACATTCACAACTTCGCCAATTGGTACACGGCAATCCCACAGTGAAACGGTCGCTTTACGGATGATTTCGATTTTCTGCTCGATATTTCGTACGCATCTCCTATTTCTGTTAAATCATCGTAGAAGGCTAATCGCAACACTTTATCAACACGTTCCTCGTTTTTCGTGTAAGTCGTATTCAAATGTCTTCTATCAGTTTCCCACAACACGAATTACCGAGTAGTTTCATTATGTCTGCGACTACAGCTTTGCTGCTATCTACATCGCCAGTTCGTCTAGCTGCTGTGACATCCTCCGCGAACCACTTGAAGGGTTTTCCCGAATAGTAGTTTAATAAGCGATACACTCCAGTTACTTCCAACCCTTGTTTGAGATACCAACGTAATAGTGGTTCGGTCAGCAACACTTTCTGAGCCGATTGCGCCTCAACTAACTTTGTCCCATCACCGCGAGTCCGGCCTGTGGCGCTCAGATATTTCATCATGTGCTGGGGAACTTCCTCCTCGCGAACAACCCTGTTTATAAATAGGGGCGACATCTCCTCGAATTTATTCTTCAGGTTATCTGGCACTTCGATGTCCAGCTCGGCGAACCCGAACCACTTACAGTCCATCACTCTCTTACAGAATTGTTTGATAATAATTGGATTGTTGGGACTATTGACCGTCGTGATCGTCTCTTTTCCACACGGCATCTCTTTACTCAGTGTGGATAAATTCAGAGCGTTTGCATCGTATCCCAGCACCGCGTTGCACTGTTTGCCGTGCCTTTCCGGAGTGGATCGGATCTTAGACACTCCGGCTTCCGCATACCTATATAATACAATGGAAGGACCTACAGCAAGAGCCCTCTGCAACATCTCGTATGTTTCCTCCTGTGGCGCCTAAAGTTGAAGCTTGTCATTTAACGGGTTATCTGACACCGTTCTCCGCAGTAAATACCGTATCGCCACACCTGGCAAAGTTACGGCATCCTTGAACATATCAACACCAATCGACACATTTTCCCGAATGCTTCCAGGAAAGGTGAGACATCCAAATCGTTATAATACTTCAGCCACTCCCGAAACGTGGTCATCTTTTTCGCTTTGAAAATCGCGCGGCACTCCGCGAGCTGGGTGGCATCGATCAAGTGTTTACCAGCAAGTCTCGAATACCAGTGTTCTAGATCCGGCAGTCCGGGATAATCTAGTTTGTCTGGGGAATTAAACCATTCGTAGGTGAAGAAGGACGTTTGCGCTTCACAGCTGTACCCTTTAATCCATCGGTCATAACTGACTCCCAGCCCTAGGTACAGTGCAACATCCAGAAACCTGAAATCGGGTGTGAATATAAATATCGAAGCGTTTTCCCTTTTGCCAACCATTACCTTTTTGGTTGTATCAGACAGCTCGCCAACTAAGTACTTCTTGATAATATTTATGTCGTACCTGCTGCAATTGAACCCGATTACCGGTACCTGACATATCCATTGCTCGATCTCCCCAGCCTGTCGATCCCGCAGGCTGTCCATATCTGGGGGCCGGAATGTTCTACCTACCTCTTCCCTGATGGCATTCCCGCGCTTTTTCAAATCCTTCATAAACCTAGCCACCAATCGCGCGGGGTCTGTGTCGCATATATGAGTTATTTCTGAAGACAAACTATCACCAATACTCACGCTAATCGGGACATGCTCGGTTTCAAACTCGAGGGAATCCGTTTTCCTCTCGTGGTCGTCTTCGCTCAAATGCGCTTCAAAGTCGTACACAATCTGGTGCGGGTAGAGTGTGGTAGGACATCCCGTTTTTATAGCTTTACCAGATGTCTTAAAGTTGTGCTCCCACATCACCTCTAACTCATACCCAGCCTTTGTAATCATTTTCTCCCGCCTGGTGGTGTTGTCAAACTCGTCACGCTTGTTTATGGAGTATGCCGGGCATCCGTGCCAATAGCAGCCGTGATACTGGTACACTGTGTTATTTTCCCGACAGTAACCGTCTACTGGAGCTCCGGTAATCCAGCGCTCGCCACCGTGCCCGCCGCACTGTTCTGTATGGATGTGGATACCTTATTCCTTCTCAACGCGCCCCATCCATTCCATTGCGCCGTAGCTCTTCGCGCTTTTCGGGAAGAATGCCCTTTCGTACGCGGATCTAGGACGCTCCAAAATCTTACCTTGGCAGATTACTTGGGTCTCCCCTCGCATACAGGTGCGTGCGTGCCTTGTCAGGTGGCAGGCTTGTGTGAATAGTTGGGAGCACTCTTGGGTGATTCCTTTAAGATTGGTTATAAGGAATGCTTGGTCTTGGAATAATCCAATGGTCATATGTTTGGTGCCGACTGCGGCGTAATGTGCTGGTGTTTTTATCAAATACCAGACTCCATCTTCTGTGGGTTCATACACTTCAATACCAACCTTGAACTTCTCTTCGACCTTCTTCAAGTTATCAAATGGAACTGGGTTTGGTTTACTCTCATCAAAGAACTCCTGGCTGAGCTCACGCGCTTTAGCACAGCACCTATCAACTCGGGACCCCCCGTGAATCGCTAAACATCGAAATAAACACAATCCGTCATCGTACCGGTCTAGAGAATACATACCTTTCTTATTTCGCAGCCACTCTGGTAGCAGCCCTCCCCCCCCCCCCGGGAATTTTGACTTAAGACCCAAATCCTTCCCGCGCTTTCCCTGCACGAGCTTGAAACACACTTCCACCCATCGTACGAATGTCCACTTCGTGTTTGGGCGAGAGATTTTATCGATGTTCATCCGCCTGGTCTCCTGAACAGCCACCCAGCGGTTTACGTCGGAGAGGGATGACATCCAATGACTACCTCCGATATTCTTGTAGAATGTAATAGTTTTAGGCTGGCCTTTGGAATCAACCTCATTGATGTGCTTCAGGTTGTAGGAATACGCGTACCTAAGATGACAATTTGTAGTAATATAGGGCATCAGTTTATCTACTATCCTATCGGAAATAATACCACCAACCTCTCTATGAAAGGTGAGCTCGACAGTTCTCCTTCCAGCCTTGACCGTTTCACTCTGCTCATCGACCTCCGCCATTATTTCTGGCCCTTTCGCTATAATCGCGCGGACCAGCGCGGTTTTGATTACACGCTTAGTCTCAGACATCTCCGTAAACGCGCTGTTCTTTGTTGCGTTTATCAGTTTGGTCAACCCCGGCACTCTCAGACGGTATGTGATCCCGAGTGATTTAGCTTCATCCCCCAATTTCCCAATATCTCGGGAGGTCTGATCTGAGGTTTTTGCTTTGATCAGTTTGGTCAACCCCGCAACTCTCAGACGATTACTATATGTGATCCCGCGTGATTTAGCTACATCCCTCAATGTCCCAATATCTCGGGAGGTCTGATCTGAGAATTTTGGGTTTATCAGTTTGGTCAACCCCGCAACTCTCAGACGATTACTATATGTGATCCCGAGTGATTTCGCCTTTTCTCGCAATTGCAATAACTTGGAAGTTGGTGTTGGGGGTTGTGGTGTCATATTTGTCATAATACCTTTTCGTATACATGTAGGTTTTACTTGTTCAACAAGCAAATTTCTGTCTGAGGATTTCTGATGATTTTTCATATTTGTCATAATACCTATAGGTTTTGTTTGTTTAACATGAACATTTCTGTCATGGGTTTTCTCATAATTTGTCATAAGTTTTGTTTGTTCAGCATACACGTTTTTACACTTTCCTGTGGTAGGTGGGACTATAATCAGCACCGATAAGACCCTCCAACCTAGGTGGTATCATTTCCATCCCCACTATACTACTTCCGTTTTTTTTGTAAGGCAAATACGTTAAAGTTATTGTTTTTTCACAATATCTCTTTAACCCCTACCCAGACTTTCATAATATTTCATATCAATGTTTGTCATGGGATGATGCTTCATTACGCACACCCCCACATCCAAATTCTGAAGGTCAGGGTCATATATTTACTTTTAATGTTCACCGGTTTTGTAACAAAAATGCGTTAACGTTATTGTTTTTTCACAATATCTCTTTAACCCCTTGCCAGACTTTGATAATATTTCACATCAATGTTTGTCTACGGATGATGCTTCATTACCCACGCCCCCACACCCAAATTCTCAAGGTCAAGCTCATTTATTGACTTGTAATGTTCACCGGTTTTGTAACAGAAATGCGTTTAATGTTGTTGTTTTTTTCACAATATCTCTTTAACCCCTTGCCACACTTTGATAATATTTCACATCAATGTTTGTCTAGGGATGATGTGCAATTATCATACTTTATAATCTGTTGAAAATATTATTGTTTAAGGTGGTGTATTTAATTAATATAAATCTTTAAAAAAGTAGCATGACTCATTTGCATATGAAAATAGCCTGAAACAATAGCGCGTCACTTTCAGTAAAAACAATTATTTTTAAATGAATATATCTGTATAGCGGGCACTCGTAAAATTGAGGACTGGTGGAATAGTAACACAATTACACATTTATTTAATTCTTATAAAGAACAGTTTGTGCCTACTGAGTGGACATGCACCCTTAATGTACGACGGTGGGTCCAATAAGTAGTGTCGCACGACAATTATCTTTCTAACAACTTATCCACCTTTTGTACAATTTGGCACATTCAGTAATTAACGTTATTCTCGACACAGTGACAACGGGCATAGTCGGTCATAGACCCCATGAGACACTACACTGACGGAATATAGAACAATAAGTTTCGTTTTAGACTTACTTTTAGAGATATATACCATGTGACATAAAATATATAATGACAATAGTTATTGTAATATATTTCGTTTAATGTAATAAACCAATATAATGTGGACAATACTTTAGGAAAACATGCAAATACGGAATATTAACACGATGACGCGTAATATTGAATTGCTAAACGTTATAACAGTTTGTATATAGTCACGCACTACATTGATGGGGATATGTCAATACTTTTGAAGTATCAATATTATGTTTTAGCTATAATCAGCTGTATATTCACTAACTTTATACTTTGTACTTGTTGTATACACAAATATGAATAATGAGATCATACCATGATTTAGAAATATTTCAAACACTGTGCGATTTCATGAAATTGCCTAGCAACCAAGTTATGCATTTTGTTTTCATGCGGCAGGACCGACTAATGTCACCATGTATTACTATGACTGCCATTATTTCAGGCGGTATTCTCCTGTTTGATCAACGTGCAGTTGGATGGACAAGACGTTACGGATACTAATGTTACATATGTCGGCCAGACAGCGAACGTTGTATGTCCACTACAAAGGAATGACACATACATGTATCCTCAGTGGCGAGGACCGCCAAATAGCACTTTATACACAATTACCGGCAATGCGAAAATAAACCCGCACCTCTCCAACATTGACCGGCTGAGTTTCGCCGCCAACCAGCGGGACCTCGTCATCACAGATGTAACCAAGTCCGACGCCGGCACGTACAAATGTAGCGCGAACATTAATGGGAGTCTCATCATAGGATGGCTTATATTGATTGTCAGAAGTAAGTACTGTTCTTCAGCATAATTATACAACATGTCTTACTGGTATGCTACAGGTATCTAAGTACCAGCAGGGCCGTACATCGGGTTAAATTTGTATAACCCAGTTATCACATAACTTTATACATGTTTTTGGAGGATTGGTCGGTACATGCTGGTCGGTTAATTCCATTACAGTTAATCATGAAATACAGTGTTCACCATTTAGTCCATGGATCTATGCAGTCACATTTACAGTGTAACCCAGTGTAGCCCCAAAAGAAACTTGGACATACTGTTTCTGACATATACTGTTTAAATCTTAACCATTATTATGTGGGAATGTTGAAAACGAAACTTATCGTCTGCTGTTGTTATATATGTACATAAAACATGATTTTACATCACTTTATAATCATTTCAATAGTGCTGTTGAATCTTATCTTTGCTAAGACAATTAGTAAATATAAAATAAACAGCAGACAACAAAATAAATTCTGCATTGTAAGGGTTAATACATGTCAGGATACTTATAATACAGTAAACGCTCGTTTACTCGAAGTCCGTCGGACTGTGATAAATACTTCGAGTAAACCGAGTAAAGTTCGACGTAACGAAATCTGAGCAGAACCTCGAAATATTGCCATACATTCCGTAAATTGTTTCGAAAGTTGACATGGTGTGACAACTTTTGAAGTTTTTTTTTTATTTATACAATATTTAGGCAAATACGATAACTTAACGTCTTTGGCGGTGTATTTAAATCCATGTGAATAACGAGTCAAAACGTCTCTATTCCAATACGGCACCAGTTACAAACGGACCACGTTGATCACTGTTTACACTCTGTCCGACTAGGTATATCCGCCTGGTGGTGGTGATTAAATCAGCTGAGCTAAGTTTAATTAGTGTCGAATAACCTTATTATTCTGGGTATATACAATGCTATTACAGTCCGCCCACAGACCCCATTGATCTCCAACCGACATCCTGATGGTACTGTGGTTGGAACAGAAGGCCGGTCCCTGACACTGACGTGTACATCCAGGGGAGGCTACCCCGCGCCGACCGTGACTTGGTACCAAAGCGCAACACAGTCTACAGCCCTGATCACGGTAACACAAGTTGGAGATGGGTATACTGTCACCGCCACCTACACATTCACGCCGACCCGGGCCGCCGACGGCGTCAACTATATTTGCCAGCCGTCGTACACACCTGCGGCCGACGTCCTGGATTCTGTCAGCATGACACTCCGCCTCGATCGTTTGTATTCATCCTCACATTGACGACCTTAATTTTAGACGAAAATAATTCCATGGACGTGAATGTTTCCGTAACTCGGCTAAAGTCTCATACAGCATGTTTTGCAAACATGATTTAATATATAGAGAATTATGCATTGATCAACCAATAGTGCTACCAAACTTGAATTCAGATTGCTTAGGATTTCTTTATTATTAACGTGCGTTCAATGTCCCTTTATATCGACTGGCTGAGGCAATACATCTAAATGGAAGCATTGTATCAGGCGACTTGTTCTAATTGTACATTTCTCATATTGCTAGCATCAAAATCATTTCCTGACAGAATATAATCATGATAATGGAAACACATTTGTATGATGGCTACATACAACGCTGTTTGGCTGGCGGATGGAGAGAAACTCCAGCATGAGAACAATGCCGAGTTAACTTGTCACGTGCATGCTTTCCTACTGATTTCCCTGTTGGTCAAAACTGTCTGTTGCAATGCTCCATGTTTTAATTGCTTTCCAATGACAATACATTGGCAATTAACTCTTAGAATGTGGGAAACATAAATTGTCACATGTGGTTGTTTTATATTGTATCTTCTTTCTCAACAAAAACGTGATTTGACAGCACTTTAGAATCATTTCCATTAGAAATGATTCTAAAGTGTTTTCAAACCAGTTATAATAAGTAAAATTGAAAATAAAATATAAACAGCAGACAATGTAATTTAATTCGGCATTGTACGGGGTAAGAAAAACGTGTGACGAGGAATTGGGGACACTTTCTGTACATTTACAGCAATTTCATAACCTGTGGCTGTGATGGAGAAATGGGGCTTATGGGTTTTGTGACCAATATATTGCCAGATCAGCCTGTCCATCGGCACGGTATGATCAGGATCTGAGAGTTCACCATTCCGTAAATAAATGCTTCTAGTATACTGGAGTGTGCTATTTGATCAGGATCTACACTGTTCACAAATTCCATAAGCTCCATCTCTCCAGTCAATGCCACAGATATTGGTCTATGAAAATTGATTAACACCTGGAGAAAAAGGCTGCCCAGACATAAGACGTTTGGTCCACTGCCTGACCCACAACTCTGTATTGATTGCATGTAATAATCATGTGAGAAACTTCCGATGTTTAAAACGTTATATTGTAGTATGTCAATGTGTTTCAAATGTAACGTTGGCCAGTTTCCGACAGAACCCAACTTATTTTATTTCTGATAAATAGAACATTACTCACAAGCCATGTGTTTAATATGTATGCATTAGGAACGCATATCATATCATGATGTTAGTTCAGCTGATTTGTTATATTCCCTACTGTGTGCCCAACAGTTGGAACACTGATTCTCCATAACATTCAGCCTACTGTCTGTTCCACACTTTGCTGCCGACATACTTTTGGCTATATAGTGGAGAAGGTCGATGGTTCTCCATAGCATTGACCCAGGTAGACCCTAGTGTTCATTGTCCTGCTATGCCCTTTATTGAGGCCGTCACCGCCCATAGTGGAGCAGGTCGGTGATTTTTCATAACAGTGACCCAGGTAGACCCTAGTGTTCATTGTCCTGCTATCCCCTACAGTGTGGTAGTCCCAGAGCTGGCTCAACTTTATTTACACATTTTGGCACACAGGTTCTCATCGTGGTTTCCAATGTATTTGAGTATTGTAGATTTTCTTCTTTTTTTTCTTTATTTTTGCCGGGAGCAGGGGGGGGGGGGGTCCGGACCCCCTGGACCCCCCCCCTGTATCCGCGCCTGATGAGGTTATGAGGTCTGATCTCAGTGTACACTGTTTGGCATGCCATTACACGGCGCTAAGATATGGGTCTGGCAAGCAGTGTTGAGTCTGATCAAACTACACATGTGTATGCTCAGCTCAAAAATCCAGTTCTTAAAAATACGACCCCTGGATCGATACAGGTAAGTTGTAGAAATGTGCTTGATTAACTGTTCCAAACTGGAAGTATAATATAAACATATGGATTTAAAAATATGAACCTTTAATGTTAAGGGTATGGGGTCAAAAAGCAAACGTCTAGCACTATTTCAATGGATAAAGGATAATGACTATAATATATGTTTTGTACAAGAAGCGCATTTTACTACCAATGACAAACTTCAGTGGGAGAGGGAATGGGGAGGGGATGCTTATTTTAGTGGAGAATTCAGCAATAAAGAAGGTATATACATCTTAATAAAACCAGGTCTCGATTACGAAACTAAACAGTACGAGGATGTTATGACCGGTCGAATACAGGTCCTTAAAATATGCATTTCCGATAAACATTATACACTAAAAATAAATAAACATATATGGTCCAAATGAAAATAGTCTACGATTTTACCAAGACCTAGAGACATATTTAGACTCGGTCGAACTTGAGACACTAATAATAGGAGGTGACTTTAATATAATATTAGATCCGGATTTAGACAAAAAAATGGAAGAAAATATACAAACAAAAGAACAAGATATATGGAGAATCCTCAATCCTAATGCAAAGAAATTCACATGGTGCATTCCAATACTAAACCGCCAATATTTTGTCGTTTAGACTATTTTCTAATATCCGACAATCTAATTAACCGCATAACAAAAGGTATCAACACGATCATTCACTAGTATATATTTATTTACAAACTCAGTGGAATGAAAGAGGTCCGGGTTATTTTAAATTAAGTAATAGTTTAATTTTGAAAACAGAATACCAACAAATAATCAAACGTAATATAACTGAAATAGCCGAAATTAACAGAAACGCTAATCCGAACACATTATGGGAAATAATAAAAGGTACAATAAGAAACGAAACAATAAAATATGCGTCCGTTGAAAAGAAAAAAGATCTAAACGGAGAAAAAGTTAATAGAAGAAATAGATAAATTAGAAGCTGAATATTCAAAAAATATGTCAGAAAATATTTTAAATGAATTAAACACTAAAACGGACAATTTACTAGATCTACACGAAAAGAAAGTTAGAGAGATTATGCTAAGATCAAAAGCCGAATAGATGGATGGTGGGGAAAAGAATACCAAATATTTAGAAAGGAAAAGGGCGGAAAATAAAACTATAACTAGGTTAAATGTAAATGGACATAGTATAACAAGCAATGACAAAATATTGCTCGAAGAAAAAGAATATTATAATAAATTATATACACAAAAGGAGATCCAAAATACACATCACAATTTCTTTGCAGATAATAACAACGTAAATAAACTATCAGAAGACAATACAAAACTATGTGGAGGCAACCTATCTGAATACGAATGTAGTATGTCCTTAAAAGAAATAAGAATAACAATAAAAGCCCACCCGGGTTCATTGGTCTAACTGTTGAGTTCTATAAGATCTTTTGGAATGACATAAAACTATATTATATTGATTCTTTTAACTATTCTTTAGCACATGGAACACTAAGTGAAATGCAAAAGCAGGGAATAATCACATTAATACCAAAAAAAGACAGTGACTTATCAACACTTACAAACTGGAGACCAATATCATTACTCAATTTAGACTACAAAATTGCATCCAAAGACATAGCAAATATAATTAAGCAAGTATTACCTTCCATAATTGATTATTAGCAAACGGGATTTCTTAAGGGTAGGTACATATGGGAAAATATTAGAACACTTTATGAATCGATGGACTATTTAAACGAAACTGACACACCAGGCTTATTCTTTTTCGCAGACTTTGAAAAGGCATTTGATACTGTGGAACATCCATTTCTTTTGAAAGTTATGGACCATTTTAATTTTGGTAACGATATTTTGAAATGGATTAAATTGTTTTATTCTGATGGAAAAAGCTGTGTTACAAACAATGGTTACTTATCAGACTTATGTTCAATGCATAGAGGCGTGCGCAAAGGCTGTCCATTATCACCTTACCTCTTCATTATTGCCATTGAAATATTATCTAGGGAAATTGTTAACGAAAAATGTATAACTGGAGTAAAAATCGGTGATATAGAATTGAAAAACACGATGTTTGCTGACGATGCAACTTTTATGACGGATGTTACACAGAAATCTTTTGAAAAGTTAATTTACATAATAGACGAATTCAGTACAATAGCAGGCCTCAAGCTTAACACAAAAAGATATATTGTAATGCGAGTGGGTGCTTTAAAAAATACAAATGTGTCATACTGTCCCAATAAGAATTTTAAATGGACTTCAATCAGTGCAAAAACTTTAGGGATTATTTTGTTAAATGACAATACAGCTATTCATGAATACAATATTATGCCAACAATAATAGAGTTCGAACAGTGCCTTGAGAAATGGAAACAAAGAAAATTAAATTTACTAGGAAAAATTTACTGTCATTAAAACATTTTCTGGTCCAAAATTGATGTACCCTGTAACAGTGTTACAAGAGCCTCTTGACAATATGATTAAACGAATTATAAATAATGTATTTAACTTTGTATGGGACAATACGCCAGATAAAGTTAAAAGAAACACCATAATTCAACAATATGAAAAAGGGGGTTTAAAAATGCTGGACATAGATAGTTTTATAACTTCAATAAGAGCATCTTGGGCGAAACGGATATGTGACTCAACAAACATAGGTAAATGGAAATCAATTTATGAAAAAATAATTGGAAGATATGGTGGGACATTTATCTTTGAATGTAATTTAAAACCAGAAGATGTTAAACATATCGCAGAAGAAAATAAGTTGTTAAATAATATCATGAAAGCGTGGGCACATGTTAACCATTCCCAAAACAATGAAATAGTTTCGAAGGAAATAATTTGGAACTCAAATTTAAAACACCAAAATAAAACAATATTTTTTAAGGATTGGTATGATAAGGGCATAAAGTATATTGAACATATAATTACAGTTTACAGCAATATTCAACATAAGAAATGAAGATTTTATAAAATATCAAAGTATATTAAACCGTATATGTCCATTATGGATATAACAGATACAAACAGGACATATTAGCACACAGACACAATCGGAAGCTCTTATATATAGAGTAAACAAAAGTAATTATGTAAATAAAATACTATATGCAATACAGACAGCTCGAAAAAATGTGGAAGAAATAAAATCTCAACAAAAATGGACCTGCGAGTTTTCAGATGATACTCTATGTCGGCAAAAAATGTACACGTTAAGTTTCAATTGTACTATATATTCCACATTACGCAACTTCCAATGCAAATACCTGATGCGAATTCTGGGGATAAATACATTACTTTATCGCTGCAATATTGTGAGTAGTAGCCTATGTGATTGTTCTATGTATGTTGAAAGTATTTAACACTTATTCTGGGAATGTACTCATGTGCAACATTTTTGGTCTCGGCTAAGACATTATCTAACTGATAAGGGTATAACATGCATAGTGAACTTTCAAAACATTTCTATAGGAATACATGATAATATACTTTTGGCACAACAATTTAATTAGATCGTTATTCTAGGAAAATATTTCATTTTTAAATGCAAATATGAAAAACGCGATATAATGTTCGAATTATTCATAAACTCTTGAAGAACAGAATTGAGATAATAGCCACAAAAAAGGGATAAACGAGAACAGCACATTATCAAATGGGGTAGGTTTAATGTCGAATAAGTTGCAATCACATCAAGACAATCAAGCACATTATACATTTATACATATGCATAGATAATGATAATTGTAAAACAACGCAGGTCTATTTGATATGAACACAAATGGAAATCCTTCTTTCCTTCTTCCTATTTTTCTCTTCATCATCTCCCCTAACATTACTCTCTTCTAAACATTACTTTCTAATACATTGTGTTTGTAACTTGTCTAGTATAAGTAGATACTATTATCATCATTATGTTCAATTTGCTATACAATGTACATGATGTATTGAAAAGTGAAATAAAACATTTAATCGTAAAAAAAAAAGAAATACAAATCTGACAGTTTTTCCGAGGGTATTTTATGGGACCCCTATTTTTGTCGCGCCCGCTTGCCGATATAGTCGGCACGTTGGCGTACGTACGTACGTACGTAAAGTTTATACTATATCTCTGCATCTGCTTTGCCCATTACCTTGAAACTTCACATGGGCGTTTATCATCATCTATATTTTCATTCTACCCCCCTCCCGTGCGGCCCCTGTGCCCAATGTCAAGTCAAGTTACTTTGAATGTTTTGGTTAAGTTTTTTGGTTAAGTTTTTGGCTGACGGTTGTTTTTTGGTAAGGTTGGTGAAGTTTTTTGGTTAAGAATTTTTTGTTAAAGTTTTTTGTTTAAGTTTTTTGTTGTTTTTGGTTAAGTTTTTTGTTAAAGTTTTTTTTGTTAAGTTTGTTTGGTTAAGTTTTTTGGTTAAAAGTTTTTTAAAGTTTTTCGTTAGGTTAAGTTTTTCGTTATACTTATCTCTGCAACTGCTTTGCCCATTACCTTGAAAATTCACATGGCTGTTTATCATCAACTATATTTTCATTCTAGCCCCCTCCCGTGCGGCCCCTCTGCCTACTGACAAAGTCAAATTACTTTGAAGTTTTTGGTTAAGTTCTTTGGTTAAATTTTTTTGTTGTACTATATCTCTGCAACTGCTTGCCCATTACCTTGAAACTTCACATGGGTGTTTATCATCATCTATATTGTCATTCTACCCCCGTCCTGTGCGGCCCCTGTGCCCAATGTCAAGGTCAAATTACTTTAAAGTTTTTGTTTAAGTTTTTTGGTTAAGTTTTTTTCGCCCCCGCACGTACGTACGTACGTGTCTCCGGTTAAAGTTTTTGTTTAAGTTTTTGTCTCGCCCGCTTGCGGAAAGCGCGATATAGTCGGCACTTTGTTTTTTGGTTAAAGTTTTTCGTTATACTATATCTCTTTTGTTAGTGTTCATGCCTCGCCACAAGGCGCGACATGCAGGCCGCGGCCATCTAGTTTTAGTAATGAACCGTACAAGAGAAACGACCGTTGATTTCAGACATGTTGTGTCATTTTCTAAAATTTAATAGCACTATTGTTTGAAATAAACATAAATAATGATGTTTTTGTGCGTTTTATATTATTTGTTTTACCAAATTGAGGGTTGCATAGGGATCCAGAAAATGAGTTTGTCACATTTTACTCATATCAACTACTAGTTAAAAAATGACCCAACGTTCACCACACGCATACAATATTGAAAACAATGATTTTGTTGATCCTTGAGATATATTGAATACATTAAATAAATTTGACATGTAAAATAATCAGCACAAACCATTATTTTTAGTCATTTATGTAAATTGTTAATATAGGCCAAAAATTTTGATAATTTTCATTTTTTTTAATAATTTTGTGACAAATTATGATACGAACGTGTCTAGATATATATGTTTCCATGGTCAAGGATCATGAGAAGAACACTTTCAATTTGATTGGATGCATCCCGAGTTATGAATATGCAAATTAGGCATTCAATTAGCAAATAAAACATGTTTATTTTCACATATCGCTATAAAAAATATTCATAAACGCTTATTTTGTAGCATTTTCCATAATGTCAATATGTATGTTATGTGATCATAAATACGATTGTGATTATATTGGGTATATTCCCGAATCATGAATATGTAAATTAGGCATAACATTAATAACACATGTGTCCTTATTAATGAAAGTGGCTATGCAATATAATATAGATATATTTGGCATATGGTCGGTGTCATGACATAGCAATACACAGAGCTGGGCTGACTTTATTTAAACTTTCGGACAAACGGGTTTTGTGATTGTTTCTAATGTCAAAATGTCTGCTACTGTCAAAACTATATTAATTTTCTTAAAAACACAAAGCGAGCAGATGTTTAACAAATTGGATGATTTCAACGAAGTATTTATACCACTGTAGTGCATGTAATAAACACAATTATTGGGAAGAAAATTGTGTAATGCATTATCGTATGTGCCATGCAATTGTAAAGCGTGAGGGTCACATAGGGATCCCAATTATGTCCATGGACAATCTAATGCCTATTCAAGAACGTTTTATCATCTGAAACGTTTTATTTCTATCCATCTAATTTCATCAGTGTTTTTAATTCATTTGAGCGAAGCTCATGTGAGCTATTGTTACCGCAATGTGTCCTTCTTCCATCGTCCGTCGTCCGTCCGTTGTCCACGAACATTTTCAAACGTCTTCTCCTCGGTAACCATTGGGCCTATAGTCACCAAACTTCATGGTCATGGTCCTTAGGTAGGGAAATTATAAAATTGTTAAAATGACGTCATCACGTAATCTAAGATGACCGCCGTTTAAAAATAGCACAAATTCTTCAAAAATCTTCTGATCAAGAACCGCCAACCGGATTTCGAAAAAACATGGTAAGAATGATCGATGGACAATGCTCTTTCAAAATTGTTAAAATGGTGACCCCGCGGTAAAAAATAGGCGTGGCCCCTGGGGTCAAATAGGGGTCAAATTTTTTTTTGGACCGAATATGGTCATGTCTGTAGCAAATCGAAGGTATCAACGAGGCGATCACTGTGGTGCATTTTTTGTCCAAATCGGATGGTAATGACATCCAAGATGGCCGCCGAAAGGTCAAAATGTCGTTCTTTTATTAGAAATTTCAAAAATCTTCTTCACATGAACCGCTTGGCCCATGATAGCCAAACTTAAAAGTGTTGGTCCATGGGTGAAGCCTTTTCAGATTTGTTAAAATGAAGGTCATCGCTAATCCAAGATGGCCGCCGTCTAAAAATAGCATGAATTCTTAAAAAATCTTCTTCTCATGAACCGTTAACCGTATTTCAACGAAACTCGTTAGGAATGATCGATGTAGAATGATCTATCAAACGTGTAAAACTGGTGACCCCGGGGTGAAAAAATGGGCGTTACCCGTGTGGTCAAATTTTGGTCATATTTTATTTTTGATCGAATATGGTCATGTCTATATCAAATGGAAGGTATCAAAGAGGCGATCACTCTGGTACATTATTTGTCGTAATTGAATGGTCATGTCATCCAAGATGGCCACCGAAAGGTCAAAAGTTTGTTCTTTTATTAGAGATTTCAAAATTCTTCTTCACACGAATCGCTTTGCCCATGGTGGCCAAACTTCACAGTTTGTATCCATGGGTGAAGCCTTTTTAGATTTGCTAAAACGGAGGTCGTCGCTAATCCAAGATGGCCGCCGTCTAAAAATAGCACAAATTCGTAAAAAATCTTCTTCTCATGAACCGCCAGCCGGATTTAGACGAAACTCTGTAGGAATGTTCGACGTAGAATGCTCTTTCAAAGTTGCTAGAATGGTGACCCCGGGGTCAAAAATGGGCGTGGCCCGTGGGGTCAAATTTTATTTTTGACCAAATATGCTCACGTCATATATCAAATTGAAAGTATCGATCAGGCGATTGCTCTGGTGCAATATTTGTCAGAATCGGATGATTATGTCATCCATGATGACCGCCAAAAGGTCCATTTATTCGAGATTTTGAACGTCTTTTTCTGAGGAACCACATGGCCGATTCTGGCCAAACTTCATAGTATGTTACGATCCTTGGGTGAAGCATTTTCAGATTTGGTAAAATAAGAGTCATCGTTTAATCCAAGATGACTGCCATCTAACAATAGCACAAATTGTTTAAAACACTTATGAACTCAATGTCACATTCTCCTCTGGTGTTCCTGGAGTCAGGTGAGCGAATCAGGGCCACCATGGCCCTCTTGTTTTATTTGTGACACACATTCAATGAAGGATAATTTGGATTTATTATACTATGATACTATTAGAGCAATTTGGCACAAATGAGGGTCTTACAGGATAAAAAGGCGAACATCGGCGTCTTCGCTAATCACAATTTATTTAGTGAAAGTTATGCAACTCGTCACAGTTTAAATGCTCTCTTTACATTTGAGTTCAACATGTGTTGTGATTATTCAATTCATTATCTGAGTATTCTAAATTTCTGGGTCACACATGGATTTAAAGTTTACATACATAGTAACAAGATTTACTATCACAACGGACAAGGTAAGTGTGCATTGTTCATGTCTCTGCTGTGCGGGCACATGTACACACACTAATATGGTAATTTGTAGCTCACCTGAGCGAAGCTCATTTGAGCTATTGTTACCGCAATATGTCCGTCGTCCGTCGTCTTTCCGTGAACATTTTCAAACGTCTTCTCCTCGGTAACCATAGGGCCTATAGTCACCAAACTTCATGGTCATGGTCCTTAGGTAGCGGGATTACACAATTGTTAAAATGACGTCATTACATAATCCAATAGCACAAATTATTCAAAAATCTTCTCAAGAACCGACAACTGTGGGGGTCAAATTGGGATCAAATTTTATTTTTGACCAAATATGGTCATGTCATATATCAAATCGAAGATCTCAAATCGATTTCGAAATCGGAAGGTTATGTCATCCAAGATAGCCGGCGAAAGGTCAAAAGGTCGTTCCTTTTATTAGAGATTTCAAAATTCTTCTTCACATGAACCGCTAGGCCCATGGTAGCCAAACTTAAACGTTTTGGTCCTTGGGTGAAGCCTTTTAAGATTTGTTAAAAGGAGGTCATCGCTAATCCAAGATGGCCGCCGTATACAAATATCTTAAATTATTTAAAAAAAAATCTTCTTCTCATGAACCTCAAGCTGGATTTCGACGAAACTCGGTAGAAATGATCGATGTGCAATGCTCTTTCCAACTTGTTAAAATGTTGACCCCGGGGTCAAAAATGGGCGTGGCTCGTGGGGTCAAATTCGGTTGAAATTTTATTTTTTTACCGAATGTGGTCAAGTCTATATCAAATCGAATGTATCAAAGAGGCAATCGCTCTGGTTCATTTTTTGTCGAAATTGGATGGTCATGTCATCCAAGATGGCCGCAGAAAGGTCAAAAGTTTGTTCTTTTATTAGAGATTTCAAAATTCTTCTTTACACGAGCCGCTTGGCCCATGGTGGCCAACCTTCACAATTATGGTCCATGAGTAGTATATAGGGTATCACTTCATTACCGCGGGAGGTCACAAAGGATTCAGATGGCGGGCAATCTCCCAAGGGGGTAAACAAGTGGATTTTTCAATCTTAATTGAAATGAAAGAAACGCACCCCAGCAATAAAAAGAAGGTCATACTGTTGTGCGGCGTGTTTTTAATAAATTAATTTTCTCAAAATTAATTTCGTCAAAATTAATTTTGAAAAAATTTGCAATTGAAGAGAAAAAAAAATACGTAGTATGAAAGAAAAAAATTATGGAGTGCGTAAAAAGTATGAAACGTTATATTTGTATGTATTGTGATCGCGAATATACTACCTCAAAAGGTTTAGGTGTACATATAAGAAGAACGGATTGTAAACCTACCAAGGTTATATGTGATTGGTGTAATAAGGCGTTGTGTAACACTAACACATTAAAAACTCATAAGGTTAATACGTGTAGAAGCGTTCCAGAGGAGCTAAAACAAGAGGTGATGAAACAACGCACTCTTACAAAGGGGTATGAAATTGAGTTATAAACAACCACTATTGTTGACCGTACAAATGGGTGGTGTAGTCGGTCGTGCTTCCACTTTTTTACCCAACTGTATTTAAATTTACTCCAGTCAGTATTCTCCAGCTTTGGGAGTTTAGTATGTGCCTTAATCCTAATCTTATTTTTCAACTCTTCATATCGAATCATGTCATCCATAATTACGTCGAATTCGGTAGCTGATATATCATTATCAATTAACGCCCTAGATACGAGAACATCAATACTATTTTTCTTAGATCTCGCCAGAATTGATATTCTGTCGTGTTTTTTAGCCCTATTATTTAGCTTTCTACTAATTAACCTAAGACACAAACATAACGAGCCAGTAACCGCAGAACCCCCACTTAAAACCGCCGCAAGTGGTATTGTTACAACCGTAGATAAAGTTGCTACATCCCCAGCACCCCCAAGTATAGAAATTGAGGACAAAACAGCGCTAGATCCTTCAAGTATATTTGATGCTTGGTGGTATTTTTTAGAAATTCGGAGTCTATTCCTCTCCTCTCTAACTAAAATATCCCTCATTTCGGCGATGTTTTCTAATCTAACCGTTCGATGATAATCTAAGTAATTTTCTATAGTATTATTCGTGGTGATATTATTGTTTGGGTTCATTTTTTTATATATAACAAAATATATACGCGATATATTCTTTTTTTGTTTTTGTTTTTTTGTTGTTTTTTTTTAAACCCAATCCCCTTGAAATATTATGATCCAATACCCCTGAATGGTTTTTCGAAATATTTAAACATGCTGGTCATTTCTGAGGGGACGAACGCCCTAGGATATATTAGCATCCCATACAAGTCCATATCTCCCCTATAGGTAACTGCACCAGGTATGCTTCCTATGTGCAGCCCATAATTAGTATCAGGTATTGTGGATACAAAATTTTTAGTCGCATCCGGAGGCATATGAAAATCTGACCTAAATAGGGCAGCCGTGGCGCTATCATAGACATACGCCCACACTTCAAGTACACCTTCTATTGGGGGATCCAGATTACTAATTTCCATTCTTCCTGTAACACTGGATCCATAATCGATAGTAATGTTATTTGGGTTTTGTATATGCATGGAAAACCTTTTACCTCCAGAACCCCAAAAGAAGGCAGACCCAGTTTAGCGCATTCTATTTTTACAAATAAAAAACATTGTAGTTGTGTTTCTATTAGCACCTCCAAAAGAACCTCCATTTATATTAGAGGCTACGAGATTACATCCAATCTCACTATTAAAATTTAGGAACTGTTGATTAAATTCGTCGAATTGTAAAAGCGGCGGTTGATTACCACTTACGAAGGAATGTTTCCCCAAAATGTCCATAACACTAGTTATTTCTCCATTATTTGCATATATTATATTTTTAACGCTGGGGAAAAGTCCAATAACCATATATGTATATGGAACACCCGGAAGTGCTGAGTTTATATTAGTGAGTCTAGTTAATTCATCCCGATATAATGAATATTCTCTAAAATTGATATGATCGCCAAGATCGACCGCATCTGGCAAATTCTTTATTTTATGGTTACCCATATCAATATCACCACCCATAGCATCACCAGCAGGAGGTAGGAAAGCCGCACCAACACCAACTCCAGCCATCTCATCTCTAAGAGTTTGATAAACTACATCGGCATTAGCATAAACTTCTATCTTAACCTCATCATCCGCTCGAATAATTTCTTTAGAAAGTAAGTCTACAGAAGTTACTAAATCTGTTCTTAGGGTAGTATATAGCTTTTCCCCTGACTTTCAAATCTTCTACGAATTTTTCTATAAGTTTTGCGGGATCTTTATCACAAATATGAGTTACTGTTCCTGATAAATTATCTCCTATACTAACGCTTACCGGAACGTGCTCAGCTTCGAACTCTAAACTATTACCGGTAGTTTCAACTTCTGACTGGAGATACGCCTCAAAATCGTATACTATCTTGATATGGATAAAGAGTAGTGTCGCAACCGATCTTTATGTCTTTACCCGTTCTTTGAAATTCGCATTCCCACATAACTACTAGGTTGAATTCTTTGCTTTTTCTAATAACTTTATCTCTTCTCATTGTGGATGCGCGTTCTTCTTTTTTATGCTTTGCATTAATCTCACACCCGTGCCAGTAACAGCCGTGATATTGATATACGGTATTGGTGGTTTCTGGACAGTATCCATCTACCGGAGCTCCTAAAATCCATCTTTCACCTCCGTGTCCACACTGTTCGTGGTGAATGTGAATTCCCTCCCGCTTTTCCACAGAGTACATCCAATCGATCGCGCCATAACTGTTAGAACCTATTGGGTAGAACGCTTTCTCGAACGACGAACGCGGGCGCTCTAAATAATTACCATCGCATATTACTTTTGTCTCACCTCTCATACATGTTGGTCCGTGTCTCTTCATATTACTCGCTTTCATGAATTTCTGTTTGCAATTATTGCAGGCGTAAATTTTAGATAGGTTTTTAAGGTTTTTTATCAGAAATGCGTGATTATTAAACAGTCCTATTGTCATTGGTTTATTACCTATTTCATTATAGTGAGCTGGTACCTTTTTCAACCACCATACATTACATTCGGTGGGTTGATATACTTCTATACCGATTTTAAAAAACTCTTCAACCTTTTCAGATCTGAAAAAGGAATTGGTGAAACCACATTACTACCGAAATATTGCTTACTAAGTTCTTCCGCTTTTTCTGTACATCTGTCGGGTCTTTTATCTGTAATAAATGCATAGCTAGACACCTGAACAGACAAAGATCGTCATTATACTTATCTAAAGAATACATACCTTTTCTATTCCTCAACCATTCTGGAAATTCTCCTCCTGCTGCTTCTTTGGATTGTAGTCCCAAATCTATTCCCCTACTACCCTGTATTAGCTTTACAAAAAAAAAACCTCTACCCATCTTACAAACCTTCCACTTTGTATTTGGTCTGTCTATTTTATCGGACATTATTCGTGTTTGCTCCTTATCTGACAGCCATTTTTTAACGGTTTTCATTGATGATAGTGGTTCGCTACCACCGAGTTTTTATGTAAATATTATAGTTTTAGGTTTTCCATTTTTAGTTTCGTCCATATGTTCTAGCTTGTAAGAATATGAATATCTCAAATAAAAATTTGTTGTTAGATACGGAGCGAGTTTATCGGACATGCGTTCGGACTCGTTGATGTCAATGTTTTTTACGAATGGATAATGTAACTACCCGTCTTCCCATTTTCTACCTTTTCCAATTTTTCATCGTGAGCCCCCACCCCCCCATTTCTTCACCATTTTCCACTATAGCGCGAACGATAGATTTTTTCTTATTATTTTGTATTGGGCGTCTCAAATTATTGGTGCTTGAAGGTAATTCTTTAGAATTAAATTACACTAGCCCTTAGCTCTGCAATACTTTCTTTTTGAATTCTGTTACCAACTTCCTCCGCTAGTGAGAGGTCTTTAAAGGCTCCTCGTTTGTGGGCGCGGGTAAACCGCTTCATAAACGCCTCATTCTTTGTGGAGTTTATCAGCTTTGTCAACACCCCTAATCTCAACCGTTTACTGTAAGTAATCCCTAGAGATTCGGCTTCTCTTCTCAAACTTTCTTTTTCTGACGTTATCATATTTTCTGTAATATACTTTTGTATAACCTATGAAATTTATCTGTTCAATTAGTCTTGAAAACATTATGTTTTTTTTCACTTCCAATTGAATATAAA
This sequence comes from Conchocele bisecta, assembly GCA_029237695.1. NCBI lineage: Eukaryota > Metazoa > Mollusca > Bivalvia > Lucinida > Thyasiridae > Conchocele > Conchocele bisecta. Next base: position 108,080,694 of record CM055270.1, read on the forward strand.
CATACATTTACATATATATGGAGTGTGAGACTTGTTGTAAGACGTTTACGCGTAAAGACTATCTACGAAGGCATCTAGCGAGACGTAGAAAAATTCCTTGTGTCCCCCCGCAATTTCAATGCCCCAGATGCCCTTGTAAATTCGTTAGTGCCCAAACTCTTTGTAGACATAAGCAACTACGCTGTCAGGTGGCTACAGGTGAACGTGGTAGACTAGAGCTGGTAGATTTAGTTGCTGATCTGCGAAATAAATTAGCTATATTGGAGGAGAAAAATGGGGTGTTGGAATATAAACTATCTCATTGAAATTAATTTTGTAAAATAATTATTTTCTCATAAATTTCCTCGTGGGGGTATTATAGGGGGTTGCAAATTTATGAATTTGCTGTCGGGAGATAATTTCCTCGTTAACCAATTTTTGGTTTTTCGGGGGTGGTGGTGGTAGTATATAGGGTAATGATGCCACCGTAGGTGGTATCATTTTGACTCCCTATATACTACTAATTAGATGGATGGGATAAAATTTTAGATTGGAACACGGATACGTTTGTCAACTATTTCGATTTTATTGCCGCATTGGTTAAGCAGAGCGGTCCGCTGGTTTTACCGCAGAGCGCAGCGTAAAGCGGTCATTCTTTCGCAGTTTACAGACAAAAAGGAGCGTAAATTGCAATTAAAAGCGGAGCGCAGTGCTAACTGCGTTATAAGTATTGCAATTCCGCAACCAACTCTTTGGACCGCAGTCACATGATTGCAGTCCGATTGCGGTACAATTGCAATTAATGGGAACGTAAATTGCAATCCTGCGCTCCAGGAATTGCAATTCGCCTGGTAAGAGAACCGCAGGCCACTCTGTATGTGATATAGAAAAATTGTCTAATAGTGATGATATTGTAAACTTATATTCAATGTATGAGGCAAAATTAGGATTACTTATGACCGCAACTCTAGGAGATACAATTATAAATGCGGCTATTACGGGGGTGGGGTATTTTGTTACTCTTAAAGATGTTGATGGTCTTAAACAAGATCTGAAGAATGATCCATTTATAGATGTGGCGATGAGATTAATATTCTCACAGGCGTATAATTCGTTGGGTCCTTTTATGGCATCATTATCTGCAGTATTAAAAACAGTAAAGCATGTTGATTTAAATAATTCTAAAGATACCCAATCCGAACTAACTGACCCCTCCAATATAATTTGGACTGCAATTCCAACAGAGTTAACTGCTCCAACAGACTTAACTACACATAAATTACCATCAGTAACACTCTAAAATTGGTATTTGGGTGCCCAACTATTCCAATTTCAGTTAACTTAGTAATTTCTAATTCTTTTTAATAAAAATTCAATTAAACTAACAATTATTAATTATACATAATTAAGTTTTACAGATGGATAATTTAGAGGAAAATTTGGATAGCCCAATTAATTCTATGGAGACTCAAACATCATCAGTTTTAGAGAGGCCTAAAGGTATTATAAAACGTGTAACAAAAAACCCTAATAGGGTTAATGGAGGTAAAATTTCAGCTATTAAGCGGAAATTACTTAAAAATGTAGAGCAAAAACCATCCACCATACAATCAAACCCCGAGTTAGAAGTTGGGGAAGAATCAACCCCACAAGGTGGGGTATTTGAACTACCTAAGAATATAGATTATAAATTGGTAGGTCTTGGATTTTTGGGGGTTGCTGGGGTTGCTTTAATATATTTTAAGCGGGCTATTTATAGGAAATTACACCCACCCCATCCCGCTGGTGGTGGCCCATGTATCACACCTAGTACTACACCTACTTCTATTATGTTGGTGAAGCCGGCCGCTCAAACTCAGATTGATAATCTACTTGATCGGGATATGGATTAATTAATTAATTTTTTACAGAATTCAAATATATTAGAAAATATATACCAGACTTAGAATATATATATAAAATATATAATAATGGCAATTGATACTAAAATGTACACTAACTCTATTTATGATGCAGGGGTTGTTGTAACGCTATCGTTGGGGGCTGGGATGATTACGAAATTATTGTTCAAGGCCAAACCCCCCAAGTTGGAATTGACTACATATGACGTTATTATGATGTCAGTATATATAGCGGCCGGAACAATAGCCAAAGATTATCTAGTTGAGGCTAACTATATACCAGATAACATATTTAATTAATTTTTAACCAATTTTATTAAATCTAATAATTTATAAACTGATTTCATAGAAATTAGATATATATTTTCTAATCATGTTGATTTTAGGCCATTTAGGGCTATAATGAATGCGGTGGCGTTTACAGGATCTGGAGTTTTATTTTCATTAGTAGATAAGATTGATGATGAAGAAATCATCCGTCATAATAAAGCGGTTGAAAGGTTAGATAGAGACAGTGCTATTTGGAATAAGATGAGATTGAATAGGATATATTGGGAGAACAGTATATTAATGTCAGACCAGCGATCATTAAATTTATTTAAAGATGCTGATGCCTCTATACGAGAATATTATAGAGTTCACCATTCTACACAATTTGAAAAAGAACCAAAATTATCAGATTATTATGTTCCGAGTAATAAACAAACTATTAGAGAGATAGTATTTATTGGGGTGGTTTAGTTATCGCATATTTTATTATTACAAAAATCTTTTAAAAAATAGTTATTTGTTGGTTTTTAAAAATTCATTTTATTTATTTATTTATTTTTTTCATGTCCATATGCAAATGTGTCAACTCCATTATCATCTACCCTCCCTGTTTGGTGTCAAATGGGGATAATGAAACTCCACACGAAATTACCAATTTTTACTTTCTAAATTAAAGGTATTGTGTGTATTCCATCTGGTAATACATATCTTTTATCGTAGTACGCGGAAAGTCCTAATTTGTTCTGTGTGTCCACGCTAGCAATCTTTATTTTTATTGAAACTTTCTAGAAGATGTGGTTTTATCATTCCCTCTAACCCACATTTTTCAACACTAACTGCCATGTACAAACTGTCCGTATCCATCTGTATTAATTCAAAATCAGATATATCTACGTGCTTATCCATAAAATCGTAATAGAATTCTAACATTCGTAGTTTTTCAAATTGGTAAATGGCTATCCCACAGTGAAATGGCCGAGTCATACAAGTATTTACTTTTCTGGAAGATATCTCGTAAGCGTGTCCTATTTCCTCTAGATCGTGAAAATACGCGGATCTTAAAGCCTTGTCTACACAATTTTCGTCTTTAGTGTAGGTTGTGTTCAAATGTTTCTCTGGGGATTCTATCATTTTTCCACAACATGAGTTTCCCAACAGTTTCATTATGTCAGCAATTGGGGCTTTGGAGGTGTCAACATCTCCGGCTCTCCGAAGCTGATGTAACCTCTTTAACAAACCATTCAAAGGGTTTTCCTGCCTCGTACGTTATAATCCTGTGGAGTCCGGTTATTTTTAATCCGTGATTTAAATACCATTTTAAAAGTGGGGCTTACAGCAATACTTTTTTTGCAGACATTGCTCCTACTAGTTTTTTTACCATCTCCTCTTGTGCGGTTGGTATCTTTCAGATACACCAACATGTGCTCAGGTACTTCGCTCTCCTCAACAACACGATTTATGAATATTGGAGACATTTTTGAAAACTTATCTTTCAGTGGTGGTGGAACTTCTATATCTACTTCCGCAAACCCAAACCACTCGCCAGATAAAACTTTTTTACAAAAGTAATCTATTTTGGATTGATTGTGTGGGTTGTGCACGTGGTATAGTTTTTTCTTTCCACAAGGCATGTCTTTATTCAGTGTAGATAGGTACAGCGCGTTCGCGTCAAAACCCAACACCGCTTGGCAGAGTTTTCCACTACCCTCTGGTGTTGATCTAATCTTGGTAACCCCGGCTTCAGCGTACCTTGTAAACACAATTGACGGACCTCCAACTAGTGCCCCTTTCAACATTTGGTATGTTTCTTCCTCCGGTGCAAACAGTGGTGGGCAGATCGCGGCTGCTGCCATGCTTTCTTTTGTTTTATAGGTTTTCACGTATTGTTTTATTGTTCCTCTGAGAATGTATTGTAAGGCAACCCCTGGAAGGGTAATTGCATCTTTAAACATATCCACACCTCTTGTTTTGTAAAAATTAGACATTTTTCCAATTGCCTCTAGAAAAGGCCCAACATCTAAATCATTGTAGTATTTCAACCAGTCTCTGGATGTCTTCATGTTTAACTTTTGGAAAATATTGTTTCAATCCTCCAACTGCTTTTTGGTTATCGTTTTATTTGGACTTAGTTTGTTTCCCCAATTTTTAAGTGGTGGTAATCCCTCGTAATTCAACTTATCGGGAGAATCGAACCATTCGTATGGAAAGAATGATTTTTTACCTTCACATCCGTAAGCTCTTACCCATCTATCGTAGTCGATACCGGGCGCGAGATATACTGTTATGTCTAAAAACCGGAACTCTGGAGTAAATAGGAAAATGGTTGTGTTAGCTTTCTTTCCAACTAATACTTTCTTTGTTGTGTCAGCCAAGATCCCAACTAGGTGTTTCTTGATTAGGTTTAGATCGTAGGAGCTGGAGTTGAAACCAATCACCGGTACTTGGGAAATCCATCGTTCAACCTCCCGCTTCTGTGGAGCAGGAAGTCTGTCAAAATCTGTTGGGTATCCGTAGATTTTATCTGTTCCAACAACCTCACGAATTTCTTTACCTCGTCTCTGAATATCTTGTATAAATAATGCTACCAATTTGGCTGGATCATTTTCACATATTTGTGTTATATTTCCTGACAGCGTATCTCCGATGCTTACACTTATTGGAACGTGTTCATTTACAAACTCTAGCTCTATGGATGCATTTTTTTTTCTCATTCGAATCATCTAAATAAGCCTCAAAATCGTAGACAATCTGGTATGGATAAACTGTTGTAGGAGGGCTTTCAATCATAGAGGAAATGTTTGGGGTTGAAAAGGTGTCATACTCACATTCCCGCGTCTCGCGCTAGCGGTTTTGTGTGTTTTTCTTTTTTTTCTTTCAAGTTTTTACAATGCTTCAAACACCCGTGCCAGTAGCATCCGTGAAATTGATAAACTGTATTTGTCTCCGAACAAAATCCGTCAACCGGGGCCCCGGCTAACCACCGTTCTCCCCCATGCCCGCAGACCTCATTGTGAATGTGGGGTCCTGGGAAAGAGTTTATCCAGGTTATTGACTTCTTGCTACATTTGGGTTTTGGGTAAAAGGCTTTTTCAAACGCAGACCCTGGTCTATCTATTTGTTCCCCTTTGCAGGATATATTTGTTTCTCCTTTCCTGCATGTTTGTGTGTGTCTTGTTAAACAGTGTGATTGTGTGAAGCGTTGGTTGCAGTCAACACAACAATAGTTCTTTGCCGCTTTGTTCATGTCAATAATCAAAAATGCGTGATCATTGCAAATTCCGATTTTCATTTTCTGTGTACCTACCTTTTCGTAGTGTGCCGCAACGTTTCTTAAATACCATGTTCCTTCTTCTGTGGGTTCATACGCCTCAATACCTATTTGAAAACACTCTTCGATTTTCTTGATATCATCGAATAATATTGGACCCTCTGGCAGCTCCCACCCTTTTTCTTTACAAAAATGTAAATATGTGTCGTGTAGATCTTGCGTCTTGGTTAAACAGCGGTCAACTCTGTTGTGTGAAGAGCCAAACATCTGAATAAACAGAGGTCATCGTTAAATTTATCCAGTGGTTTAATCCCCTTTTTATACCTCAGCCATTCTGGTAATTGCCCTCCCGCAATTTTGGCAGACTTCATTCCAATATCATTCGTTACTGTACCGTATATTATTTTTACACTAGCACTTGCCCATCTTACAAAACTCCATTTTGTATTTGGTCTCTCTATTTTATCTATATTCAATCGGGTCTCCTCTTGTTTCTCAATCCATTTTCTAACTGGTTCGTATTCTCTGAACCACGGGCTCCCGTAAAGGTTTTTATAAAATACCAGGGTTTTCGGCTTTCCTCTCAGGGTTTTCTCCTCGAGATGCACCAATTTGTAAGAAAACGAGTACCGAAGGTGAAAACTCCCAGTTAGCATTGGGGTCAACTCGGACATTATTCTATCGGTGTTGTTTGTTTGAAGTTTTCTTCTCAATGTTATTGTAGTCGTTCTACGCCCCCTCTCAATACTCTTTTCGTGTTGGTGATAATCTTCTACTAGTTATCCCCTCTCCACTATTAGTTTTTTTAGTAAATCAGTTTTAGGCCTTCGCCTTTTAGGTTCCCCAATATTTTTACTTCTAAGGCTTAAGGAGGCCTCGTCCGCAAGAGTTTGTGCTATTTTGCCTATATCCTTATTTTCTACCCCCTTAAATGTCCCTCTGGAGAACGCTCGGCCCATCCTTTTCATAAATTCTTCATTTTTTTCCTTCTTTATAATTTTATTCAAACCCGTCTCTCTTAATCTGGATGAAAAGGGTATACCCATTCTTACTAGCTCAGCTGTCAATTCCCTAATCTTAGGGGAAGAACTCTGTGCTAATTTTCTAGGCATTGTACCCCCGATCTCACCAATCATTGAACGAGATAATTTAGGGCCAACTTTCCGCGTAACTTTCTCAGTAATGTGTGACATAATTTTCTCAAAATAGTCTATACACTAACACGTATATTATTTTTCAATAATGAAAAATAATTAACTTGTAACTAATATATGTTCTTTGTTCAATTGCAATTTTTTTCAAATTTTTTCAAAATTAATTTTGATGAGAAAATTAATTTTGACGAAATTAATTTTGAGAAAATTAATTTATTAAAAAACACCCCGTACAACAGTATCACCTTCTTTTTATTGCTGGGATGCGTTTCTTTCATTTCAATTAAGATTGAAAAATCCACTTTTTTACCCCCTTGGGAGATTGCCCGCCATTTGAATCCTTTGTGACCTCCCGCGGTAATGAAGTGATACCCTATAATAATTTTCTCAAAATTGTCTATACACTAACACGTATATTATTTTTCAATAATGAAAAATAATTAACTTGTAACTAATATATGTTCTTTGTTCAATTGCAATTTTTTTCAAAATTAATTTTGATGAGAAAATTAATTTTGACGAAATTAATTTTGACGAAATTAATTTTGAGAAAATTTATTTATTAAAAAACACCCCGTACAACAGTATGACCTTCTTTTTATTGCTGGGGTGCGTTTCTTTCATTTCAATTAAGATTGAAAAATCCACTTTTTTACCCCCTTGGGAGATTGCCCGCCATTTGAATCCTTTGTGACCTCCCGCGGTAATGAAGTGATACCCTATATACTACTCCATGGGTGAAGCCTTTTCAGATTTGATGAAAAGGAGGTCGTCGCTAATCCAAGATGGCCGCCGTCTAAAAATTGCACAAATTCTTAAAAAATCTAAAATGGTGATCCAGGGGTCAAAAATGGGCGTGGCCCGTGGGGTGAAATTGGGTTCAAATTAGCTCATATCATGTATCGAATTGAAGGTATAGATAAGACGATTGCTCTGGTGCAATATTTGTCGAAATCGGATGGTCATGTCATCAATGATGGCCGCCAAAAGGTTCATTTATTCGAGATTTTCAACGTCTTTTTCTCAGGAACCACATGGCCGATGCTGGCCAAACCTCATAGTAAGCTAAGATCCTTGGGTGAAGCATTTTCAGATTTGGTAAAATGAGTCATCGCTTAATCCAAAATGACCGCCATCTAAAATAGCAGAATTGTTTTAAAACACATATTATCTCAATGTCACATTCTTCATGAAGTCAGGTGAGCGAATTAGGGCCATCATTGCCCTCTTGTTAATAACACAAGTAATATGTGCCCATTGGTCAATACGAGTGTGTCCGTCTGTAAGTTCGTGTGTAATGTACACATTCAAATAATGTATACTACATTCCTAGAGTACTCATTTCATTGGATTATCTTGCACATGAGCTACGCATATGAAATGCATACATAGTATATACGCTGTACATATTTTATCATACAGAATATAAATTAAAATTTGGTTTACAGTTCATATATACTTGGTATATTCTTTCTTGGCTAACACGATTTATTGCGTTTATAATGAATGTCGTTCTTCAGCTTGCATCACGTATTTGAGTAGGCACAATCTGTTATGTATGGGAATGAAATAAGTGTAGAATTGTGTCACTATTCCACCAGTTCTAAAAATTACGAGTGCCCGCTATACATATATAATCATTTAGTAATATTTATTTTACTTTTAGTGACGCGCGGTGGTATCAGACTATGACGGTGTATACACTGGTTACAAAAACACAATATATATAGATTGCTAAAGTGAACCACAGGTACATGTATAGCTTCATCACACATACACAGTGTAAACTGGAGATGTAGGCGCCACAGATGAGAGTGTCATGTTTATCACAATCAACTGACTGTATTTGAATGTTCTTTTTACAATGATATGAAATGATATAATACACCATAATGATTGCTCAATATGTACTTGTCTGACCTCTATTCATAAATATACAGTGCGACGATTGTATATGAAGCTCAATTTATCATCACTATGTCTGTAACCATTGTATCGTCTTTATCTTCTTCTACGTTACCACTAAGTGACTTTCCAGAACCTGACATATGCTACTAGGTACCTGCTCCACGTCGTACCATGATGTGATATTTCCCAACGCAAAACTCATATCCATGACGTTCTGGTATACGTTTCACACATGTACAATACATTCATGAGTTTGTGAAGTATGTTATGTGATGTGTTTAAATGATGAAAATGCCGTTGCTGTATGTGCGACTTGGAGATACAATAATTATGAAACCTTGCGTTGAAACGGACAGACGGGTGGATGTAAACAAGAACTTTGATCTGCGAAAAAGGCGGTGCTCGGATTGCCGTCATGTAAGAACCTCATTTTATACTAAAGTTCTCAAATTATAATCACAATAATCTCCATCCAGATCATCCTTCCTTGATTATGTGCCGTAAATAAAACAATAACCCTGAAACAAATGGCTAGAAATAAAACATTTCGCTAGACAAAACGTTATTGAATCGACATTTGACTTTTAACCGGCATAAATTTAAATCCCTATGTAACCCTCACTCTTAATAATCATATGACACATATGATAATGCATGATACAATGTGTATTCTTTTTAAAGAATGGTGTGTATTATATGCGCAAGTACTTTGATAAATGTCATAAGTTGAAAATGACAAGTTAAAAAGAGCATCCCTATAAATCCCTCAAATTTGTGAAAATGTCTACTCGGCTTGTGTTTTTAAGAATTTGATTCTCAAACTCACCAGACATTTTTACACTAGAACAACCATCAAATCCCGTGTGCCAGAAAGTGTATGTACAATGAAAGTATAAACGGACACACTCGCATAGACGAACTGTACATATTAATTACCGTATGTGATTGAAGGCCCAACTGGGATATAAAAGCCACCAGATGGCGCTGGGCAGGCCTTTTGATAAGTTTATGCATGCTTCACTTCAGGGACACATTTTCAGATATTTCAGAAATACCACTGAACAAATAAGTAAACTATTTCACACAGACATAGATAATACAACTTTGAAAGGTTTAGCAAAATTTGGATTTAAGAAAACAAATGTAAATGTGCTTTTGAAGTAATACAATGTACTCAACTGACAACTGATTCAAACTTGCCGGGCGGAGCGTACCTGTTACATATGTAATTCATGCATAGAGCTGAGTTCATGACCCGACATTGTAAACAACCCCACGTGTTTAGTGATAACGCTAACAGCTATAGCTGCCTGTATGGTCAACATCAGACAGTGTGCCAGCCGCACAACTTTGATTTTGGACAGTAATATCAAATTAAATGTGTGGTTGGTATGCACATAACAAGGTGAATGAAACAAAACCATGGTTTAATAGACCAGCAAGAGAAATATTTCGCCTATAACTTGATACAGTGTCTGTGAAAATGCAGTATATACTAATTATAAACAGCATATACTCGGGTTAGTATGCACAGTCACAAAACAGCATGTACGTATGTGCAGTCTGGTCTGGAATTTACATGACTACATGAATTCAAGTTTGCTAGCAGCCTTATTTCCTGTATCCTAACACATACCAGTATGGCTATTTCAACACTGGTCTCTAATTAGCTGTCGGCATATATTATATCTGCAGCAATGCAGTCTAACTGGGACGGGGTTATCTGTGGAATGACATGACACAGTTACACATTTTTATCAAATACCGACTTATTACAAACACATATTCTTATATATTGGTTACTACATGTACTTACAAAATACATCGGAGATAGGAACCTTGTTCAGGTCCAGAAGTACAATATAGGTTTCACTATATATACATGACACACTCTAAGTAACGGACACGTGGACACGGTACGACATGCATATCCCCGGATCAGCTGATGCATCCTCGCAGCCTCATCAGGATCTACACTGTTAAGTTTGGTGGTCATTCATGGTGGCTCTAATTAATGATGTAAACTGCATCATGATGTAGTCATGTGCTATATGAATGTGCGTTAAACTGATCAAACACTCAATAAGTCCCAGTTTGTCATTGTGTAACACATGGAAAGGTGTTTCATTACATATTACGTGTTTCTATTTTTAATAATTTATATAATAGCATCAGAATACTCTTTGCTTTGCAATAGTTAGCAGCAAAATACTATATAAGTTTTAACACTTTTAGTAAATTCTCAATCATTTTCCTGCACAACTAAAACATACAGACACTATTATAGGGACTGGTATATTTTGTATCATTTGTGTGTTTTATGGGACCACACGTTTGATAACAAACCTACATACCATATATCTAGATACTGGTTACCTACACTGGCTATCCAGCAGCCCCTCACTGTTCTATATTGGGAGCAGACGACAAACATGTGCTGCTGTTTATGTATTATATTTATAAAGCCAGTGTGTATAACTGACAGGCTAGGGACGCTATCAGTAATTGGATATGCCCCTCCTACAAAAGTCGGTACCAGGGCACCGATTGTTGGGCCTTTAATAAATAACCATAGTAATGTGTGTACATGTGCCCACAAAGCAGAGATATTATAAATGCACACTTACTTGGCCATTGTGACAGTAAATCCGCATGTTCTTGCTCATCTGTATGTAAAATTGAAATCCCAGTATGACGCTCATATTTAGAATACTAAGGTGTATATCACACTGCATCGAATACTCGCTAGACATAGATAGTAATCATATAAGTATGTGCACCACAAACGTCGCAGCCAAAATAAAGATAGCATTCAATATGTGACGAGCTTCATAACTTTCACAAAATAAATTGTGATTTGTGAAAACGCCGTAACTCGACTTGCTTTCCTGTAAGAACCTCATTTGGTGCCAAATTACTTTAGTATTAATCACAATATATTCCATTCACATTATCCTTACTTGAATATGTGACATACATAGAAAACGCCGAAACATTTGAATCGAAATAATAAACGTTTCGCATAATCGGACATAATTGTAATCCCTATGTGACCCTCACATTTTAGAATCGTATGGCAATATGATAATGAATTACACAATTTGTATTCCTAAGAATGGTGTTTATTATATACACTACAGTGATATAACTACTTACGTATACATGTATGTGTCTTGTCGAAAATAATAAGTTAAACATTAGGGACCCTAGCAAACCCTCAAATTGGGAAAAATATGCTAGGTTTGTGTTTTTATGAAATGTATTTTTGTACTCAACAGTAAATTTGCTTATATTATATTGCATAACCACGTGAATTAATAAGGACACATTTTTTTATTAATTTGATGCATAATTTACATATTCATGACTCGGGAATATACCCAATCAGATCACAATCGTATTTATCATTATATAAATACATATTCACATTTATGACTATGAAAATACATAACTTAATCTCCTATCATGTGATAGTTTAATTTTATATTTGAGCATAGTGCTGATGAAACTATTATGCGACGGAGTATCTTATTTACATAACACTACATTATATGAGTTTATCAATAAATCAGTTATTTTTGCAATAATGTACAAACATAACATAACAGGTTCCATACATTAAAATGCCATGAAAAGTAGCGCTTATGAATATTTTGAAAAGCGATGTGTGAAAATAAGCATGCTTTTTTATTATTGTAATGCCCAATTTGCATATTCATGACTCGGGGGTGCATCTAATCAAATTAAAAGTATATTTATCATGATCCTTAACCATGAAAACATATATCTACACATATTGAACACTTTCGTATCATAATTTGCAGCAGGCGTATTTACAAAATGAGAATTTCCTAAAATGGTGGCCTATGTTACCAATTTGCATAAATTACTAAAGACAATGGGTTGTGCTGGTTATTTTACATGTCAATACGTTTTAATGTATTCAATATATACCGAGAACCAACAAAACCATTGTTTCGCATATGTTATGCGTGTGGTGAATGGTTTGCTCTTTTTTAAACAATAGTCGATATGGGTAAAAAGTGACAAACTTATTTTGTGGATCGCTATGCAACCCTCAATTTGGAAAAAATTTCAAAACGCACAAGAATGTCATATTGTATGTTCAAGTCAAACAATGGTGTTATTAATTTTGAGAAAATGACACATCATGACTGAAATCAACGTTTATTTCTCTTGTACGGATAAAGAGCCTCGATTTGTGAAAAAACAAACAAGTTTGTATTTTTAAGAAATTAATTTTTTTTGAAGCAGGTCGGTGATTCGTCATAACATTGACCCAGGTAGACCTTAATGTTCATTATGCTGCTATTCCCGACAGTGAGGCCATCATCGCCCACAGTGGAGCAGGTCGGTGACTCTCCATAACATTGACCCAGGTAGACCCTAGTGTTCATTGTCCTTCCATTCCCTACAGTGAGGCTGTCACCGCCCACAGTGGAGCTGGTCGGTGATACGCCATAACATTGATCCAGGTAGACCCTAGTGTTCATTATCCTGCTATTCCCTACAGTGAAGCCATCATCGCCCACAGTGGAGCAGGTCGGTAATACTCCATAACATTAACCCTGGTAGTCCCTAGTGTGTATTGTCCTGCTATTGCCTACAGTGAAGCCATCATCGCCCACATTGGAGCAGGTCGGTAATTCACCATAACATTGACCCAGGTAGACCCTAGTGTCCATTGTCCTGCTAGTCCCTACAGTGAAGCCGTCACCGCCCACAGTGGAGCAGGTCAGTGATTTTCCATAACATTGACCCAGGTAGACCCTAGTGTTCATTGTTCTGCTATTCCCTACAGTGAAGCAGTCACCGCCCACAGTGGAGTAGGTATATGATTCTCCATAACATTGACCCAGAAAACCCTAGTGTTCAGTGTTCAGTGTCCAGCTATTTTGTACAGTGAGACTACCCACAGTGGAGCTGGTCAGTGATTCTCAATAATATTGACCCAGGTAGACCCCACTGTCAGTTTCACGAAACCTGCCCACATTTTAGTTACGGCCATATAAACAATGCAAGAACTGTATTTATTTTCGATAATATTAAATTTTATCAAAATTTAAGAATGATCCTTCTTTTTATTTTGTTAAATTAGGTCAAATATTGATATTAGTACGAACAATGAGTTAACATGGGGAAACAGAGGAGTAGAAAAACGAAAAAAAATTGAAATTGATTCTGAAATCTAGCTAGATAGCTTGGAAAAGATCTAACTAAGAAAACAAAAGTTACATTTTGAAAATCTTTCCACTATTTCTGAAATTACATGTCTATGGGGATTTAACATGTGGACTTGTTTTTCCAATAAAATCAGTATAGGACCAAATTTCACGAAATAAAAGTAGGCTCATTCTTAAATGTTGCTATAATTTAAATGTACATGCCCACTCAGTAGGCACAAAATATTATTTATAGGAATTAAAAAGTTTGTATTTTTAAGAAATTAATTTGTTTTGAAGCAGGTCGGTGATTCGTCATAACATTGACCCAGGTAGACCTTAATGTTCATTATGCTGCTATTCCCTACAGTGAAGCCGTCATCGCTCACAGTGCAGCAGGTCTGTGATTCTCCATAAAATTGACCCATGTATACCCTAGTGTTCATTTTCCTTCTATTCCCTACAGTGAAGCCGTCACTGCCCACAGTGGTGCAGGACGGCGAGGCCATGGCAGGATTCAAAGTGAAGGTCCACTGTATAACTTCCGGTTTCCGTCCCCGCACCGGTATCGCCATGACCTGGACATACAAGGGCAGTCCGATCACACCTGTAGCTGAACTGTCCATCAGCAGTACAGAACCATACACGGTGACGTCCACAATTCAGTTCCCTGTACAGAAGGTGGACAACGGAGGAACTGCTGAGTGTACAGTGTCACATTCACCAACAACAACATCACTCACATCATCAACCACCATAGTTGTCCACTGTACGTATATGGTGGCTATGCAACAACAATGTACAGGAATATGACTATATATTGACTGTACGTAAACAATATACACACTTGCAGCGGCACCGGCCACCACATACACAATGATTTACTGTAAGTATAGTGTGGGTATGTACAACACTGTACTAGCTTGTAATATGACAAGATATTGACAGTACATGCATAATGTACACTCTTGTAGTGACACCGGCCACCACATACACAGTAGTTTACTGTGAGTATAATGTGGCTATGTACAACACTGTACTGGAGTATGACTAGATATTGACAGTACATACATAATCTACACACTTGTAGCGGCTCTGGCCACCACATAAACAGTGGATTACTGTAAATATATTGTGGCTATGTACAACACTGTACTAGTCTGGAGTATGACTAGATATTGACAGTACATACAGAATATACACACTTTTAGCGGCACCGGCCACCACATATACAGTGGTTTACTGAAAGTATATTGTGGCTATGTACAACACTGTAATAGTCTGGAGTATGACTAGATATTGACAGTACGTACATAATATACACACTTTTAGCGGCACCGGCCACCACATATACAGTGGTTTACTGTAAGTTTATTGTGTCTATGTACACCACTGTACTAGTCTGGAGTATGACTATATATCAACAGTACGTACAGAATCTACACACTTGTAGTGACACCGGCCATCAGCTACACAGTGATTTTCTGTAAGTATAGTGTGGCTATGTACAATACTGTACTAGTCTCGAGTATGACTAGATATTGACAGCATATACAGAATCTACACATTTGTTGTGACACCGGCCACCACATACATAGTGGTTTATTGTAAGTATATTGTGGTTATGTACAACACTGTACTAGTCTGTAGTATGACTAGACATTGACGGTACGTACATAATCTACACACTTGTCGTGACACCGGCCACCACCTACACAGTGGTTTACTGTAAGCATAGTGTGGCTATGTACAACACTATACTAGTCTGGAGTATGACTAGATATTGACAGTACATACTGAATCTAGACATTTGTAGTGACACCGGCCACCACATACACAGTGGCTTACTGTAAGTATATTGTGGCTATGTACAACACTGTACTAGTCTGGAGTATGACTAGATATTGACAGTACATACACAATCTACACAAATGTGGCGGCACCAGCCACCATATAGACAGTGATTTACTGTAAGTATAGTGTGGGTATGTACAACACTGTACTAGCTTGTAATATGACAAGATATTGACAGTACATGCATAATGTACACTCTTGTAGTGACACCGGCCACCACATACACAGTAGTTTACTGTGAGTATAATGTGGCTATGTACAACACTGTACTGGAGTATGACTAGATATTGACAGTACATACATAATCTACACACTTGTAGCGGCTCTGGCCACCACATAAACAGTGGATTACTGTAAATATATTGTGGCTATGTACAACACTGTACTAGTCTGGAGTATGACTAGATATTGACAGTACATACATAATCTACACACTTGTAGCGGCTCTCGCCACCACATAAACAGTGGATTACTGTAAATATAGTTGGCTGGATTTGTACAACACTGTTACTAGTCTGGAGTATTTGACTAGATATTGACAGTACGTACATAATCTACACACTTGTAGCGGCACCGGCCACCACATACACAGTGGTTTACTGTAAGTATGGTGTGGCTGTGTGCAACACTGTACTAGTCTGGAATATGACTAGATATTGACAGTTCATACATAATCTACACACTGGTAGTGACACAACACTGTACTGTAGTATGACTAGATATTGAAAGTACGTACAGAACCTACACATGTAGCGACACTGGCCACCACATACACAGTGGTGGTTTACTGTAAGTATATTGTGGCTATGTACAACACTGTACTAGTCTGGAGTATAACTAGATATTGACAGTACATACAAAATATACACACTAGTAGTGACACCGGCCACCACATACACAGTGGTTTACTGTAAGTATAGTGTGGCTATGTACAACACTGTACTAGTCTGGAGTATGACTAGATATTGATTGTACGTACACAATCGACACATTTGTAGCGCCACCGGCCACCACATACGCTGTGGTTTACTGTAAGTATATTGTGGCTATGTACAGCACTGTACTGTACTGGAGTATGACTAGATATTGACTGTACGTACATAATATACACACTTATAGTGGCACCAGCCATCCCATACACAGTGGTTTACTGTAAGTATATTGTGGCTATGTACAGAGCAGATGTTTGTGGTGTTGAATATGAAATTATATGGACAGAATTAACATTGAATTATAAAATCTGGCTTTGACTGGAGAAATGGGCATTATGGCTTTTGCAACCATTGTATATCCATATCACCTGTGCATCCAGACAATATGATCAGGATCTACCTGTTCGCCATTCCATCAATGGAACATCTGTCATGGTCCTAACAAGCTGCAATACAGATCGTCACCAGGCTACATAAGTGTGCTATTGAGATGCACTGGTCACAAATCCCATAAGCCCCATTTCTCCAGTGACAGACACAAATATGTCGATACAAACACAACACTTGGAAAATTAGGTTAGTTGTGTACACCAGAATCTGCCCTACCCAACACAGTTTCTAAGCATCAAATGTCAATCATTCATCATTTTTGTGCCCCACCACAAGTGGAGGGGGCAATTAATGTTACCCTTGACCTTCCGTCCGTCCGTCCGTCCGTCCGTCCGTCCGTCCGTCCTTCCGTTACGAATGAGCATATATTGGGTACTTTTTGTGTTGGAATGAGCTTTGTTGGGTACATTCTCTTATTGGGTACCTATTGTTGGGTACTTCATTAAATACGTCCAAAATGGCGTTTTTGATTTGTTGGGTACAATGCCACACATCATATTTTACCCAACTGAGTTTTGGACAGCTCGAGTCCGTGTAAAGTGTCCGAAACTGTCCATGTACCACAACATTTAATGGAAGACACATTTGACGTTGTGCATCGGGTTGCTTCGGTTTTTTTCGTGAACGTCGGCAGGCACACATGTGCGCATGCGTATTATGCGTAGTACGGGTTGCTTCGGTTTTTTTCGTGAACGTCGGCAGGCGTACATGTGCGCACACTTGACAGAACCAACTTCCATGGACAGGTATGAAGTTATGTGTTATTTGTTGGGTAGCTAAATACAAAGCTAAGTTTAACGGCCTTTAACAGAGATAACTAACTCAATAGTAACAAACAACATTCGTACACAGGGCCAACACAGGATAGTAGGGTTTGTAGTTGTCTCCCAGACATTTCGGACACGTTCTCGTTCTGGATACTTCCAAAAGTATGTCACGCTCGCACCCGGATTACTTCGCCCATATTGTTTTCGCATTGCTGCCATGCATTATCATTTATCATTTACCAAAAAAAATCGTACATATGAGATTGAAATGACCAAACGGAAGAGGACCAGTTGGTTTGGGGAATATTTGGTGATGGTGTCTATTGATGGACCTGCCTGTCGGTGCCTGATTGGTTTGTTCCATCATTTTGCGGGGCTCCGACGGGCGGGTCCATCAATAGACAATAGACACCATCACCGAAGATTTGACCCGGAACCAATGTAAGTACTGCCCCCCCCCCCCGGGAGAATAGAGAGGCTTATACGTTCCCGGTAAAAGCCCAGCTATGCCCCGGGGCAATTTGGTTTGGTTTATTGGGTGAAATTGGTTCGCAAAGATACGGAATTCCATATAGGAGACCTTCCCGGGCCGTTATTCCAATTCGTGCAAATCCGTTTATGTTTTTATGGGGTACATGTGTCCTTTTAAAACTGGTTCTAACGGACTACAGTATTTCGTAAGCTGTCTATCGTCTAAATCTGAGCTAGTTTTATAAAGTTATTGAAGAAATAAAGCTGGAAAATACGTCACAAATTACGTCACGTCGTTAAACGCCTTTCGGCAATGTTCGGAAACCAGGTGATCCCATACCCTGTTAGTGTGTTTTGTATCACTTGTTAATGTTCCGATAACTTCGGATACCTTCTAACCGCAAATCACGTGTTTGGTTGGCGGAGCTAATGATGTCATCATGGGTTTTCCGGTGTTTTGTGGGCGGAGCTACCGCTATGATGTCATTATAATACCGCAAAATAGTACTACAACTTCCATATTAGGAAAACGCGTCATAACACGTGATAACCACGTGACCGTATCTTCGGCGCGTCTAATAAAGGCGTGAAATACTGAGAACATAAGAAGACTGAAAATGGCGAATATTGAATCGCTGAGATGTGGTGATTACGACATTGTGCTAAATTATTAAAATATAATATACGGTGCATCAAGATGGAGCGCTTATTTATTATTGTTCCCGTTCGCCCAGTTTCGTATGCGGTACAAAAAAAAGTAACTAATATTTCCCCCACTAATTTAGTATGTCGTCATTTGCCAGTTTACGTACCAACAATAGGATTCTGATATCCAGTTGAAAACAAACATGAGGCCGGACAAAATTGTACAACATTGTTCACATTGGTTGGTCAAGTTACACCCGTTCGACAGGAATGCATGTAATATTCAGTATACCCTTGCATAGCGAAAAAGGGATATATTGTTAGTCTATGTCCCTCCTTCCATGCGTCCGTCTGTGCGTAACACTTTTTGCGTTTAACAAATATGTTGAAGTGATGTTGTCAATTGATGGATCCTCCTGTCGGTGCCTCGCGGATTGACAGAATGAGCCAGTCTGATTGGTTCATTCTGTCATTTTGCTGGGCTCCGACAGGGGTGTCCATCAATTGACACCATCACCCATAATTGAGTGTCACATAGGTACCCGGGTTCTTACGCCCAAGGTCAAGGTGACGAAATTGTACTTAGAATTTATGTTTAGAATTTGCGTTTAGCAAATATGTTTTAAGTTGTTTCTTTGGAACTGCTTCATGAATTTCAATAATATTTAGCATGTTGCTGAATTTTATGTTTACCTGAACATAATTGAGTGTCACATATGTACCCGGGTTCTTCCACCCAAGGTCACAACATTGTACATAGAATTTGCGTTTAGCAAATATGTTTAGGTCGTTTCTTTGGAACTGCTTCATGTATTTCAATAATATTTAGCAGCAGTGTTTACCTGAACATAATTGATTGTCATATGTAACCGGGTTCTTACAGTCAAATTCACAGAATTGTACTTAGAATTTACGTTTATCATTTGCGTTTAGCAAATGTTTTAAGTTGTTTCTTTGGAACCCTTCATGGATTTCAATAATATTTAGCAACAGTGTTTACCTGAACATAATTGAGTGTCACATATGTAACCGGGTTCTTACGCCCAAGGTCACGAAATTGTACTTAGAATTTGCGTTTAGCAAATATGTTTAGGTCGTTTCTTTGGAAATGCTTCATGGATTTCCAATAATATTTAGCAGCAGTTTTTACCTGAACATAATTGAGTGTCACATATGCAACCAAGTTCTTACGCCCAAGGTCAAGGTCACGGAATTGTACTTATAATTTTCGCTTAGCATTTGCGTTTAGCAAGTATGTTTAACTTGGTTCTTTGGAACTGCTTCATGGAGTTCAACAATATTTGGCAACAGTGTTTACCTGAATATACTTGAGTGTCACATGTGTACCCGGGTTCTTGCACCCAAGGTCAAGGTCACGAAATTGTACTTAATATTTTTCATTTAGCGAATGCATTTAGGAAATATGTTAACTCGTTTCCATATTATCAAGGCTGCCGCGAGGGGATTAGCTTCGTTTAACGATGCCGCTCTTTTTTCACATTACATTCTCTACATGAACTGAAATCGTGCTAATCTATTCAGTGTTCACAGAAACTAATAACTTTGGATATGATATCAGTAAATAGATAATTAGCAGAAGTTTATTAAAATGAAATGTTGAATATGTCCATGCCTTATTTGACCCCGTGTGTGTTGCAGTTGTGTTTTCGGTCCTTCCTTGCTGAGTACTGTCCGTGTCTGTTGGATATCAGTAAATAAATAATTAGAAGTTTATTAATATGCAATGTTCAGTTCAATCTGTCCATGCCTTATTTGGCACCATCCAAGTTACAGTTTTCAATATGTCTGTGCTGAGTACTGTCCATGTCTCTGTTAGTAATCAGTAAATGCATAATTAGCAGTATTTTATTAAAGGTGGGGGCTTGTCACGAGCCGGGTCATCTTGATCTATACCTTTTGCCAATACCACTGTACAGGCATGTGGGGTTGAAAGGGTTAATATACACAAATAATATTTATTGTGTTTTTCAATATTGGAAAGACGGAATCAACACTTTTGACAACCGCATTTTATAAAAATATTAATAAAAATAGATACGTATTCATTGAAAATCAATATTCATTAATCCAATGCATTTTCTTGTGCGCAGTTAATGTACTTTATAAAATATTGACAACAGTCGTAATTAATTTGATACATTCAATCGATTTAAATAATAACATTAATAATAACAAATGGCACCGTCCGAGTTGCTGTTATGCTTTCAGTCCATCGTTACCGAGTACTGACCGTGTCACTGGTGGATATCAGTAAATACAAAGAAACATAATTAGCAGAAGTTTATTAAGATGAAATGTTGAATATGTCCATGCCTTATTGGTCACCATCCAAGTTGTTGTTTGGTTTTCAGTCCATCCTTCCCGAGTACTGTCCGTGTCACTGTTGGATATCAGTAAATACATAATTGGCAGGAGTTTACTAAGATGAAATGTTGAATATGTCCATGCCTTTTGGTCACCGTCCAAGTTGCAGTTGGGTTTTCAATACATCCTTCCTGAGTACTGTCCATGTCACTGTTGGATATCAGTAAATACATAATCGGCAGACGTTTATTAAGATGAAATGTTGAATATGTCCATGCCATATTGGTCACCATCCAAGTTGATGTTTGGTTTTCAGTCCATCATAACCGAGTACTGTCCGTGTCACTGTTGGATATCAGTAAATACATAATTATCAGAAGTTTATTAAGATGAAATGTGGAATATGTCCATGCCTTATTGGTCACCATCCAAGTTACTGTTGGGTTTTCAGTCCATCCTTACCGTGTACTTTTGGTGTCATTGTTGGATATCAGTAAATAAATGATTGGCATAAATCTATTAAGAGGAAATATTGAATATGTCCATGCCTTATTGGTCACCGTCCAAGTTGCTGTTGGGTTTTCAGTCCATCCTAACCGAGTACTGTCCGTGTCACTGTTAAATATCAGTAAATACATAATGAGCAGAAGTTTATTAAGATGAATTGTTGAATATGTCCATGCCTTATTGGTCACCATCCAAGTTGCTGTTGGGTTTTCAGTCCATCCTTACTGAGTACTGTCCGTGTCCGTATCCTGTTGGATATCAGAAAATACATGATTGGCAGAGGTATATTAAGATGATATGTTGGATATGTCCATGCCTTATTGGTCACCATCCAAGTTGATGTTGGGTTTTCAGTCCATCCTTACCGAGTACTGTCCGTGTCACTGTTGGATATTAGTAAACATATAATTAGCAGAAGTTTATTAAGATGAAATGTTGTATATGTCCATGCCTTATTGGTCACCGTCCAAGTTGATGTTGGGTTTTCAGTCCATCCTAACCGAGTACAGTCCGTGTCACTGTTGGATATCAGTAAATACATAATTAGCAGACGTTAATTAATATAAAATGTTGAATATATTCATGCCTTATTGGTCACCATCCAAGTTGCTGTTGGGTTTTCAGTCCATCCTTACTGAGTACTGTCCGCGTCACTGTTGGATATCAGTAAATATTGGTCTCCATCTAAGTTGCGGTTTGGTTTTCAGTCCATCCCTACCGATTACTGTCCGTGTCACTGTTGGATATCAGTACATACATAATTGGCAGAAGTTTATTAAGAAGAAACGTTGAATATGTCCATGCCTTATTGGTCACCATCCAAGTTACTGTTGGGTTTTCAGTCCATCCTTACCGAGTACTGTCCGTGTCACTGTTGGATATCAGTAAATACATGATTGGCAGAAGTATATTAAGATGAAATGTTGAATATGTCCATGCCTTATTGGTCACCATCCAAGTTGCTATTGGGTTTTCAGTCCATCCTTACCGAGTACTGTCCGTGTCACTGTTGGATATCAGTAAACACATAGCTAAAATAAATTTATTAAGATGAAATGTTGAATATGTCCATACCTTATTGGTCACCATCCAAGTTGCTGTTGGATTTTCAGTCCATCCTAACCGAGTACTGTCCGTGTCACTGTTGGATATCAGTAAACACATAGCTAAAGGAAGTTTATTAAGATGAAATGTTGAATATGTCCATGCCTTATTGGTCACCGTCCAAGTTGCTGTTTGGTTTTTAGTCCACAAGTACTGAGTACTGTCCATGTCACTGTTGTATATCAGTAAATACATAATTAGCAGAATTTTATTAGGATGAAATGTTGAAAATGTCCATGCCTTATTGGTCACCGTCCAAGTTACTGTTGGGTTTTCTGTCCATCCTTCCTGAGTACTGTCCGTGCCAATGTGGATATCAGTAAATACATAATTGGCAGAAGTTTTATTAAGAACAGAAGTTTATTAAAAGAAATGTTGAATATGTCCATGCCTTATATGGTACCGTCCAAGTTGCTGTTAGACTTTCAGTCCATCAGTACTGAGTACTGCCCATGTCACTGTTGGATATCAGTCAATACATAATTAGCAGAAGTTTATTAAGATGAAATGTTGAAAATGTCCATGCCTTATTGGTCACCGTCCAAGTTACTGATGGGTCTTCAGTCCATCCTTCCCGACTCCTGCTGTCATCAATTTTCTCTGTATTCTGATTGGTCCGCGCCCAATAAGTTTTTAGTGCCATACTCCAATGAATGCAGAATAAAAAGAATATGGTCTTGAGCGAACTATTTTACAAAATGGCTATTAAACAAAACAATATGGCGGCCAATAGTCTTTCACTTCAGTTGGACATATTGTCGACTAGCAAGATAAATGCACCTTTATTTAAATGATAAAATAACCATATATATACATGTAAACGTTATACATCCCCTACCTCCCCGATGATTCACGATATGTGACTTACACGCGCATACTATCTTCCTCCACCAACGATGGGCGCCGCCATTGTTTTTCGTCATGAATTGTTTGTAATTATAAGAATTTGTTCCCGCTGTTTGTGGTGTCATTGGAGTATGAAAGACGCAGATGGCTGACCACAAATTCAGTATAAATCCGCTCCGCAAGCTACGCGGATTTATACAATTTGTGTGATCAGTCATCTGCGTCTTTCATACTCCAATGACACCACAAACAGCTAAATAAAGTACATGACAATTATATTCAATGGTCATGCATCATGGCATTTGACCGAAAGCATAGCTTGTCATTGTCATCTCCCTTGTGGGTTGTGACCTACATTCAACAAAATATAGTAAAATACATATTTATGTGAGAAACATGCACCAATGATCATGAATGTGTATAATTTCCTCCATGTTTGCATGATTTCCATTACTAGCCTGCTGTTATTAATGCTTTACCATTCTTGGGTATGAAGGTCAGTTTGGCATACTTTCTTTAAAATGTAGGTCACATATTCTAATGCAGAAACTTGCACAATTTGTGAAACAACATTATCTTCATGGCTTTGCTTTGTTTCTTGTTACTGTTTTTAAGGTTATACATGTATACAGTAATTTACTAATGTGTGTCCTTTTTAATACTATTTCTAGGATTTTGAACATGTATTCCTTCTACTGGACAAGCCTGCCTGGCCTCCCAAGAAAGGTTAAGTGGCCGGTAAAGGTCATTACTTGGTCAGAAAAGCCATTAGTGTTCTGCTCGGCAGATACATCCTAGTAGGTATAATCATTATGAAGGTGCATGGTCAACAGTCTGATTAAATGTTATGGCTAATCATCATCTTGAATAAGGACGGTGGTTTGTCTTGGGAAGGTGGTCGAGCTGCACATTTGCTTAAATACTCCATTAACATTTTTATAAACCCTATTAAAATCAGAAGCAGTGAGTGCATGCCAAAATTAAAAAACATATCATGTTGCAGAAAACAGACAAATATCATGAATATGGCATATTTTTGTTAATCATCCATGACAGCATGTCTTGGTATTTCATTATTATTGCTGTCTGCTGATGTGTAAACACAGGTGTGATTTGATTTTACCCAAATACATTTTTTGGAATTCCCAATATTAGGGCCAATTGCTTCAGGAATGATGGTAAGGCCTACAAAAAGTTTTTTGTTTTGGGTAACGTCTCAAAAAAAGTTAGGTAGGGTAGGGGCTTTTTACATGTTATTTAAATATTTCTTCCTAAATTTGTTGTTTTTATGGACTTCAGATGGAGCCAGAGCACAACATTTCTTTGATTTTATTGATAAAAATGTTAATGAGTCCAGATACCCGAAACAAACAACTTCGTTTAGGCCTAACAATACTCGATTATTAATTCCTTATCCGGAGCACTGCTTATTTTTCTGGATCCTACAAAAAGTTTCATGTTTAAAGGTCTTTTATTAGGGCTCCACCGAGAAATGTGCAGTGCTCTATACGTAGGTTTCACTGTGTCTTTCCGTCCGTTTATTTTTTTTATGAGTTTCTGAAATAACTTATTACTTCTTTTTCCCTTCACTTAATAGCTACATATCTCACATATGCATTCCATGGATAACTATACATGCTTCCAGATCGAACTATAAACACTTGCTAATGATATGTCCATCCGTCTGTCTATTTATTGAATGGCTGCCAGCGTGGCCCTAAGTGTGTCGACAGCCCACTTTTTCTAGTTTTAAGTATCAGTCAATGTGGTGGTGCAGAGTAAACGCACAAATCCTCCCATTATGACCCTTACAAACTTGCAAATGTTTTTTAATCTTTTCAGTTTTAAAGTGTCGAGATCACAGCTTGTGTCCTTTCCACATGAGATCGATAACTATAAGAATAAAGCCATTGGTAAAATGTTAAATAGCAGGGTTGTCAATTATGTAGGGATGTGTAAGTACCAGGAAAATAAAATTTTGGAATATATGCTTGTTTTTTTAAGCCATGTGTTTTATTAAGGCCCATGCTTCCCGCTAATCCCCCATGTGATGTCAAGCCCACCGTCTTGGAAAATGCTGAGAATCAAAAACTTTACCTTTGGGATTAATAGCTTACGACTTCTGTTTCCCTGCTTGGAATTATTCCATACTACATAGATGCATTTGTAACATCTTCCCCAAGGTCGACGTCAGGAAAAAAATCCCGCGTATTGGATTGGCGGAAGCCCGGCGGCGGCGGTGTCCACAATGAAAACTTAAAGTTGGGGTTAATTCATTATAACTACTGACTCCCCCAATGGAATACTTTATCCTCTCATCATTGTACACAATGCCCATGCTGCCTACTAACCCGAAGGTCAAGGCCATGGACAAAATTCTCTGTTTAGATAACTTAACGTTGGGGTTAATTAATTACAACTTCTGTTTCCCTGCATGGAATGATTGAATATTTCATACATGCATTTATAACATCATCCAACATCATTTTACACAACTCCCAGGTCATAAGCCTAAACAAACTGGCCTTTGTGGATTTGCCTTGTTTCTTGTTAGATATAATTATATTTTCTGATTTTGATAGTTTGGCTGCTTTGGTAGTATCTGTCGTATGGGGATAAAACTAACCTGCACAGTTTGAATGCCATTTTAACCCTTTCACGATAAACCTTTTCATAAGAAACTGGTACGTATTTCACCGTTTTGTTGCCCGACCAACCTTGTTAAGAAAGTTGCTGTTATTTGTTCTTTCTTCATCTTTATCCGGCTTTTCCAGGAAAGGTACGTTGAATCATAACTTGAAATATCAGATCCAGTACTCAGATAATTGTTAGCATATTCTGGCATGATTTGGGGGATACCGGTAGTACATGTATGTAATTCGTGTTATACTGTGTTAGTATGTGTAGACACATTTGTCGGACGTTGTGAGTTAATTTATTCCCTCTTTCAATTTTTAGCCAGGTTTTAAAAACAAATCCAGGCTATTGGATTGGCGAAAGCCGGGCGGGTGGGCGAACGGGCGGTCGGGCGGGCGGGCGGGCGGGCGGGCGGGCGGGCGGGCGGGCGGGCGGGCGGGCGGGCGGCGGGCGGGCGAGCGGGCGGGAGGGAGGGCGGCGGGCGGCGGGCGGCGGGTGGCGGGCGGGCGGCGGGCGGCGGGCGGCGGGCGGCGTCCACAATCAATGTTAAGTTGTGTTTGAGTCCATTTCTTTGTTACTGTACCACCTAGGACCACCAAACTTTCACAGCTTCATAATCAAGGGGGGGTGCCCACCACATATCACTATCCAACATGTTACTTTTTTTTTAACTTGACCCACTTTTTCCGCGCAGTCCAGTTAGCCATTTTCAATGTTAAGTTTTCGCGTTTACAATGTTGAGTTTTCGTGTTTAAGTCCATTTCTTTGGTACTGTACCACCTAGGACCACCAAACTTTCACAGCTTCATAATCAAGGGGTGCCCACCACATATCACTATCCAACATGTTACTTTTTTTTTAACTTGACCCATTTTTTCCGCGCAGTCCAGTTAGCCATTTTCAATGTTATGTTTTCGCATTTACAATGTTAAGTTTTCGTGTTTAAGTCCATTTCTTTGGTACTGTACCACCTAGGACCACCAAACTTTCACAGCTTCATAACCAAGGGGTGCCTACCACATACAAGTATCCAACATGTGACCATTTTTTTTACCTTCCCCTATTATTTCTACGTAATTGACTCAGCCATTTTGAACGTTAACTTTTTAACGTATGTCTGGTTAAAGTTTTTTGGTTAAACTTTTTCGTTATACTATATCTCTGTAACTGCTTTGCCCATTACGTTGAAACTTTACATGGGTGTTTATCATCATCCATATTTTCATTCTACCCCCCAACCGTGCGGCCCCTGTGTCCAATGTCAGGGTCAAATTACTTTGATTTTTTTTTGTGTACTGTATCGACAACTGCTTCACCCATTACCTTGATACTTCACATGGGTGTTTATCATCATTGTCGCGCCCGCTTGCGGAAAGCCCGATATAGTCGGCATTTTATGCGTCCGTCCGTCCGTCCGTCCGTCCGTCCGTCCGTCCGTCCGTCCGTCCGTCCGTCCGTCCGTCCGTCCGTCCGTCCGTCCGTCCGTCCGTCCGTCCGTCCGTCCGTCCGTCCGTCCGTCCGTCCGTCCGTCCGTCCGTCCGTCCGTCCGTCCGTCCGTCCGTCCGTCCGTCCGTCCGTCCGTCCGTCCGTCCGTCCGTCCGTCCGTCCGTCCGTCCGTCGTCCGTCCGTCCGTCCGTCCGTCCGTCCGTCCGTCCGTCCGTCCGTCCGTCCGTCCGTCCGTCCGTCCGTCCGTCCGTCCGTCCGTCCGTCCGTCCGTCCGTCCGTCCGTCCGTCCGTCCGTCCGTCCGTCCGTCCGTCCGTCCGTCCGTCCGTCCGTCCGTCCGTCCGTCCGTCCGTCCGTCCGTCCGTCCGTCCGTCCGTCCGTCCGTCCGTCCGTCCGTCCGTCCGTCCGTCCGTCCGTCCGTCCGTCCGTCCGTCCGTCCGTCCGTCCGTCCGTCCGTCCGTCCGTCCGTCCGTCCGTCCGTCCGTCCGTCCGTCCGTCCGTCCGTCCGTCCGTCCGTCCGTCCCCGTCCGTCCGTCCGTCCGTCCGTCCGTCCGTCCGTCCGTCCGTCCGTCCGTCCGTCCGTCCGTCCGTCCGTCCGTCCGTCCGTCCGTCCGTCCGTCCGTCCGTCCGTCCGTCCGTCCGTCCGTCCGTCCGTCCGTCCGTCCGTCCGTCCGTCCGTCCGTCCGTCCGTCCGTCCGTCCGTCCGTCCGTCCGTCCGTCCGTCCGTCCGTCCGTCCGTCCGTCCGTCCGTCCGTCCGTCCGTCCGTCCGTCCGTCCGTCGTCCGTCCGCCGTCCGTCCGTCCGTCCGTCCGTCCGTCCGTCCGTCCGTCCGTCCGTCCGTCCGTCCGTCCGTCCGTCCGTCCGTCCGTCCGTCCGTCCGTCCGTCCGTCCGTCCGTCCGTCCGTCCGTCCGTCCGTCCGTCCGTCCGTCCGTCCGTCCGTCCGTCCGTCCGTCCGTCCGTCCGTCCGTCCGTCCGTCCGTCGTCCGTCCGTCCGTCCGTCCGTCCGTCCGTCCGTCCGTCCGTCCATCTGTATGTCCATCTGTATGTCCATCTGTATGTCCATGTGTCCGGTTAAAGTTTTTCCATCTACTATATCTGTTTTTTTTAGTGTCCATGCCTCGCCCCAAGGCGCGACATGCAGGCCACGGCCATCTAGTCTACAAAAAGTGGGTATAATTATGTTATCCAAGTGTCTATGCTTGGAAAAAACCTGGCCTTCGTGGCTTTGCCTCGTTTCTTGTTACATCATAAAATGGTGTCATAGATACATTGCCGTATTGGACAATTGTCAATATAGTTTTATACTCTTTGATCTAAGTACTCATACATGTATGATTGTCAACATGTCTACTAGATTGACATACTAAGGATTTTCACACTGTCATGTATGTGTCTGCCACTTAGCTATGCTGGCCATAACTCCATTTGGCCTACTTTTGGTGAAACTTGACATGTGAATTGAACATGACCGTACATGTGTCGTGTGCAAGAAATAGACGTCCAAGAGACGGTGGGGTGCGGGGGGGGGGTGGTGGGGGGAATTCTAGTGATATTTGGGGGCAATGGCAAGTCTTTGTTGATCAGCTCTTTGCAAAACTACCTTTCCTGGAAAAGTTTCTGTTACTTAAAGTATACCAAGTTTAATTATTCACCATTTCAACCCACAATATTTAGTGTGAACTAATTTCCAGACTATAGTCCCAATGAGATCACTAGAAAAATTGTTTTCTTGAATTAAAAAAATGTGGATAAAGTAATTTAAAAACCTCTTTGTGAATGTTAAATAAAATCAAATGCACTAATTTGGAATGTAACAACTTTATTTTTTTCACCACAGATTTGTCTGTGATATTATGAAAATTTGCGAAATGTATCAAAATTCCAAAAGTTATTTGAAACAGACTATAGTGTTATCTGTTTACAATTATATGCAAGTTTGGCAAGTGCAAGTACTGCCACCATGTCGCATGGTATACCGATACACGCATACACTTGAGAGAATGCATATTTGCTGTTTGCGTCCAGTATACACTTTAGTCTTGTAACATTTATTTTGCTATTCACACCAGCTTTTACTATACAGTGTTCAAATTAAAGTTGTTCTTGACAAAACGGACAGCAATCGATCGGACATTATCAGTTAAACACATGATCAAGCTCTACGTTGGTCGCATGTGTCATACTATACATTTTGTTGGTGAATGTCTAAGCAAGTTCACATATATAATTTACCTTTCACAGGAAGTAGCAATACTCTGTTTCATATTTTTGAGGTATTGACTTAGTTTTTTTGTCAACGAGTGTCAAAAATGCAAAATTTCCATCATATCACAGACAAATCTGCGGGTAGAAAAAATAAAACTGCTGAATTCCCAATTAGTGCATTAGTGTAATTCAAGAAAACAAATTTGCTAGTGATCTCATTGGGACTATAGTTAAGAATAGCAACAATTTTTAATAAATCTTACGAATATTGGCAGTGCAGTTGCAGTGCAGTTTCTATCTACATCTGAACAATCAAAATATTTTGGTGATAATTTCGATAAAGTGTTCCTTTACATACATAAACATTGTGTGTGAAGTATTATCGGCACTGTAATCACTGTTTATCGGAAAGTAAATTTTGCTAACAGGTTTATATATGGGGCGCTTCTAAACGCTGTTTACAGCGTGTGGAGGATGAGAGGGTATGCGTATCTGAACGGTTAATCACTACTTGCTGGATTTTCACCCAACGGTGAATCCATACTCCGAGATTCACACCAGAGCCAATTGGTTTTGTGTGGTAAGGGTACCTGGCACCAGCTCAGGATGTTGCAATTTCAGTATTGGTAAACGTATCTTGATGTAATTCCCGTACAGATTTTGCAATTTTCCCTCCTTACAAGTACATTCCAGTATGTATATGACCTTGCTGTTGAACGGACGTACAAACCCATTCATCAATCAATCAATTCAATCAAATTTACTGTTTGCGCAGGTGAGTGCCTCAGGCCTATTGTATATTTCAGTCTGTTTTCTATTTTCAGCATTGCTGAAAAAGAAACCAAAGACACTGAAGGCATTTGAAGATGATATTGAATGGGAATTAGGTGAGTTCAGCCATTAACAATGTGATGTCATTAAGGATTGATACGGGGCTTGGTAGATCCAGTCAAAAAACACATTTTAGCGTGTATACTAGTCTTGACAAAAATGGCACATGTTCCCTCGCTAATAAATAACACAATAAAGAATAAACACTGTTACAAAAATGTATTTTTTTTCCGATATTTTGTTGTTGTTTTTGTAGACATTCCCATGATTGAGTAATATTATTGCATGTAATACCATAAGAACAAAAAATTAACAACACAGTTGTAAAACATGTAAAAGAGACGTGGCGTGGCACCATGCTATGATATTCTGGCAGAAACAATATTGATTGTCAAACACTTTCACATACTCTGATGTTTCTTCAATGGGCATAGATTGTGTCCACTGAAGAACAGATTTAAAAGCATTAGAATGTATTTCACAACATTTTTTTGTATTGATGGTTTCAAAGTGAATTCTGCAGTTCTTATCTACTCCCTAATCTGGTACCTGCTTGTAGTACCTTAACCAAAATCTTTTGTCTGTAATGCAGGTTGACTTACAGCCAGAACATATTAAATAACACTGAAATTAAAGGGGAATCACTATGTTAATATCATGAAAATTGAAAAAAACGTTGTTGCCATGGTGTCGGAATGTGAATATATATTTAAAGATTTCTTTTTTTCAGGTATGTGTTGTTTTGAAGAGATCTCCCTTTGACATTTAGTATGAAGAAAATTGAGATATTTGAATGATTTGAAATGAATAATTAACAGAAATTGGTACTTTGTACATTCTGGTTGTAAGTTGCCCTGCGTTACAGACCTAATATTCAATTTATTACTACAGTCTACATTTATAGGAAAGTAGAAGCAGCATTTTTGTTCATACACCAAATGTTGTATATTGAATATGTCTCATTATATAGGGGAATTGAGGAGAGAAGGGGCCAATAAATCCTTGGATGATGGGGCAAAGACTGTATATGTCGAATCTGATGAAGAGATGAGAGAACCAAGCGGTGATGAACATTCGGATGATGAGCTGGACAGTTCAGGTTCTGTTTCATTTCCTCAAGCAGATAAATTACGGTAATAAACTATAAACAGTGTTACAAAATTGTATCCAAGTTTTCTCTATTTTCTTTTTTTTTGCAGACATTCCCATATAAGATTGAGTAATAATAATGAATGTAATAGCTATTAGCATACGAGAAAAATCCAAAAGTATATGTTGTTAGCATATAGCTATCGAATAAAACTATGACAATTAGTATGTATTGTGTTGAAACAAGGTCACATTTTCCACAGTCTATATGTACAGGAAAGAAAGTAGAAGCAGCACTTACAATTGTTCATACACCCGAAAGTGTATATTGGATTTGTCTCATTATATAGAATCGATGGGAGAAGGGGCTAAGAAATTCTTGGATGATGTGGCAAAGACTGGAGATTCCGAGTCTGATGAAGAGATGACAGAACCAAGCGGTGATGAACTTCGGATGATGAGCTCGACAGTTCAGGTTCTGTTAGTTCACCAGCGGATGAACAGATCACATCGAACAATGGTAATTACTAGAAAAAGACATCAGTCCAAAAGTATGCATTGGTAGTCTATTGCTATCGAATAAAACAATGACAGGTAGAATGTAGAGTCTTGAAAACAGGGCGCATTTCCTCACGCAGATAAATTACGGTAAGAAAGAATAAACAGTGTTACACAATTGTATCGCAAGTTTTCGCTATTTCGTTGTTTTTTGCAGACATTCCCATATAAGATTGAGTAATAATAATGAATGTAATAGCTATTAGCATACGAGAACAATCCAAAAGTATATGTTGTTAGCATATAGCTATCGAATAAAACTATGACAGGTAGTATGTATTGTGTTGAAACAAGGTCACATTTTCCACAGTCTATAGGTACAGGAAAGTAGAAGCAGCACTTACAATTGTTCATACACCCGAAAGTGTATATTGGATTTGTCTCATTATATATAATTGAAGGGAGAAGGGGCCAATAAATCATTGGATGATGGGGCAAATACTGGAGATGTCCAGTCAGATGAAGAGATGAGAGAACCAAGCGGTGATGAACATTCAGATGTTGAGCTTGACAGTTCAGGTTCTGTCAGTGTTCCAGCGGATGAACAGATCACACCGAACAATGGTAATTACTAGAAGAAAAGACTACCGTTTTCGTCCCTTTAAAAGTGGATGCCCTCATATTATGCACAAATAATTGTTTAAGGAAATTAAATATGTACCTAATTATGTAACTATTCCAAATGTTTTTAACATCCACTCAGACCGCTTTTGACAGAATAATAACTCAATACTAATAATAATTTCAATACCTTATTCAGAGTGACTCGTGTCGCTGTATATACATTTGCAGAAATGATGAATTGCTATTACTAGTTTTAATTATTTAAATGCATTGTATTTATCAACTTAATAAAAACTCAACTGTCATCGATATTTTATTCAGTATATTAATTGCACACCAGAAAATTAATTTTACCAATAAATATAGATTTTCTTTGAATAAAACTTTCCGGAATGCCGACTTACATGGCTTGGCCCTCATTTACATGCCCCCTGTACTTTTGGAACTAAATCCTGTTATGCTCCATTAAGAAATAATTAGCTTATAGCTACTTCTATTACTTTGGGGCAAGAGCTAAGTGACTGGTGTGGCATGGACCTGGCACCAGGTCAGGATATTCTGATTTCAGGACTGAATATATAGTTTCTGTAAATATCTAGTTCTGATTTCAGGAATTTTCCTCATTATGGACAGGTTGAATGCGGGATAGTCCCATCCCATAGGCCCGGCCTCAACTGTTGATATGTCGTTAAACACCAATACTCACTCACTTTCAACAAATATGTTGGCAGACCAAATTTGATGGTATATATAATAGGAAATCTGGACCATTCCTGAATTACTTTATAATGGGAATACAGTCGAACATCCACGAACAGCCACCTCTCTACAACAGCCACCTCTATTTAACAGCCAACATTCTAAGACCCAATAAGATAAATTATCAGAGCTAGTTAGTGTGCGTAATTTGATCAACAGTGTGAGGGGTTTTGTTACTTCTTCACCAAAACTGGTAATTTGGGAGTGCTTTAGAATTGTCTCATCTTATCAAATTACGCACCTTAACTGTAGCTTTGATTACTATATGATTTTAATAACTCTCTTCAACAGCCACTTCTCTACAACAGCCAGTTGTAAGTCTTCCCATGGCTGGCTGTTATAGAGAGGTTGCACTGTACTAATTTTAGGTGAGTGATACAGGCCCATTTGGACCTCTTGTTGTTTTTTTGGCAGACATTCCCATGATTAATATATTGAATGTGTATGTCTTATAGGAGAATTGAAGGGCGAAGGGGCTAAGAAATCCTTGGATGATGGGGCAAAGACTGGAGATTCCGAGTCTGATGAAGAGATGAGAGAACCAAGCGGTGACGAACATTCAGATGTTGAGCTCGACAGTTGAGGTTCTGTTAGTGTTCCAGCGAATGAACAAATCACACAGGACAATGGTAATTACCAGAAAAAACGGGATATAAACAATCCAAAAATATATGTTGGTACCATATTGTTATCAAATTAATGTACGACGAGTAGTATGCACAAGAATAAAAGAGTGTGGAACCAGGTCCATTCATACAAGTTCTGCAAACAAAATAGTCACAAATATCGCGAAACACCTTAGGAAGCATAGACTGGAACCCGAAGTAAAGGAAATACTGAAAGCTGTTGAAGAATTAGGAGCAAAGCATAGCAAGGTGCGTGCGATGTGGGATGTGTTGAGGAATAAAGGCGACCACAATAATAATATACATACATTACAAAAGGGGTACGGAGAAGTTATCATTGGGAGAAGACAACACGAGGCACTGGACATATCTAAGTACGGGCCATGTCCTTCTTGTTATTGCTGGTTAAAACACAGTGGTTCAACGATGTCAAAACATCAGCCTGTTTGCCCTGAAGCAATTTTGTCTGGAAGGATAATGAAGAACACTTAGAAGGAATTTAGAATACTATCATTGGAACTGGCTGGGAAACTGTCGCCAATTGCCAGTAAAGGCTTACGTGAGGAAGTTTACACAATCATGACTTCTGATGAATTTACAGCCAAAGCTCAGGGCGATCCACTTACAATCAGTTTCTGTAACTTGTGGTTGCCCAAAAATTGTGGAAACAAACTCAAGAGAAAATACTACACATCATCTCGAATGAGACAAGCTGCAAGAATCCTAATCAACCTGCAGAATATTACGAATAAGAAAGAAGGATTTCACCAATTGCTGACACTCGAGAATTTTGACAACATTGTTAAAGCGACTTTAATGACAGCGTCCATTGACTTTGATGATGAGGAAGATCTTCGTGCTCCCTCAAAAGCCCTCAAATTGGGATATGACTTGAAAAGGCTGATTGCAACAAATAGTTTCTGAACAGCTTTGGTCCAAAGGGATTTCGTCGTTGCTTGCTCTTGATTGATTGGTCGGATGTTTGCAAATATTTGCAGTATATTTTAATCCATTTGGGTGTTTTTCCAATTCATATCTCACACATAAATGGCTGATACTGATAGTGAATAATTTTCAATAACGGCGAATACTGATGCTAGCGTCATTGTATATACTAAACTACTACAATCAGGGAACGTTCAAACAAGAGGGATGAATTGATTATCTAGGGTTAGAACATTGCAATCCATGGGTTTTGAGTTAAAACCTGGCCATCTGCGAGAAAAGTGCTTTCATAGTATTTCATAGTATTTCTATTCAACTGTTTTTAGCTCGCCTGAGCCGAAGGCTCAAGTGAGCTATTGTTATCGCTTTTCGTCCGTCGTCCGTCCACAATTTTGAACATCTTCTCCTGTACCGCTCAAGGCGATCACTCTGGAGCACTTCTTGTAACAGTTTCTCAAATATACTGCGGGTGGCATTCACGCTCGATAGACACATTTCTTGTTTGTCATGTTACGCCACATACATACAGCTTGTATACAATCCATATAGGATTAAGGACTACCTGCGTCGGCAGACTGGCCTCGACGCGATCGACCAGGCGATGAGGAAGGAGCTGTCCACACTCGAAATGAAGCTGCTGGAGACGCAGGACTTGATGGAAGTTCAAGGCAAGGTTAGTATACAACCAAGTTACATACAGCATTGTACGACCGGTGTCATAGGAAATTCTCCCCGCTGGAAATCTCCCCCCCTCCCCCGCGGGAGAAGATTTCCAGGGTCGAGCCTGGAAATATTCCCCGCCGGGGGGAGAATATTTCCAGGTACACCGGCATTCGAAATGTTAGTGGTTCAAATACTATTCACATCATATTAACAGAAAAATGTGTCTATTTAGTGTTGGATTGATTCCAAGAGTATTGATTGATGAGATCATTTATATGCCCCACCAGGATAGTGGAGGGGGAATTTAGTGTTATCCCTGTCCGTAAAATCTTGTAACCGTAATAGCTACAGATATGAAACTTGGTATGTAACGTCCGTACAATAATAGATATGCAAAGATACGATCCTCGGGTCATGGCTTGTCTACCGTTTTTGACATGGAGATTTGACACTGAATTATATTCTCATTTGGACTCATAATTTTGCAATTCAGCCTCATTTACTATCAAAGCGAAAGGTGGGCCAAACATGTTCTATGAACAGATGTTTTCTAGTTTACAAAGGCATTGAACTGCAAACAATATTTTCATCGAATATGCATAACTATCATAGAAAGTTCACAAAGTGAATGGTAAATTGTTCCTCTTCAAAGTTCAATATTTGTCTGGTCTGCAAGGGAGAAAGCGAGACATAGGTTATGCTTTTCTGCAGTCGTCATCTTTGATGGCGTCATTATTCAGTGCTATGTTTTTGTGTTACGATTGGTGCTTCAACATGTTATCAGCTACAGTCATACACCTTTGACCGGTATACCTGTGTTACTACAACCCATAGCTTTGCTACGGTATTGATGAAATGCCTTAATGTCTTGTTCATGTTGTTTGTTATCGGTGGCATTTCAATGTAACCTATTTCAGTTTGGTCGAGGTGTTCCTATTATAATACCGGAAGATGTTCGACCAGTCCTAGATTATTTGGTAAATGCAACGGTCAGAGAAAAGTCTTGTATACAGGAGGATAACAAGTACATATTCGCAAATAAATGTGAGCTTTATGTAGTCTAATTTTAATGGGATATGCCACCATACACCTTTGAATAGGCAGAAATAATTAATGTGAATGATTGGGCGGAGTTGTTGCATGAAACCTGGCATACAATGTACTTGAATATATTTCATCCGCGTCCGCTGCAGACACTTCTTGTCCGGATCATAGCTCAAACACCCTTTTTTTCTCACCTTTGTTGGTGAGACTAAGCAGTCCAAATTACTTCTCGCTATATTGCTAGTGTTGGAGCAAGCATGTGATGCAATAATATATTCTGCTGCTAAGAATTGTTAACTTTATGGGTTTTTGCTTGACACAGGCAAATCCACGTAACAAATTGGATATGTAGCCCAATTTTAATGTGAATAAAACTATTATTTGACTTTAAATTTGCATGCCCCCTCTACATCATGGTACGGGGGCATATTATAGCGTTATGTCCGTCCGTAACGTCCGTAACGTCCGTAACGTACGTAAGTCCCGATTTGATTCAGTAGTTGCGACCAAGTTACTGTCACTTTTATATGTGTATTTTAAGCTACTACTGTGGTGCGTGCCTATGAAAGTCTGAAATCACTTTGTTCAGAAATAGACCTGCAGTAGTATAGGAGAGTCAAAATGATACAAGTTTATATGGAAGCCACCCACTACTTGTGGTGGCTTCCACACGAAACTTGTTATCATTGTGACTCTCCTATACTACTTGGATTTTCCCCCACTGTTCGGTGGGTATGTATGAGAAGAATGGAACAGATTTTTCTTCAACCGCGAGACCATATATTTCCTAGAGCAAAAAAAAAAAAAAAAAAAAAAAAGGTTTAGGTCTAGCCGAGATTCGAACTCACAACCCACGTCTCCATAGAGTGGCACCTTAGCCCACACGACCACGAAGCGAAGGCTGTTACTAAATATAAACCTGAAGATGAAACACCAGGTAGTGTTGTGCAATAATCGATAAGATGAATACACCCTATTAAAGATAAGAAATCCATTGGTTATACTCAGTATATATGACAATCTGTCATACACTTATTAAAAATAAAATAACAACTGACACCCTATTAAAGATAAGAAATCCTTAAGTTTTACTCAGTATATTACAACAATCTGTCATAAATATCAACTGACACCCTATTAAAGATAAGAAATCCATAAGTTATACTCAGTATAAATACAGCAATTTGTCATACATTTATTAAAAATAAAATAACAACTGACACCCTATTACAGATAAAAATCTATTGGTTACACTCAGTATAATGTCTACCATAAAGCAAATGAGAGAGCAAGCTAAGAGTTGGGGAATTTCCCTAAGAGGTTTGAGACTCAAGAAAGATATAGCAGATAGGATAAGTGATGCGCGAGCCGTCGTCTACGAGGAGAGGCTGCGAAGTGCGGTTTCGACTGCCCGCCGACCCCGAAAAACGCTCCGAGAAATTGGAGAACGAGACGACGGCCAGACAGCGTGCCACTGCTTACGCGCAGCGTGTAAAAGAAGATCCCAGCGCAAGTAGAAAACCAGTATATAAGGCGTACTACAATAAGATTTATCAGGGCCTGGTGGGGAGACCTCCTAAGAGGAGGAGAGATATCGCCAGAGCTTTGGTGGAGGAGGGTCCCAGGATTCTCGCCAAAGAAGCCGAAGTTAGGGAAACTGTTGATAGGGGTAGGAGGAAGATAGTATGGAATTTCGAGAGGGGGGTAGATGGGGAGATCGCTAATCGCATAATGGATAAAATTCGCCCAGAGATGACCACGGCATGTTATCTGAGGTATTCGTGCTCTTATCGTATTAGGAACATCGAGACCGACGAAACGATGATCTGTCACAAACAATCAAAGGGCAGTCCGTGGATAAACGAGATTTCCAAAGCGGAGAGTTGGATATCCGATAGAGAGAAAGGTCGAATGGACATCGACAAAGTTGATAGACAAAACACAAAATGGACCTTCGTTCGTTGGATATCGGTAGAGGTGAAGATGCTCATCGATGCGCAACAACTTCTCATGGGAGCGGGAAAACTCACAGACTGGTTAAGAAAGAAAAAGGGAATGTATTCCGTCGACACGTACGACAACTACTTGTGTCTGTTTATGTGCATAGCCATCCATCGTGGAGGGAGACCCGACGGGTGCTGTAGGAAGGCACGAGCTCTGGCTTGCGAATACCTCGGTCACGATAACTGACCGGGTAGTAAGGGAATCTCCCTGGATGACATTAAGAAGGTAGAAGAGCGCTTCAAGTTGGGCATTCGCATTTACGAGCCCACCACCGAGTGTGGTACCTAATGAAGTCTCCGGCAAACTACGACGCGGTTGGGGAGAAGATCATGACGATAGGTATGTTTGGAGGTCACTCATTTCTCATAACGAACCTCCGCAAGATGACGAACGAGTACGGGTGCACCGGATGTCAACAACGGTCCACAAAGTCATGTAACATGCACAGGCACGCGACCACCTGCATGGGTGGGAAGACCGTGGTGACATGTCCAGGTAAGAGGGTAGAGAGACCACAGTCGGCCTACGAGAAGGCGTTCTATCCTAAGGGGTCAGCGAGCGCGAGGTCGATTCAATGGTTGAACAGAGAAGAGGAGAGGGTGGGAAAGCACATACATCACGCCGACTGTGGTCACGTTGGTGAGAGGTGGGTGGCCGGCGATCCGGTCGACGGTTACTGTCACGAGACTGAGACCGTGTTTCAGTTTCACGGATGCTACTGGCACGGGTGTCCGAGGCATTGCATGAGAGGTAACGCGAGATCGCTGTACAAGAGGACGAAAATTCAAGACGCCAAGATAAGGGAAGAGGGTTACGAGCTGGTGGTGATGTGGGAGTGCGAGTGGTTGAATGAGGTGAATACCTACTATCCACAATCGCCACGCGAGGAGGAGACGACTCTGTACCCTCACCAGTTAGTCTACGACTTCGAGGCGTATCTCGACAAGTCACGACCCACCAAAGACCTAACCTTCGAGGTCGAGCACGTTCCTATATCGGTGTCGTTGGGAGATACGATGCATGAAGGGATCACACACATCTGCGAACGAGATCCTGACACGCTAGTCGAGAAGTTGGTGACACAGCTACATATGAGAGGCAATCAGGGAGAGGGTTAGGAAGATAGGAAGAAGTATCTGCCAGCCGACATAGATATGCTATCGAAGTCTCAGCAAGCAAAGATTGTCTCTTGGATTGACCAAGTCCCGGTGGTGGGGTTCAACTGTAGCAGGTACGACCTGAACCTCATCAAGCAGTTCTTTGTCGAGAAGTTGGCGGCCACCGTGAATAAGGTGATGGTCGGAAAGAGAGCCAACACGACGATGTTTCTGTTTACCCCGGAGTTTAGATTTCTCGACATCATCCAGTATCTGGGACCCGGTACCACGTAAGACCGGTGGGTTAAGGCGTACGACTGTAAAACGATAAAGTCTCACTTCCCGTACGAGTGGTTCGATAGCGCGGACAAGCTCGACCATCCGGGACTGCCATACTATCCCGAGTGGTACTCGAAGTTGAAGGGTGAGTTCCTACTGTCGTTGTCCGAGTGGAAAGAGTGTAAGAAGGTATTCCGAGAAAATGGGATGAAGACGTTCAAGGAATGGTAACAACACTACAACGACTTGGATGTAGGACCGTTCCTAGAGGCTCTGACTAAAATGACGGAGTTCTACAGGGGAAGAGGTGTGAATATACTCAATTATGCTGTGTCTCTGCCCGGTGTTTCCCTTCAGTACCTACTTCGCGGGTCGATCGATGGGAAGGTGGACACGCCCGAGCTGTGGTCGCCGAAGTCTGAAACTTACGAGATAATGAAGCAGGGATTGGTCGGTGGTCCGTCCATAGTGTTCTCCAGATACGCAGAGGCTGGCAGGTCGACGATCAGGGGTCAGGTAGGTAGTCGGGAGGAGAATATATGCAAGACGGTGATGGGGTACGCCACCAATGCGCTGTATCTGTCTACTCTGTCGAAAGACATGCCGTGCGGGGAGGAGACGATATGGACGTGTGACAACCCGGAAAGACAGTCGTATATAGACTGTTTCGTGAGGAAAGTCAGGAGTGAAAAGTGGTTCGGATTGGCGGAGTTGGATATAGAGGTCCCGGAAACGTTGAGAGACAAGTTCTCGGAAATGTCACCGCTGTTCGTTAATCGAGAAGTCGATGAGAACGAGGTTCCGCAGCACATGAAGGACTACCTGGCCGGGACCAGGAGGAAAAGGGTCGATGAACAGAGAAAGCTCGTGGGGGCAATGTTCGCCAAGAAGATGATCATATACACCCCACTGCTAAAGTGGTATCTGGAGCACGGTCTGATCGTCAAGGCGGTGCATAGGGTGATAGACTACACGCCCGGCAAACCGTTTCAATGGTTCGTGGAAGAGGTCACCGCTGTCGGGCGGACGGGGGACGTCGACAAGAGGAAAGCGGTGTTGGCGCAGATATTCAAACTGGTTGGCAACGCCTGTTGTGGCAAGCTGATAGAGGCTCAAGAGAGACACATGAACACCACATATACGAAGGATGAGCAGACTGTCGACCGGGCACTGAGGTCGGCGTGCTTCGAAGACCTGGAGGAGATTGGGGAGGCTTACGAGATATCGAGCAGGAAGACTCGAGTGGTGATCAACAGACCGTTTCAGTGTGGCATAGCGGTCTACCAGTTGGCCAAGCTCCGGATGCTCGAGTTCTACTACGACTTCTTGGACAAGTACGTGGATCGCGGAGATTTAGAACTGATACAGATGGACACTGACAGCATGTACTTCGCGCTTTCGGAGAAGACGCTGGCGAAGGTGGTGAGAAATAAGATGAAGGGAAAGTTCAATAAGGAGAAGGCCGAGTGGTTGGCGTGAGACGCGTGGAGCAACAGAACTCCGGGACTGTTCAAGCTGGAATTTGAGGGAGATAGAGCCATCGCTCTGTGTAGCAAGTATTACTACGTGAGTCGTGACGGAAAATCTAAGCACTCGGCCAAGGGGATGTCTAAGAGATCCAACGATCTGACTTGGGGAAGGTACAAGAGTGCTTTCGAAGGGGGTAGGGACATGGCGGAAAACAGGGGATTCCGAATGGTTAACGGGTGATGAAGACGTACAAGCAGGAGAAGTTGGGGTTGTCGGCGTACTACGACAAGAGGAGAGTGATGGAAGACGGGCTACACACCGAGCCTATAGGATAGGTAAAAAAAAAGAACTCTGAAAAAAGGGAGAATACTAAAGACTCTGACGATCCGGGGGTAGCTGGGTGTCAGAAGGTACCATAAGACGATCTTCGCGAACAAACCCGCGAGATGGACCATCAGCCAAATAGTAGAGCACGGGCTCATCGGGTTTGGTTATAGATCGATCCAGATGATATACATTCAGAGACCACACTGGATCAGTCGCGCGGCGGCTGCCACCTTCGAGCTCTCCCGGTTGATAGAGGTACCGGACGTCAACATCCGATGGAAGCCGTTGCTCCTCTAAACCAACGGGTCGCCCGCGCGAGACGGCAGAGGGCTTGCTCATCACATTTTTAGATTTGATGGCATCTACAGGCTTCTTACCTATCAATCTGGTCACCTCTCCGTTCAGTGCGGAGACCACGGCGGGCAGTCTGGCCACCCACTCGGTCGATCGCGAATGAGGGTACTACAAGTTCTTTGGCATATTGGTGTCCGAACAGCCTCTCAGCCAGGGTTCGATTGAACCGCTCCACGATCCACAGGTCCCGGTGGATGTTGACGCGGCCGCGCCTGATAGAAACTTTGTGCTTAGACAATAGATGAGAGACCGCGCCCATGAACTCGCGGCCGGGATCGACCTGGAGAATATTCGGCCATTTGAGAGGACTCCTCTTATATATTCGGGAAAGAGCCTCGGCCACCTCCTTAGACGCTTTAGTGGCCATCGGCTCAGCCCCCTTATAACGACTCGCTACGTCAACGATTGTCAGTGTGTACTTGTACGTCCTGCGACCGACGCGATCGTGAGGGAGAAACAGGAGATCCGCTTGGTGAACTTGGTTCGGCACCGGCACGTCGACTTTCGGGCGCGGAATATTGTGAGGCGCGGGTAAATAGATATGCCAGATGGCCTGCTTCTTGAGCCATTCCTTGACAGCGTTTTCTGAAACCTTGGTCGCCGCCGCGAGGTTCTTGATGGCAGCGAGTCCCTTCCAGTAGCCGCGGGGGCTGTAGTACGTGTTCGCCAGCTTGCGCGCTAAGCGAACCGAGGGTTTGGTATCAAGTTTGTGCTTGCTCATCGTATGTGTTGTATTCTAATATATCGGACAATCTCCAACATGCCCTCGCCAGATCGATCGGTAACTGCGTCGTTAATAATAAACCTTTGTTGGAAGTACAATTGCGATTGGTGTTTAAGTTCTGAAGGAACTTGCGAAAATCTAACTCGGAGTAATCTAATTCGGAGGAATCTAACATCCGCTTTGCGAAAAGGTGGCCGCTTTTTCATCCTCCCGCCACGTCTCGAGAGAATCT
This sequence comes from Conchocele bisecta, assembly GCA_029237695.1. Classification (NCBI taxonomy): domain Eukaryota; kingdom Metazoa; phylum Mollusca; class Bivalvia; order Lucinida; family Thyasiridae; genus Conchocele; species Conchocele bisecta. The sequence goes on from CM055270.1 coordinate 108,124,051, forward strand.
CGGGCCAGACGAATCATACCCTTTGCACCAGCTATACGGTGTTTAAGGGCAGTGTAGCCTACATCAATCATATCAAAATAAAGTTCGTCAACTGACATCGTTCTATATATATATGTATATTTATAAAAAAGAATTTAAAATAATTATTAATTTTGTAAAAATTATTATTTAATTTGAAATCTCGATTGAATATAGTATCCGACGAGACCCACCACACCCATTCCCACGACGATGAACGAGATCTCGCGGTCTTTTTGGGGCTCTGACGGTACATAGAAATCTGAAAGTTGGGGCTCGCGATCCAGCGGCGCGAGACTTTCTGCGGATATGCCAGGGCGTACTCGCGGTTGGCTTCTTCAACGTTCTGAAAAGTTTGCGCGGCGTGATTCTCGCGGCGAAGCTCTTTGTTGACCCAGTCCAGATGGGCGGTTCGTTTTTTATTTTTTCGACCATGCTTCCTTTGCGCTATTGAGTTGTTCTACAGCTAAATCGTGACGCTTGCGCTCCTCATCCACGTTCGAGCTTCTCATTTTCGAGAATATAAAGTTGCTACCGCTGAACGCCAATGCGTTTACAAGCGCACCACCTACTATTACTGCGATCGAAGGCATTTATTTCCATATATTAACAGGTAGAATTCCAACTTTAATTAGATAATCTCGGGTCCAAACTGCGGCCGCTACATCTAAGGTCGCGAGCCCTACGTCTCTCACAGTAAAGTCCAATTTGGGAGCGGACCCTCCTAGGGCCATCTTTGATAGTCGAGCATACCCGATACTGAAACCCGATATCACCACGGCGTGATAAAGCGCATTCACTATCAATTTACCATCTTGTTCTGCCATTGTTGATAATTATAATTATTGCATATAAAAGGGATCGCGATCAATGTTTAAATGGGGCGCATCCAATTGCGATTGGTGTTTCGTAACTGTTTTTGGATGAATTGATGGGGGTTGTTTTTTCGATAAGGATTGGTGTAATAGGGGGTATTTCCACACACACAGGGCACCAACAACTGCCAGACCAAATCAACAACCCAACTCCAATTCGTGAATTGGGGGTGTTGGGGTTCAATCGGGTTCGATTGGGTTGAGTGTGCTTCCAATTCGTGAATTGGGGTTGTTGTTGCACTCAACACTGTTGAACCCGATTGCTCTGTCTTCAGATGTTTTGCTGTGTCCGTCCCCGATTGCAACGACTGTTTGGCCTCTCGAAGCTCGGCGAGTATTTTATCTTGTTTAGCTTTTCGGGTGGCAGCCGCCGCCCGCCCAGCTGCATGTCTTTTTGGGTTTTTATGTCGTGCAACCGGATTCGTCAAATCTCGATTGGGTATTGAGGGCTCCTGTGGAGCTGCAGCAATCTCCGATGGCTCCGATTGAACCCCCAACATGCTCGGGTTCAACTTCAATCCCGAGTGGGTTGAAGTTGGAGATTGTGGTTCCGTCACTCTCGCAGGTGTGTCTTGTGTCATCATTTATAATATTAATATTATAGTTCGTGGGCATATATGTCCAAATTGACAGTGTTTACCCGTGGTCAACGCGGTTGTCAGCGGAGCTAAGTACATTCCAAACTTGTGATAAATTGAGCAGCAGGCTGTTCTAAGAGTGTTTCCTATCAAAGTGTAAGTCTCTAAATCGCGAATCAACCCCGCGGTGTTTGGTATAGGGAGAAGTATATTAACAGCGGTAGCGTACAAATGAATAGCCGCCGATCCAATAGTTTTTGTCATCTCTGCACCTAACCTAGATTAGTATCGCGCATACATTTTATCAATCTCCGCATCTGACATCTTATCCACCTGACAAACTGAGAGACGCCTACCGAGATAATGCTCCGATTGTCCCCCAGCAACCAGCGCAGCTAGCCGCTCTCGTCGCGCAGCATTTTCATTTTCATTCGTATCGGCACCAATCACGATTGGAGTTGCACTCAACGCAATCGAAATTGGAGTTGATCCCGATTGCTCTGTCGGAGTTGATGTTTCATTATCTTTCAGGAAAGATACCGTGTCGGCAGTCGGAGTTGAGGTTTATATTAGCTGATCGAGAAGTTCGTCGCAGTTCATTATTGCTAATTTCTTAAAAATAATTTAACTATTCTTACAAGTCAAATAACTTTAACATATTGCCAAGCGCACCACCCGATACTTATTATCACCGTTATGCTCAAAACAAAGCTCGCAGCGGAGCACCAAATTGTTAACATTGTTAACCATTGTTCAGCATTTGTTCAACATTTGTTAAGCATTTCTTCAGCATTGTTCAGCAATTGCTAAGCATTGTTCAGCAATTGCTAAGCATTGTTAAGCATTTACTCAGCAGTTACTAACGAGCGTTAAGTAATTGCTTATTACTTTGTAATAAATTAATTGATAACTTTATAAGCAGTTGGTTGATCAGTCTTTAGCAGAAGCTTGGCGTGCTTAGTTTCCGAAAGCATCTGTCGAACCTCCTGGCGCTCCTCGAGCGTTGAGGTAACGTAATTCTCTCGAAGACAGTCATCGAATGAGTCTCGGTCCTTGCAGTGAAAGAGGGCGACCCATTTCGTTTGCTCGTGCAGATCCTTGAGGACGGCGTTGTACTTCTGAGTGGAGATCCATACGCTTTGCCTAGCGTGGCGGCCAGAAAATGCGAGCTCGGAGAGCATGTCCTTCTTTTTGGTCATCGCCGCCTTGGCCGAGCAATCATCAATCACGTATAGGGTGGACTCACCCTGGAATCGTTGGTATAAACCACGCAACCAATCGTGAAGCCTATCACCGGGGTCAATAACGTATACCTCAGGGTCGGTCCATATCCACGGGCGCCGCTGATAAGTATCGTTGTGCCGCACAGTGGGACACAGGATCACAATGTGACGAAAGGCATCGCGGTAGGACCCCTCGAGCAAGTCGAGGATGAAAACCGTTTTTCCAAATCGTGTCTGCCCACATATTATGGCAGAGTGGGACATCCAATCGTGAATTGGTATTGATTGCTAATTACTTAATTAATTTTTCAAAATTATTAATAATAAATCGTTAGATTTAGTAGAGTGCTGAGACGTATCGACCATATTCGATGTTGAGTTGTGCGTCTGTAATTATATATAAGTACACGTTCAATGGCCCATTTCCATCCGCCTCTTTGTTTATCTGGATCGTCACACCCTCACTAGCGTTCTCAACTTGGCGTCCGCTGCCGTGTATTCGGTCGTCGTCGCTGGCTCGCATGTCTAGCCATAAGGCGTATTTGGTATTCAGGAACTCCGCGAGGGAGACGGCCGAGAGCTGCAGGTCTTTGGCAACGGCGGCAACCTCCGGAGAGCGCTTAGAGCCGGCAGCAAACTGCTTTCTTACTTCGTCCCACTACTGGTGCGCGCGACAGCGTTTTCGCGCTCTTGTGCCGTCTTCCACAGGTCCTGATAACAATGGTAGACGTCGCTGTCATCGATCGACATCACCTCATTACCAGAAATCTTTATCATGGTCTTCTTGACGATGGCGCGACCCAGGTTCTGAACGACGGTTCGGTGGAGCCAAGGAGTTGGTAAAAAAACAACTAAAATCCCTCGCCAGTCTCCTGGCTAAATTAGCCGAAAAGGCGGCTGCCGCACTACCTGGACGGATCGGAAGTATCGTTTCTTAGTTGCTATCTATATTAGCAAAAACGGCCGGATGGCTCGCTAAAAATACTTGGGCTTTCATCGTGGCAATCGCCGGTCTCCTACTTTTACTCTCTCGTGAGTTCCTAAAACCAAAGCGCGAGTAGTCCGATCGCCACGAGGGCGACGACGAGCTCTAATTTCTCCTCCTCGTGTGTTGTGCTTCCAATCTCGTTTGGTGTTTCCGCTCCTGTTGCAATTTCAACATTGTTGATGATTGGATTGGGGGAACTCGATGGTGCATCCAATTTGTGAATTGGGGGTACTGGGTTCAATGGAGTTCAAGGGAGGTGTATCCATTTTGTGTTTTGGGGGTTTTACGTAATATATTCCACTTACAACTCCGCTCCCGGGCATCTTGGGTGGGAGCTTGATGATATCCGCGTTCACGTTCCCGTTGTGGCCGATTTTTTGATTGACGGTGTCGATTACGATCTGATTATTGTAACCGTCAACCGGGTCGTCTCGTAGTATCATATTGCTCGGCGCCATATAAAGACCTATTCCAAATACGTAGTCTACTGGGGTGCTGGCATTCTGAAAAACGTCTTGATAATTCTGGATCGCCTTCTCCAGGTCCACCCTAGCTGAGATGGCGTCCTCTACAAGTGCCAATAATTGTTTTTGCGCGTCAAACGCCGTTCCCGTGCCTAGTATAGAACTGCGAGTTTGCTTCTGTGCGCCGAGGATGGCCCAGACATACGTGCGAATGGAGTCGTTGAGACGAGTAACCCTGGCCTGCGTGAACCCTAGACCCGTATCTAACATAAATGTACCCCACGCGTCCTGAACCTCAGCAGCCTGCTGTATATAATCGACGTGAGCCCGTTTCGGAGGTAACATTTTACAAGAAAACACGCCACAGTGCCGACCTCCAAACACTTCCGGCCCGAAGGTCATCGTCGCGGGGTCAAAATTCCCGGCGTTCCGACTGACAATGTGGTCGCCGGAGTGATCGTGTCTAAAATCAGTATGCGTCCAATTCCCGGACTGGCCCCGAATGAGAACGTCCCCGAGGTCGGTGCTGGTAGGAAATGCTTTCTGTCTCTAGTCCGCGTCTTTTGAAACGTTAAATTCGTTACCCAGTCTTTCAAACGCCATACGGTCGTATGCGTTGGAAAGGGGATACCAGGCGTCGTCTTGAGGTAGTGAAATACCTAGTTCTTTCAGAATCATCCTAATAGTATAATACGCATGAAAGTTGTAAACGGCCCTCAAGAAGGGATCCTCCGCGACCAGATGGTCCTGAGAGGAAACCCCACATCCGTCTGTTGCGCACCATACAGCGAAATTTATTTGATTCTGCCAAACCTGCATCGGTGTTGCTTTCCACCCGTTTACCGCCTCCATCGTAGTAATCTTGGGCAGCCTATATTGTTCAAAGATGTCGGGGAAGTTGGTGGCAAATCCACTGTCCGGTCTAACCGTCATAGTTGGGTGTACAAGGGGATTAACAACGTCTTTTTGTGTGTATTTACCTCCGACCGCATACTTTGCATTAGAGTTAAAGCTAAATGCTTTGGTATCCATTGAAAGATATTATTATGTTTGCTACTATCACTAATGTTCAAAAAGGGAGTTGTGAACTTCAAAAGTCAATCGACAACTGCTGCGGAAAACGCCGAGTGGGCCTCAGATCAATCACGTTCACGGTCGGGTGGAAAGACCTCAAAACGTACCAGTATATCAGATCTTTAGATCCTCTCAGTCCTGCAGAATTGATTAGAAACCCTACGGGATCAGGTGTCACATTACGTCCTGGCCTTTGGGGTTTCGGAGATCTCCAAGCTTTAATGGCGGCGAAGATTCCTGGTTTAGCCACTCTCGCAATCGAAAAAGCCACGGGGCTTGCGACATTGACCGTTGATAACAAATTAAAGATCTCCCCTGGGTTGGTCTCAATGTTAGGATTAAACCGTTCACCCCCTTACAACGAGGGTGAACGGTTTATTCTGGGTGAGTACGACGGGATGACCCCAGTAAACTTCGCCGCCACGAAAACTCTCGGGGTGCACCTGGATCAGCTGAACACATCGTACAACATGGTAGACGGCACTCCCAGCACATTACTGAAAACCGTGCCCGCCAGCGACTGTTTCTTTGGGGAGACCGAGACCTTAGACTTGAGATGAAAGTTTTGGAATCGGGACACATCCACGAGTTGAAGATTTCTATTCTTGATGATAAAGGGCGAGAGTTGAAGAACGATTACCCGATTTCGGTCGTCCTAGAAATTTCAAACTAATTAATTTTAAGAAAATTATAATTAAACGCATGTTCGTAATATATATTATCAACATTATTGAAAATGAGTATATGCGGACCAGGTAGTTCTTCCGATTGGGTGACAAATTCAAAGATTTTTGGAACCGGCAGAAGGGGGATTCAGCTACCCAAAAAACAAAGGCCTTGATCAATAGAACTATATCGGTGGCCAAGGACGAGATTCACAAGAGTCTACTATCACAACTTAGAGAATATGCCCTGCCTGTGAATACACAAGGTCGTGAAGAAACACATACGGAACTAAACGAACTAGGTGAAAAAATAACCGAATTTCGAAAAGAGGCCCGGTTGGGGATTTAGGGAGTCCGAACGGGTGTTGATAAAGTCAGAGAATACCACCAGGCGGACCTTACGGAGGCTTATGATGCGTTGCGCTTAAAGGACTCTCTCATCAGAGAAGTGGCACTTACTGAACTAGGAAAACAAATAACCAAATTTCGAAAAGAGGCCAGGTTGGGTATTGATAAAGTTCGAGAAGACCATCAGGCGGACCTTACGGAGGCTTATGATGCGTTGCTCTTAGATGACTCTCTCATCAGAGAAGCGGCACTTACTGAACTAGACGGAAAAATAATCGATTTTCGAAAAGAGACCCGGTTGGGGGTTGAGAAAGTCCGATCAGACCACCAGGCGGCCCTTGCGGAGGCTTATGATGTATTGTGGTTAGAGGACTCTCTCATCAGAGAAGCGGCGGTTGCTGAACTAGACGGGAAAATAACCGAATTTCGGAAAGAGACCAAGTTGGGCGTTGAGGGGGTCCGAGAAGACCACAAGGCGGCCCTTGCGGAGGCTTATGGGGTGTTGCACTCAGAGGACTCTTTCATCCGAGAAGCGGCACTTACTGAACTAGACGGAAAAATAACCGAATTTCGAAAGGAGTCCCGGTTGGGGGTTGAGGGGGTCCGAACGGGTATTGATAAAGTCCGAGAAGACCACAAGGCGGCTCTTGCGGAGGCTTATGGGGTGTTGCGCTTAGAGGACTCTCTCATCAGAGAAGCGGCGGTTGCTGAACTAGACGAAAAAATAACTGAATTTCAAAAAGATCCCGGTTGGGTATTGAAAAAGCCCTAGAAGACCACCAGGCGACCATTACGGCGGCTTATGGGGTGTTGCGCTCAGAGGACTCTCTCATCAGAGAAGAAGCACTTACCGAACTAGACGGAAAAATAACCGAAGTTTCCGATAAACTGAAACATGTTCGTAGAGCCTCGACCAAAACGCTTGAGGAGGCCTCTGAAAATATTCGTGCTGAGGCCCATACCTCTATCGGGGGGCTTGCCGGATTGTTGGGAAAACATGAAAACGCAAAAAATCGTGTCATAACAGTTTGGCTGAGAAGCGGGGCCCATTGGTTGAGGGCTCTCTGAATATTCGTTCGGTGCCAAAGCGAGTAATACATATGGGGGATACGCCATGACGCTCCAGGTATACTTCTCCGAATGGCGGTTTCTGCTCGCTTAATGCTAATGGTAAACCTGTGGGCGCGGTCATGATAAATCTCGTACTGGATGGAAAGAACAGGCAATTGGAGTCACTAAACTCGCTGGAGATAGTTCGTCGGTGGTTTTGTTCGCCGGTGATGATCTAATTAGACTTTCCGAAGGTAGTGTTATTAACTTTGTTACGAAAATCGCTGACCCAGCGAGTTCTTCCACTATTGTCTCATTGTTAATTGAACTTAATTTGTAAAATACTAATATATTGAAAATCATGAACGAATCAATTGTCAATACCAATCCACCAACACTGTATCCAATTGTCAATACCAATCCAATTCACGAATTGGATCATATTGGTAAAAGTCGTTTAGATTTTAGGTTGAATAATATCGTCGCTATGCAGGATATTTTAGTTAGAGAATATACAAATAGAAAAAGAAACGCTAAACAATATAGGCGCGCGGTGAACATAGCTGAAGCATCTAGCACGGCTCTGGCGAGTGTTTCTGTGTTGTGTGGGGCGGGGACAGCTGCAACTATATCCACCATTATAGCGGTTCCTGTAGCGGGGTTTTTATGTGCGGTGTCGGCCGTTTCTGGGTTGTTTTGTATGGTAATTAGGGCGTCGGGTGGAAAACTCGAGAAAAAATGTGTACAAAATGATAGAATATCCGTTCTCGCCAGGTCTAAGAAAAATAGCATCGACGTTATATTGTCCAAAGCATTGACCGATAAGAAAATATCAAATTTAGAGTTTGAATCCGTGGTGGAAGAAATGGGGAGATATGAACAATTAAAAAATGATATTAGAATCAAAGCGCCCGCCACCATGCCCAAGATTGAGAGTACTGTTTGGGATAAATTTAGGGAAAAACTTGGAAATAAAGTCGGAGGAAATGTTACAGCACCAAAATAATTTTCTTAAAATTATATAATTAATTATTTTGGTGCAGTAAACAATTTATTAATAATAATATACAATTTAAAAAAAAAAAGTTTTTAGGTCCCACCGTGGCTCGAACCCGCGCCAGCAAAGCCCTTCTGGGCCCACCCCACTAAGCCTTCGCTTTAAATCTCGACTCTTTTCTTCTCTTTTTTAGGCTTAGCGTGGTGTGTTACACTCACATCTCCTCCACCCCATCATTGGACCGATACGCGGACTCCTCCTCCTCGTTACCTCCATCCGCTATAATGTGTAGAGCGGCCAGAATGAATTTCATGTGGCGAAACCTGTCTCAGTGTTGAGATTACTGCTGGCGTCCCAACAATGTATATTTATGTTTATTTCTCATATATAAACCTAACTTTGTTGGTGGATTTTTTTTTTTTTTTTGTTATTTATTAATTAATAAATTATTGTATTAATTAATTAATATGTTTTCTATATAATATGGCGTGTTCAGCTTTAAATTATAAATATTTTTTTACAAAATTAATTAAATAACGAACCATCCCGGAAATTCGTGAACTATATAACCCTCACTAAGTATAAAATAAAAATGTACACACCACCTGTGTAAATCGATAGCCAGTTTACATACTATCGATAAGGAGAAATGCACTCGGCTATAAATAACCGTGTGTGTAGTATATATTACAGTGTGTTTATTTTCCATCCCGGAAGATGTAATCGTGTAAATCTCTCTATAAAATGGACACTTACTATACGTGTAAGGTGGGACACCTAATTTACATGTGCATAACACGTGTAATTGGAACATTGTCGTCTGCTTGGTGTTGTGATTACAACATAAATTAATTATGTAGTTTTTTTTTCTGTTCAATAATAATTTTTCAATATCTTCTTTATAAGCGATATCGTAGAAATGTATTATTCGTTAAACGGAATCGTTGGGTTTTAACAATTGTATATAATACACCTTAGTTTCATATCCGATACGCACTATCCGTCTTAATGTTTGTATTTGCCTCTTGTATTGTTCGCATAATTGTCGGTATAATATTGTAAATGCAACGTTTTTATCGGAGCGTAATAAATTACGCTGATATTTCATGTATTCGATATCGCCAAGTGTTTTCAATTTACAGAATTTATATATAGGACTATAACCCCCGTATTCTTCGTAAACTTCTTCGACACAGCCATTATAAGCTTTCAATTCCCATTGTATTTTATTATCCATTTTCTCTAATAATGTTGGTAGTGTTTTTCCCGTTCAATTTCCAATTTTATAAAATTAGTTTGATAATGTTTTGTACAGTGTTTTAATGCTGTAGAAACACCGTGACTTATCAAAAACTACACATCAGATCGATTCTATTTTTCTAACTGACTTTCCGATTTGAATTATTACTAAACGATAATACTTGCCTGCCAGCACGTAATCCCTTCTTAACCATTCGATGAGTAGCCTGAGTGCCACCGCATGGTGGACATAGCAATGACTCGGCTTTGGTCCCTACCCCACAATGCCGACATGGGCGAGGGGAAACGGAACCTCTTCGCATCCATGCACGGTGATGTTTGCAATATTCGTAAATACCGGTGCGATAACACCTCTCGTGACTACCTGTCTTCAACCACGCACACTTAACTAGAAACCATTATGTTATTATATATACTGAGTATAACATAGGGATTCTTATCTCTAATAGGGTGTATCTTCTCATGCCAGAAATATATGGTCTCGCGGTTGATGAAAAATATGTTCCATTCTTCTCATACATACCCACCGAACAGTGGGGAGAAATCCAAGTAGTATAGGAGAGTCAAAATGATAACAAGTTTCGTGTGGGAGCCACCACACGTAGTGGGTGGCTTCCGTATAAACTTGTATCATTTTGACTCTCCTATACTACTCCTGCAGAAACCAGAGAAGATTCATCAGTGACTCTTAGAAAGTACATGGCAACTATCTCGCAGGTAACATACATATTTTGCACGAGACCCTTTTGAAATACAGTCAAACCTGAGAACAAAGGCCAGTCACAATGTGTGTAATTATCGTCTTCGGTGAGTGATACCCTCCTGCTATGATTGGCTTATACTAAAACAATGCGCATGTCAGAATGGGGCTCACATGTTGCAGTGACCTATTCTGAACAAGAGATGGTAAAAAGCAGAATTACGATGGTATAAGTTATATTTAGAGCATGATTTGTCCGTCGTAAAATGGCAAATGCGGGTGAGATGGGATAATGTTTTTGCTTTGGAAAGTTCCCAAGATCTACCACCACATGTAAAGTATGTATATCAAAAACAATGTATAGCATGGCTATGCGAAGTTTTAACAAAATATGTTTGATTTTCTGTCTCCCACTAGGCACTGACATGGAGGACGCTGTTGGTATGAAATTGTGAGATGATACCCGAGCTGAAGATGATTACCAACCAGATTTACAGCGAAGTATGTCGGTATTATTATTTGCACATCATGTCATGTTTAGAATTAGCTACAAAGTTAGCCATGTGAACTAGTTACCATTTTCGTGCGTTTGAAACCTTAACGCTCGGGTAAATGGCTTATAATTTATGTTCCTTTGCTCGGATCTGCTTGACATTTCACACACGCATTGCTCCAATGGTCCGCTACCGCTATGTGACAAATCCACATTCGTCCCGCCCCCGCTAAGCCCAGGGTCAAGGTCACATACATGGTGCGTTCGAAACCTTAACGCTCGGGTAAATGACTTGTAATTTCTGTTTCCTTGCTCGGATCTGCTTGACATTTTACACACGCATTGCTCCAATGGTCCTCTACCGTCCTGTGACAAATTCTCATTCGTCCCGCCCCTGCTAAGCCCATGGTCAAGGTCACATACTTGGTGCGTTCGAAACCTTAACGCTCGGGTAAATGGCTTACAATCAAATATGCCTCGTTTTCTTTGGTTGCCAGCTGGGGCATTCGTGTGCCGACAGGCCACATTTCTAGTTTAGTTAGTTTCTGAAACCTTTGTATGCTCACCGAAAATATAGACAGTTTAAATGTGGAATAATCCAACCCGTTGGCCCCGCCTTAAATGACCCTAACTGTTAAACAAAGATACTCACCTTTCAGGGGAGCATATAGTTACGCTTTGTCCGGCATCTGCTGTTCGAGCTTTACATTAAAGTTTTAAGCTCACCTGAGCCGAAGGCTCAAGTGAGATATTGTTAACGCTTTTCGTCCGTCTGTCGTCGTCGTCCATCCACACTTTTTAAACATCTTCTCCCCTACCGCTCGACCGATGTGGACCAAACTTCTTAGAGATGGTCTATGCGTTACTACCTTTCAGAATTATAGAAATGGAAGTCGTCGCTAATCCAAGCTGGCCGCCGTCGATAAGTAGGTCAAATTCACGAACCGCCAGGCCGATTTCGACGAAACTTGGTATCAATGATCAATAGTTAACGCCGTTTCAGATTTATAGAAATTGTTGCCGCCGGGTCAAAAATGGGTGTGACAGGTCGGGTGAAGTAAAGGACAAATTTCACATTTCACCTAATATGGTCGTGTTATATATCAATTCGAAGGTATCGACTAGGCGATCACTCTGGAGCATTTTTTTGTCGAAATCAGATCATGACGTCATACAAGCTGGCCGCCGAAAGGTCAAAAGGTTGTTCTTTTAATAAAGATTTCAAACATCTTCTTCTCCCGTACCGCCCGACCGATGTTGACCAAACTTCATAGAGATGGTCCATGTGTTGATACTACCTTTCAGATTTATAGAAATGGAGGTCATTGCTAATCCAATATGGCCGCCTCGCCGTCCATAAGTAGGTCAAATTCTCAAAAAATCTTCTCATGAACCGCCAGGCCGATTTCGACGAAACTTGGTAAGCATGATCAATAATCAGATTGATAGAACTATTTTCCCCCGGGTCTAAAATGAGCGGGACAGGTGGGGTCAAGTAGAGGTCAAATTTCACATTTAACCGAATATGGTTGTGCCATATGTAAATTCGAGGCGATCAGTCTGGAACATTTTTTGTTGAAATCAGATGATTACCTAATCCAAGATGGCCGCCGAAAGATCAAAAGGTCGATATTTTAATATCGATTTCAAACGTCTTATTCTCGTGAACTGTGTGGCCGATATTGATCAAACTTCACAGTAATTGTCCTTGGGTGAATTATTTCCATTTTTCCAAGATGGCCGCCGTCGATACGTACGTCAAATTCATGAACCATCTTATCACGAACCGCCAGGCCGACTTCGACGAAACTTGGTATGAATAATCGATAGTTAACGCCGTTTCAGGAGGGGTCAAGTGGAGGTCAAATTTCACTTTTGACCATATATGGTCATGTCATATATCAAATCGAATGTATTGACTAGGCGATCACTCTGGAGCATTCTGTGTCAAAATCAGATGATTATGTCATGCAAATATGGTTGCCAAAATATCAAAAGGTTGTTATTTTACAAAATTTCAAATGTAATAATTCCAGGTGAGCGATACAGGCCCATATGGGCCTCTTGTTCAAATTGAAATTTCTATATCTCTGTGACCGCTTGGTATATCAACTTGAAACCCATGCTGCCCAGGAGCCCAAGGTCTTTTGACTTAAAATATTGGGTATTTTTAAAGCTTACGTTAATTTATTTTTCAAATTGCTATATCTCTGTCACCGCATGGTATATCAACTTGAAACTTCATCTAAACAGTGATCACAACCATATTTTCATTGTATACCCTATATAGTGAAAAGACTTAGAATTTTCTTTGTTAAACCTTATGTTAAAGTTTTTCAAATTGTTAAACCTTATGCTAAAGTTTTTCAAATTACTTGCAATATCAACTTGAAACATCATATACACATTGATCACCATATTCCATATTGTCATTGTACACCCTACGAATTCTACCCAGCAGCCCAAGGTCAAGGCCAAATGTCTTAGAACTTTCTGCTAAATATATTGTTAGTTTTAATTTGCTATATCTCTGTTATTAATTGAGATTATGATGTGAAACTTCATATACAATATACACATTTATCGCCATTTATTTAAGTAATAAGCATACTACACAAATACCCATGGTCAAGGATTATGACCCTTTATATAAAACAGATATTAACCATTTTTTGCAGCAGGGACTTACGATGAATACCAATTCGAGATCGAGGATGACGAGGATGACAACAAGAACACCAAAAAAACGTGTAAATCAAAAAGGGTGCAGTGGCTTAAACCTGAAATTGAAGAAATTAAAACGTACTTTCATGAAAATTTACAAACAAAAACAACCCATGGCAAGAAATATTGTGACAGTGCTATTGAAAAAAGTAAATCTGAGTCTGGTATCCTACACAGAAGATCGTGGGAAACGCTGAAAAAAAAAGTATGGAATATGATTAAAAAAATTAAATAAAATAATTGTATAAAATACCGCATACCGTAGTTACCCTAAGTATTCGGACACCCAAAGTACCAGACCAGCTCTCTTTTTTATTGTCCGAAAATGGTTACGCTCCAAGAAAAACATCACTTCAACGTTCATATCCCAGCCGTTTTAAAGTTATCACCATTGCAATAATGTGCGGTTTTCTGGGCAAACCGTCCCACTACATGTGTAAAAACATTGTTTGGACATATCCTGATACTTAAATTCGCCCAATTAAATAATTTCACAATATCCCAAGTCTATTTGAAATATCGGGTTTCCGTATGTGAGCGAACGCAGCTGTCAATCACGTTCTATGAAAAAGTGAATAAAAGTCGATTTTGACCCGAAAAGAGTAAATTTAGCGAGTGTTAGGTATCAGGATATGTCCAAACAATGTTTTTACGCTTGTAGTGGCACGGTTTGCCCAGAAAACCGCACATAGATGGCAGATTTAGCAGCATATTTGGTCTATATTGCCATATCGCATGTAGACACAATTTGTCCGACCTATATTGGCAGCTCGATTTTGGCTGGGATTTGAACGTTGAAGTGATGTTTTTCTTGGAGCGAAACCATTTTCGGACAAGATAAAATAGTTTTGGGCGATGTTGCGCTGCATAATAAAACATGGTGTCATAGTACACATAATGACCTTTCTTTAAATTCTCACTAAAATGGCCTTCAAATTGAAATCGACATTTTCCCCCATTTCATTTCCATTTTTCCACATCCCAGGTCCGGAAATGCAACCTGTGGCTTTGCCTACAATTACATGTTACAATCACTAAATTATGAGCATTTTGTGTACCAAAATGATTCAACATCACTTCAGCACATTACTTGATGTCACATCTGACACCGTGTGTACAGTGTGTACGTTATGTTACTTTTCCCACCTAGTTATTTACCCTTGAGGTAGGGATAGATGATGTGTTGATGAATTTTCCACTGAGGTAGGTTCAGATGATATGTGTTAATGGAATTATGATGTGGGGTTGGATGATATGGGTTCATGGAATTACGACTAACGTGACGTCGGATATGTGTTAATGGAATTACGACTGACGTGGGGTCGGATGTTATGTGTTAATGGAATTACGGCAGACGTGGGGTCGAATGTGTTAATGGAATTATGACTGACGTGGGGTCGGATGTTATGCATTAATGGAATTACGACAGACGTGCGGTCGAATGTGTTAATGGAATTACGACTGACGTGGGGGCTGATGATATGTGGTAATGGTTATACCACCTAGTTGTATGATGACAAGCATACTGTTGAATGTTTTTCTCGCTTGCGAAGCAGAGAGCGAAACATAGCTTCTGTTTTTCCGGAGTCGTCAGTGTCGTCATTCAATGTTGGTGGGTGGTAGGAGGGAGAATGCAATGGGTAATTTAACCATCGGAGTTCATCTTTACCGGAAAGCCGACCTACATGGTTTGGCCCTCATGTACCGTTTTGTCCCCCTGGTACTTGAGAGCTAAATCCTGTTATGCCCCATTAAGAAAGTAATAATATTAGAGCTAGTCCTATTACTTTTGTGGTTGGAGCTAAGTGACTCTGTTGTGGCATGGACATGGCACCAGGTCAGGATATTCTAATTTCACGGCTGAATATATAGTTTCTGTAAATATTGAGCTCTGATTTTGGGAATTTCCCTCGTTGTTGACAGGTTGAATACGGGATACTCCAGCCCGTTGGCCCAGCCTTAAATTACCTTATCTGTTGATAGGCCGTTAAACAACAACAATCAATCAATCAATCATTCAATGTTGCGTTTTCGTGTTACGATCGTTGCATTAACACCTTATCAGGCACCAAACTCCAGAAAATCGGAACATAATGTTATGTTTCGCTTTCTGCTCCTGGAGGCAAGACATTTAATTCTGCAGAATTCTTAGTTTTGGAATAGAACATGCTAGAACAAAGAGAAAGGCATTGATTATTTTTACGAAGAGGCAGAATGGATCAGTGACTCGTCCAAAATGGTATATGGGTCAGAAAAATATCCATTACCTACATGCATTGGTGTTTGACGAGGATGTCCACGCTCGTGGTCACTGTAGGAATATACTCGTCACAAACCAGTGCATAGGTTCTAGATAATTGCTTTAAACAGTATTAGTATTTCTCAATCTAACCATTATCACTTCCAAAATAAAGTTGAAATAACAAAAAATATGTTCTTTATTCATTTCCATGATTTGTTGGATTTCCATAACTCGCCTGAGGGACTGCTCTGTGGTACGCTTTTGTGATCACTCTGTGTCCATTCAATAATTTGGGTGGGTGGTAGGAGGGAGTATGTGGCAGGTAATTTAACGATCGGGGTTCATCTTTACCGCATCCTTTCCGGAATGCCTACCTACATGGTTTGGCCCTCATGTACCGTTACTGGTACTTGACAGCTAAATCCTGCTATGCCCCATTCAAAAGGAATAAGATATGTACTGATCATATTGCTTTTGGGGTTGGAGCTAAGTGACTCTGGTGCGGTATGGACCTGGTACCAGGTCAGGATATTCTAATTTCAGGACTGAATATATAGTCTTGCAAATATTCAGTTCTGATTTTGGGAATTTCCCTCATTATGGACAGGTTGAATATTGGATAATACATCCTGTTGGTGTGGGTGGAAGGTGGGTGCAAGCGATGGGTAATTTAACGATCGGGGTTCATCCTTACCGGAATTCCGACTGGATACCTGGTTTGGCCCTCACATACGTCTTTGGTATTTTGTATGTGACAGTTGAATCTGGTTATACCCCCTATGTGAGTATTACGATTATTCGTAATCCTATTTTAGGGGAAGAGCCAAGTGACTTTGGTGTGGTATGGATCTGCCACCATGTCAGGTTATTCTAATTTCAGGGCTGAATATATTGTTTCTCGATGTAAATATTCAGTTCTGATTTTGGAATTTCCCCCCCAATGCAGCAGGTTAAAACGGGATCGAATCCGTTTGCCCGGCCTTACATGACCTTAGCTGTTGATAGGCCATTAAACACCAATAAACAAACAAACTTCCTGTTGGCCCGGCCTTTCATGACCCTGGCTGTTGATAGACAGTTAAATACCAATAATAAATCAATCAATCATCTTTACCGGAATGCTGACCTACATGGTTTGGCCCTCATGTACTATTTTGGCCCCCTGGTGCTCGAAAGATACATCCTGTTATGTCCCATTAAGAAAGTAATAAGATATGAGCTATTCCTATTACTTTTGGGGTTGGAGCTAAGTGACTCTGGTGTGGCATGGACCTGGCACCAGGTCAGGATATTCAGATTTCAGGAATGAATATATAGTTTCTGTAAATATTGAGTTCTGATTTTGGGAATTTCCCTTATTATGGACAGGTTGAATGGGCGCTAGTCCATCCTGTTGGCCCGGCCTTAAATGACCTTATCTGCTGATAGGCCGTTAATCACCAATTCATCATCATCATCAATAATTTGGGCTGCAAAGGTTGTTAAAAAATAATCAGGCTTTCAACTGATGGTTGATATTTATGCCATAACAACAATGTTAATTGAAACATTAAATACAACACACATTGTTAGCAAGCATTTTGCTCATTTACATGTGACAACAATCCGGAGTTCTACTTTCAGCATCCCCTGCACTACTGCTGGACATTTTAAACAGTGACAATGTAAATAGTAATTATTGTGTGCCGCATTGACTTTATAATGCCATATATTTTTTTACCTAATCCTGTAAATTTGGCCCTACGTAGATAAAGAGATAAAGCATAGTGATTACCATTGATGTAACAAATAACGCATTAAGCAAAGTCTACATTAATTTTGAACATCCCTTGTACAAAATACCTCGTAAACCGATTGGCCAATTGAAAGTGAATGGGTTTGACGTCTTGACAACAGCTAAGGTCATATAGAGACGGGACCGCAGTTTAAAGTCCGAAGTTTGAACCCACATCATCCAGATTGAAAGACATATGTTCTTACCACTAGGCCACAACCCATTCATTGGTCAATTGAAACTACCCAATAAATGCTTATCCAGCAACCCAATAAGAAACTGGATATATTTAGATATGCACCCAATAATGCTGGACAGTACCCAATAAATGCTTATCCGTGAGTACACTATGAATCCAATAATAAACTGGATATATTTGGATATGCACCCAATAAGGCTGGACAGTACCAAATAAATGCTTATCGGTGAGCACACTATGAATCCAATAATAAACTGGATATATTTGGATATGCACCCAATAAGGCTGGACAGTACTCAATAAATGCTTATCCGTGAGTATACCATGAACCCAATAAGAAACTGGATATATTTGGATATGCACCCGATAAGGCTGGACAGTACCCATTAAATGCTTATCTGTGAGAACACATTTTTGTACCCAACAGTACATATGCAACTAAATTTCGGACACCCGATACCCGACATATACCCGTTAATGGGTCCGTCCGTCCGTCCGTCCGGGCCAACGTCCGGGGGTTTGAGAGCTCAGGGGCGGGGTTAGGAACAAAAGATTCCTTTGTAATATTCCGTAAGCTCATAAATTCTATTGTTGTTTAGGGGCTTTTTCATTGTTCTTCAAACAATGGAAATACCCCATAAACCCAAAATGTTGGAACGTCCGTCCGTCCGTCCGTCCGTCCGGGCCAACATCGGGGGTTTAGGAGCTTAGGGTCGGGGTTAGGAACAAAATATTCCTTTGTATTTTTCAGTTAGCTCGTAATTCTATTGAAATTTAGGAGCTATTCCTTTCATCTTTTAAAGAACAAATAGCTCATAGCTCCCAAATGCTCGTCCGTCCGTCCGTCCGTCCGTCGTCCGTCCGACGGACAGTCCGTCCGTCCGACGGACAGTCCGTCCGTCCGTCCGTCCGTCCGTCCGAACTCACACAAAGACACAAACACGCACGCAAATTTAAGCCATACTAGCTACAGACCTGAAACTTGGTGTGTAGCTTCCTTATGCTGAGTAGATGTGTAAAGTTTTTTTCGATTTTATACTCAACCCCCTGTGTCATGGATTATCTCCCTCTTTTCGAGCTGGCACATGAGTAACGATGAGCATTGATGTCTACGTACATAAATATAATATGTATACAGTATGTATATTTGTGACAGTACGCAGGATCGTGCCACATAACTCTTGCCTACATGTATTGTCCACTTACAGCCAACGGTAATCAACTATATGTCTCCCTGTATTACAGATGCTCCTGGATCGGTCCATGTGACCGGTAGTAGTAGTCCATTTACAGCCGACGGGAACGAGCTGACACTAACGTGTGCCTTTGTGGATGCTAACCCTGAGGTGACGTCCATCAGTTGGAGCCGGACGTCCAGGACGGGTACAGTTACCCCGCCAGCGTCTACCCAGACCACCCTAGTGTTCACGCCCACGCGGGACGACGACGGCGACAACATCACGTGTACGGCCAGCAACAGTGTCGTGGCGGTGACCAGTGGGCTCTTCACACTGGACCTCCACTGTACGTATGGCTTATAGTATTCTCTGTTTTAATGGAGAATACATTATTATATTGCATTGTCTTTTACCTGGGGAAGGGTACTTAGTTATTTTGTGATTTCAAGGTCACATTTTGAGTAGTTTACACTATTTCGTGTAAATGTTCAGAAACTCCACAATGCAACTGATGCAGCGGCTTATGCACTAACAATTATTGCATAGATGGGATTTTGTATTTCTCATTATACAACGGCGCCACACCCACGGCTCCCATATCATTATATTGTGCATATAGTCCGAGATTTGTGCTAACATTTTTCGGTTACATATAAAGGGTCATCCAATCAATAGTGAAAATGAATATGTAAATACATAATTATATAGTGTGTATATCTGAATGAAATTTGGCATGCCGCTATGCTGAAAACTTGACATCGCATTATAGTATGTCACTGCGTAATATGACGTCGTAGTGATATGACGTCATTATCACATATGTAAAGGGTCATGGACGCAGTGCTGAGCAACTATAAACATAATTTGGTAAAAACATGACGTTTTCAACATTTATATAGAAAACAAAAACGTATGACAAGTTGGTAGACGATATGTATGTGAGCAGATAGCTAAGAGTATTGATATTAACCATGGATCAGCTCAAACAATGTGTACTTGTAACTTGATAATGAGAGATTGATGGCCGCACAGTGGTATCCACTCTGTCCAAAATAACTTGAAAATGCATACAGTTGACGTCATTAGTGACGCCATATCTCTGGGACATTATATGTCGCCCTCATCATTATTTCGAGTTAAGTACGACTTAAACGTATTTAACGATATCAATAATAAATAAAACAATATCGACTTAACGAAGCTTCATTATGCCTTGACCATAGGATGTTGATGTGTCCCCTCTGGTTGTCTAGCAAATCAATTATGAAACACACCGACGGTTGCATTGTATGATTTTGGTTCCGATATTGGACGGAAAAGCTGTGCAACTTTTATATGTTACAGTGATGGCTGATGAATAATTTTGGCCTGGGTGTCATTTTGAGAAGTGGGGCCAAAAGTCTGAAATTCAAGATGGCGTCCAAGATGTCCGCCAATTTTGAGCACATGACCGTTAATTAACAATGGGTTTTTACAGAACTTGCCAAAATTAGATTTAGAGTTTTATGCAATTATTGTATTTGCCACTATGATATCCAATGATGAAATTAAATCGGCTGATGCAATGCCAATGTGATAAACAAGGCCAAATTGCAAAAAATAAATTAAAACAAGAGGGCCATTATGGCCCTAATTCGCTCACCATGAACACCAGAGGAGAATGTGACATGTTTTAAAACATTTGTGCTATTTTTAGATGGCGGTCATCATGGATTAAGCGATAACACATTTTACCAAATCTGAAAATGCTTCACCCAAGGATCTTAACTTACTATGATGTTTGGCCAGCATCGGCCAAGTGGTTCCTGAGAAAGTGACGTTCAAAATATCGAATAAATTGCAAACGTGTTTATGTGAATTGGGTCTCGATCTCCGACAAATCCCGGCTTATTGCATTAGTGGCCAGACCAGGTAGTGGATTCGCGTAGTCTGCCCATGGTTTACAATGCTCGCAAATCTCTAATTAAAAACATCAGTAATTACGTCAGCGGACATTGCCAATTCGTCATAGGCTGCTTAAATATTCGGGCTTGATCAGGATATTATACATTGTACAGAAAGCAAATAAACCTGGTGTTCTCTGCCGATTTGGACACCTATCTCGCGTGAGTTACTCAACTTGACACATTCAATGAAATATTTTTGTTACAAAAATAATTGCGGTTTTCACAGGCCGCGCCGCATAGGCTATCGTTGTAACTATATGACCGTTATTAATTTCAACTGATGGTGTGAAATTGAGAATAAGAAAACAAAATACTAATGGTCATGGTAATTAAACCGCTTACATGTAATTACCTATTAAATACCTTATATGTAATCAGCTATTAAATGGTGCACCAAAGCAAGCCGCGGGATATACTTATCTTGAACATAATTATTCACCTTTGTATATAATTTGCAAAGCGAGGCTTGTTTCAGAACAATAACAACAAGATGACATAACAAAATATATTTAATTGACTAGTTTGGCCATTTTCATGCAACTTTTAATTGATAAAAAGCAGATACACTCCACGGTCGTGCAATAGCGAATCGTCAGGTGGAAGTGTATACAGCCAAGACGTTTTCTATGCATGCATATATATTACAATATAATATAAATACATGGCCGACTTTGTTGTGAAATCGGCAAAATGTCTGACCCTTGGAACAACGACCACCTGTGAACAACAGCCACTTTGGCCACTTCCCTTTGCCGGTCGTTGTTCACAGGTTCGACTGAATTTGACTTGCATTGGCGGTTCAGGTCCAATACACTAATCTAAACAAACAATTTGGAACCGGTTTTATTGACATCGGTTAAATAATGAAGGTTTTATTGATTAAAAAACGTGCGCGGGTACATTTGTACTTCTAGTTATACATGTAATTCGCGGGAGCTGATGTAAATTGTATGTTGGTAACAATGTATCCAAACCACCAAATATACCAAAATAACCGATAAAACACCGAAATATGAACCGTTCTTCAAGTACCTGTGCTCCGAAGATGCATTCTGTAAAAACTGCTGAATTGTATCAATTATTATTATATGAATATTGCCGTATCTTGTTCTTGATTGTAAATACATGCATGACGGCTAATTGTTGCATTTGTTTGTCAGTGTTCGATGTGGTAAACAGCAAGTCACGGAAATTCCATGCTTGGCCGTACCACGCCACTCATGAATGAGTAGTGACGTAATACCATCCACCCACTCGTTACGACTACCTTGTTGTTGAATGTACGTCACAACAACAAACCCACTTGAGACGTTTTTCAAAAGCTGTATTACAAAATATTTCCCGTAACGCACGGTGCACATTCATGATAATCAACAAATACTAAATATAACAATGTGAGGCTGAATGTAATCTCTGAGGTAGACGATAACGTAATATGTCGCTGTGACTGGAGATATAGGGCTAATGTTATTTGTGACCTGTGTTTCCTGGTTCCTGTGAACAAATAGCACACTCATGTAGCCTGGTAATAATGTATACTGCTTGTTAGAAGCATGATGGGTGTGATGGGTGTTACATTGATGGTATGGCGAACAGTGCAGATCCTGATCAGACTGCGGATGCACAGGCTGATCTGGATATATACTGTTCGCAAAACCCATAAGCCACATATCTCCAGTGACAGCCACATATCCAGACATATACATGCGTAATAGCAAACGTGTTATGATCCAACACATCAGTACATGTGTACATGTGTGTGTTTGCCTGAACCAGGAAGTTAATATGTGACTGATAGTGTTATTCTTTTAGTTTATAATAATTACAGCAAATGCACATTGTCAACAAGGGGTTGGTCGAGCTGGTTATTGTTGTCTCCTGATCAGCAAACGTGTGTAGGCAGCCTGCTATGATTTCTAAATGTATTTGTCGAGCATCAGAATAATCCATTTGCTGTTCTGCATACAGTAAATATCATAGTCAAATAACATGGATGTGGAGGTTCATCTAGGGTACACAGGCCACAATGGCAATATATGTACACACCATATTGTCCTGATGTAAAGTATTATAATTCCAGCACAAAAATATTTACACAATTCCCTAACATTTGATTGGTCCGTAGCAAGTCTCTGTCCAAAATGTATATCCCAGTAAACTCCCATGCCGAACTACTTTCCGTAACCGTCAGGCGCAGTTAAAATAATTCTTAAGAAAACGGAAAATAAACACATTTTCTTGATGAATTTATTTCAAATGCTGGAATTATAAGGAATGAATGGCCTTTTTGTTGTTAAGAATTTATCGGGGATATAAACTTGGAAAAGTCGCGGGAATACTGGACGAGGCCTTCCGGCCTTCGTCCAGTATTCCCGCGACTTTTCCAAGTTTATACCCAGATAAATTCCACAAAGAGGCCATTCATTCCTATAGTACATTATTAGAATGGTTTGCTGTACGATGACTGAGATGTTGAGGGTAAGTTGTCACTGGCACTGCACTTCACACCAGTTAAAAATGTTTCGCACCGAAAAATGCACCGGTTTCATGACGAGATGCCACTCAACTCTACTTAAATGCATTTTTCGTCTAGTAATTGGCACACATTTCTGAATGGTAATTCGCTGGGAATCCGGCTCCTACGTCGGCGTGAAACATTTTACATTGGCGCGGAGTGCAGTAAATGTTTTTGTGAAAAACTGTAATTAACTACCATTGATTTATGTGAATATAATGAATGCTCTCCCTCCCCCCCCCCCATGCCCGTCTATGTATTATTTCTGTAGACTTACACGTGTTTCCACAGTCGAATGGCCATTAATTTATATAATCTACATCACATTGACACAGTTACATGACCATATTAGCCGAACATGACGAAATGTTGATTTACTACAGTCTTGTCTGCATGACTGGTTATCATGTGCAAAGTAATGTAGGTAGTATGTGAAATTTCAATGACGAGCTTCAACTATTTCCAAAAGTATGGCACTTGTTATGTGACTAATTTTAGAAATGATTATATGTATGGATGGTTATATATGAATGTATGTTTTGCAGTGGCATGCGATGGGTAATTTAACGATCTGGGTTCGTCCTTAAAGGAATCCCGACCACAGACCCTCACATACGGCTTTGGCATTCTTGTATGTCACAGTTGAATCTGAGTATACCCTTTATGTGAGTTACAATTATTCGTAATTCTATTACTTGTAGGGGAAGGGGCCAAGTGACTTTAGTGTGGTATGGACCTGGCACCAGGTCAGGTTATTTTAATGTACATGTATATATATTGTTTTCGATATAAATATTCCGTTTTGATTTTGGGATTGTCCCCCATTGCAGCAGGTCAAATAAGGGATCTAACCCGTTGGTCTGGCCTTAATGACCTTCGTTGTTGATATGCCGTTAAACAACAATAAATCACATAAATGGTTTGTTGTGGTAATACTTTGTTGTTTCATATTTTGATTCAAGGGTAGAAATAGTAACATTAATACTAATCATATTACCTGTGTGGAGTTGGGCTAAGTGACTGGTGTGGTGACGATTTTGCACTAGATGAGCTTATTCTAATTTCAGGGCTGAATACATATTCTTTATGTTAGCATTCAGTTCTGATGTTGGGTCCCCCCCCCCCTCCCCATCCGTAAAGGTGAACTCTCTGTGATTCAGCCCTGCTAGCCGGGCCTAAAATAATCTTAGCTGATGACTGGTCATTAAACTTCATTAACCCTTAGACCGCTACTCAAAACAATTGTCGTCTGCTGTTGCTTTAATATCTTTCATTATTTCTGAATAAAAACATGGTTTGACAGCACTTCAGAATCATTTCCAATGGAAATGATTCTGAAGTGCTGTCAAAGTAGGTTGTATATTATTCTAAAGTGCTGTCAACGCATGTTTTTGAAATGGAAAATAGAATATTATTCGAAAGTGCTGTCAAAGCATGTTTTTGAAATGGAAAATGGAAAATATAAAATAAGCATCAGACGACAACACAAATAAGATAGCGGTCTAAGGCTTATTCAGTGGTTTATTTCTTCACACACGTTTGTATTTCCTCATTCACTATTCCCTGGAAGTATTGACCAGGTTCATTAATGGCCATCTCAGTTGCATGTAGCAATATGCTTCTCTGTCCGTGTGCTGTAATCTGCATGTCTGTATCAATCTACATATAGGTGTGGCAAAGCGTGCTGTTATGGTATCCTACGGCAACCAACCCTTTGGAATGACTTGTTTGATTTGTACTACTAACAAGTTTCCTTTTCATACTGATCTGCATGTTGAGCCAGTTGAGCCACATTATTACAAGTTATGTACTGTTTGACTCGTCTAGAGCTTTATCATCGTGTAGATCGGCACAGCCTGACAGTAATGACCACTGTTTACTCCACATATTCTACATGTGTCTCTGATCTAGTGGCAGACACCGGAGACTTAGATCAGACTGACGATGTACATGATCTAGCTCTACACTGGCCATGAAGACAATAAGCCAAACGAGATCCCGGTTGATATACACATATCCACATGTACCTCCCACACTGCATGTACATCCCAATCAGCATGTCCTTGTATTCCCGTGTAGTCCATCCCACCACCGGGTTCACCGTATCTCCACCTGGGCCGGTAACGGAAGGCACAGGGACTGATGTCACACTACAGTGCTCCGTCCACAGTAAACCCGCGGGGAGCATAGCGTGGTACCACAATGGCCAGACATTACACACAGAACAGCTATCGCCGCAATCTGGGAATAACCGCTACACCAAGACCCGCACAATAACCTCCGCCAGGCGGGAGGATGCCGGTGTCTACGCATGTGTCGCTACAAACACGATATTGCCTGGTGATGACACCAGTAACACGGCATCGGTCACGCTGACGGTCCGTTGTGAGTATTCAATCCCGGAGGCAGTTGTGTTCAGTGGACTATGAATGGCTTGTCAAAGTATTGTCCTAAATGTGCCGTCTAATTATTCACTTCAGAAGCTTTAAAGGCGCTGCTTGACAAGTAAACAAGTAAACAAGTAAACAAGTAAACAAGTAAAAGTAAACAAGTAAACAAGTAAACAAGTAAACAAGTAAACAAGTAAACAAGTAAACAAGTAAACAACTTGTAAACAAGTAAACAAGTAAACAAGTAAACAAGAAAACAAGAAAACAAGTAAACAATTAGTATTTCATGATTGTTGCATTAATAATATTTACAGTCAGACCTTAAATTTAGTATTTAAATCCATGGTTGTTGGAACAGAACAAAAACCTGTTAAAAAGTTATTTATTGCAACTTTTGAAAGTGAAAGTAAAATCTCTGTTGAATGTTACGTGAATCAATGTCTAAAACCATGTGGTTAGGTGATCGCCACCCACCCACCGGTGTGCGGACGACACGTCATACAACAAGATAACAGGATGACCTCAGACAGTACTGAGGCATGATGTGCCAGTATCGTTGCCGCACCTACCGTCGTGAGAGTTGTCATGTCACATTGTGTGATGTCCTTGTTTCAACATTTGATATGTCTGTATACGTATACAGGCACAATTTGTCTATGTTACTGTATGCTTTATATATGTATCGTATATCTCTATGGTATGCTATTAATGTATTATTTTTGTTTCCTAATTGATAAAAGCCCCATAAATCACCAACGTGTTTCTTTAATATGGAAATGACAAATTAATACCTTTATACAAACTCAGTTTTATTCTCAATTAGTTTGAGAGCCATGTTGGGTTCCAGTTTATTTACATCCATGAGAAACATCAACTAAGTGTAACGTCACTACATAACTATTTAGAGCATGTAATGTATGACGCAATCATAATCAACATAATACAATCAGAATAGCTTATTTAATTAAACGATGTATGCCTAGGCTAACAATAACACCATTGCCAATATAGACATGTATTCATAAAATAGTTGACATGTGATGTTCTATACTTCAGTTGCTCCCCTATCTGCCACACTGACCAGTGACCAATATTATTCTTATGCTTATACAAACTCCAAAATCCACAAGACTGAATATGTAAAATACGATTTAATACTTTAAATAATGTTTGGTTACACACAACTCGAGTAAACTGAATAGTAGAGACTTATAATTACACCATTACAGCCAGATTTTCTAGAATATTATAGTCTATTCTCAAGTATTGAATGCACTTCATTCACGATGTATAATGCTCTCCTGATAACTTTGCCAACATATCCATGACCATTCTTTGATTTGCCATTGTTTACAAGGTAATTGTAGATAATTATACATTTCCATACTATATTACATTCAATTTCTCGTAGATCCCTCACATTACAATTATATAATGATGTTTATCATTAACCACATGCACATGTATATGAATAAACTATATACATAAATATATATACATAAGTTGTGTCTTTTAAAATAATAGAACAACTGTTTCAAGTTGTTAGCACTACATATAATAACTGTACTATTAGTACTGTAATTTGATTCGCAGAGTACTTGGGTCAGGAAAGCCCCCGGCGGTTTTATGCGATAGGCTGATCCACCCGGCTGAAACTTACTCATATACTCAATCTGACCAAGACCAGTTTGTGCGTTCCTGCCCCAGATAGCAGGTCTCGACACTGTATATATAACGTGTACACATATGTATATAGATGGTCATGTTGACACCCTTCAGACCCACCAAACGTAACGGCAACAGTTCAAGGCAGTCCAGTGAAAGGTGAAGAGATTACCGTTCCGTGTTCCACGGCCGGAGTTCCGGATGTGTACCGCTACGACCGCTGGATCCATACATGGTCGGACGGTACAAATATACCCCAGGCGGGCCTGTTGGTTGGGCAGATTCTCTCACTGACCAATCTCACATACCAGGACTCGGGCGTATACACGTGTCGGGCCAGTAACGGCGTACCCAATAACGATCACTACCAGGAGGGGTCTACATACGCCTTCTCCATCGAATGTGAGTAGTGTTGCTAGTGTAGAAAACAGTCATCTCACAGTGTGATCCTTGCGTCAAGGATGTCCCGGAAGTAGTGATAGAAGTAGTGATACAAGAAGTTACTTTTGATTGTCCATGTCCTGTAACCTGTTTATAGGACCGACCAATATACGTCTGTAAATGAGGTGACAGCGTGTTGTGTGCTTCAGGTCAATACTATGGTTATGCCCCACCATGATAGTGGACGGGGAATTTTGTGTTACCGTGTCCCTCCGTTACATCCCTTACTGTACGTCCGTCACAAACATGTAACTGGTAACTGATACAATGTTTATAGAGACTTGAAACTTGGTATGTAGCTTCCTTATGATAGATGCACAGCTTTATTTTCTTTTGTTGACCCCTAGTCATGTATGATATCCTTCTTTTACTTTTGTAAAAATGTTAAGCCTTAATAGCTGGAAGCTTGATAGCGTCATTATGATGTGTAGATGCGCACAGTTAATTGTTATGTCTCCACCACCGAATGGCGAGGGATTGGCATATAATGTAACCATTGTCCGTGAGACATAGTGAGGCATAGTGATCACAATGACGTCCGGCTGTCCGTGTGATTGCATGCGTCTGTCCTTCCGTCAAAAATCTGTGTTAAAGTTTTGAAATACCTTTCAAGTTATATCTCTGCAGTCTTAAGTCACATTGACTTAAAACTTCATATGATTATTAGTCATCATCCATATAATCATGTTGTATCCCACGCATGCAGCCCCTGTGCCCAAGGTCAAAGTCAAATGACTTTAAGTCAGATTTGCTTGAAGCTTCGTATGCTTATTGGTCATTATCCATATATTCATGCAGCCTATGTGCCCGAAGGTCAAGGTCAAATGAATTAGAAGTATTGTCCAAATTTGCGTTAAGCTTTTCACATACCTACTGTCTCTGTAACCGTAAGTCAGATTTGCTTGAACATTCCTATGCTTATTGTTCATCATCCATATATTCATTCTGTGTCCGACGCATGTGGCCCCTGTGCCCAAAGTCAAGGTCAAATAAAGTTTGCGTTACAGTTTTTGTCCAAATTTGCCTTAAACTTTTCACATACCGGTACCTACTACCTCTGTAACCGTAAGTCTGATTGCTTATACCTTCGTATGCTTATTAGACTATTAGACATCATCCATATATTCATTCGTGTCCCACTCATGTGGCCAAGGTCAAAGGTAAAGGACTTAGAAGTTTGCATTAATTTTTTTGTCAAAATTTACATTAAAGTTTTCAGGTACCTTCTTTTTCTGTAACCATAAGTCGGATTGGTTTGCAACTGTATTTGCTTATCATCATCCATATATTCATTCTCTGTCCCATGCATGCAGCCACTGTGCCTAAGGTTAAGGTAAACTGAGTTGGAAGTTCACCTTGTTTGTAAGGCAAAACCGATTTTGATAATATTTGGCCACAATGTGTGTCTACGGGTGGTGCTTTGTTTTATATGCGACCCACGTCTGACCGCCCAAGGTCAAGGTCACATGCGTTTTCCAGCTAATTATCGCATTTGAATACCAGCGTTCTATTTCGTAAACAGCAAGTTGAGGAAATTCCATGCTAAATTTAACTTGGCCGAATTTCGATATCTGCCGGAAAACCCACTATCAGTGACGTAATTCCTTTCAGTGATTCAGTTTTTTTCGTGCTTGCTTTAGACGTTTGCCGCAGCTTTTTCTGTCGTCGTCGGCGGCGGCGTCTACGTCCGAAATGTAAAACAGTTTGTACAAGATTCATCATCGTGGTATAACTTTAATATTACTGGACGAATTGTTTTACACTTAATACATACACGTATGAGCATTGGGAACACACTCATGTCGCCATTAACATGACCTTGACCTTTGATTACCTTTACTTTTGCGAAAACACTTAGCCATTGTTTTTGCGTCAAAACGTTTGTACAAGCTTCTTCATCATGATATAACATTAATATTACTTGACAGATTTCTTCAATATTTGGTCACTTGATACGTGTTAGCATTTGGAACACATTCATGCCCCCATTAACATGATATTGACCTCTTGTACCTTCACATTTGTGCAGAAACACTTAGCCATTGTTTGCGTCAATAAGTTTGTACAAGTTTCTTCATCATGATATAACATTAATATTACTTGATGGATTGCTTCAATATTTGGACACTTGATGATTGTAAGCATTTGGAACACACTCATGCCACCATTAACATGACCTTGACCATTTTACCTTCACTTAGTTGTGGTTTCTTCAACCTTGATCATTTTTGTATTTTAAACATGCACTTCTCTGACGGTTTTTGTGATGCTTACTTTAGCACATGCCTATGAGCCTGTTACGGTCAAATGCCTCGACAGGCGCGACACTGCTTCCGTGGTAGAATTATTTATTGTATAGTCAAGTAGAATGGGGGTGGGGGGGGGGGGAATTTTGGTGTACCTTACAGTGTGGTAATACTAAAGTTTTATGATTTATTTTGGTAGTTTGTGGTGTTTGTAGATCGTCTGCCCGTCCCGAAACCTTAACGTTCGGGTAAATGTCTTAGTCTGTTTCCTTGCACTCATCTGCTTGATGTTTCACACACACCTTGAGTTAATGATCCTCTACCGCCCTGTTACAAATCCACGATTGTCCAACCCCCGCTAAGCCCAGTATGGTATTAGGGTTGAGATCGAAAAAAACTAATGACCAAAATATCATTAGTAATAACATATCAAAACTCCCCGTGAATCCCACTGGAGCTTAAATTACTTCAATATTTCAATACATCATATTTGAGGACAAATGCCACACATCCATGCTGCCATTAATATGACCTTGACCTTTTGACCTTCACAACTTTGAACCTTTTCACACATTAACAAGTTTGCCGGAGTTTCTGTCATAACGTCTATATTCCTTGATGGATTACTTAAATATTTCAGTACATCATACTTGTGGACAAATTCCACACATCCACACTGCCCTTAATATGACCTTTTCCTTTTGACCTTCATAAATGTGCTGGTGTATATTAATCACTTTGGTTAATTAACTTTGCCACAGTTTCTCAAATCTGCCACTGGGGGCATTCGTGCTGGTGCGTGTTCAAAGTCCGATCGATTTTCCGATAGACGCTCGGGTCAACTGCTCAACTCCCTGATTCGCGGCCGATGAATTCCGATAGCCGGAGTTTATCGACTTGCTTCCGAGCCGAAGCCGTTGGGTTACGGAAATTAATTTGTCAATATTGACATTTTGCACTGAGTGATACACAAAACAAGTTTTTGCTGTCTTCACATTGCGATTAAGATGTAAATCTCAAGACTTGAGATATATCTATTAGGCAGTATATGCTAGTTTTGTGTACTAAATCAGTTGCCAAACATGTTTTTGTGTTTGAAAGAATCGGAAAATTGTAATACTGAGCCGTTCAGGGCCTTTAAATGCTTTTTTCGTAACTCAATTCCCCACTTTCCAACCTCATCTGAGACACAGTACTTTAATACATTTTATCATTATTTCACTCTCACCAGTTCTCTTTAAGTACCTGTTACCAATACCATGTAACCACAATCCTGGTTTACCGCCTTGTACCATGTTTATAATCACCCTGTTTCAGACCAGCCGGTCATTATCCGGACAGCCCAGCCGGTACGACCAGTGGCCATCCAGCTTGGCGTGCCATCCAGCTTCAGTGTGACCTATTACTCCAATGTTGCCAACAGCACCGTGACCTGTCACCGGGTTGTCAACAACGTCACACAGACGGCGTCAGTCGGAAAGGTGATGATTGAGACGTCACAGATACAACTACCGGTACATGACATTGTGGTGACAACACAGGGAACCACGGCTACAGTTACCCTGACACTGAACAATCAATCTGAACTCGGCGCCTATCACGTGAAGATCGTCAATACCGTGGGGACGACTGTCGTACATCGGCAGACAGTGCCTGAAGGTATACACTGTAGCGGGTAGTGTGCGTGTAGTTTTGTCGCGCCTGCTTTAGCAGAGGCGCGATTATAGTCGGCGCTTTTTCCGTCGTCGTCGTCGTCGACGTCCGCGTCGTCGTCGTCGTCCGCGTCGTCATCGTCCGTGTCGTCGTCGTCGTCCGCGTCGTCCGCGTCGTCCGCGTCGTCCGGTTTTTGTAAGGCAAATGCGTTAAAATTATTGTTTTTTCACAATATCTCTTTAACCCCTTGCCAGACTTTCATAATATTTCACATCAATGTTTGTCTAGGGGTGATGCTTCATTACGCAAACCCCCACATCCAAATTATCAAGGTCAAGGTCATTTATTTACTTTTAATGTTCACCGGTTTTGTAACAGAAATGCGTTAAACTTATTGTTTTTTCACAATATGTCTTTAACCCCTTGCCAGAATTTGGTAATATTTCACATCAATCTTTGTCTACGGATGCTGCTTCATTACCCACACCCCCACATCCAAATTCTGAAGGTCAATGTCATTTATTTACTTGTAATGTTCACGGTCAAATGCCTCGGCAGGCGCGATACCGCTTCCGTGGCGAAATTCTTGTCTACTATCTGAATATGTATTGTTTCGTTCAAAGCCAGGGTTGTCACATTCGCTGGTAATAATATCGAAATAGCATGCGCCAAAATAAGCCTTTATGTTGGAAACTGTACACGTCCACCTGTCTATCTGTCTGTCACGTTTTCAATTCTGCTAGAACTTAACCATTTGGCTTGATATGTCATGGGCATATCTGTCATCATCCATACATTCATTTCACTCCCCATCCATGCTCCCACCATGTCGAAGATCAAAGTCAATGACCCGGTATCATTGGTTATCTTCCCCTTTTGGACTTATAATTTCACTATCATGCCTTGTAACTCGTTAAGGCTGTTATAACTTATATTTCCTTCATCTAACAGGCTTTATATTTTACAAATGCATTCTACGACCAGGCTGTGTCAAATCCTCGACCGTCCAACCCCGGGTGAAGGTCAAATACTTGGTATCTTTACAAAGCGTAACATCAGAGAAATAAGTTATAACATTTATTTCCTTTATTGTAAATTCTTAATAGTTTACACATGCATTCCTCTAAGGTTGTACTATCATGCTGTGACAAATCTACGACCGTCCAACCCCCGCTGATCCCAAGGTGAAGGTGACATAGTTAGTTTCTTTACAAAACTTAACATCAGAGAAATATGTTATAACTTCTATTTTTTTCATCGAAAATTCTTAATATTTCATGCATGCATTCCTCCAAGGCTCTACTATCATGCTGTGATAAATCCCCGCTGATCTCGAGGTCAAGGTCACATACTTAGTCTCTAAAAAACTTAACAACAGAGAAATCGGTTATAACTTCTATTTCCTTGCTAGGATCTGCTGCACATTTCACACACAGATTGCTCCAATGGACCTCTACCACCCTGTGACAAATGCACGTTCGTGACACACCCGCTAAGCCCATAGACAAGGTCACAAGCCCACACACTTGGATTTTGTTTTTACATGTTTAGAGGTACTTGGGCCCACGCGCGGGGGGGGGGGGGAATATTCCGTAAGCCTCGCTTACTGACCAATCTAATCACGATATGTAGATGCGCAGAGTGAATTTCAATTTTTGATTTGACACTAGGCCATGGATTATCACCCACTTTTGGACTCAGAATTTTGTACTTTTGACTCATTTACTATCAATGCGGTAAGTGAGGCGTCTCATGTTTCTGATTTATTAGATGGATTGAGAGCAGATTGATGTATGTGAGGATCAGACTAAACCAAACGTACACGAGCCATTCAAATAGTTCTGCTATTGAGGCAGTATCCTCCGTAATTCTTGAATAACCTTGAGAACTATGATACATTTGTATTTGTTTACAGTATGTATTATGGAGCTAAGGTTCCCTATAATGTTGTCATATTGGCATCTCATATCAATTTAGTATACAATTGATATACAATGAATATCGTTTTTTTTTTTAAATGTGCACATTACAGGTACATGCCCATTCAGTAGGCACATACTGTTCTTTATAGGAATGGATAAGTGTGTAATTGTGTCACTATTCCACCAATTCCAAAAATTACGAGTGTCCGCTATACAGATATAATCATTTAGAAATAATTATTTTACTGATAGTAACACGCGGTGGTATCAGGCTATTTTCATATGCAAATGAGGCATGCTATTTTTTTTATTATTTATACTAATTAAATGCATCACCTGAAAAACAAATATTTTCGACAGATTATAAAGTATGATCATTGCACATCAAAACATAAATACAAATTATAAACAGTAATGTATCTTAACAGTTTAAGGAAACACGGTTATCGCCCCTGATATCAATGTGGAAATTTAAGTCTGATATAAAATGTTTAACAATGACAATCAATTCGTGGGGTAATGGTGAGTCCATGCCCACTCAGAAGGCAGAAACTGCTCGTTATATCTGTATAGCACTTGTAATTTTTAGAACTGGTGGAATAGTGACACAATTATACACTTATTTAATTCATATAAATAACATGTTGTGCCTACTGAGTGGGCATATACCTGTAACATACACGGTTAATATTGTAAATGCCCTACAGGTAAAGAAACCTACTGTTCACTTTACCGGATATGTGCCGTGCTGAGGAGTTGTGTGGTTCTCACGTAGCGAAACCACTTACCGCTACTGTTGTACAATTAAGATTTTCACAGGTTTAATAATACTTCCATTGTTCAACATTTGACCTAATTATTAACAAACATGGTGACATTTTGGTCAGCCGGAGGCGATAATTTGTTAGCAAACTGAAACTCCAAGTCGACTGAAAAAAATGCCCTTATAACATTGCAACAATTGTGTTTGTACTGAATAATAGGAGCTACTCCATTTGCTGACATGTTACAATTCTTTCACTAACTGAATGTCAAGCAGCATAAATTATCCTTGCAGTATTACTGGTACAATGTTATTTTCTGGGCCGAGGTAGTTCTGGTACGAATTGGACCAATATTTTCGAAAGCCAACATAAATATAGCAACTAATCTAATGCACACCACTATTCCCACAGGCCCACCCGAGACACCTAAAAACCCAATGATACAAGTCAACACGACGAGTGTGAACGTATCATGGAATCTGGGGTTTCACGGCGGTCTGGGCCAGACGTTTGTTGTACAGTACAGCACGGACGGGAAGGCGTGGACGAATGGCAGCAGCCTGGATACGGGAAACAGTTCCAGTGGGGATCGCCACTTCCTATTGGTGGACTCGCTCAATCCCGGACAGCTCTACTTCTTCAGGATCCAAGCCTACAACAGCAAGGGTCCCAGCCCGTATACCGCCGTGTTTAAAGTCACTACAATGACAGTAGGTTAGTAGCGGATAGAATCACATATTAAGGTCTCATAGAGCATTTCAGTAGGATTCTGCAGATATCTCGGTCATTCTGGAGGATGCCCACTGTATGTAAACTTATAATTGCTGATTCAGGAATGGCATGAGTAATAAATGGTAGATCTTACATGAGTGGAGATGGATTATGGCCGAGTGTTTAGAGCACTGGACTTGGATACCAGGGTTGTGGGTTCAAACCTCTCATGATGATTAAAAAATACCATAGTATTTCCATCCCACTGGTATTCCAGATGAAACTTGAAACCGAGGTCCCGTATATAAAATACCTTACATGTTGCTGGCATGTTAAACCCATTCACTTTTACCTTACATATATAACATATGAGTGAACACTGCCGCATTACTGTATACTATACGTCACATGGAGTGGTCAAGTCGGCCATCTTTGTGTGTGCCAGCCATCAGCCAGTTTCACCTCTTCTGGCATTTGACAAATAACTGAAAATGAGAAGTAGAACATATAATATAATATAGCCAATAATACATAGAATTTAGAAAAGCCATGACAACGGACTGCTATAAATTATATTACACCAAGATGTATTTCAAGTGAGATATTTGTGTACTGTGTTATGTGATTAGCCAGGTATAAGTGACACACTGTGTGTCATTTTATGTGTATGAGGCTATTTGCAAAGGTGATTAGCTACATCATGCCATATGTTCTACTTCGCATTGTCAGTTCTTTCTTAAACGTAAGAAGTGGTGAAACTGGCTGATGGCTGGAATACACAAAGATGGCCGAGTTGGCCACTCCAGTTGCCGTATAGGATACAGTAACGAAGCAGTGTTCACATATATGTTATACATATATTCCTTCACATTTACGAAGCAATAGTATGTGCACAGCTCTTCAGGTACATATTTCCTTATACCCTACATGTTAATTGAACATTGACTGCACCGGCTGTATTTCCCCATACCCTACATATTAATTGAACATTCCCTGCACTGGCTGTATTTCACCATACTCTACATGTTAATTGGAAATTCCCTGCACCGGCTGTATTTCCCCATACCCTACA
The DNA here is from genome assembly GCA_029237695.1 of Conchocele bisecta. NCBI lineage: Eukaryota > Metazoa > Mollusca > Bivalvia > Lucinida > Thyasiridae > Conchocele > Conchocele bisecta. The sequence goes on from CM055270.1 coordinate 108,160,226, forward strand.
TGTTAATTGGAAATTCCTTGCACCGGCTGTATTTCCCCATACCCTACATGTTAATTGGAATTCCCTGCACCGGCTGTATTTCCCCATACCCTACATGTTAATTGGAATTTCCCTGCACCGGCTGTATTTCCCCATACCCTACATGTTAATTGGAATTTCCCTGCACCGGCTGTATTTCCCCATACCCTACATGCTAATTGAAAATTCCATGTAGCGACTGAATTTCTTCTGGCCGTGTATTAGTCAGCTGCCCACTATGCCAAATATATGTTCCCGATAGATTGAAATACTACCCTTTACGGGCTACATGTATTATAATTTGCCCATGTAGGTGTACGGCATGTGTCAATGATGCATGTATTAGTCACAGAGCTGGATCAAATTTATTTACACATTTTGGCACACGGGTTCTGATGGTGGCTTCCAATTTAAAAATGTCTGCTGAGCTCAAAAATCTATTTCTTAAAAATACAAACCTGGCAGTTTTTTTCACAAGTCGAAGGTCTTTTAGGGGACCCCCATTTGTTTAGTCCTGAACCGTACGACAGAATCAAACATTGATTTCAGACATGTTGTGTCATTTTCTAAAATTTAATAATGCCATTGTTTGAAATAAACATAAATAATGACGCTTTTGTGCGTTTTGTAAATGTTTTACCAAATTGACGGTTGCATAGGGATCCACAAAATGAGTTTGTATTTTTTTTACTCATATCGACTACTAGTTCAAAAAGGACGCACCGTTCACCACACGCATACAATATTGAACATAATGATTTTGTTGATCTTTGAGATATATTGAATACATTAAATAAATTTGACATGTAAAATAAGCAGCACAAACCATTATTTTTAGTCATTTATGTAAATTGGTAACATAGGCTACCAATTTTGAGAATTCTCATTTTGTAAATAAGTTTGTAACACATTATGATACGAATGATACGAAAGTGTGTAATATGTCTAGATCTATGTTTCCATGATCAAGGATCAAGCTAAGTACACTTTCAATTTGATTGGATGCATCCCCGAGTCATGAATATGCAAATTAGGCATTAAATTAATAAAATAAAAACAAGTTTATTTTCACATATAGCAATAAAAATATTCATAAACGCATATTTTATTTTTATCTCTAGAACATATTATGCTATCTGTGTGTATTTATATTTTAATTAAAAAAAAGGAACTGATCCATGGATTAACTATTATAATGTATTGATATGCAAATAAGATAATGTGTCGCATAATAGTTTCATCAGCACTATTCTCAAATAAAATTTTCACTTGACCGAAGTTGTCTAACACTGTATTTCCATGGTCATAATGTCAATTTGTATTTTATATAATGATAAATACGATTGTGATTATATTGCCGGGTATATTCCCGAATCATGAATATGTAAATTAGGCATAACATTAATAAAACCTGTGTCCTTATTAATGCAAGTGTTTATGCAATATAATATAAGCATATTTTGCATGTTATCTGTGTCATGACATAGTGCTACACAGAGTTGGGTTACAGGGAAATACAGTGTTAGACAACTTTGGTCAAGTGACAAGTTTCTTTGAGAATAGTGATGATGAAACTATTATGCGACGCAGTATCTTATTTGCATAACAATACATAATCTGATAATGATATCTGGAATGATATGAAATTTCGGAATTTACCAAATGGCTCAACGGAATAATATTCGAGAAAGCACAGGTTCCCTGTTAACTTCCGATCTCTGTGGCATGAGCAAGGGACCACTCTTTAGCGGTTTAACTATATTCTCGGTTATAGACACACCAAATTTACAGACGGAATGGATATTTATTCGCTTGCCTATATTGGGGCACCCACACAATGGGCTGTTCATATCTAACCTTGCCACCTTTTATGTTTGTCTGTTTTACTACTCTATCAGCAGATGACAATGTTCATCTCCACGTAATGAGACTAGACTACACACGATAATATATTAACTTCCTGGTACACATACATCTTTAGTGGTCAATCAACTGTGTGTAGGAAATTTATGCCATGCAGTTGAATCTCGTTAACCGGACCACCTCAGTGTCTCTTCATGACATGGGCAGTACAAACAAAATATGGTTGTGAATCGCTGCCCAGGGACGAAACATGCGGGGGAGTAACAACAGCCTCGCTTTATCAGTATTCATACGGTGCACTCGGGTCCCATCACGCGGTAGTCGAAACATAAACCCGATGTGACTAATTTTATGTTTCGTAAGGTGGCGCCGACCGAGATCTGAAGGATCTGGCGCTCGGACAATATGGTGGCGGGACCTCCCCCGTCGTCCCATCCCCCCGGACAGTCGGGCACGCGAACAAGCATATCACGTCCCAAACAAATCCTGGGTAGCGCTCAATCGTAGAATGGGGGCGCCGACGGAACTACATGTATGGCGCTCAGACAGTATGGCGGCGGGACCTGCTGCTGCTGCAAGCACGCGAATAAGCATATCACGTCCCGAGTCGGGCGATGAAATTCATTCTCTCGTCGGCCCGCCCCTGCATAACGAGTTTCCTTACGTCGTCATCTCCCAAAACCTGCGGGTAGGCATTGGACCGGATCGCACCCATTAACTGATAGTACCTGGCCATCTCTTCGACGACCAGTCTGATATATCGTTGGCGGCTATTGCTTTCGACACGATAACGTCGATACTGTTTATTTCTTCGACCTCGCTCGCAATAACTGCTTTTCGATCGTGCTTGCGACTCTTGGCCTCGAGCTTGCGGGTCATCTGTCTGTTCGTCATGCAAAGCATGCCTGCCCCTGCTGCGACCGCAATCAAGGCCACCACAATCGGCTCGGCAACGACTGTTGACAATAAATACACACTCCCCATCCCGCTCACAACGGAAGCTGATGCTAGCGTGGTGTTCATCCATTCGACGACATTGACTGCCCGCCTATAATCTTGTGCATGACCTGCCCGTGTGTCTCTCTCATGCTGGAGAATATGTTGTATCTCGACAATCCTGGTCATCCTAAAATATGACTGTTCAGCAGCCCATGATGGCAGATCAGGATATAGTTTTTCGGTAGCCATGTTCTCTATAAATCGAGCTAGATTAATGTTTTTGGGGTCCCGAGCGGATTCCGTTCTGAAATGTGCAACACTTTCGGCTGCGACTTCAATTGGCGTGTCGAAGATAGTAAATGCAGATATGTGGCCCGCGTGCTTGGTCACGCCGTGGTCCTGCCGCTCGCCGTTCAGGACGATGTTCACTCGGACCTCGGTCGTTGCCTTTTCACTATAATCGACCGACCGATAGGCCCATTCAGAATATTCGACCCGCAGCGAACAGTGGAAAGCCCGTGTGTCGGTTGCTGGCATTCCTACCGAAAGAGTACTCATTCTCTCCTGAACGCAATTCAGTGTATGCAATTCGACGGTAACGTCCTGTTCGGCGCTTGCTCAGGAACTAACTGGGCCTTATATGCTCATTATTCCGAGAACCCGAGGACAATAACGATTGGGAAATCGGTTTTTGTCGCGCTATAGTCGGCGCTTTTTCCGTCGTCGTCGTCGTCCGCGTCGTCGTCGTCGTCCGCGTCGTCGTCGTCCGCTTCGTCCGGTATTTTTGTATGGTATCTCTTTAACCCGTTGCCAGACTTTGATAATATTTCCCATCAATGTTTGTCTAGGGATGATGATTCATTACGCACACCCCCACATCCAAATTATCAAGGTCAAGGTCATTTATTTACTTGTAATGTTCACCGGTTTTGTAACAGAAATGCGTTAAAATTAGTGTTTGTTCACAATATCTCTTTTACCCTTTGCCACACTTTCATAATATTTCACATCAGTGTTTGTCTAGGGTTGATGCGTAATGAACATCCAAATTCTCAAGGTAAAGGTCATTTATTTACTTTTAATGTTCACCGGTTTTGTAACAGAAAAGCGTTAAAGTTATTGTTTTTTCACAATATCTCTTTAACCCTTTGCCACACTTTGATTATATTTCAAATTAATGTTTGTCTAGGGATGATGCTTCAATACGCAGACCCCCGCATCCAAATAATCAAGGTCGAGGTCATTTATTTACTTTTAATGTTCAACGGTTTTGTAACAGAAATGCGTTAAAGTTATTATTTTTTCACAAAATCTCTTTAACCCTTAGCCAAACTTTGATTATATTTCACATCAATGTTTGGCTAGGGAAGATGCTTCATTATGCACACCCCCACATCAAAATTCTCAAGGTGAAGGTCATTTATTTACTTGTAATTGTCACCGGTTTTGTAACAGAAATGCGTTAAAGTTATTATTTTTTTCGCAATATCTCTTTAACCCTTTGCCACACTTTGATAATATTTCAAATTAATGTTTGTCTAGGGATGATGCTACAGTACACACACCCCCACATCCAAATTCTCAAGGTGAAGGTCATTTATTTACTTGTAATTTTCACCGGTTTTGTAACAGAAATGTGTTCAAGTTATTCTTTTTTAATAATATCTCATTAACCCTTTGCCAGACATTGATAATATTTCACATCAATGTTTGTCTAGTCATGATGCTTCATTAAGTACACCCCCACATCCAAATTATCAAGGTCAAGGTCATTTATTTACTTTCAATGTTCACCGGTTTTGTAACAGAAATGCGTTAAAGTTATTATGTTTTCACAATATCTCTTTATTCACTTGCCAGACTTTGATAACATTTCACATCAATGTTTGTCTCGGGTTGATGCGTAATGAACATCCAAATTATCAAGGTGAAGGTCATTTATTTACTTTTAATGTTCACCGGTTTTATAACAGAAATTCGTTAAAATGTATTGTTGTTTCACAATATCTCTTTAACCCCTTACCACACTTTGATAATATTTCACATTAATGTTTATCTAGGGTTGATGCGTATTGAACATCCAAATTCTCAAGGTGAAGGTCATTTACTTACTTTTAATGTTCACCGGTTTTGTAACAGAAATGCGTTAAAGTTATTGTTTTTTTTACAATATCTCTTTAACCCTTTGCCACACGTTGATAATATTTCGAATTAATGTTTGTCTAGGGATGATGATTCATTACGCACACCCCCACATCCAAATTATCAAGGTAAATGTTATTTATTTACTTGCAATTTTCACCGGTTTTGTAACAGAAATGCGTTAAAGTTATTGTTTTTTCACAATATGTCTTTAACCCCTTTTAATTTTTCACATCAATGTTTGTCTAGGGATGATGCTTCATTACGTACACCCCCACATCCAAATTATGCAGGTCATGGTCATTTATTTACTTGTAATGATCACCGGTTTTGTAACAGAAATGCGTTAAAGTTATTATTTGTTCACAATATCTCATTAACCCCTTGCCAGACTTTGCTAATATTTCACATCAATGTTTGTCTAGGGGTGATGCTTCATTACGCAAACCCCCACATCCAAATTCTCAAGGTGAAGGTCATTAATTTACTTGTAAAGTTCACCGGTTTTGTAACAGAAATGCGTTAAAGTTATTGTTTGTTCACAATATCTATTTATCTCCTTGCCACACTTTGATAATATTTCACATCAATGTTTGTCTCGGGATGATGCGTAATGAACATCAAAATTCGTAAGGTCAAGGTCATGTATTGACTTGTAATGTTCACCGGTTGTGTAACAGAAATGCGTTAAAGGTATTGTTTTTTCACAATATCTCTTTAACCCCTTGCCACACTTTGATCATATTTCACATCAATGTTTGTCTAGGAATGCTACTTCATTACACTCACCCCCAGATCCAAATTCTCAATGTCAAGGTCATTTATTTACTCGTAATGTTCACTGTCAAATGCCTCGGCAGGCGCGATACCGCTTCCGTGGCGGAATTCATTTTATTTATCGAGGACGGAAATCTCCAATTCATGGATGTGCCCAGATTCCAGACGTTTTGTTACATGGTTTTATATTAACTATATTCCCAATGGCAATGGCATTGTGTTTCATTTGATTTCTAAGATATGCAATATGTGTTATTTTGCTTCAAGCACATTAAATTACATTAATATACCGCACCGTTTTCATTTGATGAATATACACATGTGTTTTATTAATGTACATTTAATTTATCATTTATCAGAAACTGTCAGGGGAGAACATTTGAGTTGCTATAATTTGCTATACATGTATCAGAATGTAAACGTTATGGTATTTTTTATGTTTTGTTGTGAAATGAGCAAAGTAGTGACATTAATTTACATACAATATAATAAATTAGCATTTCAAAAGCTACTGATTTGTCAGTACTATAATCCCCGATCGTTTAAAGCGTCTCATAGGGTTCAGAAATACGATACAAATATATAGTTAAAGTAGTTGTTTCTCATCTGTTTCATCAAGTCATTCCACATAGGACAGCACGCCTGTTCTATCGAGCGAATTGAGTTATAATTGTTGTTGTTGTTGTTGTTGTTGTTGATTGTACGACTTATGGGTGCCAATTGGCTGTTATTCCAAGCCGCTATGTGGCACACCCGGTTAGAAAAACGCTTGTAGAGCGGGAAATACTCTCGGCTACAACTTCTATACCTTGTTCTAATGTATCTTATTACTACGTGTTCATTTTCATATGTGATGTAACTGGAGAAATGGTGCTTGTGTATTTTCTGACCAGTGTAGCCCCAATTATCAACGCAGTCTGACCAGGGCCTGCATCCGTAATGCTTCTAACAATCAATATAGAGCGTTGCCAGGCGGCATAAGTGCGCTATTTCCGCTACATTGGTTACAAACCCCATACGCCCCATTTCTCCAGTGACTGCCACATATCATGACTAGGGTACACCACAGATGTGCATGGGCAGACAGCCTCGGCTACAGGTCCAGCCATGGGAGGGTCAGTAGCGGCACTGATTGTCATCGCTTTTGTTGTCGGCCTCGTTGTCCTCCACAAGAAAGGATACTCCATCATGAAGCCATGTGAGTTATGTGTAAAACATGCGGGATACTCCACTATGGAGCCGTGAGATTTATGTGTTACACATGCGGGGTACTCCATCATGAAGCCATGATATTTATGTATTATACAAGTGGGATACTCCATCATGGAGCCATGTGAGTTATGTGCTATACATGCGGGATACTCCATCATGTAAGAATGTGAGCTATGTGTTATACATGTGGGATATTCCGTCATGGAGTCAAGTGAGTTATGTGTTACATATGTGGGATACTCTTTTTGGCTGGGGTGTCCGCATCAGCACTATTTGTACTTCCATCAATGAAACACCTGGCATGCTTCTAACAAGCAACACAGACCGTTTTAAAGCTACATGAGTGTGCTATTTTTACCAGACGTTACACTGGTCACAAATCATATAGGCCTAATTAAAGACGTCTCATTAATTGATGTTGTATTGTAAATTTCATAGGTAAGACGAAGAACAAGTACAGGTGAGTCAAGTAGACGATGTTGATCAATGTTTCCTTAAATACCAGCGGATTTTGTCCAAACGACAACATAGACGGTCACTAAAACAACGTGTACATTGAACGGATTTCGTTTCTGGGTTTGCACTCGATACTTTATGGAAGGAGAACAGTATATTCACTATATGTCTTCGGCCTATGCCGCTATAGTCTTACTATATATGTCGATAAAAAATATGTGTCTTTATGTATGATTTAAATATGATAAATAATTAAATGCGGCTTTAAAAATGTAATACCTGTCAGATTCGACAGCGTTTCGCATCATTTTAGGCTTTGTAATTATAGAACATTTACCTTTCATTTCAGCGATCATACATATGACAACACAATGGAGGTCCATGGTCAAGATGGTAGGTAACACACATGTACCAGCCGAGATTATGTAGATCTACTAGGTCCCTATATGTCAGTGGATGATACAAACTTACACTGTGTGCGACCAGCATAGCCTGTCCATACGCTGGCGGTAAATGTATTAACGTCCATTGTCTCAACCGTATGCCAATATGTGATGACTGGCCATTTGTACCTGATTTCCTTAATAAAACATAACCTAACGATATACCTATCAATTGTTAGCCAGTATTTATTTTCGAAAAACGAGAACTACTGTCACCACTTTGGCGTCGTTCATGTTGTCGTTCGGACTTCTGTTAATTCTCATGTTCAATGCATACATTTTATATTCAACACCAGGTTGATATATAGTTGGTGATATATTTTAGCTTTGTCACAACGTTATGCTTGTATGACTCACCACAATTAACTACATGTGGTTCGTGGCATTGGTCTATCTTTCGTCAGGTGGAATGACTCAACAACTAGTACGTGTCATATGTTAAGGACACTTGATCATAACTTCCTTCTTGCATCATTCAACACAGCCCACTTATTGAAATAACAGGTGTAGCATTGCTATGCAACTAAATCATTAATTAAGGATTTCATTCCACAACTGTTAGCCTGTTAATGAGCATTTGCCAGGACACCCGAATATCAACATTCACCATGACCCACACACCTAAATGTGTGCTTAAATAATATCTTCTGCTGGAATGACGTGTATTTAATCATGCTTAGCAGGACTCCGGTGTCGTCAAACAAACCCAGCTGGACATGGTGGTCATGTGTACGCGTCATTGAGTGCAAAAGTGTCCAGATGTATTCTGTAATGGTGGTATGTTGATATGTTTCGTCCATCTTCAAAGTATCGGAATTCTTAACGATAATAACATCGTGCAAACATAAATTAATATGTACACCATGTGTTACATAATAGTGTTTCTCTGGTTTGTATTTCTTAATCATAAAAGTTTAATGTTTTCTCATGAATTATACCTATTCATGGTTCATCTAATTGGTAACATAATGCCAATGAATATCAATTGGCTGTCGTACATGTCAGTAAGACTGGATACATCTGTTGATAAACGTTTATATATATATAACTGGACACGTTCTTAATAGTGTATACTGTTATGTCGTTATTTTAGGTCTTGTGAAATTTTTTGCTACATTGTGTGAACCGAGGTCTTTTTCATCTATAGACCACATACGACAAAACTGGGGTTGGTTCCTTTTTTTTCTATAAGCCATATTGGCACCATCTTGAAATTAAAAATGGCTGCCATTAAATTTATATTTCGCGGTCAATGTCATTATGTGTGCTTTCTTTGCAGCGCAAAACATATTATTACAAGAAATATTGGCAGAATGAGTTTAATACACTTTGAGACACCCGCCATTTTGGTTTTCAAAATGGCCGCCATTTCAAACTTTGAAATCCAGTATTTATTGTACATTTTGGAATGTCGTGGTTACATTTTGGTTATACTCGTATTTATTTGAACACAGTCTGCTTATATTATTGCTAACTGGTATTGTGCCACGAGTAAGCTTTATCTTCGAAATGGCTCCTAAAACTAAGTGTGTTATGTACATCACCACATCAAAGATGTGTTACACATTCTATAATTTCTGTGGCTGTAGCTATGTTCTTTCAAATGATATTGTGATTCGAACGTGTGTGCTTACTTGAAAACTTATTTATATACAACATATATCAAAACTGAAGTTTGTTCCATTTCTTAAAATTGCCGCCATTGATATTAATTTATATTTAACGTAAACGTAATTATATGTGTTTATTTTATTATTATTTATCATAGACAATAAATATTGGCATAATTATTTCAGTATATTTTGAAATGGCGGCCATTTTATTTTAAAAATGGCCGCCATTTGAAATTGACAATCAAATTGTTATTATACATGTTTAATTTAGTGGTGATATGTTGTATGTTTCTTCTGCTTATACTCATAATACAATCAACATAAAATGTTGAAATTATTGCTAACTAGTACTCTAGTATCAGACACCATTATCTTCAAAATGACCGCTGGAAATAAGTGTGCCACATACATTCCACTTCAAGGATTTGCATGTATTACGTATTGTTGTATTACGTATTTATATGCAATACGTATTGTTGTGGCTTATAGTTAAAATAAGAAGATTAAATATGGCAAGTCATCCATTTTATCTAATAAAGTGTATATGAATGTCTTGTATATTGCTTTGCATAGGTAAATATTCATATTCTCCCTTGCTGTCGTGAGAAAGCGTCTGTTACGGCGATATGATGCACCATCTGCAGTCTGTACAATTTAATATATGTCATTTTGCAAGCAGACTGAACTCGTCTTTATGGAGTCAAACTTGGTCGCTACTGTTCAACTCTCTTAATTTTAAAGCTTCTCTGATTTTATCACTTGATCTTATCTTGTCACAAATCAAAATAATTATTGGCAATACATGCCCACAATGGTCAGTAAACTGAATAGAAGCTGCTGTCCCATCAATAAATGTGCAGGTGATCATTCCGTGCCGGTTATGGAAGTTTCGATATTATAGGTTTGTTCATTCATTTTTTGTTTTTCACAAACAGTGTTTCACAATGATTAATGTTCGCCCAGCTAACCCACTGGACATTGGCTACATAGAGCATGTGTTAAGGAAATATCATTATTTTGCATTTGGCATTTCTGTTTATATCTTCAATTGAACATTTTCCTACCATTTTACCATAATATCTAGCGCTCGTCTAAGACATTTCTGAATGCCGAGATGGCCATTGTGCACGGATTGCAATATTTTAGACTCGAGTGGAGTCGGAATTATGTGTTTAGAACCTTTCAGCTTATCTCCGTATTCCCATAACGCCACTATTTTCTGGAGACAGTACGTTCTGAAATTGAGTTATCCCTTTAGACTCGTTTTTCTAGCAGAATTAATTGTGCATCTTCCTGAAGTCAAGTTTGCAAATTTCTTGCAACTCGTGATCACTGACGGGTAAGTTCGCGAATACTCATGTAACTGCGCATTTATACCCTTAATAACGTTAAAATATATGTATGTTACTGACTCGTGGGTTAGCGTATCAGTAACTAGTATGTTTTTGCCAGAAACGTATTTCATTGACAAGCCATATTGCTTCAACAGCAGTAAAATATCTATGGCAACATGAATATACTATTTATATCATGCACGTGAGAGGCAAGTGATCTTGCTCCACTTGAACAGCCAATCCGTACACATAACGAAACAGTTTCTGGCCAAATAACATGCATCAGTATTCATGTTAAATCAGACTGAGAGCATCTTAGTTTTCTGCGAGAATCAATGATATGAATGCATTACCCATTGGCTTGCCTTTCTGTCACACCATAATGCAGACCTAAATGCGTAGGTCTACATGTTTCTGGCTTTGTCAAGTCATAATATGACAATTTAAACTAGTGAAACGCAATGGGGGTACTCAAGGCACTAAACACTTGTATATTGACACAGAAGTTATGACATTTTAAGACCATAATTATGGTGATCGTAAATAATGACAATGACCATTCAACGTAGCCATTTTTGTAGTTTCCTGCATACAATTATGTATTAGGTGTGGAGTGTATTCAATCTCTCCAACTGTGTTTTGACAATCAATCTGATATTTTACACACACACCGTCTACACATACTGAACATGTGCACATGGTGTTTTAATGCCGAAAGAGTATTTTAATCACATAAATACTGTCTTTTCGACATTGCTTCTACAGTTTCCTGCATACAAGTTTGTATAAGGTATATATTTTATTTAAGCGACACTTTTGGCCATATTTTGAGTGTGATCGCAGCCAAAGGAATTGTCGAAACAAATTTAACTAGCCCAAGTTTTGTTATTCGTGCTCTAAAGATGACAAAAAACATTGGTTACAAATCTACATAACAGTATACACTATAACACCAATGTATGGTCGTAGTAATGTAACTGACGTCACCAAATAATACTGAAAGCCTTGCCCAGATCACAGATTGGTAAAAACACGTTCAGATGTGGCAATGATGATCTCTATTTCAGAAGTACAGAGGCGGAGTTATTGTACAACTTCTGAACAATCCTAAAATACAAAATCAGTCCGGGATTTGAGAGATGACAATTAAAAGCTCTGAAATGTAAGACCTAAACAACGAGTGGCTTATAACCATAAGATAGTGATAATTAAGCATATTATCAGAACATTGCCGAAGCATTATGGACGTCATTTGTTGTTTAGAAAGTACATAGTGCTTCATACCGCCTGTATAGATGTAGCATATCATACATCCTCTATACACGTAATATATCATATATCCTATATACACGTAGTATATCACACATCCTTTATACATGTAGTATATCCCACATCTTAAATACAGGTAATATATCATATATGATATATACACGTATTATATCACACATCCTTGTTGCGTGTAGTATATCACACATCCTATATACATGTAGTATATCACAACTATTATATTTATGTAGTATACCAAACATCATGTATACATGTAGTATATCACACATCTAATATACTACACACGAGATAAACGTAATGTATGTATGACACTGTATTTATATAATTATTCTGTATATAACACATCCAATATACATGTAGTATTTCATACATACTTTAACCACATGTAGTATATGAAACACCATTTATACATTTAGTATATCACACCTGATTTATACATGTAGTATATCACACATATATATACATAGTATATTATAATTACATACATGTAATCAATCATACATCATATACATGTAGTGTATCACACAACGATGAATGATGTATATCACACATCCTATATATTTGTAGTGTATCCCATGTATCATACATCCTATATACATTTAATATGTAATACATCCTATATACAGGTAGTATATCACACATCCAATATACATGTCGTCAATTATACATCCTATATATACGTGAATTATATCACACATTCATGTTGTTTTGTCAATTTCACAGGTAAGAAGAAGAACAAGTACAGGTGAGTGCAGTCCATGTTTCCTTAAATACCAACGGCACCACAGACGCTCGCTAAAACACGTGTACATATATATTTGATTTCGTGTTTGCACTTGATACTTATTGGAAAGATAACAATATATTTCAGTATTTATTCGGCGTATGCCACTATAATCTTACTATATGTATTCATAAAACACATTTGTCTTAATTTATGATTTAAATATTTAAATATGACAAATAATTGAATTTGACATTACACATTTAATACCTGTCAGATTCAAAATAGTTTCGCATCATTCTAGGCTTGGTAATTATAGAAGATTTGCCTTTCATTTCAGCGATCATACGTATGACAACACTATGGCGGCCCATGATCAACATGGTAGGTAACGCACATGTAACTGCCGATATTATGTAGAGCCACGATGTCCCTGGATGTCACTGTATGAGACAAACTTACCTTGTGTGCGAACATCATAAACCTGTTCATATGCTGGCCGTAAATGTAGTACCGTCCATTTTCTCAGCCGTATGTCAATATGTGGTGACTGGATATGTACAGCTTAATTCCTTAATCAAAAATAACCTAACGATATACCTATCATTTTTAGCTATTATTTGTTCGAAGACTAGAACTACTGTCACCACTCTGGCGCCGTCTATGTTGTCATTCGGACTTCTGTTAATTCTTGTGTTTAATGTATACGTCTTTATTCAACAACTCGTTTATATACATGTGCTGATATACAATGGATATCATTTGTCACAACGTCCACTTGTAACACTCACCACAAACAACTCGTTCGTGGCATTGGCCAATGTTTTATCCGCTGGAATGACTGGGCAGATTCACAACAACTACATGTCATATGTTAAGGACACTTGATCATAACTTCCTTCTTGCTTAATTCACCACAACCCACTTAATGACATAAAAGATGTAGCAATGTTATGCAACTAAATCCTTCATTAACGATTTCCTTCCACAACAGTCGGCCGGTTAATGATCATTGCCCAGTACATCCACATTTCATCATTCACCATGACCCACACACCTATATGGGTGCTTAAACATTATTTCGGCTAGAATGACGTGCTGTTCAATTATACTTAGCAGGAATCCGGTGTCGTCAATCAAATCAGGCTGGACAAGGTGGTCATGTTTACGGGTCATTGAATGCAATGAATATGAATTATGTAGTTGTCATTGTTGATAATTTTCGATAATCTTAAAGTATCGCAATTCTTAACGATAAGAACACCGTACAAACGGCAATTGATATGTTACATAATAGTTTTTCTCTAGCTTGAAATTATAAATCATAAATATGTTCACGGTTCATCTAATTGGTGACATAATGCCCATGAATATCAATACGATGTCGTCACATCCAAGCTTCTGTCAGTAAGACTGCATGCATTTGTTGATAAATGTTTCTGTACATAACTGGAAACTTGCTTAACACCAATGTACCATGTATGGTCGTAGTAAAGTTACCAGATAAATTATATTGCATAAGCATGAACTGACGTCACCACATAATAATGAAAGTGGTATTGTTTGGGCAGGTCTTGAAACCTTGTCCAGATCACAGATTGGAAATCATACGTTAAGACGTGGCATATGATGTACACGTTAGAAGTATAGAGACGGAGTTATTGTACAAGTTATGTAAGGGTGTTGACATTTAAGTAACTATATTATCAGATCATTACCGAAGTATAATGTATTTCACTAGTCTAGTTGTTTAGCAATTATATAGTAAATTTTAAGCAGGACTTATTTGTAAATCCACCCTGTAGTTTATTTCTGGCCAATCATGACTCTGAAACATATCCGTCTTCAAACAGCTTAGAAGGTGTAAAACATGTATATCCCACCCACCCATCGACAAGTCTGCGCATGCTATAGAGAAGTCCAGGCTCGTGTCTTTTGATATCAATTTTACCGGGCAAGGCTAGGAAACGCGTAGGAATTCAGAGCCTCGCCGAGGAATTCCTACCATTTCCAAATAGCGTCTAATATATTTGATATCAGAATACTCTAGCACGCTATGCTATTTATCAATTAACATTTTTTGGCTACACATGAGCTATTATGGCGTTTTTTCTTCTTGAAAATAACGCTGACTTGTATCCGTCACGTAATTCTACTGAGTCATAATCTGGAACCATCTTGTGACGCCGTTAGAACTATGAAATGTAAGTTTTTAATTTATTGTAACCCGGATATTGGTATCAGGTAAATGCAAGATGTTATCAGTCAGTACAGGTACGTATTCGGCCAATACGAAGTTCGTTCCCTGATAAATGAACGTCCATGTACGTGTCATTCTAACGATATGCAAAAAAAAACTGTGCACTAAGTGCTACTTGTGTTTCAGC
>CM055270.1:108175920-108256531 GCA_029237695.1 Conchocele bisecta
TACTGTCCTCGTGCAGGACCCTCGAGATTGTTTCGCGGCTCCGACTTAATTGACCGAAAGCGTCTCACGGTTAAGTCGAGGCAGCCTCCAATACGAGCTTCTCTTTCGTCCTGCAACGACCGCAGGAGTTTGTTGATCCGCTCGGTAGTTCTCTATCGCCCCGTGCTTCCTTTATTTTTACTTTCTTCTAGAGCGATATGTTTGTCCAGCGCTGAGAGTTTGGAGAGGTTTATTGACTAGTTCTCCCGAGTTGTTGGCAGAACCTTATCGAGTCCCCGGAGTTCGCGAAGAGGTAACGGTGGGTCAAACTTCGTGCCGTTTATTTCGTTGACCGTGGTTTCAATCGTGTTAATAACGTCGGTGGCTACGCGAGGGATCTCGCTGAGTTCGATCGTTTCTATAGTGGCGGCCGTCTTCTCCAGCGTTTCGTCGGTAGACTGTAGGGTTTTTACCATTTTTATGAGGCAGCGGCGCCTGAATGTCGTCGAGCACTCCGAGAGCTCGAGCGAGGATTGCTCCATATCGCTTCAATGAAGAGGGTTTGAGG
Organism: Conchocele bisecta; assembly: GCA_029237695.1. Taxonomy (NCBI): domain Eukaryota; kingdom Metazoa; phylum Mollusca; class Bivalvia; order Lucinida; family Thyasiridae; genus Conchocele; species Conchocele bisecta. The sequence goes on from CM055270.1 coordinate 108,176,468, forward strand.
AACTTGTTTGGGTGGTTCTTGTACGTCAGCAACTTCCAGGTCTTGCCCCATCTAACCCACAGGTCTCCTCTTTTAGTGCTGCGGAAATCCAACGGGGCATTGATACCGCGTTTAGACACTATACTCTCCCACCGTTTCACCAGAGTTTTCGTTTCCTTGGTAGACGCCAGCTCATTCTTGGAGATCCCCTCAGGAATCTTGGCACCGCCCGCCCATGTCGGAGTTTTGGATTTTGCCTCCCACGTTTCGAAATGTGTACTCGCCTCGGGCGGGTGCTCTATGAAGGACGCTTCGTCGAGCATATTATCGAAGACATTATCAACGTCCAAGCCCTCTCCGCGGGTATATGGATCGATATCATCATCATCATCATCATCATCATCGAGGTAATCGTCTCGGTCGCCCGTAGTGCGATCGAATTCGTCCATGCCAATATCGAGACCAGCCATCTTTAATAATTATTATTATATTAAAGACAAAACAATACAGGTGTAATAGTTTCAATAAAATTAATTATGTCTTCGAGTCAATACGGTCGCAAACTCAATCCATACCGCAGACTGCGTGAGGCCCTCGGGGCAAAAGGCGTGAGACAGAGTGTCGTTATTACGAACAACCCATCGACGATCGACCAGAACCAGCAGCTCTTAGTCCGCTTCCCCAACCTCGGAACTCACGCGGGACGTCATTGTTCCGGGTACTGTTCGCCTCGCTTTCACTATTTCGCTAACGTCGACGGACGCGGACCGAACCGTCGTTCAGAACTTGGGTCGCGCCATAGTCAAGAAGACTATGATAAAGATTTCTGGTAATGAGGTGATGTCGATCGACGACAGCGACGTCTACCATTGCTATCAGGACCTGTGGAAGACGGCACAAGAGCGCGAAAATGCTGTCTATCAGGGTATTGACACCAGTCGAAATAAGAACGTAACCAGACTTAGAATCGGGGCTGGTAACAAGGCAGATGACGTCGCGAGCGACAACGCGATCGCGGCCGCTTACGGCAACCGATTCTACATCCCGCTCGACTTTGAGTTGCTAGAGAGTCACATGCCCTACTATCAGAGTGCTTTGGCTGACCGCCTCGAATACGAACTAACGTTCAACGACTACGGCCGAGTTCTCATAGCCACCGACATGTTATCGACGTATACGATCGACAATGTTTCGCTGGAGTACGACATGGTCACGATGCCCGAACTCGCGCGATTGATCAGAACCCAGTACGCCGGGCGCGTTGCCATACTTTACGACCGAGTTCTTCGCCATCGCAAGATGCCGAAAGACAAAAGCGACACATTGTGGAATAATAATAAGTCAACGTACCCACGCCCGCTCGATGAAAGGTATACTGATGTTGTTCGAGGATGCTCGGTTCGCGTTAGGTGCTAGAAAAACCGACAAATTCTATAACCCCAAAATCACGAAGGTAGAGGTGACGATCGAGGGAGTCCCCAATCAACTCTACAGCGCGGGTCTTCGCGCGCACCAGCAGTGGGATGAAGTAAGAAAGCAGTTTGCTGCCGGCTCTAAGCGCTCTCCGGAGGTTGCAGCAGTTGCCAAAGACCTGCATCTCTCGGCCGTCTCCCTCGCGGAGTTCCTGAATACCAAATACGCGTTATGGCTAGACATGAGAGCCAGCGACGATGACCAAATACACGGTAGCGGACGCCAAGTTGAGAACGCTAGTGAGGGTGTGACGATCCAGATAACCAAAGAGGCGGACGGAGCCGGGCCATTGAACGTGTACTTATATATAATTACAGACGCACAACTCAACATCGAAGATGGTCGATACGTATCAGCGATCTACTGATTTAATAAAAAAATCATCTAACGATTTATTAATACATAATTTTGAAAAAATTAAGAAATCTAGCAATCAATACCAATTCACGATTGGAGATGCTCACTCTGCCATAATATGTGGGCAGACAGGATGTGGAAAAACGGTTTTCATCCTCGACTTGCTCGAGGAGTCCTACCGCGATGCCTTTCGTCACATTGTGATCCTGTGTCCCACTGTGCGGCACAACGATACTTATCAGCGGCGCCCGTGGATATGGACCGACCCTGAGGTATACGTTATTGACCCGGGTGATAGGCTTCACGATTGGTTGCGTGGTTTATACCAAAGATTCCATTGTGAGCCCACCCTATATGTGATTGACGATTACTCGGCCAAGGCGGCGATGACCAAAAAGAAGGACATGCTCTCAGAGCTCGCATTTTCTGGCCGCCATGCGAGGCAAAGCGTATGGATCTCCACTCAAAAATATACAACGCCGTCCTCAAGGATCTGCGCGAGCAAACGAAATGGGTCGCCCTCTTTCACTGCAAGGACCGAGACTCATTCGATGACTGTCTTCGAGAGAATGACGTTATCCCAACGCGCGAGGAGCGCCTGGAGGTTCGACAGATGCTTTCTGAAACTAAGCACGCCAAGCTTCTGCTAAAGACTGATCAACCAACTGCTTATAAAGTTATCAATTAATTAATAATTTTGAAAAAATTAGGAAAATTACAAAGTAATAAGCTATTGTAATGCTTAACAATGCTTATCAATTGCTGAACAAATGCTGAACAAATGCTGAACAAATGCTGAACAATGGTTAACAATGTTAACAATTTGGTGCTCCGCTGCGAGCTTTGTTGCGAGCATAATGGTGATCATAAGTATCGGGTGGTGCGCTTGTCAATATGTTAAAGTGATGAGACTTGTTAGAATAGTTAAATTACTAATTTTGAAAAAATTAAGAAAAATGAACTGCGACGAACTTCTCGATCAGCTAATAGAAGAAACCTCAACTCCGACTGCCAACAATAATGATCCGACAGAGCAATCGGAATCGGGGTTGGTATTGGGTTGAGTGCAACGACTCCGAATGAAAATGAAAATGCGGCGCGACGAGAGCGGCTAGCTGCGCTGGTTGCTGGGGGACAATCGGAGCATTATCTCGGTAGGCGTCTCTCAGTTTTTCAGGTGGATAAGATGTCAGATGCGGAGATCGATAAAATGTATGCGCGATACGAATCCAAATTGGGAGCGGAGATGACAAAAACTCTCGGATCGGCGGCTATTCATTTGTACGCAACCGCCGTTAGTATACTTCTCCCTATACCAAACACCGCGGGGTTGATTGATGATCTAGAGACTGACCCTTTTATAGGTCACACTCTTAGAACAGCCTGCTGCTCAATTTATCACAAGTTTGGAATGTACTTAGCTCCGCTGACAACCGCGTTGACCAAGGGTAAACACTGTCAATTTGGACATATATGCCCACGAACTATAAGCTCTAATATTAATACAAAATATAATTTTGAAAATGATGACACAAGACACACCCACGAGAGTGACGGAGTTGAACCAGATTGCTCCAACACAATCGAACCAGATTGTTACTCCGCCACTGGATGACATACCGCATATAAAAAATCCCAAAAGACAGGCAGCTGGGCGGGCGGCGGCTGCCACCCGAAAAGCTAAACAAGATAAAATACTCGCCGAGCTTCGAGAGGCTAAACAGTCGTTACAATCGGGGACGGAGACAGCAAAACATCTGAAGACAGAGCAATCGGGTTCAACTTCAATCCGATTGGTTGAGTGCAACAACACCCCAAATTCACGAATTAGAAGCACACCCAAATTCTTTGAATTTGTCACCCAATACCAACTCCCGTTGGAGTTGGACTGAACCCCAATTCACGATTGGAGTTGGTTTGTTGGTGGTAGTCTGGCAGTTGTTGGTGCCCTGTGGGTGTGGAAATACCCGAAAAAACAACCAGCCAGTGTTCAGAAGAAACACCAATCATCAACAATGTTGAATTTGGATGCGCCCCATTTTATAAACATTGATCGCGACCCCCTTTTATATGCAATAATTATAACAATGGCTGAACAAGATGGTAAAATGTTAGTGAATGCGCTTTATCACGCCGTGGTGATATCGGGTTTCAGTATCGGGTATGCTCGACTATCAAAGATGGCCCGGAGGAGGATCCGCTCCCAAATTGGACTTTACTGTGAGAGACGTAGGGCTCGCGACCTTAGATGTAGCGGCCGCAGTTTGGACCCGAGATTATCTAGTGAAAGCTGGAATTCTACCAGTTAATATATGGAAATAAATGGCTCCAATCGCAGTAATAGTAGGTGGTGCGCTTGTAAACGCATTGGCGTTCAGCGGTAGCAACTTTATATTCTCTAAAATGAAAAGCTCGAACGTGGATGAGGAGCGTAAGCGTCATGATTTAGCTGTAGAAAAACTCAATAGTGCAAAGGAAGCGTGGTCGAAAAAACGAACTGCCCATCTGGACTGGGTCAACGAAGAGCTTCGCCGCGAAAATCACGCCGCGCAAACTTTTCAGAACGTTGAAGAAGCCAACCGCGAGTACGCGCTGGCATATCCGCACAAAAGTCTCGATCCAATGGATCCCGAGCCCCAACTTTCAGATTTCTATGTACCGTCAGAGGCCCAAAAAGACCGCGAGATCGCGTTCATCGTCGTGGGAATGGGTGTGGTGGGTCTCGTCGGCTACTATATAAAATAATTAATTAATTAAAACAATTTTTTTTTATAAAAATATATATATAGAACGATGTTAGTTGACGAACTTTATGACGCTATGATCGATGTAGGCTACACTGCCCAAAAACATCGTTTACCTGGTGCAAAGAGTATGATTCGTCTGGCCCGAGATTCTATCGAGACGTGGCGCGAGGACGAAAAAGCGGCCACCCTTTTCGCAAAGCGGATGTTAGATTCCTCCATCAACAATGTTGAATTAGATTCCCCTCCCCTGTTCCAACCCAAACGCGATTGGGGCTGCAGCGAAACTTCCAACAAAGGTTTATTATTAACGACGCAGTTACCGGACGAACTGGCGAGGTCATGTTGGAGATTGTCCGATATATTAGAATACTTCGCATACGATGAACACGCGCAAAACTTGATACCAAACCCTCGGTTCGCTTAGCGCGCAAGCTAGCGAACACGTACTATAGCCCCCGCGGGTACTGGAAGGAACTCGCGGCCATCAAGAACCTCGCGGCGGCGACCAAGGTTTCAGAAAACGCTGTCAAGGAAGGAATGGCTCAAGAAGCAGGCCATCTGGCAGGATCTATTTACCGCGCCTCACAATTATACCGCGCCCGAAATTCGACGTGCCGGTGCCGAACCAAGTTCACCAAGCGGATCTCCTGTTTCTCCCTCACGATCGCGTCGGTCGCAAAACGTACAAGTACGCACTGACAATCGTTGACGTAGCGAGTCGTTATAAGGGGGCTGACCCGTTGGCCACTAAAGAGTCTAAGGAGGTGGCCGAGGCTCTTTCCCGAATTATATAAGAGGAGTCCTCTCCAAATGGCCGAATCTTCTCCAGGTCGATCCCGGCCGCGAGTTATCATGGCGCGGCTCTCATCTATTATCTAAGCACAAAGTTTCTATCAGACGCGGCCGCGTCAACATCCACCGGGACCAGGGGATCGTGGAACGTTTCAATCGAACCCTAGCTGAGAGACTGTTCGGACACCAATACGCCAAAGAACTTGTAGACCCCCATTCACGATCGACCGAGTGGGTGGCCAGACTGCCCGCCGTGGTCTCCGCACTGAACGGAGAGGTGACCAGATTGACAGGTAAGAATCCTGTAGATGCTATCAATATTTAAAAGGTGACGAGTAAGCCCTCTGCCGTCTCGCGCGGGCCACCCGTTTGGTTTAGAGGAGCAGCGGCTTCCATCAGATATTGACATCCGGTACCTCTATCAACCGGGAGAGCTCGAAGGTGGCAGCCGCCGCGCGACTGATCCGTGTGGTCTCTCAATGTATATCATCTAGATCGATCTATTACCAAACCTGATGAGCCCGTGCTCTACTATTTGGATGATGGGCCATCTCGAGGTTTGTTCGCGAAGCAACTTCTTATGGTGCCTTCTGACACCCAGCTACCCCCGGATCGTTAGAGAGGTTCTGTAGTATTACCGTCTGGTAACACGCGTCTTTTATCGTAGTATGCCGAGAGTCTTTAATTTTTATTGACAGTACGTTTTCATAACGCCGTCTTTCATTTTAAATCCTCTATTTTGTGCTACATCTATAATGTGTTTTTCCATCTTCTGTAGTTTCACTTAGTACTCGTTTTATATCTATCCCAATTTAAATTGTTAGTTCTCTTGGACATTCCTTTCGCAGAGTTTTTATTAATTTTAATTTGTTCCAAATTATCTTTAGTGAAATTAATTTTTTTCTACGAAATAACACTTACTAGATAACGCTATCGCCCTATCCCCGCTAAATTCCATTTTGAAAAGTCCGGGCTCTCTTTCGCTCCATTTATCCCAAGCCAACCATTTATTTTTTTCTTTTTCAAACTCGTCTAGTAAGTTAGGTCTAATCAATTCCTCTATCGTGTTTTCCACTAACTCCTATATACTACTATCAGTATCCATCTGTATTAATTCAAAGTCTTCTCTTTTTACGTATTTGTCTAGAAATTCGTAGTAAAATTCCAACATTCTCAATTTAGCTAGTTGATAAACCTCTATTCCACAATGGAATGGTTTATTTACCGCACACCTGGGTTTTCTTGAAGATATTTCGTACGCATCTCCTATCTCTTCCAAATCGTCAAAGAATGCAGATCTTAATGCTTTGTCAACACAGGTTTCGTTTTGTGTATATGTCGTATTTAAATGTCTCTCCGTTGCCTCTATCATTTTTCCACAACACGAGTTTCCTAATAATTTCATTATGTCGGCTACTGGTTTCTTATTTGGTTCTACATCACCTGTTCGTCTTGCGGCTGTAACTTCTTTTGCGAACCATTCGAAACGGTTTTCCGCTAATATAATCTATAACACGATGAACTCCAGTTATTTCTAGGCCGTGTTTTAAATACCATTTCAACAGTGGCGCGTACAGCAATACTTTAGTGGCGGTCATAGATCCCACCAATGTTCTTCCATTTCCTCTAGTTCTTCCAGTATCTTCCAAATATTTTATCATGTGTGTGGGAACTTCATCAACCTCTACTTTCTCTGTTTATAAATATTGGGGACATTTCAGAAAAAAAAAAATTATATTTTAAGTTGTGTGGAACTTCTATATCCACCTCCGCAAACCCAAACCAGTCTCCAGATAAAACTCTTTTACAAAACTTTTAATAAATTTAGGATTATGTGGGGTATCTATATGGTGTATAGTTTCTCTCCCACACGGCATCTCTTTATTTAACGTAGATAAATATAACGCGTTTGCATCGTACCCCAAAACAAGCCTTGCAAGGTTGTTAATTCCTGTGGAATTAGATCTAATATTTGAAACACCAGCTTCTGCATATCGTGTAAATTACTATTGATGGACCGCCAACTAGAGCGTCCTTCATCATTTCGTATGTTTCCTTCTTTTGGTGCATATAGTAGCATCCTCCGGTATATATTTTTGTTCTTTAATGGTTCCTCTCAATAAATATTGTATAGCTACTCCAGGTAGTGTTACCGCATCTTTGAAAATATCCACACCTCTGTGTTTATAAAATTCACACATTTTTTCCACCGCTTCTAGGTGCTACATCTAAATCGTTATAATATTTCAACCAATTTCTGAAAGTTTTCATATTATTTTCTTCGAAAATTCTACGACATTTACTTAATTCTGTTTCATCTATTAACATTTTCCCATAGTTTGGAATACCAATTCTCTATATCCGGTAGTCCTGGGTAATCCAGTTTGTCTGGAGAATCGAACCACTCATAAGGAAAGAAAGATTTCTGTCCTTTGCATTCGTAGGCTTTTATCCAACTATCATAACTTACACCAGGTCCTAGATAAAGTATTACATCAAGAAATCTAAACTCTGGAGTAAATAGAAATATTGTTGCGTTTGCACGTTTTCCGACCATTACTTTCTTTGTTGTTGATGCCAGTTCGCCTACTAGGTATTTCTTTATTAAGTTTATATCGTACTTACTGCTGTTAAAACCTATAACCGGCACTTGCTCTATCCACTGTTCGATCTTGGCGATTTGGTTTTTACGTAAATGTTCTGTATTAAAAAACCCATATCTTGACCACACTTCTTCTCTTATAGCTTTTCCCCTGACTTTCAAATCTTCTACAAATTTTTCTATAAGTTTTGCGGGATCTTTATCACAAATATGAGTTACTGTTCCTGAGAAATTATCTCCTATACTAACGCTTACCGGAACGTGCTCGGCTTCGTACTGTAGATTATTACCGAGAGTTTTCAAATTCTGGGTTGAGATATGCCTCAAAATCGTATACTATCTGATATGGATAAAGAGTAGTGTCGCAACCGATCTTTATGTCTTTACCCGTTCTTTGAAATTCGCATTCCCACATAACTACTAGGTTGAATTCTTTGCTTCTTCTAATAAATGTATCTCTTCTCATAGTGGATGCGCGTTCTTCTTTTCTATGCTTTGCATGAATCTCACACCCGTGCCAGTAACAGCCGTGATATTGATATACGGTATTGGTTTCCGTACAGAAACCATCTACTGGAGCTCCTAAAATCCATCTTTCACCCCCGTGTCCACACTGTTCGTGGTGAATGTGAATTCCCTCGCGCTTTTCCACAGAGTACATTCAATCGATCGCCCCATAACTGTTAGAACTTTTTGGGTAGAACGCTTTCTCGAACGACGAACGCGGGTGCTCTAAATAATGACCATCACATACTATTTTTGTCTCACCTTTCATACATGTTGGTCCGTGTCTCTTCATATTACTCGCTTTTGTGAATCTCTGTTTACAATTATTGCAGGCGTAAGTTTTAGATAGGTTTTTAAGGTTTTTTATCAGAAATGCGTGATTATTAAACAGTCCTATTGTCATTGGTTTATTACCTATTTCATTATAGTGTGCTGGTACCTTTTTCAACCACCATACGTCATATTTGGTCGGTTGATATACTTCTATACCTACCTTAAAAACCTCTTCAACCTTTTTTAGATCTGAAAAAGGAATTGGTGAAACAACATTACTACCGAAATATTGCTTACTAAGTTCTTCCGCTTTTTCTGTACATCTGTCAGGTCTGATCTTTTTATCAAGGTGCATAGCTAGACACCTGAACAGACAAAGATCGTCATTATACTTATCTAAAGAATACATACCTTTTCTATTCCTCAACCATTCTGGAAGTTCTCCTCCTGCTGCTTCTTTGGATTGTAGTCCCAAATCTATTCCCCTACTGCCCTGTATTAGCTTTACACAAAAACCTCTACCCATCTTACAAACTTCCACTTTGTATTTGGTCTGTCTATTTTTATCGGGACTTATTCGTGTTTGCTCCTTATCTGACAGCCATTTTTTAATTGTTTTCATTGATGATAGTGGTTCGCTACCACCGAGATTTTTGTGAAATATTAGAGTTTTAGGTTTTCCATTTTTAGTTTCCTCCATATGTTCTAGCTTGCAAGAATATGAATATCTCAAATAAAAATTTGTTGTTAGATACGGAGCGCGAGTTTATCGGACATGCGTTCAGACTCGTTAATGTCAATGTTTTTACGAAAGGATAATGTAACTACCCGTCTTCCATTTTCTACCTTTTCCAATGTTTCATCGTGAGCCCCCAATATTTCTTCACCTTTTTCCACTATCGCGCGAACTATAAATCTTTTATTTGGTATTTGGTCACCTGTGTGTCTAATTTGAGACAAATTATTTGTGCTTGAAGGTAATTCTTTAGAATTAATTACACTAGCCCTTAGCTCCGCAATACTTTCTTTTTGAATTCTGTTACCAACTTCCTCCGCTAGTGAGAGGTCTTTAAATGCCCCTCTTTTATAGGCGCGGGTAAACCGCTTCATAAACGCCTCATTCTTTGTGGCATTTATCAGCTTTGTCAACCCCCTAACTCTCAACCGTGTACTATAAGTAATCCCTAGAGATTCGGCTTCTCTTCTCAACTTTCTATTTCTGGCGTTATCATATTTTCTGTAATATACTTTTGTATGACCTATGAAATTTATCTGTTCAATTGGTCTTGAAAACATTATGTTTTTTTTCACTTCCAATTGAATATAAACATATACATATACATATATAATGGAGTGTGAGACTTGTTGTAAAACGTTTACGCGTAAATACTATCTACGAAGGCATCTAGCGAGACGTAGAAAGTTTCCTTGTGCCCCCCACAATTTCAATGCCCCAGATGCCCTTGTAAATTCGTTAGTGCCCAAACTCTTTGTAGACATAAGCAATTACGCTGTAAGGTGGCTAAAGGTGAACGTGGTAGACTAGAGCTGGTAGAATTACTTGCTGATCTACGGAATAAATTAGCTATAGTGGAGGAGGAAAATGCCGTGTTGAAAAATACATGATGTATTTATGACAACGAGACAAAAATAAATCCTTTTTATTAGTATAGTTTTATCTGTTCAATTGGACGTGAAAAATACATGATGTATTTATGACACACATTTTGGATTTTTCGGGGTGGTGGGGAACAATTTCCTCGTTAACCAATTTGTGCTTTTTCGGGGGTGGTGGGGGTAGTGTAGAGGGGTGGAAACGATACCACCGTAGGTGGTATCATTTTGACTCCCTATATACTACTGATGGAAAGCATGAATGAATTTAATTTATTTGACAACCATAAGCCGACGAATGTTTGTTCCTTCACTAAAATAAATAACATATATTACGCAACGAACATTCGAGCACGAATCGGCGAAGTAATATTTTACTGCTGAATATAGCACATTTCCTTCAACAAGGTGCGACTCCGCAAACAAAATAATCCCCCTTGCGTGATGACAATAACGTTTACTCTTGCAATCCTTATAAGACATTGCCGTCTTGATTCCTGGAAGCAGCAACCATACAGCGTACTGAGAATAATTGCGGACAGACTGAGGTATCAGGACAGGCGCGGATCTAGCCGGGGGAATGTCTGGCGTACATCCCCTCTATAATTTACAGAGTTTAGATTTTAACACATTTTCACATGGCCAGATTTGATTATTATTATTGTTCCTCTTTGAAAGTGTATGTTGTTACCACTCAGTTGAACCGTCCAACATATACATTTGATGAGAAATTAGAAAAATGGCAGAAATTAAATCATTTTATTTAAAGAATATTGACAAGCATGTGTGCGTCATCTCATTTACAATTAAGAAGCCCCGCCAGGTCGCGACATAAATCCTGGATTCGCCCATGGGATAGCCGAGCTTAGTATGTGCAAAGATATGATTGATTTTCATATGTCTCATCCAAAGCGTATGTTCTTATTTCACTCACTGATGGTTCAACTAAGTGGTAACAGCATACACGTTCGATAAGAAATGAGAACACAATGTAGAAACAAAATATTTATATTTTAGGAATGTTGATTATCATGCGTGTCTTTGAGAATTAAGAATGCACGTCCCCTCTCTAGACGTAAATCCTGGATCCGGCTCTGGGATTAAGAGTATCCTTCATATGCACTGGTATGGGACTAAGAGTATTCCATATATTCTCCGGTGTGTGACAAGGATATTCCTATTTAGTGGTCAGAATATATTGTCAGAAACGAGGCTTTGCCGAGTTTCTGGAGACATATTCTGACCACGAGTGTGGAATATCCTTAGTCACACACCGGAGTATATCTGGAATACCTTTTATCGCATACCTGTCCAGAATCATGTTTAGCCATAGTACGCCATCAACGAACCACCATAGTATAATACTAACTTGTTTTATGTATGTGCTATCTCCAATACAACCACTCAATCGCATTACCCGTATCAACAAATGGGTGTTTACACCAACACATTAGAGTATCCTACATTGGATCGAAACATTTAACACATAACGGCTCAATAAAAATACGGTCTGAAGACGCCCATGACATGATGTGTAAACCCAATTACTACATACACAAAATAAATAGGACGCAGTACGCGACAAACTCATATAAATATTGAAAATAGACCATATATCCTCGATTAAAATTTGTATAATAATGTTTACAGAATCATTGTATGTTTTTATTTTGAGTATTTATTGCAATTCCGAGACGCTGTCTTCAATTACGCAAATATCAGTCCGCCGAAAGTTTCACTCCGACGGACATTTGTCATTTCAACACGTTGCCGTTTTCAAGAAATTCTTGCTCACTGGATTATAACACAAATATTCCAATCACTATCAACTGTCACTATACATATGTTTGGGGAAGAATCAACAACATACGAGGTATGAAAACATGAACTAATTAATAGCCTACATAACAGATCCAGAGCTCCAGTTAAGGTGTGTAATTTAGGGGGAATATTTTAATTTCCTAACCAAAAATGGCAAGTTTACAGTTATTTACTTTATAATCGTCTCAATGAGACCATTCTAAAGCAATCCCAATTTGTAATTTTTGATGAAGAAAGAGGAAAATTCCCCCCAAATTTTATCAAATTACGCACCTTAACTAGAGCTCTGAAATTATTTACTCCTCGCTGAAACTTTCAATTAAAGGTCTACCGATTCTTCGCCTTTTTGCCCCACAACAGGTAACATGACAATCATTTTATTAAAGTTTACAGTTACATTTCCATGGATTGTACTCCCCAGAAACAATGTTTCTGATGGATGGTTCCCAAGGGGAGACTGTGTTCTTTGACTGACTCGCGAACTGAGCCCGAGTCTCAGACTGGGTGGCCACGATCTGAGCCCCAGTCTCCGACTCAGTGACAATGACAGTAGGTGGGGCGATGAACTGAACTGGAAATGGATCTGTGGCGGTTGACACTGGCAGGGCTGCTGTGGGAAATCCACTGTCACGGAAACATGTTGCGATGGCGGAGTTTGATGTTAGGAGCCTACTCATTTGTTGCTTGTGTCTATTTGCCAGCTGTCTGTAGTTGTTTAATGATTCGGCCCTCTTATGACCAGTCACGTATATCTACAAATTGTCAGGCACATTGCAGTATGTCAGTCTCTGCACCAATGTTTTCCGAACGCTTGTGTTGCTTATCATCTTATCACTGCCGATACCAGCTTTCTGCGCCATACCTTTCATTAATCCGCACAGTTTATTCATCCTACTGGACATCGAATGTACCATTGTTCCTGCCAATTGGGCGAAGTGTTATTGGTGACTTGCGAAATATAAAAAGGATCGTTAGCATTGGAATAAGCCGCTGGCCGTCGTGCTGCGTAAAACTTATAACCTGCAACCGGGCAGCGTTCAACATTTTCGGGTGTTGCATACATCCTTGGTGGACAACCTCTGTTGTCACGAATGTTTTCCCCAGTACGTGTTTTCGTGGCTCTTTCATGGAACTCTACGAAATCTGTGTCCAGTTCCGAGTCGTGTTTCAGTTTGGCGTTTCCCCACAGCATGACTCGATGTTCACTGGCTGCACGCATGCCGAAGTGCACCGTGTTGTTAAACCAAACAGTGTTCAATGCACTTGTTTGTGTTTCGGGTCCCAGCTGGTGGCACTCGTACAGGCGGTCTACATCGCTGCCGGTCAGTGCTACTGCTGTATGAGGCTTTCTGCCTTTACCCAATGTCTTCAGCTGTTTTTGTTTGGCTACCGTGGCCTCCTTGGCTTTTGGAAAACTCGTGATCACGGATGTTCCGTAGTTATGCCGCCTTAGATGGCGTTCAATGCTAAGAAGCATACATGAAAGCCGTAAATAGAAGTTCTTAACATTTGTGGCGGTTTAACATGTTTAAAGGTACATGCCCACTCAGTAGGCACAAACTGTTCTTTATAGGAATTTAACAAGTGTATAATTGTGTCACTATTCCATCAGTTCTAAAAATTACGAAAGCCCGCTATACAGATATAATCATTTAGTAATAGTTATTTTATTGACAGTGACGCGCGGTGGTATCAGGCTATTTTCATATGCAAATGAGGCATGATATGTTTTAATTATGTATACTAATTAAATGTGTCGCTTGAAAAAATAACATTTTCGACAGATTATAAAGTATGATCATTGCACATCAACAAATAAATACAGGAAAAATAAATAGTAATGTCCGTTAACATGCTAAGGAAACACGGTTATTGCCCTTGATATCAGTATGCAAATTGATGTCTGATATAAAATTAATAATAATGCCAATCAATTACGTGGGGTAATGGGGGAATGAATGTTTATTTTGCTAGAAAATGTTCCAGATGATGTCTCTGATATACACAAAAGTATGTGCCTACTGAGTGGGCATGTACCTTTAATATGGTATTTAGTAAACTTGTTTAATGATTTGGTAAGCAACTCGGCAAAGCCTCGTTCCTTACGAAATCAGTAGACTAAACTTGTTCGATAAATACCATATTACATCATCACTCATGCAAGATCCTCTGTCCTGTGCGCTAGCTCATATGAGCCACGCTGTCTGGATCAGGGTCTGCACTGTTCATCAGTTTGTGGATGAAGCAAACATTTATGGAAAAATAACAAAAATGAGTGGTTCATTCTGATAATATAATGCATTTGAGCCTTTTTTTGGTAGCATATTTAGTCCATAAGCTGATGAATTTCTATATGTTAGGTGGATAACCTGGAAAGTGATTGGGACGAAATAACTCACCACGGATTGATGTCGGCTCGTACTCATTTCCATCTTTCGTTCGCACATTGACGAAGAAAGAGGCGAAGAGCGGGTCAAGTTCTTGCGGCGGGATGAACCAGAGTTGTATATTTTCTCCTTTGGACAAAAAGTACTATTCAACAAGTTTAATGTGACCAAGAGTCTTTCTCAAGATGGACCTGTTTTCACTCTTCTCCACAAATTCTTCGACTTCGAAATCGCCAAATCGCGACGTTGTTGACAGTGTTGTCTACTGACAGTACTGTGTAGAGAGCGTGTGTTTGTAAACAATGCAGACGACGTTTGGAAGCCAATACACAAAAAGTAATTCCGGCAGTGTGCGACAGGTCAGCCGTGTGAGTCAGCCTTCTGAGACAGAAAAATCCCACATGGGCGTGGCTTGCCGAGTTTCTGACAACATTTTCTGGCCACTCGGGTGGAATATCCTTTTCTCGCATACCCAGAATCCATTTCAATGTTATTTCCGAAGCCACGCCCATGTGGGATTTTTCTGTCTCACACGGCTATCTCACACAGCTGACCTGTCGCACACTGCCGGAACTATTGTTTGTGTATTGGCTTCCAAATGTCGTCTGCATTGTTTACAAACACACACGCTCTACACAGTACGGTCAGTACTAAGGATATTCCACCCTCGTGGTCAGAATATGTCGTCAGAAACTCGGCAAAGCCTCGTTTCTGATAACATATTCTGACCACTCGGGTGGAATATCCTTGTCATACACCGGAGTATATATGGAATACTCTTAGTCACACAACGGAGTATATATGGAATACTCTTAGTCCCACACCAGTTCATATGATGGATACTTTTTCTCGCCATATTTGCGAAAGTTAAAATATTTATCTGACCCTTAATAAGACTCAACGTTTTATTCTCTGAATGTATGCGACTTTTGTTACGTCCAACGGGTTTGCCATATAAAAAAATGGGTTAAAACAAAGTTTTCACCCACGAATTGGACGCTAATGCCAGTTCAGTGGATCGTTTACAAGTTGTTATCAAAGTAATCTTCAATGCCATCACCATTCAGCCCTGACAACGCCAAAATGTACGTCGCACATTGCTGACGTCATCAAACTTAAAACGACCAATTTTTTTTTCGCGGATATTTTGAAAAAAATATTTTAAAAAACATTTTTTTTAAATAATTATTGAAAATTGTGTGAAACCAAAATTCGGCCTGATATTTTGAAAAAAAATATTTCAAAATTTAGAAAACATTTTTTTTGAATCATTATTGAAAATTGTGTGAAACCCAAAAAAATGAACAAATTGTTTTTCGGCCGGATATTTTGAGAACAAAATATTGGCCAGAAATAGGCGCGTGTAGGATGAGACAAGGAAATCTCATATATGTCTTGGCCAGTAGGTGGGCGAGAAAACACACTTACTGTCCGTCTCTGTGATCTCATTGACGGACAGCCGCCATTAGCATACCATCAGTAGCCTATTTCACCAACATTGCAAAGTATACTTATCTAGCAAAGTATACTTTGAGGGATGAATTTATTAATTTTTATTATACTGAATTTATTACATTATCACAGCCATTTTGGAGTCGGGAGTTATTACGAGTGCGATGTACGCGATAAAGTGGGCGCACGAACTATTGGGGCTTTCCGATCCAACGTCGAATGGGTTTGTAAGGAACATTTCAGAAGCGGCCAATAGAACGTGTGCCTGGCGTCGTATATTTAGATCAGTATAGATAAGACTAATTATGTATACTTGTGATCATCAACTATAAGCAGTCGTTAGTTCTATATGATCATGTATTCATAATGTCATAATGCATTTCGGGAAAAAATAAATGATTACTCCCTGAAAGTATACTTTGCTAGATAAGTATACTTTGCAATGTTGATGAAATCGGTTACAGAACATTGACAGAGAACGAGAGAGAGAGATTGAGAGAGAGAGACAGAGGAGAGAGAGAGGGAGGGTGGGTGAGAGAGAAAGGTGGTAGAGAAAGTGAGGGAGAATGAGAGAGAGAGAGAGATAGAGAGAAAGAGAGGTGGGGAGAGAGAGAGAGAGAACACACATTTGAATCCGTTTGACGAGTTGAATATACTAGATGGCTGCGGCCTGCATGTCGCGCCTTGGGTCGAGGCATGGACACTAAACAAAGAGATATAGTAGACGGAACAACTTTAACCAAAAAATGTTTTCCACAAGCGGTCGCGACAAAAAAAATAAACCAAAACCTTTAACCAAACATTTCAAAGTAATTAGACCTTGGCATTGGGCACATGTGCCGCACAGGAGCGGGGTAGAATGAAAATATAGATGATGATAAATACAAATGTGAAGTTTCAAAGTAATGGGCAAAGCAGGTGCAGAGATATAGTACATGAAAACACTTTAACCAAAAACTTTAACCAAAAACTTCAAAGTAATTTGACCTTGACATTGGGCACAGGGGCCGCACGGGTGGGGGTAGAATCAAAATATGGATGATGATAAACAGGCATTTGAAGGTTCAAGGTAATGGGCAAAGTAGGTGCATAGATATAGTACAATAAATCACTTTTACCAAAATCTTTAACCAAAAACTTCAAAGTGATTTGACCTTGACATTGGGCACAGGGGCCGCACGGGTGGGTGTATAATGAAAATATGGATGATGATAAACAGGCATGTGAAGGTTCAAGGTAATCGGCACACAAGGTTCATAGATATAGTACATAAAAAACCTTTAACCAAAAACTTTAACCAAAAACTAAAAAGTAATTTGACCGTGACATTGGGCACAGGGGCCGCACGGGTGGGGGTAGAATGAAGATATGGATGATGATAAACACCCATGTGAAGTTTCAAGGTAATGGGCGAAGCAGTTGCAGAGATATAGTATAACGAAAAACTTTAACCAAAAACTTTAACCACAAACTTTAACCGGACACACGTACGTACGTACGCCAAAGTGCCGACTATATCGCGCTTTCCGCAAGCGGGCGCGACAACAACCAGGAATAGTAAAACTGAATAATTATGTATTATGTTCTCTTATTATACACGTGAGGCCATCGTTGGAAGTATCGACACAATACGGCGAGGTGATAAAAGAGGCACCAGCGGTGCTCAAATACATTTGAGACAAGCCTTATGATTTTATACCTAAGAAGATGAGCGATATCTCAAGAAAAATATTTACAAAATGTACGTTATTTTCCGTAAATTACGTCGAAAGTAGACAAGTTTACATCAAATGTAATTCGGTCAAAATTTGACGTTATTTACAGAAAATATCGCAGTTTCTGTAAACAAAACTCATAAAAAGTTGCACACCTTAGGATCAAAGACACATGACTTTCCTCATTAACGGTTTATTCGCAGTGCTCATTGTTTTCTCCTATCAACCTGTTTTGGAACTGGGTACACATCGGCGACATTTACGAACATATACAGTGGAACCTTTCTAAACCTGACACCATTTAAACACATGTGATATTATTGTTGATGAGTTTCTTGGCCATTTATACTCGCGTGATAATGTCTGTGTAAAACACATGTGATCTTATTGTTGATGAGTTTTTTGGCCGTTTTACTCGGGTGATAATGTCTGTGTAAAACACATATGATCTTATTGTTGATGAGTTGCTCGGCCATTTATCTCAGGTGATAATGCCTGTTCGTGATCGCGTAGCACTCAACTATGACTCAGAATGATCAAATGCCTGATTTACAGTGAAATCTCTCTAAGATCTGCCAGGGTGTCCGGTTTTGAGAGGTTACACTGTATTGGCAATGCCAACTCGCTATCAAGCTCAATATGCAAGTATCTGGCATAAAGAAATGATACAAAATATTGGCAAATTTAGAGCACACCGTAGTGGACATACCACATTATAGAGCAGCTGATGTTAGCATTCTCTGCGACGCCCACGTGATCACTAGTTCCAATTATGGCTGTGACTGGAGAAAAGCGGCTTATTGGATTTGTGGTCAGCCTAACTCCTGATACATTGTACATGCCCACTCAGTAGGCACACAATGTTCTTTATCGAAATGTTGTCAATATATTCAGTAACAAACACATACACAGAGCTTGTTTATGTTGCATATTAACGAACATGTCGTGTTTTCCATGTACATGTAGTTTCACTATTTTGGCGGCCATTTTGACTTTTTATTCTTTATATTTCATTTTTGTTATTATTAACAATACTATTACTACCAGCATTTTACACCGTTAATATATCGTATACATTTCCGGTATTCTGGTACATTTATACCGTACACAAACGGTACAAACATACCGTACGTTTATATTATATGCATATCGTATAGAAAACATATCGTATTGGTATAGTAAGTACATGTAACATAACTCACTTAAAGGTAGATGCCCACTCAGTAGGCACAGCATGTTCTTTATATCAGATGCATCATCTGAGACATTTTCTAGCAAAATAAATATTCATTCACCATTACCCCACGTATTGATTGGCATTATTATACATTTTATATCAGACGTAATTTTCCACATTGATATACGGGGTGATAACCGTGTTTCCTTAACATGTTAACGAACAATACTATTTATTCTATGTATTTATTTGTTGATGTGCGATGATCATACTTTCTGATCTGTAGAAAATCTTGTTGTTCAGGTGACGCATTTAATTAGCGTAAATAATCTGGTCTATTTATAACGAATAGACCCCTTTATTATAGGGATTGACCGTTCGGGCCATCGCCGCCCGATACGTATCATGGGTCTGGGAATTCGCCCCTTTTGACCAAAGCCGCCAGTGTGCTACCAAATAATACTCTGGGAGTCTGGGTTTGGTCGTACCTATTTTCGCGTGCGTAATAATGCTTGTCCTCCTGTCATCTAGTGTGTGTCGTGTTTATTATATGCTTATGCGCAGGCTGATCTGGGGCTACACTGGTTGCCCATGTTACAAATTATAGGCTGTTCTTGGTCCGGGCCGACTTAGTCGTCACGCACGGGTTAATTCTCAGCACTATATAAAGCCACCCATGTGGTTGACACAACCTTTCTCTCGACAAAAAGCAACCAGATCAGACGTAATTTCATACCAGATAAGTATTGTGTTTACATTGAGTTTTTATTATTATCTTTTGTTGTACATATGTTGCCTTGTTTTAAAACGATTTCACTACAAAGTTGCTACATGTATCTAGCTGCACTACTGGGTATATGTTCTATATTACTCCATTGGTAATTTAAGCTTGGAATTAGATCCCACGTGTTCAGAGTTCGTGGGTCGGCCCGATGCGTACTGCTATCGAGGACGAAGTATTTATGCAACTTGCTTTCTAGTCACCGGCGCTGGGCGGTGCTGTTTTCCAAAGGGCCTTCCCTGCGAGTGCAGCTAGTATGTGTTTAGACGTGGCAGCTTCGTGTATTCACATAACGTTGTCATGCCACTTCGGTCCATCTTATCAAGGTCCCATGCAACTACAACTACATATTTTTTATACTTTGAATTGACCTAGTAACCACAGCTACAAGTATGTTCATGGCATCGGCCTGGCCTGTGCACGTTTTGTGCAATCGACAGTTACCATTCTCTTTCTTGCATACGCGTGATTGAAGGTCTGGTTGTACCTCGCAAGATAATCGTGTATTTAATTGCATCCTTTCTATTTATCCGGGTATTGCTACGATGTCATCTCGTACATGTAGCTGGTCTCCAATTCCGATATTCGTTGGCGCTATTTCAGAAACATATCCGTAAACCACAAACTCCCGATACCACCCCATCCCCCGATGGTATGCCCCTTTTTTTGTATACGGCATGATATCATTCTGTCCCAATATCTCCCCTAAACACATTCCGGAATTTGGGCCACATATATGGTTAGAACGAATATGCTCAAATCCGTCTGGGGGGACCATCTCGCCTGTGAGGTCCGCGCAGCATCGTGTGTGAAATGGCGGACGTACGCGGGGTGAGCAGACAGATGGCAATATTGTATATCTCCCAATAATTATTTTGGCAATTATGATTTCACTAAATTAATAATTGAAAATGTGCGTCTTAAATTCTGTCAAAATGTGCAATTTATACTCGGCCACTTTAGAAACGTCCCACTTTTGAACCGATATATCTCTGGGTATGTTTATGTTACACATTTTGTGAATGTACATGCGAGATGCTGCTTAGTTTGTGAAAATGGCCACCAACCGGAACGTCTAATTCCACTTATTGCACGTGCGCGCTATACCTGTACTCGATAAATGGATTTAGCCAAGTTGAACGTGGTCCGATAATTGCGACACAGGCCAATCCGAAAATTGGAAAATCACTTTACCATTGCATGGATGTGATTTTGAGGTGGAGGTGATTTGTTCGCGGCGATATACTGCGCGGTGTAATGTCTTGTAGTTGGTAACCGGTTCTGTCTCTACGAATCGTCATGTGTTCACAGAACGGTAACTAAAATTGTTCGAACGCGATCCACTGGACAAAGTAACTATTTAGGGTGTCCAACGATCAGTTATTTCTCTTTGACCACAAAATATCGCGCGAATGCACCTAGTGATTCCCATAATTTTAAAATGATCGTTCAATACTTTAAGTTCAACCATAGCTCGTAAGCCGCGAGATAACGGAATGAAATCGGAACATAATTATCACAATCGTATACTTGTAACCAAACTGCCATTTCATTTCTCTGCATACTTTCTCCGACGTGTTTACATGTAAGATTAAAGCGGCAATATGTCATCAGACGCATACACATGATTCTGGTCACGCATGCTTTAGCAGGACCGGGACGTAGGATTAGCAATTTCGTCGTCGTCGGCGTAAACCCTTCAACAATTGACATACTTTTCTAAGTACTTTCCAGTATTTGGTCATCAGGTGTACATAGGTATGCCGCCACATCGGTGCGCACATGACCACGTCCCAATGGCGTTAACGTTCATGATAATGTATTCAGGTATGCCGCTTTGTTGCACACATGGCCCACACGTCCCAATGGTCAAGGACACTTCATGGCAAGGTCACTACACTTGGTCATTTCAAATGTTAAGTTGTGTTTAGCTCGTTTTTTACATCATTACATTGTAAGTACTTGTGGCATTTTAATAATATTCGGTCACAATGTGTATCCAGGTATGCTGCATTGTTGCGCACATGACCCACGTCCCAATGATCAAGGACACTGAATGTCAAGGTCATGAAACACTTTATGTCAAACACTAAGGATTTGGACAATATTTGGTCACAATATATAACTACGCATGCCACGTTATGGCACACATGACCATGACCACATCGCGATGGTAAGACAACCAGGGTCAAGGTCATTACAGACATATTCATTACAAATATTAATATACATTTAGCTATGCGAGTTACATCAGTACCTCGTACACTTTACCCAATGATTGATTTGATCCAGTGCTTTCTAGTAGCACTAGCAAAATATCGCACTGATACTAATAAATAACTTCCACCCTTAGATATAATGCCCAGACGTTACCCGATGCGAAATGTACAGCCGCGAGGCGACGTAGGTCCGGTGCGACGTGGCCGCTAGAGAAACCGTGGACGGCGCCCTGCCCAGCACCACCGCCGCCCGTCCAAGCGGCGCCGCCCGTCCTAGCGCCGCCGCCCGTCCAAGCGCCGCCGCCCGTCCAAGCACCACCGCCCGTCCAGGCACCACCGCCAGGCATGGAACACCCACCAGTCCAGGCACCGCCGCCAGGCATGGAACACCCACCAGTCCAGGCACCGTCGCCCGGCATGGAACACCCACTCGGCCAGGCACCGCCGCCCGGCATGGAACACCCACTCGTCCAGGCACCGCCGCCCGGCATGGCACCCCCATTCGCCATGGCACCACTCGTCGTGCAGGCACCACTACCCGTCCAGACGCCGCCGCCAGTTGTTGCACCGCTATCCGCACGGGGACCACCGGCCACCAATGCACCAGTGATCAGCGACACTGTACAGCTGAGTACGGGTAAGGACAATCAAATGTTTATGGAATTCCCTGAACAGCCACCAAAAATATGTCTCGATGATGAGAGTATTGCGTCCCATATTTCCATTAATGTTAAAAACAAGGTATGGAACAATGAATATATAAATCTAGTCACCTTGTTAAAAGGCTCACTTGACGAGCCGTCCAATTGCAACATGCGAGTTGTGAATGAAAATGGTGTCCTCTCAAGTAAACCAATAACACCGACCCGTAAAATATGGTCGATCGAACAATGGTCCGACGCATTCCTCGTTTTTATAGAAATATACTGTCAGAAATACCCCGGGAAACTTGCCGAACTACTTTCATATTTTTCGACGATAAGGAGCTCGTGCCAGCGGTACCAGCGGCCATCCCAACCCAAACGTCACCAGGCTTACATAATAACTTAGCTAAAACGCCCATTAATGTCGAGAAGTTAGCCACCGAATTTTCCTCTTACCCAGATGAACCTACTGCAAATGAATTAATGGCAGGTTTTACACACTGTTTTGAACTTCATTATGATGGCACACGAGTCGCAATGGAGGCTAAGAACTTAAAATCTGCGCGTGAAAATCCTACGATTGTAACTGACAAACTTACAAAAGAGGTAAATTTAGGGCGAATGGCTGGCCCCTTTTCTAGCCCGCCACTAAACAATTTCAGAGTTAGCCCTGTAGGTTTAGTCAGCAAAAAGTCTGGAAATGAGTATAGGCTTATTCATCATTTATCTCACCCAGAAAATCAATCCGTTAATGATTATATCGACCCCACATTGTATTCTGTAAATTACACGCACTTTGATGAAGCGGTAGAAATGGTCCAGCAGCTTGGAAAAAATGCAGATTTGGCCAAACTCGATATTAGTTCAGCGTACAAATTACTACCAATATCGCCAGCTGATTTCGAGCTGCTAGGAATAAAACACGACGGGTTTTATTACTACGATAAAACTCTCTCTTTCGGTGTTTCAATCGCATGCGCCACATTCGAAAAATGGTCCACCTTTCTAGAATGGGCTGGGCGCAAACATTCGGAATCGGATAATATCAAACACTATTTAGATGATTTTTTGATCGGGGGTAAAGCAGGCACAAACTAGTGTAAACATGTCATGGACACATTTATTGGTGTATGCGATCATCTATCCGTCCCTCTGGCCACTCTATTTTTGGGCCTTGATATAGATTCGGCGGAAATGTATGTTCAAATACGACACAACAAGCTACTCGAAATCCGTGAAAAAGTTAAGTACATATTAAGTCGAAAAAAAGCCACACTGAAAGAAATGCAATCACTACTGGGAAGTCTTGCGTTTGCATGCAGAGCAATACAACCGGGCAGGGCATTTAATCGCCGGCTCATAACCTCGACAATTGGTTTAAATCACAAGCATCACAAAGTGCGTGTTAACTCCGGAATGAGAGAGGATTTACATATGTGGCTTGCATTTCTTGATAGTTACAATGGGGTAACGTTCTTTAGCGATTACATGTGGGTGGATAACCGCGATTTAGAATTGTATTTCGATAGCGCAGCGGGCGTAGGTATGGGATTCGGTGTGTACTTCAGTGGGCATTGGGCAAATGGGGTATGGCCACGCCAGTGGTTCAAAATAGGCGTAACCAACGACATCACGATTCTAGAATTGTTTCCAATCATTGTGGCTACATTCATCTGGTCGAGTTCTTTGAGCAACAAGAATATTTGCTTTAGGTCTGATAATCTAGCCGTTTGCCACATTATCAACAAGCAAATTTGAACGGGTTATGTCACTAATGCGCGTGTTTGTATTGCCATGCCTCAAGCACAACATATTGTTCGCCAGTCAAAGTGCGATCAAAGGGGCATTTCACAAAACGTTTTCATAAACAAATTTCACGAGACGCAGATATGTCCAGTTGAAACGTTACGTGCATTCTTACTAGTGAGACCAAACATGGCAGACAACCTATTTGTCCATGTTAATGACGCACCATTAACACGTTATCAGTTCAGCGCGGTCTTGTCAAAATGCATAAGATTTCTCGACCTCCCACAAGCCAGATCTAAAAGCAATTCATTCAGAATCGGAGGTGCATCATATCTTGCAGAATTGAATGTACCACACGAGTCGATCCGGAAACAAGGCCGCTGGTCGTCTGATGCATTCCGCTCGTACTTAAGATGAAGATTTGGAATGTAACTTGCATGGATTTTCACTGCAGTATTCTTCTATCCTGCACCTACAACCATATCCAATTGTTGCTAAAGGTGAACTGCGGAAGATTTTACAATTTCTGTTTATTAATACATGCAAGGGCATTAGGATATTTACGGCGAAAGGACTGTGGGGAATTGTAAATAATACTATCAATTTTAATAGTAAGTAACCCTCATTGACATGAGGCTTCATTTGATTTCCGTTGAATGTACTTGGCCAACGCCGAACTAGCAAAATATTCATGTTAAATTACTATACGCCACCCCCCACCCCAACATACCTTGTGCGTTCACCTGTTCGACCGTCCGTTCATTGTTTGTAACAATTTGGTTTCCACGCGTTAACTCGAATTATTTTATACACACATAATTAATCATAATGTAATTCAGCATATACATCGATATCAATGTCGGCCTACACCTATTGAATTTGGATTCGTCCTAGGTCAAGGTCACTGTTGCTACAATAAGTCATGGCTGTTCATAATCGCCGTTCCACACCATAACTATGTGTTTGGGCTTCATAAAACTTTACATGTGCATTTATATCAATGATGACGAGATACCTATTTAACTTCGCATGTATAAGGCCAAGGTCACTGTGGCCATCTTCACTGCCATTGATCAGCACGACGATTAGATGCTAATCACATTGGCTAAATGCTCATATTGATGAAGATTTACAGCTGGTGCACTTCTCTCAGAGTCATCTTTCTCAGCCGGTGTCCATTTCAGATAAACCACAAATATATCATTATGCAAAATTGTGTTTGTTCGTCGCCGCACATTAACTTTAATTCTGGGTGTCGTATATTATGAAAGCTTTACATTTGCATTGCTAACAATGGTACCAGGACACCATTGAATGGGGGTTTGGCCGCCCAAGGTCAATGTCTGTGCATTATTATTAAGGAAAATATACCTATTGAATATGATCATTGGCCGCCCGGGGTCACTGTTGCTAGAAATGGGTTACTATTTAAAAAAAAATATATATAAAAAATAAATGAATATATATAATGTTGGCGGCTGACAAATCGAGCTGACTTGCTAGGACTTGCTACATGCAAGACGAAACTACAGATACTTGATCTAGTGCTAGTTGTTTCAGACGTGTGGGTGGCCGGCTCCTCCATTGTCTAATGGGCGGAACAGCGGGCCCGCCACAGCTTGGGCATACACCTAGGCCTCCAGGACACCGGCACAGCCATCCGGTGGTTCGGGATTAGGGGCCTAAGATGGCAACGGCTGATGTCTGTTGTCAGGGCCAAACTGCACCATTGCCCGTACCGGATATTCTGATGATACTGCACTGCGGGGGAAATTCGTTGGGGCAGGTATGGGTTGGAAAGTTGGACCGTGATGTCAGAAATGACATTGAACAATTACAGGCTACACTACCTAACACGCTTATAGTATGGTCAGAAATCACACAACGCGCTCCGTGGCAATACTTTGATTCGCAACGCAGCGCAGACCAGGCCCGTATGCGCCTCAATCGAACAGGCGGTCTTGCGGCCTGCAATGCAGGCGGTTGTGTGATCAAGCATGCCCAACTTAAATCTGAATGTCCATTTCTCTTCCAGGCGGATGGTGTACATATTTTGGAATTTGGCAATGATCTTTTTATTAACAATATCCGGCTAGTCATTATCAGTAAAATAAATATTACTAAATGATTACATATGGATAGCGGGCACACATAATTTTTAGAACTGGTGGAATAGTGACACAATTATACACTTATTTAATTGCTATTAAGAATAGTCTGTGCCTACTGAGTGGGCATGTACCTTCAAAAACTTTAACCTTAAATCAAAAAAATTTAACCGGACGCACTAAGTGACGTACATATGGATGTACGTACGTATGTAGGCCAATGTGACAACTATATCGCACTGTCCACATGCAGGCATGTCAAAAACTTTGAGGTAAATTTCAAAGTAATTTGACCTTGATATTGGGCACAGGGGTTGCAGGGGTTAAGCATAGAATTAAAATATGGATGATGATAAACACACATGTGAAGCTTCGAGTGAATTGGCGAAGCTGTTTCTGAGATATAGTGTTCTTAAAAACTTTAACCTACGGTAAATAAAAACCAGATGGCCATGGCCCGCATGTTGAGCCCACCGAGACATTGTCGTAGTATATTTATTTGAAGTTTGAATTAACGTATGTAAAAGCTGTAACGCAAATTTGAAAGTTATTTGACCTTGGCCTTGGGCATGTGGGTCGCATGCGTGGGCTATAATATGAAAATATGGATGATAATAAAGTATTATCTGAAGT
This sequence comes from Conchocele bisecta, assembly GCA_029237695.1. Lineage (NCBI taxonomy): Eukaryota > Metazoa > Mollusca > Bivalvia > Lucinida > Thyasiridae > Conchocele > Conchocele bisecta. The sequence continues at coordinate 108,203,498 of CM055270.1, forward strand.
TTGAAGCAAATCTGGGTAAGTGTTGTGGAGTAATAAGGTATGCAAAACTTTAACACAAATGTCAAATTCATTTGACCTTGACCTTGGGGCACAGGGGCCGCATGAGTTGGACACAGAATGAATATATGGATGATGACTAATAAGCATTTGATGTTTCAAGTCAATGTGACTTAGGATATGGTATTTAAAAACATACACCGATTTCGGATGGACTGACGCACGGACGACATTGTGATCACTAAGTCTCGCCTTCCGCAAGCAGGCTCGGAAAAAAAACTACAGACGCGACAACAATTGTCCAACCCCTTTTTAAAGGTGCAAGCCCACTCAGTAGGCTAAACATGCTCTTTATGGGAATTAAATAAGTGTATAATTGTCACTATTCCACTAGTTATAAACATTACGAGTGCCCGCTAAACAGATATAATCATTTGGTAATATTTATTTTACTGATAGTGACGCGCGGTGGTATCGGTATTTCCATGTGCAAATGGGGCATGATATTTTATAATTATTTATACTATTAAATTAAATGCATCAACTGAAAAATAAAATGACAGATTATAAAGTATGATCATTGCACATCAAAAAATAAATACAGAGAATAAATAGTAATGTCCGTTAACATTTTAAGGAAACACGGTTATCGTCCCTGATATCAATGTGGAAATTTTCTTCTAATATAAAATGTATAATAATGCCAAACAATACGTGGGTAATGGTAAATGATTGTTTATCTGGCCAGAAAATGTCTCCGATGATATCTCTGACATAAAGAACATTTTATGCCTACTGAGTGGGCATGTACCTTTAACGCTAGCTCCGCCCTGTCCAGTGAGACCTATGCATGTGTTAAGTTTCATAAAAAATATTGCAAAGGGTGTTCGCGTTATGCTCCGGACAAATCAGTGCGCGAAAAAAACAAAGGGAGATAACTAAACTAGAAAATGTGTTCATAGAACACGGATACCCCACATATCGCTTTCATAGTAAACAAGGCAAAATTCCAGTGTCCAAAAGGGAGAGATAATCCATGACACGGGGTTCGAATCAAAAATCGAAATAAACTTTCCGCATCTACTCATCATAAGGAAGCTACATATCAAATTTCAGTGATGTAGCTATTACAAAAGTTTTACGAGCTACAAGGCAAAATTTTCAAATTCTAATTCAAAAAGAGGGAGATAATCCATGACTCGGGGGTCGAATGAAAATAAACTTTGCAAATCTACTCATCATAAGGACATACCAAGTTTCAGGTGTGTAGCTATTAGGGTTTAAAAGTTTTACGAGCTACAAGACAACATTGGAAAATTCTAACTTGAAAAGGGGGAGATAATCCATGACCATGGGGTCGAATCAAACATACATGTACCAAGTTTCAGGTATGTAGCTATTACGGTTTAAAAGTTTTACGTGTTACTAGGTTGGTGACGGACCGAAGAACGGACAAGGTCAAGGGTAACAATAAATGCCCCCTCCACTATCGTGGTGAGGCAAAAGTTGTCATATACAAGTAACTTACCTTAATGCATCAGTTACACATCAGATGATGAATGAACTTTAATTCTGGTGTAGAATATTAAAGTTATTCATTATATTCAATAGTTCTGCTTTGACATGACGTGAAATTAAAACATGCATGACATGATCTGGAAGAAAAACCACAGACCAAGCACACATATTCAGAATCACGTCTGTCGGTTCTTATCCAGCTCCGATTTCTGTCACCTGTCCACAAAATCCAGAATCCAACATTGTCGCAAATTTAATCCTCTATGTTGGTGTACGTGAGAACAAAATGTCACTTAGTATATTATCCAATCCATTGTAATCTCTTGTTTCTCTAAATAAATGCGTCCAACAATCCCTGTAGCTGCTATCGTGATAAAACATGTTAAAGGTTCTGTCAGCGCCTCATATATTGATTTTAATATCCACCATTTTGATTCCAAATACCAGAATAATGATGTTTCCATGCGCCGTCGTAGTGTTTTCTGTCAGATTCCGTTATTTATATTATCAAATTGATGCACAAATTTGTGTCCGCTAATGTCGCCAAGAGCATAATCTGTGACGTTGACTGTAATAATTTGGCATAACTTCTAGCTTGTGAATTTTTGGTTGAATGAAGTGATCACTATGGTGAATATGTGTGTATTTATGCCCGGTTTGCTCAGTAGGTAGAGCGATGGTGTGGTAAACCAGAGATCCCCGGTTCGATTCCGGGCTGGTGCACATCTTTCTCACCCTGTGACATTTTGCGCCCAACGTAGTTGCGGGAAGGAACTCTGCAGAATACTCCCGCATCGTCCGTACCGAGAGTTTATAATGGTGCTCTCCGTAGGTTTCCCCTGCAAAGTACCAAATCACATCTGACTTGCACTTCAACTGTTAATTGCGACATATTTTCTTTATTTTTCAATTGAAAGAAATGTCAGTATTATACTTATTCATTTCTGTGTAATAAGTACAGAAAAATATGTCACAATTAACAGCTAAAGCGCGAATGAGATCCGATTCGGTACTCTGCAGGAAAAACCTATGGAGCACCGGAACTCTGGGTACGGACAATAATTGAGTATTATGTTGCCCAACGAAGGACCGCGACTGATAAATACTCCCAAAATTGTACCCAAACATATGGAATTCGGAGACAAAAATTAAACATAGAATTCGAGGACGAATTTCAATTTGGCGGAGAAGAATGTCACAGTACGCAACTGACCATGGGGATGAAGTGTGTATGATCTGTGCCTTGTTAGCTTGCTCGGTAGAGCCATGGGCATGGTACGGTAAACATGAGGTCCCTGGTTCGATTCCGGGCCGTTATTTATCTTTCTCACTCTGTGACACAAGTAAACCGTTTTATTTTAAAGAAATCATGCTATCACCGGAATAAATATTATCTTCACAAAATTTGCTTCGGGCCAATAGAAATAAACAGCCAGAACAGAACGTTTGCAGTAATAGAAATCTAATTCCAAAATAAATTTTAATTTTTTTTTTTATTATCAGGTTTCGAAAATTAAAATATGCTTTTCTTTTAAAATTATTATCAATATGTTCACCATGTTATTATGGTTAATATGCAATTCACAGTCTCATTGCAGCTTGAAATTGAAAGACATTATGAAAAGTTGTGTTTATCTCAGAAATTGTCATGTCGACTATAGGATCGCGTCGAAATAATGTCAACATAATAGGAAAATGTAATTTGATACCGACGAAAAAGTAAACAAAACGCAAAATTGATGCTTTGTTTTGCTATATTATACCGTAGACCACACATTATCATTTGATTTTATATGAAAATAAACATATTGTCAGTATGGTGGTGTCTATTAATTTGTTCTTGATATTCGGAACGGCAGTGAGTGAGTGACATTTTGTTTTGTCCAAGAAATTGTCAAGGTCAATGTTTCACTGTTTGTCTCGCAATAACCCGCCAATTTATATTTGCGCACCAAAAAAACAGATCACAAATACCGCTGACTTTCTAGTCACTTTGAATTAGATAGATGGTATACAATTTTGGATTGGAACACGGATACGTTTGTCAACTATTTCGATTGTATTGCCTCATTGGTTAAGTAGAGCGGTCCGCTGGTTTTACCGCAGAGCGCAGCGTAAAGCGGTCATTCTTTCGCAGCTTACAGAAAAAAAAGGAGCGTAAATTGCAATTAAAAGTGGAGCGCAGCGCTAACTGCGCTATAAGTATTGCAATTCCGCAACCAACTCTTTGGACCGCAGTCACATGATTGCAGTCCGATTGCGGTCCAATTGCAATTAATGGGAACGCGAATTGCAATCCTGCGCTCCAGGAATTGCAATTCGCCTGGTAAGAGAACCGCAGGCCACTCTGTAAGGACCAGTTTCCAACCGTAATGGGGCTACGCCGCATCTAAACTTAGCGAAAGCAGATCTGTGTGTTCGAGGCAACACAAGTTTACAGTATGTTTCCACCCCCATGTCTGCTTAAACAGCTTATAACGCCTAAGTTTGTTACTGTTACCCCCATATCCACGTAAACTAGTAATTCTATTCACAGTGGAATACCATTCGGTGCCTGTATAACTTTCCATTAGTCGCTTAACGATTGTGTTTACTAATACATGTCTAGAAAGTGTATGTACAGTATCAGGAGCCAAACCAAGATTAGCCCACTTACATTGAACAGTGTAGCACCAGTGTTTGCACATTGTGTTACATGTATGTACATGTGCCACTGATAGTCAGTGATATCCTTTACTGATTAATCTATGTTTGTATAAGTATATATGACTAGATAAATGGGGCATATGGATTTGTGACCACTGTAGATCCAGATCAGCCTGTAATCCGCACAGTCTGATCAGGACCTGCAGTGTTCGCCATTCCACCAATGTAGCATCTGACATGCTTCTAACAAGGAATACAGACCGCCACCAGGCTACAGAAACTTTGACAAGGAGCTACTCTAGTCGCAACTCCCATCAGCCAAGGCATATGATAAATTGGTTATAACAACAACAACAAGTACTGAAACTCTGATTCAAAGTTCGTATTGTTTTATGTTGTCCTTATTAAGTAACGGATGTTGATTACATATGGCGCATCAAACGCGTCTTGATAAGCTGCGTTTGGTGGTCTCGGTACTTTGCGCCAAACCTCTGTCGTTTTTGCGAAGAATATATTTCCGTGTATACTCACACGGAAATCGATTCTTCGCAACAACGACATAAGTATGTGGCGAACTCCCGGGACCGGCAAATGCATCTCATGATGACACGTTTGCTGCGCCATTTCATAAAAATCCGTTGCCTATTAAGGGAAATATCAAATAATACTTACTTTAGAGTAGGCGCGCTTTCAACTCTTCCAGCCATTTTTGTTTTTGTTGTAACCACGCGATCATGCCATACTTCTCCAGCTACAGTCACATATATTATTCACTACGGACATCATGGCAGTGAGATATTCCATTTGGTCATGACGTGGTACGTGGTCATAACGGTTTCAAATGACACTTTCAGGGAGATACAATAATTGCGAGACATGTACACGCAATCACAGATGGACCACCGGCTGAGAAAATGTACCTTACGACGTGTACGACCAGTGTAGCCACAAATCAGCATGCATATCTGCGCAGTCTCATTCAGGTGCAAGGGAGTTGATGTTTCGTTAATAGAGCGTGTTTGTATGTCCCTGAATTGCAGCTTTGATCCGTCTCTGATCGTATGAGGAGTAGTAGTAAGGGAGTCAAAATGATACCACTTACCGTGATGTCATTTATAACCCTTTATAATACCCCCACCACCCCCGAAAAATCAAAAAATTGGTTAACGAGGAAATTGTCTCCCGACAGCAAATTTATGAATTTTTGGAGAAAATAATTTTGAAAAGAGGGAGTCAAAATGAGTCCCAATTATATTGGTAATTGACTTTTGAAAAAAGTTGAAATTATTAATGCAAGTACAATAGTTTATATTCCAACACCCATTTTTCTCCTCCGATATAGCTAATTTATTTCGCAGATCAGCAACTAATTCTACCAACTCTAGTCTACCACGTTCACCTTTAGCCACAGGGCAGCGTAGTTGCTTATGTCTACAAAGAGTTTGGGCACTAACGAATTTACAAGGGCATCTGGGGCATTGAAATTGTGCACAAGTAAACTTTCTACTTCTCGCTAGATGCCTTCGTAGATAGTCTGTACACGTAAACGTCTTACAACAAGTCACACACTCCATTATATATGTATATAACCTATGAAATGTATCTGTTCAATTGGACGTGAAAAAAACATGATGTAAATTTTTACGTCCAATTGAACAGATAAATTTTATAGGTTATACAAAAGTATATATACAAAAGTATATACAGAAAATATGATAACGCCTGAAACTAGAGCAGAAATAGAAAGTTTGAGAAGAGAAGCCGAATCTCTAGGGATTACTTATAGTACACGGTTGAGAGTTAGGGGGTTGACAAAGCTGATAAATGCCACAAAGAATGAAGCTTTATGAAGCGGTTTACCCGCGCCTATAAAAGAGGGGCATTTAAAGACCTCTCACTAGCAGAGGAAGTTGGTAACAGAATTCAAAAAAAAAGTATTGCGGAGCTAAGGGCTAGCGTTATAGCACCAAAAAAGAGAGCTTGGGTAAAATCTTCTCTCGTTCGCGCGATAGTGGAAAAAGGTGAAGAAATATTTAGGGATCACGATGAAACATTGGAAAATAGGTAGAAAAGGGAAGAGGGCGGTTAGTTACATTTTCCTTTCGTAAAAACATTGACATTAACGAGTCTGAACGCATGTCCGATAAACTCGCTCAGTATCTAACAACAAATTTGTATTTGAGATATTCATATTCTTACAAGCTAGAACATATGGAGGAAACTAAAAATGGAAAACCTATAACTATAATAATGCACAAAAATCTCGGTGGTAGCGAACCACTATCATCAATGAAAACAGTTAAAAAATGGCTGTCAGATAAGGAGCAAACACGAATAATGTCCGAAATAATAGACAGACCAAATACAAAGTGGAAGTTTGTAAGATGGGTAGAGGTTTTCGTAAAGCTAATACAGGGCAGTAGGGGAATATATTTGAGACTACAATCCAAAGAAGCGGCAGGAGGAGAACTTCCAGAATGGCTGAAGAATAAAAAAGGTAATGTATTCTTTAGATAAGTATAATGACGACCTTTGTCTGTTCAGGTGTCTAGCTATGCATATGACAGATAAAAGACCTGACAGATGTACATAAAAGGCGAAAGAACTTAGTAAGCAATATTTCGGTAGTAATGTGGTTTACACACCAATTCCTTTTTCAGATCTGAAAAAGGTTGAAGAGTTTTTTAAAATCGGTATAGAAGTATATCAACCCACCGAATGTAATGTATGGTGGTTGAAAAAGGTACCAGCGCACTATAAGGCAATAGGTAATAAACCAATGACAATAGGACTGTTTAATAATCACGCATTTCTGATAAAAAACCTTAAAAACCTATCTAAAATTTACGCCTGCGATAATTGCAAGCAGAAATTCACGAAAGCGAGTAATATGAAGAGACACGGACCAAAATGTATGAAAGGTGAGACAAAAGTAGTATGTGATGGTAATTATTTAGAGCGCCCGCGTTCGTCGTTCGAGAAAGCGTTCTACCAAAAAGTTCTAACAGTTATGGGGCGATCGATTGGATGTACTCTGTGGAAAAGCAGGAGGGAATTCACATTCACCACGAACAGTGTGGACACGGGGGTGAAAGATGGGTTTTAGGAGCTCCAGTAGATGGTTGCTGTACAGAAACTAATACCGTATATCAATATCACGGCTGTTACTGGCACGGGTGTGAGATTCATGCAAAGCATAGAAAAGAAGAACGTGCATCCACTATGAGAAGAGATACATTTATTAGAAGAAGCAAATAATTTAACCTAGTAGTTATGTGGGAATGCGAATTTCAAAGAACGGGTAAAGACATAAAGATCGGTTGCGACACTACTCTTTATCCATATCAGATAGTATACGATTTTGAGGCATATCTCAACCCAGAATTTGAAACTCTCGGTAATAATCTAGAGTACGAAGCCGAGCACGTTCCGGTAAGCGTTAGTATAGGAGATAATTTCTCAGGAACAGTAACTCATATTTGTGATAAAGATCCCGCAAAACTTATAGAAAAATTCGTAGAAGATTTGAAAGTCAGGGGAAAAGCTATAAGAGAAGAAGTGTGTGGTCAAGATATGGGTTTAATACAGAACATTTACGTAAAAACCAAATCGCCAAGATCGAACAGTGGATAGAGCAAGTACCGGTTATAGGTTGTAACAGCAGTAAGTACGATACAAACTTAAATAAATAAATACCTAGTAGGCGAACTGGCATCAACAACAAAGAAAGTAATGGTCGGAAATCGGGCAAACGCAACAATATTTCTATTTACTCCAGAGTTTATATTTCTTGATGTAATACTTTATCTAGGACCTGGTGTAAGTTACGATAGTTGGATAAAAGCCTACGAATGCGAAAGGACAGAAATCTTTCTTTCCTTATGAGTGGTTCGATTCTCAAACAAACTGGATTACCCAGGACTACCGGATATAGAGAATTGGTATTCCAAACTATCTGGGAAAATGTTAATAGATGAAAACAGAATTAAGTAAATGTCGTAGAATTTTCGAAGAAAATAACATGAAACAAAACTTTCAGAGATTGGTTGAAATATTATATAACGATTTAGATGTAGCACCGTTCCTAGAAAAGCGGTGGAAAAAATGGCGTGAAAAAATGAGTGAATTTTATAAACACAGAGGTGTGGATATTTTCAAAGATGCGGTAACACTACCTGGAGTAGCTATACAATATTTATTGAGAGGAACCATTAACTCATTCCACCCTAGCCCCTGCTAGCCAGTTCCACCCTACAGGTATCTGCTAGGCTAACTCCTAGCAGCAGCAGTGGGCTTATCAGCCCTGTCTCCCTGGGACAAATTTCATAAAATGATCCAAGTCAGAAAGACAGCAGGTGTGTATTAAATCAATAGCTGTAACTTCTATGAATAATGAACAATAAAGATGAAATTTCATACAACTATTCAGCATAAATTTTGCTACAAAATGGTATAAGTTTTGCCATAAATAAATTGTTAATATTTGTAGAAATGTGAGATATACCGTATATTTTTTTCTATTTCTCAATAAACTATACAAGTTTTAGGTTCTGTAGAATCATCTGAGTGAAATGATTATAAAGAACTGGTAGCTTGTATATTTTTTAGATAAATAGGAAGAACTATTGGGCACGATCTGACAAAACCGGGCTTATTCATTCCTCCTAAACAATGCGGGTAGTGATCAGCATGTTCAATGATGTGGCTGTCAATGATGTACAGATATGTGCTTAGATAATCTCAGCTCTACGGATGTCTTTTACTATTTCACCTGTCTTGTATATTTCTGTATCTGATCTCAACGGATGGCTTTTACTACTTCATCTGTCTTTTATATTTCTGTATCAGGGGTGTAAAGTTATTTGAAATATCACTTGCCCTTAAGGTCTACTAGATGCAAAATCTTACTCGCCCTTACTGGTTTGCCACTAGCCCTTATATTTTATACAGATATTCACTATGTTCGCCTTTAGTAGCCTATATATTCTACTGTACATGTATGTTATTTATAGCATATTTACAAACAGTGTAAATCCGCGAGCCGTCCTCATCAGGATCTGCACTGTTTGCAAGTATTGTTCATATTTGTCAAAGAAAAAACATCCCATTTTTATAATTGGACTGGTCTGAAAATCATTTTCTAACGAAAATCAAGCGATCCGTCTCATCGGAATGCTGTGTAGTTTAGAGGAAATGATACTTTCGGAGATTTTGCGTACATGTGTATTTCCCATTTATATCGTAAATAGGTAAGTATTGATAACATTTCAATTCACGCCACTTGAGCCGCGATTTAAACTTGTCCTTAATTATAATTGTGCCGGTTGGCGCAAACGCTTTTATTCAATTCAGAGCGTTTATGAAATTATCAATGGTATTTGATAAATAAACGGAGAACGGTGCATAACTATATTTTTTTTTATTCACGATCAATCATGGATGATCCAAAATTCACTCAACCCGTCGACGACCGTCTACACAAAGCTACTCGACCGAGACGATGACAAAGTCGCCATGGCGAGCGGTTGAGTGGAATTATACACCCCTGTGTATCCGATATATAAAAGACAGATGAAATAGTAAAACACATCCGTAGAGCTGAGAATATCTAACCTAGATGATTCCTTGACCAAATGGTGAACAATGAAGTCCCTGATCAGAGTATGCGGATGCGCAGGCTGATCTGGGTCTTCAATGGTCGGAAAGGTCATAAGCCAGGTTTTGTAAGATCATGATACACAAGCTGTACAAGCAAAAAGTGATTAGTTATTTGTGACCAGTATAGTGTAGGGTACAGGAATGGGTAATTGAATTTTGACACGTGCAGCTCCTGATCAACCAGTCTGGATCTTACTGCGATGACTGATCAAGGGCCACACTGGTCGCATATCCAATAGACCTGTTTTCTCTTGGTGGATCATAACAGTACAGTTTTGCGACCAGTGTAGATCAGCCTGTGCATCCGCACAGTCTGATCAGGATCTGCACTGATCGCCATTGTATGTACATACTGTATACATGGCTGGAACAATCATTTGTTTTTCACAAGATCCCGGTGCCACAGCTCAAAACAACCAATACACAGATGAACGTTGCACTGTGAACACATGTTCAAAATTTCCCGTCGATGTTTTTGTTTGCTGCATTGTCTGCAGCGACGCGCTTCTCGGATTTCTTCGGGAAATGACCAATGTTTATCGTCGCAAGAACGGCCCTTTCATTTTCGACATAGTCCGCAATTAGTTGTTTGGCCAGGGCCATCTTGTATTCAACCATGACGAGTTTCTTGTTTCGGCCCGTCTTTGTTTGGCGTTGGTGGTTGACCGATTCCTTCATTATAATGAACCCATTTGTGATGGCTACGTCGAACGCAAACCAGAAGAGGTACTGCCACCATTTTCGTGATGAGCGGTATGTACTATATTGAGTACGCAGCTGATCTGCATAATCCACCCCATTCATGTTGGTGTTGTATGCCGGAATGATGGATGGTGCGGGGATTTGTTGCAATTCACCATTTTTCAGTTTTCGATTCACAACACTGTCAATTCTGGCTGGATTTTCTGCCGTGGAGAGGACGTACACATGTTTTTTTTCTTTCCACAGGCAGGCGGTCATCTCTCCCTTTTGGGCCGTTTTGAATTTACCCTTTTCCTTTAAATCATTGGGTCGCAGCTGTGTCGGCAGGCCTTTTCTGTTGGAGCGCACAGTTCCACGGGCATATGTGCCATTTTCTAGTAGAGTTTCAAAGAGAGCCGGGCTGGTGAAATAGTTGTCCATGTTGACCGTGTGGTGTTTGTGCCATATCTTGTGTGTCATGTCCCGAACTACACGTGCTGCCAGCCCAACTTCCACTCTACCTTGTTCTCTGCCAGTGTAGACCTGAAACTCATTGGTTGTACCCGTTGGTCGGGTCCGCTCTCATCCAAACATTTTATCCCGTATTTGGATGGCTTAGCGGGAAGATTACTGCCTGAATGAGAGACGACCACGAAACTTAACCATAGCTTCATCGACGCTGGTCTCCTCGTGTGGGTTGTAGCGGCGCAGACAGTTCTGTAGAACTTCATTAAGTACAGGCCTAATGTGATGAAGTTTGTCATGTCCCGGCTGGCCTTTGGCAGGGTTCCGCCTACGATCATTTGCATGGAGATACTGCCTGATCTTGTCAAATCGGTCGCGCTTCATGATTTTCCGGACATTCAAATTTCCAAACAGTGAATCTTTCGACCAATACATAGCTGTCGATGGAAGCTGAAACAAAAAAACAATACATAATTACACAAATATATTGCTCTGATTGAATCTGTGCTGTCTTATCGGTCGAAGCTATATAAATAATTTAGCAGTAACTAGAGCAAGGATACACCACCGCCTGAACACACAAACATTTAACGGTAAATCTTACGGACGGACGCATGAAAATACGAAAAACAATATACTTATTGACACAATTCTTATTATTCATTATGTATCAAATGCTCAAAATGTACCAAATACTGAAATAGTTTTCTAAATTAAGTGGCTGGTTATAGTACATTTCAACAGACCTCACAGTGAACGCGTATCGACAGGAATCAAATTTGCTCAAAGTGAGGTCTGTTGAAATGTACTATTACCTCAATGGTATATAATTACCTCCAAAATGCTCATGTAAACCCTAATGCCGAGCCACGCCTTCATCTCGTCCTCGGTCACCTCTCGCCACTGTGGATCGGGCTTCTCAATCCGTCGTTGTTCGGCATACAAATTTGTTTGCGTAACAAGCGATACAGTCAGGAGTAGAGGAAAGAAAAGCTCGAAGAAATCAAATTCTGTCGCATCTGGATCCAAGTCCACAGTAGCTCCAGGGTCTTGGCCCAGTAAATGCTGCCTTTGGCATATTTGTTCTATCATTTATGCGCCAGTGATTACCCTCAGGAACATTGGGGCGGTCATCATCATTGTGGTGATCATCATTGGGGTGGTCATCATCATTGCCACTTTCAGAATGTTCACTTTCTGTCTCATTGTCACTCCCATTATCGATGCTGACATCGCTCGTCGAGTCGTCTGCCCCATCTCCGTGACTAACGCTACCACTTGATCAAGCCCAAGTCGGCGAATTGACATTATAATTGCGGGTTTTCAGACACAAATTTAGCAACTTTCTTCTTGTGAAATTGTTTTGAAAATTTTACCACGCTAAAATTAGACTTTCTTTATCATATAACGAGAAATCTGATTGGTTGGTTGCTTCTCATTCAATAGATATGTGTTTGAAACAACCAATGAAACACGACGACATAACGTGGCACGCGGCATAGAAAGCTAGCTTTATGCAGCCACCAATTCGGGGCACGCGGGACAGGTGAAAGGGGTTTACTACGACGCGTATACGCGGCACGCGGGATACAACAGCAGATAAGAACGACGCGTTATCGTGGCGCTAGGGTCGAATGAGTTAAAGAACAAAAATCTTCAAAGACGATTATACCGGAGGATGCTCTATATGCACCAAAATAAGAAACATACGAAATGATGAAGGACGCTTTCGTTGGCGGTCCATCAATAGTATTTACACGATATGCAGAAGCTGATGTTTCAAATATTAGAGTGGGTTCCAAACCTTCAAGGCTGTTTTGGGGTACCATGCAAACGCGTTATATTTATCTACGTTAAATAAAGAGATGCCGTGTGGGAGAGAAACTATACACCATATAGAAACCCCACATAACCCTAAATTTATTAAAAAGTTTTGTAAAAGAGTTTTATCTGGAGACTGGTTTGGGTTTGCGGAGGTGGATATAGAAGTTCCACACAACTTAAAGGATAAGTTTTCTGAAATGTCCCCAATATTTATAAACAGAGAAGTAGAGGTATTTAAAACACGGCCTAGAAATAACTGGAGTTCATCGTGTTATAGATTATATTAGCGGAAAACCATTCGAATGGTTCGCAAAAGAAGTTACAGCCGCAAGACGAACAGGTGATGTAGAACCAAATAAGAAACCAGTAGCCGACATAATGAAATTATTAGGAAACTCGTGTTGTGGAAAAATGATAGAGGCAACGGAGAGACATTTAAATACGACATATACACAAAACGAAACCTGTGTTGACAAAGCATTAAGATCTGCATTCTTTGACGATTTGGAAGAGATAGGAGATGCGTACGAAATATCTTCAAGAAAACCCAGGTGTGCGGTAAAGAGACCATTCCATTGTGGAATAGCGGTTTATCAACTAGCTAAATTGAGAATGTTGGAATTTTACTACGAATTTCTAGACAAAGACTTTGAATTAATACAGATGGATACTGATAGTATGTATATAGGAGTTAGTGGAAAAACGATAGAGGACTTGATTAGACCTAACTTACTAGACGAGTTTGAAAAAGAAAAAAATAAATTGTTGGCTTGGGATAAATGGAGCGAAAGAGAGCCCGGACTTTTCAAAATGGAATTTAGCGGAGATAGGGCGATAGCGTTATCTAGTAAGTGTTATTTCGTAGAAAAAATTATTTCCACTAAAGATAATTTGGAACAAATTAAAATTAATAAAAACTCTGCGAAAGGAATGTCCAAGAGAACTAACAATTTAAATTGGGATAGATATAAACGAGTACTAAGTGAAACTACAGAAGATGGAAAACACATTATAGATGTAGCGCAAAATAGAGGATTTAAAATGAAAGACGGCGTTATGAAAACGTACTGTCAACAAAAATTAGGACTCTCGGCATACTACGATAAAAGACGCGTGTTACCAGACGGAATACATACAGAACCTCTCTAAAGACTCTGACGATCCGGGGGTAGCTGGGTGTCAGAAGGCACCATAGGAAGTTCTTCGCGAACAAACCCTCGAATTGGCCCATCATCCAAATAGTAGAGCACGGGCTCATCAGGTTTGGTCACAGATCGATCTAGATGATATACATTGAGAGACCACACGGGATCAGTCGCGCGGCGGCTGCCACCTTCGTGCTCTCCCGTTTGATAGAGGTACCGGACGTCAATATCTGATGGAGGCCGTTGCTCCTCTAAACCAACGGGTCGCCCGCGCGAGACGGCAGAGGGCTTGCTCGTCACCCTTTTAAACTTGATAGCATCTACAGGCTTCTTACCTATCAATCTGGTCACCTCTCCGTTCAGTGCGGAGACCACGGCGGGCAGTCTGGCCACCCACTCGGTCGATCGTGAATGGGGGTCTACAAGTTCTTTGGCGTATTGGTGTCCGAACAGTCTCTCAGCCAGGGTTCGATTGAAGCGCTCCACGATCCCCTGGTCCCGGTGGATGTTGACGCGCCGCGTCTGACAGAAACGTTGTGCTTAGACAATAGATGAGAGACCGCGCCCATGAACTCGCGGCCGGGATCGACCTGGAGAAGATTCGGCCATTTGAGAGGACTCCTCTTATATATTCGGGAAGGGGAGAGCCTCGGCCACCTCCTTAGACTCTTTAGTTGCCAACGGCTCAGCCCCCTTATAACGACTCGCTACGTCAACGATTGTCAGCGCGTACTTGTACGTCTTGCGACCGACGCGATCGTGAGGTAGAAACAGGAGATCCGCTTGGTGAACTTGGTTCGGCAACGGCACGTCGAATTTCGGGCGCGGAATATTGTGAGAGGCGGGTAAATAGATCTGCCAGATGGCCTGCTTCTTGAGCCATTCCTTGACAGCGTTTTCTAAAACCTTGGTCGCCGCCGCGAGGTTCTTGATGGCAGCGAGTCCCTTCCAGTAGCCGCGGGGGCTGTAGTATGTGTTTGCCAGCTTGCGCGCTAGGCGAACCGATAGTTTGGTATCAAGTTTGCGCGTGTTCATCGTATGCGAAGTATTCTAATATATCGGACAATCTCCAACATGCCCTCGCCAGTTCGTCCGGTAACTGCGTCGTTAATAATAAACCTTTGTTGGAAGTACAATCGCATTTGGAGGTTAAGTTCTGAAGGAACTCGGAGGAATCTAATTCATCGATTGGAGTTGAGGATGAATATAACATCCGCTTTGCGAAAAGGGTGGCCGCTTTTTTGTCCTCGCGCCACGTCTCGAGAGAATCTCGGGCCAGATGAATCATACTCTTTGCACCGGGTAAACTGTATTTAAGGGCAGTGCAGCCTACATCGATCATAGCGTAATAAAGATCGTCAACTAACATCGTTCTATATATATATATTTATAAAAAAAAAGTTTTTTAAATTTTTTAAATAATTAATTAATTTAAAATCTCGATTGGATATAGTAGGTGACGATACCCACCACACCCATTCCCACGACGATGAACGCGATCTCGCGGTCTTTTTGGGGCTCTGACGGTACATAGAAATCTGAAAGTTGGGGCTCGCGATCCATTGGATCTAGACTTTTCTGTGGATATGCCAGCGCGTACACGCGGTTGGCTTCTTCAACGTTCTGGAAAGTTTGTGAGGCGTGATTCTCGCGGCGAAGCTCTTCGTTGACCCAGTCCAGATGGGCTGTTCGTTTTTTCGACCACGCTTCCTTTGCGCTATTGAGTTGTTCTACAGCTAAATCGTGACGCTTGCGCTCCTCATCCACGTTCGAGCTTCTTATTTCAGAGAATATAAAGTTGCTACCGCTGAACGCCAATGCGCTTACAAGCGCACCACCTACTATTACTGCGATTGAAGCCATTTATTTCATTTTACCATCTTGTTCAGCCATTGTTGATAATTATAATTATTGCATATAAAAGGGATCGCGATCAATGTTTAAATGGGGCGCATCCAATCGCGATTGGTGTTTCGTAACTGTTTTTGGATGAATTGATGGGGGTTGTTTTCTCGATAAGGATTGGTGTAATAGGGGGTATTTCCACACGCACAGGGCACCAACAACTGCCAGACCACTACCAACAACCCAACTCCAATTCGTGAATTGGGGTTCAATCGGATTCGTCCAACCTCGATTGGGTGTTGAGTGTGCTTCTAATTCGTGAATTGTGGGTGTTGTTGTAATCAACACTGTTGAACCCGATTGCTCTGTCTTCAGATGTTTTGCTGTCTCCGTCCCCGATTGCAACGACTGTTTAGCCTCTCGAAGCTCGGCGAGTATTTTATCTTGTTTAACTTTTAGGGTGGCAGCCGACGCCCGCCCAGCTGCCTGTCTTTTAGGATTTTTTATATGCGGTATGTCATCCAGTGGCGGAGTAACACTCGGGTTCGATTGTGTTGGAGCAATCGGGTCCAACTCCGTCACTCTCGCAGGTGTGTCTTGTGTCATCATTTTTGATATTAATATTAGGGCTTATAGTTCGTGGGCATATATGTCCAAATTGACAGTGTTTACCCGTGGTCAACGCGGTTGTCAGCGGAGCTAAGTACATTCCAAACTTGTGATAAATTGAGCAGCAGGCTGTTCTAAGAGTGTGTCCTATAAAAGGGTCAGTCTCTAGATCGCCAATCAATCCCGCGGTGTTTGGTATAGGGAGAAGTATACTAACGGCGGTAGCGTACAAATGAATAGCCGCCGATCCAAGATTTTTGTCATCTCTGCTCCCAATTTGGATTCGTATCGCGCATCCTTTTTATCGATCTCCGCATCTGACATCTTATCCACCTGAAAAACTGAGAGACGCCTACCGAGATAATGCTCCGATTGTCCCCCAGCAACCAGCGCAGCTAGCCGCTCTCGTCGCGCCGCATTTTCATTTTCATTCGGAGTCGTTGCACTCAACCCAATACCAACTGCCGTTGGAGTTGAAGTTGATCCCGATTGCTCTGTCGGAGTTGATGTTTCATTATCTTTCAGGATGTTGGCAGTCGGAGTTGAGGTTTCTTCCATTAGCTGATCGAGAATTTCGTCGCAGTTCATTATTGCTAATTTTCTTAAAATTAATTTAACTATTCTAACAAGTCTCATCACTTTAACATATTGCCAACCGCACCACCCGATACTTATGATCACCATTATGTTCGCAACAAAGCTCGCAGCGGAGCAGCAAATTGTTAACATTGTTAACCATTGTTAAGCATTTGTTCAACATTTGTTAAGTATTTGTTCAGCATTCTTCAGCAATTGCTATTCATTGTTAAGCAATTGCTAAGCATTGTTCAGCAATTGCTTAGCATTGTTAAGCATTGCAATAGCTTATTACTTTGCAATTTTCTTAAAATTAATTAATTGATAACTTTATAAGCAGTTGGTTGATCAGTCTTTAGCAGAAGCTTGGCGTGCTTAGTTTCCGAAAGCATCTGTCGAACCTCCAGGCGCTCCTCGCGCGTTGGGATAACGTCATTCTCTCGAAGGCAGTCATCGAATGAGTCTCGGTCCTTGCAGTGAAAGAGGGCGACCCATTTCGTTTGCTCGCGCAGATTATTGAGGACGGCGTTGTACTTTTGATTGGATATCCAAACGCTTTGCCTAGCATGGCGGCCAGAAAATGCGAGCTCGGAGAGCATGTCCTTCTTTTTGGTCATAGCCGCCTTGGCCGAGCAATCGTCAATCACATATAGGGTGGGCTCACCCTGGAATCCTTGGTATAAACCACGCAACCAATCGTGAAGCCTATCACCGGGATCAATAACGTATACCTCAGGGTCAGTCCATATCCACGGGCGCCGCTGATAAGTATCGTTGTGCC
Organism: Conchocele bisecta; assembly: GCA_029237695.1. NCBI lineage: Eukaryota > Metazoa > Mollusca > Bivalvia > Lucinida > Thyasiridae > Conchocele > Conchocele bisecta. The sequence continues at coordinate 108,221,243 of CM055270.1, forward strand.
GCACAGTGGGACACAGGATCACAATGTGACGAAAGGCATCGCGGTAGGACTCCTCGAGCAAGTCGAGGATGAAAACAGTTTTTCCACATCCTGTCTGCCCACATATTATGGCAGAGTGAGCATCTTCAATCGTGAATTGGTATTGATTGCTAATTTTCTTAATTTTTTCAAAATTATTAATTAATAAATCGTTAGATTTAGTAGAGTACTGAGACATATCGACCATCTTCGATGTTGAGTTGTGCGTCTGTAATTATATATAAGTACACGTTCAATGGCCCGGCTCCATCCGCCTCTTTGGTTATCTGGATCGTCACACCCTCATTAGCGTTCTCAACTTGGCGTCCGCTGCCGTGTATTTGGTCATCGTCGCTGGCTCGCATGTCTAGCCATAACGCGTATTTGGTATTCAGGAACTCCGCGATGGAGACGGCCGAGAGATGTAGGTCTTTGGCAACTGCTGCAACCTCCGGAGAGCGCTTAGAGCCGGCAGCAAACTGCTTTCTTACTTCATCCCACTGCTGGTGCGCGCGAAGACCCGCGCTGTAGAGTTGATTGGGTACTCCCTCGATCGTCACCTCTACCTTCGTGATTTTGGGGTTATAGAATGTGTCGGTTTTTCTAGCACCGAACGCGAACCGAGCATCCTCGAACAACATCAGTATACCTTTCATCGAGCGGGCGGGTACGTTGACATTAATATTCCACAATGTGTCGCCTTTGTCTTTCGTCATCTTGCGATGGCGAAGAACTCGGTCGTAAAGTATGGCAACGCGCCCGGCGTACTGGGTTCTGATCAATCGCGCGATTTCTGGCATCGTGACCATGTCGTACTCCAGCGAAACATTATCGATCGTATACGTCGATAACTGTCGGTGGCTATGAGAACTCGGCCGTAGTCGTTGAACGTTAGTTCGTATTCGAGGCGGCGGTCAGCCAAAGCACTCTGATAGTAGGGCATGTGACTCTCCAGCAACTCAAAGTCGAGCGGGATGTAGAAGCGGTTGCCGTAAGCGCCCGCGACCGCGTTGTCGCTCGCGTTGTTATCTGCCTTGTTACCAGCCCCGATTCTTAGTTTCGTTACGTTCTTATTTTTGCTGGTGTCAATACCCTGATAGACCGCGTTTTCGCGCTCTTGCGCCGTCTTCCACAGGTCCTGATAACAATGGTAGACGTCGGTGTCATCGATCGACATCACTTCATTACCAGAAATCTTTATCATGGTCTTCTTGACGATGGCGCGACCTAGGTTCTGAACTACGGTTCGGTCCTCGTCCGTCGACGTCAGCGAAATAGTGAAAGCGAGGCGAACTTTCCCCGGCACAATGACGTCGTTAGTTCCGAGGTTGGGGAAGCGGACCAAGAGCTGCTGGTTCTGGTCGATCGTTGATGGGTTGTTCGTAATAACGACACTCTGTCTCACGCCTTTCGCCCCGAGTGGCTCACGCAGTCTGCGGTATGGATTGAGTTTGCGACCGTATTGACTCGAAGACATATTTTTAGTGAATTTATATTAAACCCGTATGGTTTTGTCTTTAATACATAATTAATTTTAAGAAAATTATAAAGATGGCTGATTACGATAATGAAATGTATGAAATCGGCAGAGACGATTACCTCGATGCGGATGATGTTGACATAGATGATGATAATGGCGAAACACCCTTGATACAGCCTCCAGTTCCAATCCAATCGCAATTGGGGGAATTATGTGGCGCTACCAGCAGCGTTGGTCGTGAACGTTGACAAATAGCATTGGTCACCACACATTGTTTTGGATGCATGTCTGTGGACACACTATAATCATCAAGCGGGATTGTGGTGTGCACATTGACATGCACACGGAACAATGTATAGTCTTGCATTGTGATAATTGCTTGAATAAAAACCATGAATGTTGATAAATAACATCGGTCACCACTCACTGTTTTGGATGCATGTCTGTGGACACACCAGAATCCCCAAGTGGGATTTTGGTGTGCACATCGGCATGCACACGTAACAATGTCTAGTACTGCATTATGATAATTGCTTGAATAGAAACCGACCCCAATAACTTCTGGATATATCCAAAAGTGGACATGGACAGTGTTACATATGGTTCATAGTTCTCACTCGGTGTAGGTCGTGGTCGCAATTTGAACCGTTTTACTATAACGGTTTGAATGGCTTGACGCGGCATACAGCCTGGGTGAGCAAGATGAAAATAGTATGTGAAATGTAATGATTACATAAATATTTTATAATGCAGTGGACTAGTAACAAACTGATTGTGAAATGATTTAGCCTAATCATATATCTTGGCTAACATGTCTAGTGAGTATACATTTCCATGAAACCATCATACATGTTTGGTATATGGCTATAAATGTGCTTCTTGCTGTTTAATGTCAATACACGAATTGAATTGAATTAAACCATTACACATGTGCATGTCCTCGATACACATTGATATGAGCTACATGTATGACAGTTATAAACTAAACTCCATGTGGGAACTGTCATGGTATAATATTAAGCCTTATATATCTCTAAACAACCTTACAATCTGGAGCTACGCTTGCGACACAAAATTTAAATAATTGAATATGACGCTCAGTCACGAAACTATACTGATGAATATAAAATATTGAATGCAATTGCATTGCGAAACATAATTAATTCTGGCTGTAACTGGAGACATAGGGCTTATGGGTTGTGCAACCAGTTTATATCCAGATCAGCCTGTTCATCCGCACAGTCTGATCAGGATCTACACTGTTCGCCATTCCACCAATGAAACATATGTCATGCTTCTAACAAGGAATATAGATAGGTATCAAGTTAAAGGAGTGAGTTACTTGATCAGGAGCTACACTGGTCACTAATCCCATAAGCCATATTTCTCCAGTCACATACGTACATATTAAAATCCGTCTGTGTTTATGTACCCGTTGTTCTGTAGTTACAGTATACCTGCATGCTCTTGAGAATCATTTCCGCTGCCTCGGTCAACGATCGCTGGTAAATTATTGCTATCGAGTCATCGATTATACCAGGAATTATGTCTATGCAACCGCGACAATGGCAGCATTTCGTGTTTCTGATATATAGGGTCTGACGACGATGTCTGTATAATACAATGTGGTTGTGACCAGCACCTTGGGGCTTATTTGATGTGTGACTAGCGTAGCTCTTGATTAAATAGTACAATGTGCATGTACACTCCTGTAGTCCGATAATATCTAGCATCCTGAGGCCCGTTTCACTAAACTCCGTACGACTAAAATGTTCATAAGTGCAATTTTAGGATCGTCTTAATATTTCTATTGATGGATTTACATTTATTGAGCATAGGCTGCATATGCAGCCTACAGTGGAGTCAGCGTGTAAGTGCACACACGAACGAACACGACAGGTTGGAACCAACTGTAAGCTCAATACATGTAAATCCAATAAGTGTTTACAAGAAAACGTTGTTAATATGAAATTTACAGTCTACCATAAGTTTGCATTTACGAACATTTTAGTCGAACGAAGTTTAGTGAAACGTACCCCTGCTTGTTAGAAGCATGACTGGTTTTGCGTTAATGGGTTAATGCAGTGCTTCAAAATTCACTCGCCCCGCTCGCCATGGCGAGTCAATTTTCATGTTGGCGAGAGGATTTTCTTGTCACTGGTCCGATGTGGCGAGTGACACATCGGGAAAGGCCATTCTGTATTATCAGAAAACTAAGACAATTTGATTAATTTCCAGCTATTTCAAATTATTGTCTTTAATTCACTGGTTTAAGCTGTTTATGAAGTATTTCTGTAACTTTCATACACCCTATATATTTCTGTTGTGAAATCATGTGTCCCTATTCGCTTTGACAGCATGATTTTGCATAACAAAATTGCATAAACAAAACATATCACCGGTTTAACATTAGCCCAGCACAGATTACTGTCTTATATACTGTGTCATTCCTATAAATTGTTTGATTGTGTCTTCCTCTTGTGCTACACACCAAACAAGGAGTTCGAAGTTATAAAAATTTGCAGAACTTTCTAGACGAAAAAGTGCGTACGTGACGGTAGTCTCGTTTTCTGACTTAGGGGAGATAACTCTTGTTTACTAATGGACTTATTATAGTGGAACATTTATTTTTGAAAATAACTTGATAATAAACGGATAAAGAAGGAATAATACTATATAATCTTATATAATAGTATGTACATTAGTACTCGTTTAAAAGCTGTAGCAATATAATTTGCTAACAAATTTAAATGATTGTGTGTCTATATTAATACTCATTTTTAGGCACCATCTCGTTATTACATTTATACACATGACTCCATTTTCTTGTCCACCATGAAAACGCCAGTAGCAAAATAATTAATAAAAAAGCAGTTGGGTGTGAATGGGGCTTGATAAATTGTGTTAACTCACCTTAGAAAAGTATAAGCCCCCACCCCTTCCCACAACTTTTCATTAAATTGTCAAGCCCCCACCCCGCCTCCCCCCTCCCCCATTGAACAATTGAACATTGAACAATTAATAATGTTCAAACCCAAAACGAGACGGTTCAAAAACGGGATGGGCAGTGGTACCTAGTATTGCTCATTACTGCAGTCTGCAGTCGATGATACAATGCTAAAAACAAAGTATTTTTCATCATTCCCCACCCACATATTTTACAACAGGAATTGCACATGTAATGCATTTCACAAACATTGCACACGAGCTGCGTCACTACAGAAACAACACCCGGAAATGTGGCAAGATGTGATAATAATTGTACGCAGGCACGAGCTAAAGCTCGCGTATTATCTCCTCGTACATGCGAACCGTGGTGTAACTTATACATAATATCTGTAATATCATCTGCACTGTCACCTGTGTTTGGCATACACTACCCACATATGGGTTTTGTCAAATTACAAGTATTACTTTTTATCTGTGAGTGCAAGCCCGTGATTGTCAACTTACCAATAATACACCGTCAAGAGAACAGCCGTGTAGAGCCGACTATTGTTCATCGACGACTATCGTTCACGTGTATAATTAAGCTGGGGCAAATAACGTAGCCATTTCTGAAGCCGTTTCACCTTCACTGTGCGTCGTTCAACAACTTGGACACTTTTTAAGAAACTTCACTACCGGTGAACATTAGTCGTCGACAGTAGTCGTTGATGTTAGAGCCGACTATTGTTCATCGACGACTATCGTTCACATGTTTGTAATTAAACCGGGGAAAATAACTTAGCCTAACTTAACGATAGTCGTCGATGAACAATAGTCGGCTCTACACAGCCGCAATCACCCACGTGTTCTCTCCCGCAGTTGTGTGTTCACGTAAATAAGCACCGCCCACAAAAACTCATACGCGGATGCAAATGCCGCCAACCCATAGTAAAATACATTTTTGTTCGAAAATGTTGTTCAGAAATGTAATAAGTAGCATATTCCATCAGGGCTCCAGATAAGGAATTCGTAATTGAGTATTGTCACTCCATCATTTCTGAAGCAATTGGGTATTTCAAAATTGTAATTGGGTAAAATAAAATCAAACTACTGAACTGAACAGAACAGAACAGAACATATGTTTTACATCTTGTTTACAGAAAGCAATTATTGAATAGTTTGCTTCGAAATGAAAACATGTCTTGGAATTTCATTATAATTGTCTCCTTGGAGACAATTCTAATGAAATATCGAGACTTGTTTTCATGGAAAATGAGAAAAATATGCTATATGTGTGGTCTGATTTTTATGCACCACGATAAAGGTACCACAACTTTGTTATTGCTTTTTGATTGTCGCTACTTCTGACTTCAATTTGCTCTTTTTGGCCATTTTAATTGGGTATTTAAGCAAATACGCAGCTTATATGGAACAATGTTCCATCGAAAATTTTTGAATAGCTTAATCTAATTCGCTCTTGTACGTCGGCTACCGCGCAAACAACTTGTTCACTGTCCTTACTCGTTGTTTGGGCAGAAGACTACTTACACGCTATTGAAACATGTGCAATGGGTGGGGATCATGATCAGAATGTGCGGATTCACATTGCTCATCTCCATCTACACTGGCCACAAAACATAAGTCAAAGCACAGTACGCCCCATTTCTCTATCCAGACCCACATATGCCATAAGCCCAATTTCCCCAGTCACATCCGGGTTGTGATATTGAACGTGTATCAAAGCATATCACGATCTCAATAATGGTGACGTGGTTAAATATCGACACGTCTTGTTCTAATCCAGTCTTACAGCTCTGTCATGGTGTATTCGTGTTTTCGATTACGGAGCATGTTATTATGTTAAACTGCTATGCGGTCCAGTTAGAATAACTTGTGAACTTATCTAGGGAGTATATTATTATGTTAAACTGCTATGTTGTCCGAGTAACGTGTCAACTTCTGTACGGGGCATGATATAATGTTAAACTGCTATGTTGTCCGAGTAACGTGTGAACTTCTGTACGGGGCGTGATATAATGTTAAACTGCTATGTTGTCCGAGTAACGTGTGAACTTCTGTACGGGGCGTGATATAATGTTAAACTGCTATGTTGTCAGACTAACGTGTGAACTTTTGTAAGGGGCGTGATATAATGTTAAACTGCTATGTTGTCAGAGTAACGTGTGAACTTCTGTACGGGGCGTGATATAATGTTAAACTGCTATGTTGTCAGAGTAACGTGTGAACTTCTGTACAGGGCGTGATATAATGTTAAACTGCTATGTTGTCAGAGTAACGTGTGAACTTCTGTACGGGGCGAGATATAATGTTAAACTGCTATGTTGTCAGAGGAACGTGTGAACTTCTGTACGGGGCGTGATATAATGTTAAACTGCTATGTTGTCAGAGTAAACGTGTGAACTTCTGTACGGGGCGTGATAATGTTAAACTGCTATGTTGTCAGAGTAACGTGTGAACTTCTGTACGGGGCGTGATATAATGTTAAGCTGCTATGTTGTCATAGTAACGTGTGAACTTCTGTACGGGGCGTGATATAATGTTAAACTGCTATGTTGTCAGAGTAACGTGTGAACTTCTGTACGGGGCGTGATATAATGTTAAACTGTTACCAGTATGCTCCGTAGACAAGTTCACACGTTTCTCTGACAAGAAAACATCGAAATTAACAACCAGAGACAGCTACTGTCTGTTTCGCGAAAAATGCCAAAATTTTACGGCTATATTAACAATGCAAAAACAATATTTTTTCCATAATATTAAATTAAAGCAAAATTTAAGAATGAGCCTTCTTTTTATTTCTTTCAATTTGGTCCAATATTGATTTTATTACGAAAAATTAATTTGTCATGGGAATTTAACATGGGGGGAAAATGAGGTGAAGGAGCTAGGGGGGGAGTCAGAAAACAAAAACATTTGGAAATTGACTTCGAAACTGGCTAGATAGCTTGAAAATGATTTAACTAAGAAAACGAAAGTTAAATTTTGAAAATCGGTATTTCTGAAATTCAAATAAATTGCCGCATGTTAAATCCCCATAGACATCTTCACTCTGGGGATTTAACATGGGGACATTTTTTTTCGCAATAAAATCAATATTTGACCTAATTTTACGAAATAAAAAGAAGGATCATTCTTAAATTTTCCTTTAATTTAATATTATCGAAAACAAAATTGTTTTGAATTGTTTATATGGCTTAAAATGTGGGCAGGTTTCGTGAAACATACAGTAGGGTGTTCCATATACAATGTACATCATTACTGCTATTATTATTTATTGAAATATCTAAAGTGACGTACTTTTACATCAATATTTTCCCTCTCCAATATATTTTATTTGATAACATTCCATAAACTACTGATTTTATAGCGGAAAAAAATGAGGGTCGAAAAATTAAAATAAATGGAAATTGGCTCCGAAACCTGGCTAGATAGTTTGGAAATGATGTAACTAAGAAAACAAAAGTTAGATTTTGAAAATCGGTCTGATTAATATATTATTTTAAATCTATTTTTAGCCCCCATGTTAAATTTCTATAGGAATTTTTTAGGGAGCGTGACTTTTTTGTTATTGATAAAAAAATACTTACTTTTAGATATTTCTGATATTTAATGTGTTTAATAGCCAACAGTTCATCGTCAGCAAAATGTGAAACAGCCAGACTAGTGTATTTAAATGTATGTATTCACGTATACACATGTACCTCTATAGTGGTGTTTATAAACACTGTAATTGGAATGGTCAGAAAATGAACTTGTCAAAATCCATTTCAGTAGCCTATTTCACTAACATTGCAAAGTATACCTTTCTAGCAAAGTATACTTTCAAGGAGAAATTTTCAATTTTAGGATAAAATTATTAATTTTGTTTATACTGAATTTATTACATTATCATCACAGCCATTTTGGCTGTGAAAATGTAATACATTCAGTGTTAATGATTCTACATACTTTTAATCTGAAGAAATGTGCAGTGGTTAGTTCTATATGAAATAATGCATTTTGGGAAAAATAAATGATTACTCCCTCAAAGTATACTTTGCTAGATAAGTATGCTTTGCAATTTTGATGAAATAGACTAATGATCAGTTATTTAACGATGACTGGGATAAACAACGATATGGTTACCGGAATACGCCATGCATTGTGTAATGAACGTATATCTGCAATATGTGCACAATAAGAAAATGATCCGCAGTACATTGACACTGCATTAATTAATAATTAGCATATTTTTGATACATTTTTGTTTTGCTTCTGCATTTACACAGCAATGTATGGACATGAGAATGTGATAACACAATCATATCACGTTTGTCCGCCTATACGAGCGATAATCCGCTCGCTAGAGCTCGCAGAATATGTCCTCGTACAAGTGGACGAACAGTGATTCAACTTTGGCTTACACATCGACTCCATTGTTGGTCAGAGGTTGGTAAGTGATTTGAACACCCCTGCAGACAATAGAAAAGTTTGCATCTATATGCAAACCTGGGCACGAAATAGTTCGTGCTTCACGGTAAACCACACACGCTGTACAGCTATGGTCATTTGGTGACACGCTGAATACCTGCTGAGAAAAGGGACCTTACGACGGCGACCGTAGCCCACATCAGTCTACACATTTGTGCAATTTGATCAGGGGATACGTTGGTCGCAATTCAAGTTATTATTGTCACCGACTAGTAGAATTTGATCAATATATCGACCGAATAACTACAAATGGTGGTGAGAATCAGTACTGGTCACTCATACATGCAATGTACATGTACATACATTGCTTTATCAACCAGCGACCCACGCGAGTAGCGAGAATCAGATTGGTGCAGCCTGGATATACATGTATTTTTACTAAAGGGTTTTGTTAATCCACTGGGAATTTAAAAAGACACGAATTAGACAAACAACACATTCCAATTAAACACGGCTTTAATTCCGAGAGGTATGAATTAAAGACGGCCGATTGTTATGTTTTCCGTCTCCAGGGACTAGTCCCTGATCCACACAAGTTCCCACTCCACCTGCCCCTCTACTCAGACAAGGAATAGATGCAGTGACATTTCAATCGTTGGCATTCATTTTACGGATTCGGACATCTTGGTTGGGCTATCGAATGGATAAATGGATGATGATAAACAAACACACGAATCTCACTTGTAATCGGGTTGCGGGGACAAACCTGGGTCAGTAGCTGACGTATAGACGAAATATGTTAACAGAAAGACTCACGGAAGACAGGACTAAAGTGTAATAAATGTAGAACATTGTTAAAAATGAAAACATATATTCATACCTGGCGAATCTCCATGTTTCTGTTTACATTAGTGCACGGAATATACCCGAGGGGTGTTCAGTAAATGGTAAGCAAGTGCTATAAATCGATGCTCTCTGGTGAAGTGGTATGTGTTCACATCACTCCGTAACCATTTATACATACATGTAATACACACATTGGTACAGTTTCAAAACAGTGGTGTGGATAGCGATTGGTTTACAAATACGTTATAGTCTGTATTCAGACAATAGTCTGTATTCAGACAATAGCATAAACTAAATTAGTCATCAGTTGCACACACAACTATCTTTTTTCGCAGCGCTAGTTTTATTTTCAGTATAATAATTATATTATTTTGTATCAACCCCGATCACGGGTCTTACGCCATAACAAATAGTTCTAACAACTTAGCTTGTTTTCGTAGTCTAAGGGTGCGACGATTAACCACCGTGCACGATTATTTGCGATTCGTAACTCCATGGTTCGGTGTACGAATACAATCTTCAGTTTCGACTTCCATTCTCAGAAATCTCTATTTATCATTGTTGGTTTTCCAAAAATCTATTTTTCATTCAACATTCCCCCACACGCACACGCGCACGCGCACGCGCACGCGCACGCGCACGCGCACGCGCACGCGCACGCGCACGCGCACGCGCACGCGCACGCGCGCGCACGCACACGCACACGCACACGCACAACGCACACGCACACGCACACGCACACGCACACACACACACACACACACACACACACACACACACACACACACACACACACACACACACGCACACACACACACACACACACACACACACACACACACACACACACACACACACACACACACACACACACACACACACACACACACATACACACACACATACATACATACATACATACATACATACATACATACATACATACAATGAATCATTGTGATTGGCTGCGCTGGCTGAACGATTCAAACTGCTTGATACTGGGCTTGCTATTCGAGCATAGATTCAGAATAAATGCATTTGACGAATTATCTCCAGATTGACTGCTGACTGTTGCCCAGGCAGCCAGCATCAAAACATAGGAATATATAGTAAACCCAAAGGGAGACCGAAACGCCAGATTGTACGTAAACAATGTGACCATTTACGACCACATCAGTCAGCGATTCAAGGAACGCCAAATCTACATAAACTCAAATGCGTATTATTAGAGCTAGTATTAAATAAGTAGCACATATACATAGGTGACGTGAATAAACACAAATACCTAGTTAAAAACGCAAGCGCCAAGAGAGCACCCAACACATTACGGTTCAAGACAATCTGCACCCGGATAACTCACTCGGAGTCCGACACCTCCGTGAGCGTGAGTTTCACCATGTTCACGGCCGATTGTGACTACATGTACATCTACATGCCACGTATCCATTCCAGTTGCTGCTCATCATTTTCACCATCGTCTCCTGTATGGCGGCAAAGACAAACAAGACGAGTCCGATATAGTAGCATTCACAAAGTTTCTCCATCGACTATAGTTCTGCTCCTAGTGCTTGGTGGCCAGTGTTTCGTGAAATGCATAGGCACTTTGTGGTATCAAGGACAAAACGCTGTTTAAATCATACCCAATTTTACTCTGATATTAAATATCTAGAAGGCATGACACTCGCCATTTTCAATCAACGGAAGTGGTACTAGTGTACCTTGGCCCCGGCTCGCAAATTTCAGGAATTGTAACGCGAGAAGGCCGGGACCCTGCTGGTCCCGGTCTTCGCGCCCTTTACAATTACTGAATTAGCGAGGCGGGCCCAAGGTAAATAATCCACTTCATTTGGTTGAAAAGATAGCGAGTGTCCTACCTTCTAGATACTTAATATCAGAGTAAAATTTGGTATGATTTAAAGAGGCTTTTCTCGTTCATACCACAAAGTGCCTGTGGTGAAATGCAGCAAGTGATAGGCTGTGTAGTTGTGTATTGCGGTGAATTGCAATTTAAATATCTGTAAAATGAGTGATTTTGAAATTAGAGAAATGTTTTCATATTTGCAACATTGTAAGCTTTAAATGTTATTTTCTGCAACTAAGTTGCACAATCACTTGCCACACAGTACGACATGTTAGGTGTGCTTGTCTCCCGTATGTGATGCGTGGCTGTGACTGGAGAAATGCCGCTTGTGACTTTTGTGACCAGTATGATCCATATAGCTTTTCATCAAAATTGCAAAGTATACTTATCTTGCTAAGTACACTTTGAGGGAGAAGTTATAAATTTAAGGATATATTTATTAATTTGTATTATGCTGAATTTATTACATTATCATATTATGTAATAAATTCAGTATAATAATTCTGCATACTTTTAATCAAATATATGCAGTCGTTAGTTCTATATTAAATAATGCATTTCGGGAAAAATAAATGATTACTCCCTCAAAGTACACTTAGCAAGATAAGTATGCTTAGTAATGTTGGTGAAATCGGCTACAGATCTACTACACTACCGCCTGCGCTAATCTTAACAATATGTGCTGTCATAGTATTTTCATTCCCCCAGGTATTTCGGATGAGACTTGAAACCGAGGTCCCATCCCAAAAAAATGACATTAGCCGTCGCTGGGGGCGTTAGACCAATGACGTTTGTCAATTTATTTTATTCAACTACTTGAATATTGCGTTTCAAATCAAGCAGTCCCGTCCCAAAATGGCATTAGCGGTTGTTAGGGCGTTACACCAATTCACGTGTTGTCAATTTATTTAGTTAACTACTTGAATATTGCGTTTCAAATCAAGCAGTTTGATTGGCTGAGCCTGAGCCAAGACAATCAATGTGCTTGATTACGAGTTGCCATTGTCAATTGATGTTCATAACGTTGTGAACATCGCTAAGATTAACGCCGACGGTTGTGTACAGTAGTGCATTTGTTCAGCTTGTTAAGTCTCTTTTCTATCGGTTTGTGGCAGGACATGTGTTGAATGAGGATCAGAGTAGATCCAGATCAGATCTGGATCTACTCTGATAGCAATCCTATAAGCCGGATTTCTCCAGTTTAAGCGAGATTTAGTTGTGAACTTCTACTACTTACTACTACTGTGTTGTTTCTTCAAGTCGAACTGTTGAATGACATTTCACGACATTCTACATAAGTAACATGTACGTTTATTGATAAGACCTTGGGTGGATGTTTATTATTATATGGGTGTATCAAGATAAAAAGAAAGTATAGATGTTATCAAAATTTAAGAATTAATATACATTTTATTTCGTGAAATTTGGTCAACTATTGATTTTAGTATGAACAATTGTCTATGCGAATATAACATGAGGAACAGCATTGGAGAGGAGTAAAAGAACGAAAATAAGTTTAACTCTGAAACCTGGTTAGATAGCTCGGAAATGACCAAATTAAGAAAAGGAAAGTTAAATTTTGAAAATCGCTACCCTTTAACATAATTATGGATTTTGTATTGTCGCAATGACATCAATATTGAACCAAATTTCATGAATTAAAAACGCTCAATCATAAATTTTGATCAACTTTAATATTATTGAACATAATAATTTTTGTTTGCATTGTTTTAAGCTTGAAAGCCGTACAAGTTGGGCAAGTTTTGTGAAACAGACAGTATGTTTCATTACATGTATGTATGTATTATTAACATTCATGTAAGAAACCTTACAAGCGGAAATTAATTATATCAGGAGGAATGGAAAATATGCACAAACATTATATACAAGTATCAGAGGCCGTTTCACTAAACTGTTCGTAAGTGCACAATTATGATAGTCTGTAAATTTCACATTAACAATGTTTTCTTGTAAACAATTATTGGATTTCCATTTATTGAGCATAGGCTGCATATGCAGCCTGTGCTCAATACATGCAAATTCACCAATTGAAATTTCCAGACCATCATAAATTTGCACTTACGAACATCTTAGTCGTACGAAGTTTAGTGAACGGGCCCCAGTTGTTTACACAAGCACAGCGCAAGGTTATGAGTATATTGTTCCAATATATTGTACTGACGAATTCGCATTCTACAAGGGACTAGTCAATGATAATTAGTGAAATGTCAAACTGGCAGTTCTGCGTGAAGCTACAATTCTAGAACTGACTTTCTACTACACTAACATGTTACTATACATTATGACCAGCCATGAGAAAACAGGGAGTATTGTCTTTGTAAACAGTGTATGCATATACAGTGAAACCACTCTAAACCGGACATCCTGGGAGGTCCACATGGTGTCTGGATTAAAGAGGTTTCACTGCAAATCAGGCATTTGATCATTCTGAGCCATAGCTGTGTACTATGCGATCACTAGCAGACATTATCACTTGAGATAACTGACCAAGAAACTCACCAACAATAGGATCACAAGTGTTTTATTGGTGTCGGAATAGCGAGGCTGCACTGTATCAGTGACATTCCGGTCTGATCAGTCAGTGCCCTCGCTATTCATTATGGAGCTGCTGAAACAATGCCGATGTTTTCAAACAACCATCACACCTGTAGCAGGCGACACTACTACAGTCTGTTCCACGTTTCTGTGCGGCCGAACGTTTGGTTATTAAACACATTACGTCTAAAAGATATTTAAATGTAAGTAGTTTTTTCATCAATAACACAAAATTAGCCCTCCTCAATTTTTCCTATGGGAATTTAACATGGGGGCTAACATTAGATTGTTTGAAAATATTTTTATTTGTGGACCGATTTTAAAAATCTAACTTTTGTTTTCTTATTTACATTATTCCCAAGCTATCTAGAGATGTTTCGGGGTCAATTTCCATTTTTTCTCTTTTTTTACTCCTCCCCCACTGTTTCCACCTCTTTTGCCCCCATGTGAAACCTTCCCCATAGGAAAATCGTTGTTTTGCTATAAAATTCAATATTTGATGGAATGTCATCCAACAAACAAAATTGGGGAGGGTGACTTGTTTGTTGTTGGTGAAAAAGTACTTACATTTAAATATAGACATAATGTGTTTAATAGCCAAAAGCTCGTCGGCAGAAAAACGTGGAACAGACAGTAGTAGTAGTAGAGTAGCATTGTCGCTTGTCAGAATGCGATGCTTCAACTTTTCTCATAGCCAGTCATACTAAACTGTAAAGGGATAGTTTACAACGTTTCCTCATTTACGTGTATGCTGAATGATAAAAACACGAATCGTCACCATGAAATGTATATTGAATAAAACACGTATACTGTATGGTCATAAACCGTGCTGTGAAATAAATTAAATATACAAATTGTAGAAATATCCCTTAAAATACGGTAAAATAATAGTTATAGGTTATTTGACTTGTATGTGGATATATGCACGAGTTCCGCAGCGTGCGATATTGTGCGACTTTAGAGCGCAATATCGTTGCGCGGCAGAAACGAGTGGCATATCATACATACAAATCAAGTAAATTTCATTCAATAATACGTAAATCACTCGCACTCGCTTAAATATACAAAATCTAATAAAATAAAAAAATCAGTGGTGGTTTAGAAGGAACTATTTTGAGAGTTGAAACGTAGTTCCCGGCACTGACCAATACGGACTCACGAGACGTCAATGTGGAAACATACACGCATTGACGGTTTGCGTTCCATTGTGTTTCAGTGAGAAACGAAAGTACGTAAATGTATATAATAATGTAGCATATTGCTTTATTTTTTCACATTTATTTTATTTATGAACATAACTTTGTCAGCGTTGTACGCTTGATTGTAGATTCGAGATCACGAATAGTTGTGTTGGTCTGTAGATGTATATACATGACCGCTGGCGGACACTATTTTAACCATTTCACCCCTCCTAGTAACTTGAATTGATTATAATATGTTGTTTTGGTCAACCAATGCAATCATCAGAAAATCATGTTTAGATCAGTCGATGTATGAAAAGGGGGTGTTTTTATTCGAAGTAAAAGAAGAAAAGTATTAGCAAAAAGTGCAGATTCTGATGGACGGCTCGTCATGAGCTGGCTCATCTGGATCTACACTGTTTGCCAATACCACTATACAGGTCTGTGGTGTTGAAAGGGTTAAGTGATTTTGACTGTGTTCTGTGAATATGAGATCTTGCCTTTCTTCATAAACCGGACTGCTACAGGAAGCGAATATCATGCACGCCTATATTAGGGCGTTCTGAATGCGTGGGCGAATATACGTTGGGGCGTAGAGCTTGAGGGGCGAATATAATCGTCACAAGAGATTAACATGTGATTATAGTGCCATGAATGACATTCAGTGCTTAGAATACGAGACAAGCATGTACCTAAGAAGATGTGCGATATCTCATAAAAAGTATTTTACAATCTGCGATATTGTTCGTAAAAGATGTCGAATGTTGACGAAACATTCTGAACAAATGCGGAATAGTATTCCACATTTAAGGAATAAAACCATGGGCCGTTGCGTTTACTGGGGTGTTACATACATTTGGTCTGTTTAAAGTGACAGGAGTCCGAATAAAGGACTCCACGCACTTTAAACACACCTAATGCATTATTTACCCCAGTAAACGCAACAACACATGGTTGCATTATTTATATTACACTGCATTTTCTGAGAGCTTCAAAAATGTAAATAACCAAATATGAAATTAAAATGAACAATATTCTTGTTTTACGTCATTTTGTCGCTATTCCAGGAACAGAGACGTTACGAACTTTAACCAATCAACAACATCACGCGACGTCACGTGAGTGTAATGACTGTATTGTATTGGGATGTAAGTGCAATATGTCGAATGGGTGTTTGCATTATGAACATATAGATGGTGTAAATATTTCCTATGAACATTCGTCCGCTGTCGAGGTCGTTTACACAAAATATATCGCAGTTGCTGTGTAAATATGTTCATGAAAAATCGCATTCTAAGGTAAACAGTCACAGTTTCTTGTCTCATGTATGTATCAAGGTGCATGATCACGTGGTTACAACAACAACAACGTCGCCCACTCCAAAGTAAGTATTATTTGATAGTTTCCTTAATATGCAACGGATTTTGATGAAAGATGGCGCAGCAAACGCGTCTTCATGAGCTGCATTTGGTGGTCTATGGAGTTTGGCACAGACTTGTGTCGTTTTTGCGAAGAATCAATTTCCGTGTCGGAGACACGGAAATCGATTCTTCGCAAAAACGACAGAAGTTTGGGCGAAAATACAGAGACGCGTTTGATGCACCATATTTCATCAAAATCCGTTACGTAATAAGGACACTGTAAAATAATACGTACTTTGAATCGGTACTTGTTGTTGTTGTTAATACCACGAGATCATACACCTTGTTTATGTAGCCACAATTGTTATACGGCGCCTACTGGTATAATGCTACGCGTATTATATTATTGTATTCTACACATTTCATGCTTATGTAAGTTTACAATATTTAATTGTGCGGCAACTTGTTTCTGGAAAGAATGGAGAGGCTTACCAATTATTGTTCGCAATTAAATCGGCGATATTCTATAAATCCAACCAAGAAAGTGCAGTGCTCTCCCACATGTTCTTCTGAACATATTATACAACCTTTCAGCAATAATACAATATATTAAAAACATTCTGCAAAAACCAGGAACCCACTGTTTCAAAAGGTGTTCTGGTTTTTGCAGAATTTTTGAACTTATTACAACCGCCTGAGTTTATCTTGCCGAGATTAACAACGTCATATACCACCTCGCAATGAAATAATATGATTGTTGCGCCCGGGCTGTAGCACAGCTCAGGTTCAGCCAATCAAACTGTTTGCTTTCGAGCAGAATACTCAAGTGTTTTGAAAGAAATAAATTGACAAATATTGGTAAGATTAGCTCGTATGTCGTCCCCGTACACCGTAGAGACGATATGCACTTCGGTTTTGAGTTGTGTTGTGCGTGTCTGTCCGTCCGTCCGTGTTTCCGTGGGCACGGCAAAGATTATTGTCTTTCAAATCTGTCACCAGAGACATATCCAAGCAAACATGTATCGCTCTTTTGCTTGTTTTACAGCTAGCAATGATATTGGCCGGCGCCTACCTGATTGTTGCTGCCAGAGCGAATAAAACAGTGCCGAGCAAGATGCACTTTTAGAATGAGTCAATGGAAGACGGGGGCTAACTCCATCAGTGAGTTAGCACCCGTCTTCTATTGATCCATTCAATTGCTACGTTCGACGATTTCGTATTGGCCCTACAGTAGTGCTGTGGTTCGGGCAACACTAACAATACTAGACCGCTTCCGTCTTCAGGGCCGTTTCACTAAACTTCTTACGACTAAAATGTTCGTAAGTGCAAATTTAGGATCATCTGAAAATTTAAATTGATGGACTTACATTGATTGAGCGTAGAGCGTTTGGTTACCTATTGTGTTATTTCATAAATGTTACATACGGGCAAAGAGGTAATATGATTAGAAAACTGTTTCTCCTTCTGTGGGCGCTGACCCTGAATCTGTATGTCACGGTATATTGCTCACACCACACCATTTGTTTCGACTGATACGAATGAGCCAATTTTGTTTTGTCACACGTACACGTACGAAGCCCCCCCCCCCGCAGGGATGTATATATTTTGTTTAAAATTCGTTCCCACGAAATAACAATTCGATCACACGAAATAACAATTCGTTACCTCAATTCAATTGAACAATTCGTTCCGACGAAATAACCAATTCGGGTTTCCCAACAGGGACAAACCGAATTATTAATTCGTGATAACGAATTTGTTAGATCCTGGGAATTGAATTTTTAATTAATTCGGGGAAACGAATTAGTTAAATTGAGGGAACGAATTGTCATTTCGTGGGAAAGAATGAATTGTAAATTCGAGGGAAAAAATTTTATATCGTGGGAACGAATTGTTAAATTGAGGGAACGAATTGTTATTTCGTGGGAACGAATTAATTAAAAAAATATCCCTGTCTCCTGCCATTCTGGGATATACTTACGTATTTTTTAATCACGAACATGCATTGCTATCTGAGAAGCGTTACCAAGAAACCTGTCAACATGAGATCACATATATGTTCTTGGTGTCCGGTTTATAGAGGTTTCACTGTACATATTTACTTTGTTACATGTCAATATGTCCCGCCTTCTGACGTACTGTGATAAATTAAAATACTAAATGACCACACCGCTCCCTCAATATACAATACTACTGTCCGTTTCACGAAACTTGCCCGAATTTTACGGCCATAGAAACAATGCAAACACAATATGTGTTTTCGATAAAATTAAATGATATCAACATTTTAGAATGAGACTTCTTTTTATTTCGTGAAATTTGGTCATATATTGATTTGATTACGAAAAATTAGTTAACATGGGAAAAAAGAGGTGGAGAACCTGGAGGAGGAGTCGAACAATGAAAAAAAATATAATTGATTCTGAAATCTAGCTAGATAGCTTGGAAATGATCTAACTAAGAACACACAATTTACAGTTTGAAAATCGGTCCACTAATTCTGACATTAGAAAATGTTTCCCATGTTAAATCCCCATATACATATTCACTGTGAAGTTATCTATGTGGATTTAATATGTGGAAATTTTTTGTTTCGCAATAAAATCAATATTGGACTAAAGGCTCATTCTTAAATTTTGCTAAAATGTAATATTATCGAAACAAATATTGGTGTTGCATTGTTTCTCTGGACGTAAAATGTCGGCATGTTTCGTGGAACAGTCAGTAGTACAATATATTATGATATGTGGTTGTGACTGTAGAACAGTCAGTAGTACAATATATTATGATATGTGGTTGTGACTGTAGAACAGACAGTAGTACAATAGATTATGATATGTGGTTGTGACTGTAGAACAGACAGTAGTACAATAGATTATGATATGTGGTTGTGACTGTGGAACAGTCAGTAGTACAATATATTATGATATGTGGTTGTGACTGTAGAACAGACAGTAGTACAATATATTATGATATGTGGTTGTGACTGTAGAACAGTCAGTAGTACAATATATTATGATATGTGGTTGTGACTGTAGAACAGACAGTAAGTACAATAGATTATGATATGTGGTTGTGACTGTAGAACAGACAGTAGTACAATATATTATGATATGTGGTTGTGACTGTAGAACAGACAGTAGTACAATAGATTATGATATGTGGTTGTGACTGGAGAACAGACAGTAGTACAATATATTATGATATGTGGTTGTGACTGTAGAACAGACAGTAGTACAATATATTATGATAGGTGGTTGTGACTGTAGAACAGTCAGTAGTACAATAGATTATGATATGTGGTTGTGACTGTAGAACAGACAGTAGTACAATATATTATGATATGTGGTTGTGACTGGAGAACAGACAGTAGTACAATATATTGATATGTGGTTGTGACTGTAGAACAGACAGTAGTACAAAATATATTATGATATGTGGTTGTGACTGTAGAACAGACAGTAGTACAATATATTATGATATGTGGTTGTGACTGTAGAACAGACAGTAGTACAATATATTATGATATGTGGTTGTGACTGTAGAACAGACAGTAGTACAATATTATGATATGTGGTTGTGACTGTAGAACAGACAGTAGTACAATATATTATGATATGTGGTTGTGACTGGAGAACAGACAGTAGTACAATATATTATATATGTGGTTGTGACTGTAGAACAGACAGTAGTACAATAGATTATGATATGTGGTTGTGACTGTAGAACAGACAGTAGTACAATATATTATGATATGTGGTTGTGACTGTAGAACAGACAGTAGTACAATATATTATGATATGTGGTTGTGACTGTAGAACAGACAGTAGTACAATAGATTATGATATGTGGTTGTGACTGGAGAAACAGGGCTGATGGGATGTGTCACCAGTGTAGCTCCTGATCACATGACATATTCCCATTGTCTATGTTGCTTGATAGAAGTACGATGCGTGTTTCATTGATTGAATAGCGACAGTGTAGATATTGACAGACTGCGCAGGTGCAGAGGCAGACCTGGGGGCCGTTTCACTAAACTTCTTACGACTGAAATGTTCGTAAGTGCAAACTTATGATAGTCTGTAAATTTCATATTAACAATTTTTTCTTGTAATCAATGATTGGATTTACATTTATTGATCATAGGCTGCATATGCAGCCTATGCTCAGTAAATGTAAATCCATCACTTGAAATTTCCAGACGATCCTAAATTTGCACTTACGAACATTTTAGTCGTACGAAGTTTAGTGAAACGGCCCCTGGATCTACACTCATCGCAAAACCCAGTAGCCACATTTCTCTAATCACAGCCACTGACATTGTATATTGATAAAGTGCCAGGTTTGATTATATACGTGTAAATGATACAAAACACATAGCCAAGAAACGCACCGTCACGAGAAGTGACTAATACACTTGAAACATCTGGTATGCAGTAAAGTGTATGGTGTACGAACGGGGTCAAAACTAAAATTACAGGTATACCTGTAATTTTAGTTTTGAGCCCGTTCGTACACCATAAATGCGTCTCACTCTGAAATCGGGTGGATGAGGATAATTGGCACCAACTTTCAAATTCGTATACATGTACATGTACCTGAAATAGCATGTATGTAATGTAATGTAATACATTCAGTATAATAATTCTGCATACTCTTAATCATCAAATATATGCAGTTGCTAGTTCTATATGAACTAATGCATTTCAGGAAAAATATATATGATTACTCCCTCAAAGTATACTTTGCTAGAAAAGTATAATGTGCACTGTTGGTGAAAGAGGCTTCTGATAACGTGCGTTTCCTCTCTATGTGTTGACATACATGTATATATAACGAGGCACTGGATAAATGGTGCTTATGGGATTTGTGACCAGTGTAGATCCAGATCAAATAGCTCACACCTGAAGCCTATATTTAAATATATATTGTTTGTTAGAAGCAAGACTGGCGTTCCGTTGATGTAATGACGAACAGTGCAGATCCTGATCAGACTGTGCGGATGCACAGGCTGATCTGGAACTACACTGGTCGCAAAACCCATAAGCCATATTTATTCTAAGTCACAACTACATATAGTGATGGATAGCCAAGTTATGAATACTATATTAACAATTATGAGAGGAGCCATGTAACTTTTTACGTAAGATATGCGATTTCAATTAAAATATTTACCGAAATTGTGATATTTTCCACCAATGACGTCAACAATTCACGAATTGTTTATATCAAATACGGTATTACAATTACGTCATTCCGCATTTGCTCTGAACATTTCGTCTACTTTCTACGTCATTTACGGAAACGTAAAGTTTTCATGAGGTATAGGACATTTTCGTATGTACAAACTTACATGGCTTGTTCGTTTATGAACTTGTATGTTCTCTATCACATGTTTAATTTTGATATATATTATATAGTGTTGATTACGATATTAACGATGCTGTTTCCGTCCAGTTCCGCCTAGCGTCGTTCATGATGAATTCATTGTACATTGTGGATGCATTTCACTGTACCAAAAACACGGTCATTTATTATGGAAAATAAACAGGTAAAGTACTTTCCAATAACTTCCAAAGGGAAGCACATTTAATACACATTGTTTTAAAGACATGCCCACTCAGTAGGCAGAACATGTTGTTTATAGGAATTAATTACGTGTATAATGCTGTCACTATTCCACCAGTTCTAAACATTACAAGTGTCCGCTATACAGATATAATCATTTAGTAATATTTATTTTACATTCACCATTACCCCACGTACTGATTGAAATTATTATACATTTATATCAGACGTAAATTTATACACTGATATCTGGGGCGATAACCGTGTTTCCTTAAAATGTTAACGGATATTATTATTTATTATCTGTATTTATTTTTTGATCAGCATTATTCATACTTTATAACCTGTCTAAAATATTATTTTTTCAGGTGACATACATGTATATATAATATATAAATAATTGTTAATAATTAAATAAATAGCATGCCTCATTTGCATATGCAAATAGCCTGATACCACCGCGTGTCACTACATGTATCAGTAACATGTTTATTTTGCCAGAAAATGTATCATATGATGTCTCTGATGTAAAGAACATGTTGTGTCTACTGAGTGGGTATGTACATGTACCTTTAAATTCACTCTTTTTATTAAAGTTTCGACCATGTGGCTTTAAAACAATGTAAACAGGTATATACGTGTAGTTACCAACAGCATATGTACGACAAATGTCTGGACATTAACTATTGACATATGACAGGGTTAATACCATTTCCGCCCTGCGTGAATGTCCACCGAAAGCTACCGGTATTCATGTTATATGAGAGACCTGGGGGCCGTTTCACTAAACTTCTTATGAATAAAATGTTGGTAAGTGCAAAATTAAGATAGTCTGTACATTTCACATTAACATTGTTTTATTGTAAACAATTGTTGGATTTACATTTATTGAGCATAGGCTGCATATGCAGCCTATATTCAATAAATGTAAATCCATCAATTGAAATTTCCAGACGACCCTAAATTTGCACTTACGAACATTTTACTCTTACGAAGTTTAGTGAAACGGGCCCCTGAATACTATGCATATATATTGTATATGGCGCGTCACACCACGTGTTTATGCGGCATACACCACCCCTCTGCGTTAATCTTGTCAAGATGTCTACGTTTCGGAACCTATATAGGCAATATCAACTGGCACAGCTCAGGGTCAGCCAATCAGGCTGCTTACTTTCAACCACAATATTCATGTAATTTGAAATAAACACCTTTGCAAATACGGGCAAGATTAGCGCAGGCGGTGGTGAATGTTATATGTTGCAGAAATATACTTAACGAATAAAATCATGGGCTGTTGCGTTTACTGAGATATTCAAAAGACTTCCAGAAAACATTAAACTGACCAATTGTCGCAACAATCCATGGTTTGTTACTTATATTTTCATGCCATTTTTTGATACCAGTAGTTTAAAAAAATAAATATGGCGTTAAAATGAAGAATCAAATGACGTCATGCAAACGTTAATACAACGAATAACGTCGCAGGACGTCACATGGGGCTAATGAGCGTTTCCATATTGAATTTATGGAATGTGTAAATATAGAGTAAACTGTATTGTATTTTTCAAATTTGCGGCGTATATCAGAAAAGTATAGGTTTAATGGCGACGCGCTAGCAGAGCCATTAAACATGTTTTTCTGACCTATCATTTTCTGATATATGCCGCAAATTTCAAAATTACAATGTGGTTAACCTATTTCTAATGCACTCCTTTACTACTGGCGTAGGAATACATATTGAAATAATTTGTGACCGTTCATCAACAATGATATACCTGTAATGAATAAGCATCAGCCAATCAGATTGCGTGATATTTATAACGTGCATTAGAATAGTTGTTATGAAATATATTTTTTTTGTTCAGGAAATATCATTTGAGGCGAACACAGTATATTGTGTGTGCATTAATGTTGTTTCTACACCCCAAGTACATGTACAGTCAAGGAACATAATTATTCACCACTTTCAAAATGGCGGACAACATAGTATTGTCGCACGTCTCACAGCACAACTGAGTTCGGATTTGGCGTGGGTATTTGCTGCAGAAGGTTATATGTCTCGTTTTAGTTTCAGCCAAATATTTTATATAGGTTTTATGTCTGGGATATTGCTTATGTTGTTTGTTTCTATATATTATTTCACCTAACTGACCATGTGGGCATGGGCATTGTCATTCATAAATATGTAGTCGTTACCATGGAAATGGCGTGCAACAACTGGCCACAAATTATCGTCAAGCATTTCAATATATTTAGTAGCATTTATGTTACTTTCTACATGCGTTAATGTTCTGACAGCTTCATAACAAATACTTCTCCACACCATCAAACTGACTCTCCCTCTTGGAGGTTCGCACACAGGCTGGGGATCGTTGAATTCCGAGCCCTTTCTCTAGATAAGCACACGGTTATTTGAACCAATTACAATTTGACTTCCATCACTAAATATTTCATCAACTGTCAATTTCCTTCTTTCTTTATCCCACGTCACACGCTTTTTCTTGTTGGCATGCATCACCACCACCCGTTTCTTGGCAACACGGCGCTTATAGCCCAGGTCATGGATTTGTCTCTGTAAAGTTCTAGTACAGAAAGTATGGTCCTTACCCTCATTGATTATGCTGGTAATATCCTGGAGTGATCAACTTCTGTTCTGTGTTACAACACGTGAAAGTTCATTGTTATCCCTGTCTGTAAACAATTTCTTCCTGCCTCTTCCTGGTCTATTTTCTACAGTTCTAAACTCTTTATATTTCTTTATGATGCGCTTAATAGTTGACCGTGGTATATTAAATGTTCTTGCCAATTCTGACTGATTTTGGCCAGACGTACGTGTATGATTATTTTTCTAACTTCACTACTCAATCCCTTTTGTTTGGAAGCCATTACTGTAACACAGTGTTACCCATGGTTACAGGAAGTACACAGCTTCCACTGTTATGTCATGTGATCAGTTAATCATGATGTATTAAAATGATGTAAATTCAGACTTCCTGTTACATGTCTATAATTAGCACACAGCGCATTTGCACCGACAGGATAACCCAATTTAGACAATTTGGTAACAGGGTTGTGATTAATTATGCCCCTTGACATATTACATTTAGTAAATTAGTTTAATTAATAAACCTGCATACAATTAATACTTCTATAATACAGATGTAGAGTTTTATTTTATATCTCAGTAGGAAATGGTTTTCTATATTCCGCAACAGCTATATCAATGCAATTACATGTGTTACATGCAGCATACTTGGCAGATGTTCTATAGCCATACTGAATCAATGCATAATGTTGTTAATGGTGTGATTGTACATGCATGTAATAATACAATGTATGAGACACGCAATGTGATTTTGTATTTTCGGACATCTGCGTAATTTATTTAGATACGTTTATAAATTTTACGATATTTTTCATACATAAAGTCAAAAGTTGTCAAGATTTTCAGAGTACATGCGGATATAATTCGGCAAGTACTCTGAAAATTTTGTCAACTGTTGATCGCATTTATGGAAAATATTGTAAATTGTGTAAACGTATTTCATGAAATTACGGAATTTACAAAATCACAAGGCGTCCATATGTGTACATTAATACATTTCTACCTGTAGTAGCTGTGATATTTATGTGCTGTTTATTAAAACAATATTTCCAGTAGCATGTCTTACTGTTATACATATTGACCTACATTGTATATTTAGTCTCCCATGCATGAACACAAGCAGACCGTGGCGGTTTATTCATCCCAATCTGCCTGTTTGTGATGTACAGTGGGGTCAGCGTGCAAGTGCACACGAACGAACACGACAGGTTGGTTCCAACCTGTCGTGTTCGTTCGTGTGTGCACTTACACGAACTTACACGCTGACCCCACTGTACTGTACGGGGGGTTATTTTCGCTATGTTCACGGACTCTGGATATCCGCGAATTCAAAACACCGCAAATAATTTCCAACATCATCTATGCTTTAAAAAACACTGGATATGCATAGAACGTGATGAAACAGATAAAGCAAAACTACAGGTAGTTTAATTTTAGATTTGTATAACATTTCTGAACCTAATTGTACATATAAATCGCCGGAAAATGCGTTTTTCGTGTTAGTACAAAATGTTTGTAATACTGAGAAATAACTAGTTATTTTTCAGCATTATAAACATGTTTCTTCAACCGATGGTTACCGTCCCTGTTTAGCACAATTTATGCATGTACTTGAATATAACGCAAGTTTTTTGGAATGTGATCAAATATAATAGTGCGAACGACAAAACACATATGGGATCTCTGAGACATCATCTGAGATTCTATACAAATCTACTAGTAAACTACGTGTATTGTTTATATATCTGTTTCATCACATACCCCTCATTGGAAACATGTTTATAATACTGAACAATAGCTAGCGTTTGCGTTTACTGGTATAAGTTACTATTAGCGTTAAATTGCACTAGAAATGTGTATAATCAATTTGTATTGTTTGAGTTCTGTCTATTCAATGAAGTTGATCAAGCTAAACAAATTGTAAAAACCACCATACCAAGTTGTATATCAGTGGTTCCATATTTTATGTGCATCTGGTGTCCCTGTGTAATTTACTGACAAATCACAAAATTTATAAGAATTTTTATTTATTTTTCAGTAAAGAAACTATGTATAATACCAATACATTAAGCAAACAGTATTTACCATTCTTGTTATGTGTGTTTCGTTATTATTTTATGTTGTTGGAATACGCATGGTGCACCAAATGGGCATGTCCCTGTCACCAATCAGCACAGTTTACAAGCCAGTAATTCTGAATTCGTGTCCATTTGTACCTAACTATACATTGCATCTGAATTAAAATAGTTTAACATTTACATTAAACATATTCCGCAATAAATTTGCTTTTTGTTGTAAAAAATACTGACGTTAATGTTTCTGTCCCGTGAAATCGAATCATTACCGTTACGCTGAACAAAAAATGTAAAATCAGAGTAACCTCCCTTTCCTACTCTAATCTATTAATGCAATGAACACTGTGTATGGGCGCGCGATTTGTAAATAAACACGGTAGTAACACAACTTAAGTCATTGCCGAGAACGAGGCTGGTCTGTATTCAGAATTTTAAGGTTACATATTGCCTGCATCATTACCGTTCGGGGTTTATACATGTCCATATGCATGTAGGTTTACTGAAACCAAACTGGGTGGATAGACACACTTACCATGTTGTATTTGCATATTTGATCTTCATGGTGTGTTGTATACATAGTGGTGAGAAATGTGAGTTTTTAAAGAAAAATCATTACCGTTACGGTCATTTCCGTTACAAAATTGTGTAACGGTAATGACAATCGTGTAACGGCAATGATAAATGACCATTCTAACCAGTCAGTTCATGCGTTAATTAGATATAAACCATGTCCCTGCAGTTGGCGGTCAGTAATGGCACATTTATTCAGACCTACAACATTTAGATATCAGGATTTAATGAATAAAAGCTCTGGAACAACAAAAAACAGACACAGCTTCGAGGAGTGTCGGTTTCTATTGGCAATCATATTAAAAGTAAACATTAACTTGTAGTTATGGTGTACAGCGTATGCAAAGGATAAATATGTTTGTTATATATGCTGTATGAGTATTTTAAATAAATGGGAAATCATTACCGTTACATTTTGTCATTACCGTTACATAATCATTTCCGTTACGTCCATATTTTTGGAGGCTGTTCTATTAATTACATGTAGCTTTATAGCGATGTTTGGTACATGTGGTAAAACACGGCATTCTGTTACATGCCACGCTATTTTGTTTTGTTTAACTTTACTGATTCATATTAAATACATGTTGTTGGGTTATCATAAATGCGAAATTCCACGACTTGCTACTAAATTTCTCTGTTTCAAGCTAATACAATTAGATTACCATATTATTGAAACTTATCTTTATAGATGTCCCTTCAGTTTCATGTCTTATGCCGTTGAAAAGAAAAAAAGTGTAAATGAAAACTATATTTACGTGATGAAAATGTACGTAACGGAAATGACATTTCAGAGACCCCTGGTCCCCTGAAGTGGAAATAAAATATATAAAATGACGAGAACAATTGGCTATGTATAAATAAATGTAACACATTGACTGCCATCTAATGGAATAAACACAGTTTAATGAAGTATTGGTTCTACCTCGAAACTAGAAAAACGACACCAAGAAGTACATAAAATATGGAATCACTGATATGTAAAACAATATCAGCACATTTACTATTTCTTTAATATATTTGTTTGAATGTTCGCGGGGAGCCAAAATCGCAATCTTTGCAAGAAATAGTTGACACCTGATCAATTTTTATGCTCCCCGAAAATAAGGTCAAATAATAAGGTTTTTATGCCCCTATGCGATATTGCTTTGCTCCTGAGGTTCCGTCCGTGTACATCTGCGTTGAAAAGTTTGCCTCGAAAAGTTTTGTCAACAAGTTTGCCTCATTTTTCTTTTTCTATTTCTTTTTTATACCCCCCGCAACGATAGTTGTGGGGGGGGGGTATACTGGTTTCACCTTGTCCGTACGTCCGTCTGTCTGTCCGTACTTACGAATAGATACTTGTTGGGTATGTGTATAATCCTAAAGCCCACCAACCATCCTATATAAGACACTTGGAGAAGTGTTTTTTAAATTTAATTAATTAATGGGTAGCTCATTTGCATATTTAATATGAATTAAATATGACTTATTCCGTAAATTTGTGTTATTGACGGAATAAGCCTAACATTGTTGGGTATACCCAACAATAAAACATCAAAGGAAAATACCCAACAAGTATCTGTTTGTGGGTACGTTCGTCTGTCTGTCTGTCTGTCTGTCCGTAACATTTTGGTTTCCGCACGATAACTTTAGTTCATTGGCTCCGATCTTCATGAAACTTCACATATGCACTTATCTCACTGACGGCAAGACACCTATTGAATATGGGTTTTGTCTGTTCAAGGTCAATGTCACTGTTGCTAAAAATACTTATATATTTCTGTAACATTTTGGTTTCCGCACGATAACGTTAGTTCCTTTCCTCCATCTTCATGAAACTTCACATGTGCACTTATCTCATTGACGGCAAGACACCTATTGAATATGGGTTTTGTCCGTTCAAGGTCACTGTTGCTAAAAATACTTATATATTTTTGTAACATTTTGGTTTCCGCACGATAACTTTAGTTCCTTTCCTCCGATCTTCATGAAACTTCACATGTGCACTTATCTCACTGATGGCAAGACACCTATTGAATATGGGTTTTGTCCGTTCAAGGTCATTGTTGCTATTAGCCTAAAAATACTTAAATATTTGTGTAACATTTTGGTTTACTCGCGATAACTTTAATTCCTTTCCTCCGATCTGCATCAAACTTTGCATGTGCACTTATCTCAATGACAGCAAGACACCTATTGAATATGGGTCTTGTCTGTTCATGGTCAAGGTCTCTGTTGCTAAAAATACTTTGATATTCGTGTAACATTTTGCTTTCTGCACAATAACTTCAACATTCAATACTCTGCATTTTTTCGCATGCTTATGCTCTTCACTAACACATGGGTTAACTGATGGCCAGTGCCCAAGCGGGGGGTATTCCGTAAGCCCTCACTTACTGACAGATCTAGTTTTTTGTGTTATTTTTTTATATATTTTTTTTTATTTTCAATCTTTACTGAGTATACAGTTTGCCATGGGGGCATATCCATGTTTTACAAACATAATCTAGTTCAAATTGCTATATCTCTGTAACCACTTTGGATATCAACTTCAAACTTCATATGCACAATGATCACCATCTATATTTTCATTTTATACCTTAGTACCCATCATGCCCAGGTGCCCAATGTGCTCAAATTACGTTATAGTTTTTCAAATTGCTATATCTCTGTAACCACTTGGAATATCACATACACTAAAGTGGGTGGGGGGTATTCAACATTGCCTGTGGTGTATCACTCTACAACGAGGCGACCAACACATCCATATGAACATGAATTTAGTGGTAATGTTTCTATCACTGTTTTTAGATACGTTCGTGCAAGAAGTGCCAGAAGTCCGACCCGTTCAAGCCACCACAGAAGCCTGAACTGCAGTGTATAACGGTAAGATTTACCAAACTAGATCTTGCAGTCGCTGGTCCGCCATCACACGTCCCCATCCCCATTTTACCTTTGACCCTGACCCGAAGGTCACAGGAGGGAATGGTAAACATTTTGCATATCCCTGTTAACAGACATACCCAAGGTGAAAATGTTGAAGATTGACTTGGTTATTGCATTTCTTTCCATATGTGACCATGGGTGGTGGTTGAGAGCGCCACGTGAAGGGTAGTTTAAAGATCGGTATTCATCCTTTCCGGAATGCTGACCTACATGGGTTGGCCCTCATTTACATGCCTCCTGTACTTGAGAGCTAAATCCTGTTATGCTCCATTAAGAAGTAATAAGCTTTAATATAGCTAATCCTATTACTTTGGGGCAGAGCTAAGTGACTGGTGCGGTATGGACCTGGCACCAGGTCAGGATATTCTAATTTCAGGACTGAATATATAGTTATGTAAATATTGAGTTTTGATTTTGTGAATTTCTCTCATTGTGGACAGGTTGAATACGGGTAAATCCAACCTGTTGGCCCGGCTTTAAATGACCTTAGCTGTTGATAGGCCGTTAAACACCAATAATCAATCAATCCTTTCTGGAATGCCGACTTACATGGTTTGGCCCTCATTTACATGCCCCCTGTACTTGAGAGCTAAATCCTGTTATGTTCCATTAAGAAGTAATATTAAGCTTATAGCTAATCCTATTACTTTGGAGCAGAGCTAAGGGTCTCTGGTGCGGCATGGAAATGGCACCAGGTCAGGATATTCTGACTGAATGGATCTAACGGACTGAATAATTATATAGTTCTGCAAATATTTCTGATGTTGGGAATTTCCCTCATCATGGACAGGTAGAATACAGGATAGTCCAACCCGTTGGCCCAACCTTAAATTACCTTAGCACAGATAAAAATAATCAGTATCAGACTTAGTATTTATGTTTTGCAAATGTGTTAAACTCCATATATTTTCAAACTTAGTTGTTGCGTTGCTATATAGGACTTTCATATTTTACTAATGCATTTGTAACATGATCACTCATCATAGAATATGCTCAGCATGAGGGCTAAGCATTTGTTGTTGAGTAAGCATTGATTTACAATCCAGCCTTGGCAGGTGGGACATATCGCTCCGCGGAGCTCTTGTTTACTTTGTATCTCTGTGTTGACAACATCAAAGAGCTGGGAAATCGCGACTGGCACTCCTATTTTAAAATGTTTATCGGGGAAACCCCTTCCGCCACCCCTGAAGATTCATTTTGTCGAATGATGCAATGCCATTAATCGCACACTATTTCCATCATTTTCAGGTATCACAACCATTTGAATTAGTGGGGATTGACCTGACAGGTCCTCTTACGGAGACGTCCCAAGGAAACAAATACATCTTTACTGCCACCGACTATTTTACAAAATGGGTTGAGGCATTTCCTATGAAATCCAAGTCGTCTGCAAATGTTGTTGTGTGCATGAAGAAGCTCATCGCAAGACATGGAGCCATGAATGCCATCCTTACAGATCAGGGGAGAGAATTTGTCAATCAGGTAAATACATTTTTGTCAAGCACATTTGTTAATCCTTATAGTGCGGGAACCAAAAACTGTCGTTTGCAGATGATTCGTATTTTACTTAATTTGTGGGAAGTACAGGTTTTGGCAGCACTTTGCGCTTTGCTGAATTTTTTTTATCAGAAACAATAACAATATTTAGAACATTCAGCAGATGATATGTTTACCGAGTATGCAAAGCGTTATAGTGTTGTTCTAAAATGTATTGTTTTTCTTTTTTATGTAGATTGGGGGTCATACTATTGAAAAATAATGGGGTTCAAATTATTTTCGACCACTGACCCCCTTCTGGGAGGGGCATATGTACCCAGTGACAGTGACTGAAATTTGTTTACATCCATTTTCTGCTTTGAATATTGAACCAAATTTCAGTATTCTGAATCCGATTTTGAATGTTATATTATAGTGATCATATTAAGTATAATTCTGGCTAGATATGGGCAGGGGTGAACCACAAAATAGATTTCTCGCCATCTCTGCTAATAATTGTATCCCCCAGACGATAGTCGGGGATACTATGGATTTGACGTCGTCAATCCGCATCCGCAGACAGTTTCGTGTCCGGGCTATAAGTCGGAAACTGTATCGATAACTTCATCCATGCATAGATAACGAGTCAACGACGTGTCGCGCACAAGAACCACAACTCTCGGGTCACTAATTTTGGATTCCCCTTTGTTGATTTTTTTTCTGGCATGGCAGAAGGGGGATACAATACGGTCCTGGGCGACTGTCGTTCTAGTTCTAATAACAAATATCTCTGCAGTCTTTACTCACATTGACTTGAAACTTCACATTCTTATTACTCATCATCCATATATTCATTCTGTGTCCCACTCATGCGGCCCATGTGGCCCAAGGTCAAGGACAAATGACTTAGAAGTTTGCATTTATAACTGCGTTAAAGTTTTTAAATACCTTATATCTCTGCAGTCTTTACTCACATTGACTTGAAACTTCATATTCTTATTACTCAGCGTCCATATATTCATTCTTTGTCCCACTCATGTGGCCCATGTGCCCCAAGGTCAAGGACAAATGACTTAGAAGTTTGCTTTAAAATCTGCGTTAAAGTTTTTAAATACCTTAATTATATCTCTAGTCTTTACTCACATTGACTTGAAACTTCATATTCTTATTACTCAACGTCCATATTCTTTGTCCCACTCATGCAGCCCCTGTACCTGAAAGTCAAGGTTAATTAAATGACTTGCGAGTTTGCTTTCAAATCTGCGTTAAACTTTTTAAATATCGTACATCTCTGCGGTCCTAAGTCATATTTACTTGAAACTTCGTATGCTTATTTGTCATCATCCATTATGTTCATTCTGTGTCCCACTCATGCAGCCCCTGTGCCCCAAGGTCAAAGGTTTTCATTAACGTCTTTGTCCAAACTTTTCACAGACCTACTAACTATATGTAACCACAAGTCAGATTTGCTTCAATCAATGTCTGCTTTGTATACCATCCATACATTCATTTTGTGTCTCGCTCATGGGACGCTGTGACTCGACGGGCTCGACATGCGGGCCGCGGCCATCTGGTTCTTTCAGTCATTGAAACATATAAAGGGTTACAATTTCAGGTGAATTCAGAGCTGTGTTCAGAATGGCATATCAAACACAAGGTGACTGCAGCCTACCATCCCCAGACAAATGGACTTGATGAACGTACAAATCAAACCCTCAAAACGTAAGTACTGTGTCAAACATAAAATTTCAAATGGTTTCCACGCTATGCACTCAGCAATTCTGTTCTGGACCGATTGAAAAACAATGTTAAACCTACATGGTAACACTTCTCATCTTGGTATTGTTCTAATTGTTCTAGGTATAATGCCAGAGGTTATAAGTTCAATCCCAGCCCTAGGCAACTTATTATTTGACAAAATAACATTTCAACTTGTTATTACCAAACCAAAGGGAACTTAGTGAATTGGAATGATGCATTTGATTGGTATTACTGTGATGTAGTGTAAAAAAAAAAGCGTTCCTGACAATGCATGGTCCATGTGTGTGTGTTTATTTTCGCAGTGCCAACATTTTGACAAATTTCGTCAAATAACACCATGCTCGTCGTGACATTTTATTTCAATTATTTGTCAAAAATCTGTAAAGGTATTGGTATAAAATGATGTAACATGCTGGTTCTACAACAAATATAATGAAATGTACTCGTTTCATTTTCTATTTTTCATCGAGATTGTGTAATCTCTCCAATGGCAGCGCTTGTGAAATTTATAACATGGGTAAATGTCACTAATTGGCAATAAATGCAGTGCAATATAGCAAAATGGAGTGTTTTTGCTTGATAATAACAATTTGCAATTATAATGCTTACCATTGAAGCTGTGTATGCGAAGCTGTCAAAATGCGGTAATCACTTGTTGGCATAAAAAAAATACAAATTCAGTTGTTTGCGCTTTTATTCCAGAGCATTGAGAAAGTTAACCAACGAAAACAAGGATGACTGGGACGACTTGTTGGACTCCGTATTGTTCTCGCTGCGAACAAAACCACAGTGTTCCACAAAGTTCAGTCCGTTTTTTCTCATGTATGGGCGTGAAGCAGTATACCCAAGCACCCTGCCAAAAGACTTTGGCAGTAAGGTATGTGCTATATGCAGTATATAAAATTATAAATGAACATATGGCAATGGGTTGTGTCTAAGGCTAAACGTTGTAAATAACATAGTATGTGACCCTAACCACAGTCTGAAACATGTCACATGGCACAATTCTCAGAAAAACCCAGAAAAACTGTTCTGTATATCTTTTATTCCAATCGTACAATGATTTTTTTCTCTCAGTTATTTACTTGGGTGATAATCTATTAATTCTCCTGAAATGATAATGATTTTCGTTTTAAATGCTTTGTTATGTAATTCATTCATATCCTTAGGCATACAGTATTAAAGTAACATTTTAGATAAAACATTGCATTTTTATAGAGGGGGTAGATAGGAGTCAGCTTGTCGGTCGGTCTGTCTGTCGGTCTGTTGGTCGGTCTGTTGGAAATTCCCTTCCGCTCTATATCTTCTAAACCGATGCATGGTTTATCAAATGCCTTGGCACAAATGTTTATCATGATGAGAAGGTGTGTCGCGATCAATAACCACGGCCCTACGTCCAAGGTCAAGGTCACAGTTGAAGGTCAAACCTATTGACATTCCCTTCCGCTCTATATCTTCTAAACCGATGCATGGATTGTCAAATGGATTGGCCCGGCCTTAAATGACCTTAGCTGTTGATAGGCCGTTAAACACCAATAATCAATCAATCAATCAAATGGATTGGTACAAATGTTTGTCATGATGAGAAGGTGTGTCGCGATCAATAACCACGGCTCTACATCCAAGGTCAAGGTCACAGTT
>CM055270.1:108257031-108329872 GCA_029237695.1 Conchocele bisecta
CGGATGGGAGGGACGGACAAGGGTAAAACTAAATACCCCCCTCCACTATCATGGTGGGGCATAACAAGTACTAGCACATGCAATAAATAATAATGTACATTTACCTTCATTTCCGTCTACGTGAACTCCATCGAATGTTTTCTTCGTCGGTGATTCAAACTCGTAAATGTCCATCCTAGGCACAAGCAAAGTAAGACAAATAATAAATAATATGTAAAGTTACACGTTACGATGATCATGTATTGAATTAATTGAGTTAAAATTAGTCTCTTCCTTTCCCGAAATGCCATTGGAGCATTGGAGTCATGTGACGTATACAACAACCAATGGACTTCTGATAACACAACCGCGCGCGAAGAAAATTTATGCGAGCGGTATTTTCGAGTCTAACACACAGGTGTCCGTAATGGCATCCCAGGATATGTTATACAGACTTTTTGTCAATTCCGATACTCCAACCACTACTTTGTCCAGTGGTATGTATACGTATATGTGTGATAGTATATTATGTATGCATATAAATTGTTTGGTCATATTTACATATTCTGACTTGTGCTTATGTCAATTAAGGAATATATTGAATAATCTCGACAACACGTATGTCTGAATGCTGTACAAATATGTACATATATATACAAACATGTCACCATCATCAATTTGTTTTATTTGATGAAATTATATCAAACATTGATTTTATTGCAAACAAAAAAAACACAATAATGTGTCTATGTAACACGTAATACTGCATATCAAGTGTATCACTTTGAGTATAGCGAAATGTTGCCCATAGTATGTCAATGAGACAGTGACAACTGTTCTGAACCAATGTAATACAACTACTGGTCTTACCTGTATATCCTAAATTGATATCCGTGATATGTACTATTGCTACTATTAATGATAAACAAGATATCACTATGTAATCACATTAATTGTTGGTAATTAATTCAATTTAAGTTTAAATTATGTTGTTAAATTGATGTTCATTCAACTGATTAATAATAATAAACGTAGAATAAACATAGTATGCATTTATAGTACTGAATGTCCCGCTCTATGCTGACGTCACGAAACTGTAACGCTAACAAATAGCTATCCAGCAACGCCTTCTGTCATAGGTAGCCTACCAAGTCAGGGCATATAGAATGTTAGAAACATATTCTCAATTTCTGAAATTAACATTATTTGGCCGAAATACTGTGATGTATTTTATTGACTTTAGTTGCTTTGATTGTAAACGCTCGACTGTAATTATTCGGTCTTTAAACCAGACTAAGTTCATTGAGTTGCGACCTATCGTTAATTCTAGGTGAAAGTAGTTTATCACCTAATTTAACCGTGATAAATTTCGCGCCTTGTCGATTTGTAATGTCCGTGGTGTTTCCCACTCCATTGCGAATTAATCATTGCCATTTAGCATCTCCCGTCGACTATATCAACAATACCAAACTTGACCAGTTACCGTTGTTCAATCATTAGTTGCAACATCATTGGAGAGAGTGATCAAGTAGCATTACAGCGAATATCTGTTGAAGGTTCCTCAGCGAAAACCAAGTGAACACGATCGTTTTGTACAAGTATATGCATAAGACGAATATTGATTTTTTTATCAAATAAATTTGTAAGCGAAAACGATATTTTCGCTGAAATACCCGTCTCTCAACTTTTTTAAAAGCCTATCAGCTCGTGTCGTGTCGCATAAACCTCATATTTACATCTTATTCATTTGTTTGTAATGTGATATTTGTGTTCACTTAATGCACAGTAAATGACATACTCAAATGAATCGCAATTAATTTTTTCACATTTTCCAAAATATGTGTTATAGTCAAGTGTATGCTATCAGAAATTGTCATAAACAGGCCAGGAGAAATAATTAGTACAGTACAGAACAATTGTGAAATTGCGTTATTTTGTGAAATGATAATACTATACCGCATTTAGAAATAAGTTTCCATTGTTGAAGTTAGTGTAGATACTTTAAATAACATAATTTATATTAGTAACCATTGATTAACAAACATGTTTATAATACGGAAAAATAACTAGCGTTGCTAGTTATCGTTCACTTTTATAAACACTTTTATTTACCAATATCCAATTTTTCGCAGGTTACTTATATGTATAATTAGGGCCCCGCCAAAAATATATAGGCTTCGTTGAACACTGGTTTATATCGTCTCCCTCCGCAGTTCGTAAGCGCCTCGGTCCATTTCAAAAATGTTTATTCCACTTAAATACTATGAGGTCTTATAAATCACCGAAGATGGCAATGCTTAGCGAAAGTGTGGAGTTTCAACTGGCAATTGCTATGAATGTTTTGCCCACATCCAACGTACCAATTATCGTACATTTGAAATGTGCTAACAAATATTATTATTTCTTCATAACATACTGTTACATATTGTTGGAGATAAGCATGTACTATGTTTAATATGTTATATAATTATTTCTGATATATTTGTTTAAATTGTCGGTGGATAACTCGTTACGACTCGTTTATTCCTTTGTTTTGTATCAATAAATGACAAACATGCAAAGTCAGCGACATATAGTGTGGAAGCCGACCAGACCGTGGTTATGCCAGATCTGGTAGCATTCATATTAGTGGTCCTCACAATACATACAGTTACAGTAACTGTCAAAGTCAAATGGCTATTGATATATTTGCAAAATATTCTGATGCAGTTAATATTATAATTACAAGCTGTGTTGAATCATATCTTGATTGCACGGATGTGCGTTCTGGTCAGGGCTTACGCTAATTGTTTCACTATTAGTTGAATAAATATCATCAGTTATTGTTGTTGCAGAGATTTAACCGATTGAACTGTGGACAGACTGTAGATGTGAGCTATCTGTTAGAAGAAAATAAAATTGTGTTGTATACGCGTGTACTTTTGTAAAATTTACACGTACAGTGGAACCTCTCCAAACCCGACACCCTGGGGGCCCCGTTTGGTGATGTTCCGCTGTAAATCAGACATATTAGCGCTTCACGGCACATTCTAGTGTTTTACAACCATGAAACGTCATTGTAATCAGAGATACATAACAGCTAAACACAAGTAAGTTAAATATACATATTTACCGAGTGACCGGTTTAGAGGGATTCCACTGTATATTTCGTATTTAATGGTATTGGTATATGTTTACATATTATATAAGGTTATAAATGTAATATAAATATGATGAACAGTGCGGATCCAGATCAGACTGTTTATGTGTATATTATCTCAAGAGTCACTTCTATCTGATAAATTACAAGGTTTTGTCTTATATAATTGACAGACAGAAAATAGTTAATATTATTTACAAGTATCGGGTATTACCGATATTTCTGATATGCTACACGCTTCTATATATTAGCTGTGAGCCAATACATTTCTGTGTTTAACGCCAATTACATAGTATGTTATATGATTTCTCCGTAAAGTAACACAATACCGCAATTGACTTGCTTTGCCTAATCATGTGCTTGCCGTTGTGAGGCTGAATGATTAATAGCATGGCAGGCAAGTGCCATCACGTCATAAAGGAACCCGAGATCAGCATGTGATGAAATTAATTAGTAAGCCTGCTGATACTTCACAGGATGATATTTGTCTTTAGATCGCGAAGGTAATTTTATTGCGTTTCGGTGTTTCTGAGCCCGCGCACGAAAATTACTGTACGATGTATGGTGGCTCGTTATGAACATTTCGTCTCTTCGTTTATTCGAGGCGGTAATTTGCGATGCGTAAATTGATGCGGCGTAAATTATCGACTTTATATACTTAGCGAAACGAAAAGACGAAATGTCCATAACGAGCGACCATAGTAATGTGCGTTTAATGGGACTGTCCGCTTAGCCAGTACTTTGATCGATTAGTTTATATTGTTATCCTGGTGTATGTTGAATTGATGTACAAGCTACGCGTATACACACTATTGTTTAATATCAATCAATAGAGTCAGCGTCATTGCTCATCTGTAAATAAATTGTGTACAAACACGAATGTCACAGGGAGAAGATAGACTACATGTATTGTAAATAATCAAACATCGGTATGTGCTACATAAACAGATGATTGACCATACAGCTGTTACAGTGAAATCATGCATGATAAACAAGGCAGCCTTTATAACAACTGTTGGCTCTTGGTCGATCTGAGGTTTAAGCTGCGAAGAGATCAATATGAATACATTGTATGCGCGATGTTCTGACAAAAACTGAACATGTACATGTAGCCCATTCGACTAGTTGAACCGGTACCGACACATACGCTCGTACGTCCACTATTTCGATCAGAGTCTACACAGTTCGCAGCAATTATGTCCTCAGTATCCATAAATAAAACCATGAAGTAGAATTACAATGTGTGGGTGTCATCAGGTGAAGTTCCCAGCCAACATCTAGTGAACACGCAATGATGTATTTTGATCCGTGTGTCTGCTTTCTAGACGCTTCTTCATCAAGTCGTTGCTGGGAATCTCCGCTGCCTCCTTCACTCGAGGGAGAGCGAGTGTATTGGAAGGGAAATTCACGGCCTGCTGCCCAGGCGGACGAAGTGGGGCTATACAGGGGGCGAGGGGTATGTGTCCGTATTTGTGAGACGTTAACAAATAAATCAATCAATCAAATAGCAAATAGAAAATAATTACATGAGTGATGGTTTAACATGGTATTTATTAAACGAGTTTTTTTATTTCTACTCCTTGACTAATTGCAAAAGAAACTCGACATAACCTCGTTTCTTATTCAATTAGTAAACGAGTTCAATAAATACCATATTAAATCATCACACATGGTAAGATTTATTTATTGCATAAGCACATCATCATACATTGAAGCTGCACTGGTCACCAAAATTGTTTTCAGTAACGAGCTAATGTGCACATTTATTACACTTAGTCTAGTGTTTTATGATTTTTATGAAACTGTGTTAATGCACTGCGACTGCCCATTTTATGCAATAAATACAATTATTAACTCATCGTAAACGTTGCTATACTTGGACTGCATCAATTATCGCATACTGACTAGTGGTCGGTGTTAAGTTGTTAATTTACACTGCAGTTAACATCCGTCCACTTGTCCGTGGAATACAAATACAAAATACAAATAATTGTGTTCAGCATTAAACATAAACAATAGTTCTAGCCTACATAGTCCCAAAACGTAATGGTAGTGAGAACACAATTTCCTGGTGTGGAGAGTGAAATGTGTGGTCTTACATCTTGTATGCAAATGAGCATAAAAGTCGGCCGCAACACATATTTGGCAGGTGTTGTGCTTTTTAAAAACACAGGTCTTACGCCATAAAATATATTTATAACAACTTAGCTTTATCGCTATGTCAGTGAGATAAATGTTTTGTTTGCCTTTTTTTGTGTTAATTTTATGTTATTGCAAATGTTTTCGTAGTATAAGGGTGAACTCAGTCGGCTTTTCAACGAATGTTTGTTTATTTTGAGTACTGTTAGGCAGACACGACATCAGCTTCTTTGTCTATAGAGGGCATCTTGTTATAGATCGACATGTCACATCAGATATGCGGAATTGTAATGATCTGTGCCAGTTATCATGAGGTTTCTGAAAATGTATTGTTGTTAATATAATAATACAAATTAATACGTCTGGTAAATGAATGTTTATTTGCACGAAACATGTGATATCAAAAGAATGGGCATCTACCTATGTTACAGACTGGAATGTGTGTGCCCAAGCTGATGTTTCGTCATCTTTTATCATATTAATGTTGTGGGCACTTTGTTCTGATGCAAATTGGTGGCACGTCATATCCTTTATATGTTAACTACTTGTTATAATCTGCCTGTATACGTAATGTAAAACCTTTATCAATATGTCATCTATTTATACAAATTATACTTTATACTGTACATTTCACCTATGCTGCATGTAACGAGTATGCATGCAACTTCGTAAGTTATTCCATAACATAGCAGTTCGCCGGACGTCTAACGACACGCTAGACATGCATATCCCAGCTTTCTAGTATTTTAGAGATATTTGTAAAACGTGGCATACATATAATAATATATACCACAATTACACAATGCACACATCGATACCGGTATAAACAGATTTGCAATGCATGCACATACGTGTCTAGTAGTCGTGTTTAGTGTAAACGAAGATCAGTCTGCATATCGGCGCACTCTGGTCATTGTCTACACTATTCGCTATTCAACCAGCAAATGTAATGATCATCACATATAGTATATAGCTGAGCGGTATTAACTTCGCTGATTGTATGTCCTATTGAAAAGTGTATCCCGTACTTTTCTTATAGTCAACGCTAAAACCACTAAACACGACTACTAGACACGTCTGTGCATGCATTGCAAATCTGGTTATACCGGTATTGTATTTGTCAATTTGAGTCCGTGGACTGTGCCAATGTTATACTGATAATGATAGAAATGTCTACCAGTACCGGTTTCAGTTGTACTCGTTTGAATGTGACATAGATTGTACCAATAGAACTGTCGAAATGAATTGCAATCTCATATGGCGTTAGCTGTTGACAGGCCGTTTAACGTCAGTAAATAAATAAATTCACGTTTTCAAATCGTGGTCATGTGTTTTGTGGCATGCAACTGGCCTATCAACAGGATATGCAGCTTTGTATTTTATCATAACAAAGTAGTGCTTTGTTGAATAATATTACAAACTGAAATGATGCTTTGGTAATGGATGGCCAGTATACTTGTGCCAGTAATAAGAGTTCAATGTTAGAAACTAACATTCCAAGTAATTGTAAAATATTCGTAATTATATTTACACATTAGGAATCAATGAATTACATTCTCTTCGGATCTTAGAAGTTCTAAAGATACGCATATTGCTTTGACGCATTTTAAATAGGTTGTTTAGTTGATGCAATGACGTACGTATATTAAATGTCATACGATGATCTTCATGTTTTGTCTTCTGTACATACACACATAGACTCCAACAGTGATAGCTAGTGGCAGTAGTGGGAACATGGTTAGAAAGTTCCCAATGGTGTAGCCGGAAAACTGTAAAAAAAATAAACATTGATATGGAAACAAAAAAATCACCTCTAAGACCTATTATTAATGGAATATCAGTAAGATGACTGTGACAATCGTACTGCTTATCTGACTATCCACAATATAAACACGGCCTTTTATATGATCCCGGCATATGCCTTATTTAAAAATAAAAACTTTTTTTTTTTGCGATTTTATGGATATTCACACAACACGACTACCACGCTAGTCTTACTGACCTTCATCTAATAATAAGCTTTAAGAGGCTAATTTTTATTTTCTTGACAATTGTTATTTTCTGGCAGGCATTTTTCTTATTTCTACACACAATTAGGATAGTTTTTTTTAATAGTTTTACCATCACAATCACCATTTTAATATTAACCTGTGGATATAAATAAACATTGAATATGCTTTGCCGCAGTGACCGAGACCTATTTGCTATTTAGTTGCTCACACATTCCTGGTGTATCAAACTTGCAATGCATATCCGGAGCCATACGAGGCTGTATGCTGATTAGGGGCTGCACTTCAAGATGCAACAAGTATTAACATATTGCCGCAGGGTCAAATACATGTTTTCCCACGCAATGACAAGATACGGCATATTGAGAATTCTGATCGGAGTTTTGCATAGTGACTTCAATATATAGTACGGTTAAGAGGGATGTTACGATTTATGAAAATGTTCATAGTGAGAGGGATTGTACATCTTATGACAGTGTTTATAGAGAGAGGGATAGTACATTTTATGAACTTTTCACAGTGAGAGCCATTGTACGGCTTATGGAATTTTTCATAGTGAGAGGAATTGTATGGTTTTCATACGAGAGCGATCGGACAATTTTTATGATAGTACGGCTTATGAAACTTTTCATATTGAGATGGAATATTACGGTTTATGAAACTTTTCATAGTGACAGCGAATATTACGGTTTATGAAATTTTCATAGTGAGAGGGATGTTACGGTTTATGAAAATGTCATAGTGAGGAATTGTACGGTTTATGAAAATGTTCATAGCGAGGAGCGATGTTACGGTTTATGAAAATGTTTTCATAGTGAGAGGAATTGTACGGTTTATGAAAAGTTTCATAGCGAGAGCGATCGTACAGTTTATGAACTTTTCATAGTGAGAGCAATTGTACGGCTTAAGACATTTTTCATAGTGAGAGCGATTGTACGGTTTAAGAAAATTTTCATAGTTAAAGGGATAGTACGGCTTATGAAAATTTTCATAGTGAGAGGGAATATGACGGTTTATGAAAATCTTCAAAGTGAGAGGGATAGTACGGCTTAAGAAAATTTTCATAGTGAGAGGGAATATTACGGTTTATGAAATTTTCATAGTGAGAGCGATTGTACGGTTTAAAAAGATTTTCATAGTGAGAGGGAATATTACGGTTTATGAAAATTTTCATAGTGAGAGCGATTGTACAGTTTAAAAAGATTTTCATAGTGAGAGGGAATATTACGGTTTATGAAAATTTTCATAGTGAGAGCGATTGTACGGTTTAAAAAGATTTTCATAGTGAGAGGGAATATTACGGCTTATGAAAATGTTCATAGTGAGAGGGAATATGACGGTCTATGAAAATGTTCATAGTGAGAGGGCATATTACTGTCCTTATGAAAATTTTCATAGTGAGAGGGAATATGACGGTCTATGAAAATTTCCATAGTGAGAGGGCATATTACTGTCCTTATGAAAATTTTCTTAGTGAGAGGAAATATGACGGTCTATGAAAATTTTCATAGTGAGA
Source organism: Conchocele bisecta (assembly GCA_029237695.1). Taxonomy (NCBI): domain Eukaryota; kingdom Metazoa; phylum Mollusca; class Bivalvia; order Lucinida; family Thyasiridae; genus Conchocele; species Conchocele bisecta. The sequence continues at coordinate 108,265,814 of CM055270.1, forward strand.
GGGAATATGACGGTTTATGAAAATCTTCATAGTGAGAGGGATAGTACTCTGCTTAAGCAAATTTTCATAGTGAAAGAGGGAATATTACGGTTTACGAAAATTTTTTCATAGTGAGCAGGGAATATACGGCTTATTAAAATTTTCATAGTGAGAGGGAATTATTACGGCTTTACGAAAATAAAATTTTCGATAGTGAGAGGGAATATTAACGGTTTTTACTTATGAAAATTTTCATAGTGAGAGAATGTAATAACGGCTTTACGGTCTTATGAAATTTAAAATTTTCATAGAGAGAGGGAATAAGACGGTTATGAAAATTTTCATAGTGAGATCGATTGTACGCATTATGACTTTTCATAGTGACAATACGGTTTATGAAAATTTTCATAATGATTAATGTTTTTCTCAGAACAATGTTATGAAAAGTTTCATAGTGAGAGGGAATATGACGGTCTATGAATATTTTCATAGTGAGTGGGAATATTACGGTCTATGAACATTTTCATAGTGAGAGGGAATATGACGTTTATGAAAATTTTCATAGTGAGATCGATTGTACGGCTTATGATAATTTTCATAGTGATAGTACGGTTTATGAAAATTTTCATAATGACTATTGTTTTTCTCAGAACAATGTTATGAAAATTTTCATAGTGACTTCAATATATGAGTTGCACTGGTGATTTGTCTGAGAAATTTGCATAGTCAAGTGCAGTCTAAATTTTTCATAACCCTCCTTATGCATATGGGGTCGCTATTTTGAGCAACTGGATTTGCTCAAACAAAACTGGAGCCTGTTATATATGATCGGTCAAACGATGTGTGACTGGAGAAATGGGGCTTATGGCATATATGGATTGTCTAACGATGTGTGACAGGAGAAATAGGGTTTATTACATATATTGCCTGTCTAACAACATGTGACTGTAGAAATGGGGTTTATGGCATCTATGACCTGTATAACGATGTGTGAAATGAGAAATAGGGTTTATGGCATCTATGACCTGTCGAACGATGTGTGGCTGGAGAAATTATGTTTATGGCATCTATGCCTGACTAACGATGTGCGACTGGAGAAATGGGGTTTATGGCATATATGGATTGTCTAACGATGTGTGACTGGAGAAATAGGGTTTATGACATATATGGCCTGTCTAACGGCGGCTGCCTGAATAACAATGTGCGGCTGGGGAAATGGGGTTTATGGCATATATGGCCTGTCTAACGATGTGTGACTGGGGAAATGGGGTTTATGGCATATATGACCTGTCAAACGATGTGTGACTGGGGAAGTGGATTTTATGGCATATATGGCCAGTCTAACGACAGGTGACTGGAGAAATGGGGCTTATGGCATATATGGCCTGTCTAACGACGGGTGACTGGAGAAATGCGGCTTATGGCATCTATGCCGGTCTAAGGATATGTGACCGGAGAAATGGGGCTTATTACATATATGCCTGTCTAAGGTTATGTGACTGGAGTAATGGGGCTTATGGCATATATGGCCTGTCTAACGAAGTGTGACTGGTGATATGGGTCTAATACATATATGGCCTGTCTAACGACGGTGACTGCAAAAATTGGGCTTATGACATATATGACCTGTCTAACGCAGAGTGACTGGATAAATGGGGTTTATGGCATATATGGCCTGTCTAACACAGAGTGACTGGATAAATGGGGCTTATGGCATATATGGCCTGTCTAACACAGAGTGACTGGATAAATGGGGCTTATGGCATATATGGCCTGTCTAACGCAGAGTGACTGGATAACTGTGGATTATGGCATATATACCTGTCTAAGGATATGTGACTGTAGAAATGGGCCTTATTGCATGTATTGCCTGTCTAACGATGTGTGACTGGATACATGGAATCTAAGGCATCTATGGCCTGTCAAAGGACAGGTGACTGCAGAAATTCGGCTTATGGCATCTATGGCCTGTCTGACGCAGAGTTACAGGAGAAATGGGGCTTATGACATGTATGGCCAGTCTAACGCAGATTTACTGGATAATGGGGTTTATGGTATATATGGCCTGTCTAACGCAGAGTGACGGGAGAAATGAGGTATATGGCATATATGGCCTGGCTAACGATGTGTGACTGGATAAATTGGGTTTATGGCATATATGACCTGTCTAATGCAGAGTCACTGGAGAAATGGAGTTTATGGCATCTATGGCATGTCTAACGATGTGTGACTGTATACATGGGGTTAATAGTATATATGGCATGTCTAACGCAGAGTGACTGGACAAATTGGGCTTATGGCAACAATGGGCTGACTAACGATGTGTGACTGGAGAAATGGGGTTCATGACATCTATGTCATGTCTAACGATGTGTGAAATGACAAATGTTGTTTATGGCATCTATGGACTGTCTGACGAATGAGTCTGGATAAATCGGGTTTATGGCATATATGGCTTGTCTAACGATGTGTGACTGGATAAATGGGGTTTATGGCATATGTGGCCTGTCTAATGCAGACTGACTGGAGAAATGGGGTTTATGGCATATATCGCCTGTCGAACGATGTGTGCCTGGCAGAATGGGGTTTATGGCGTTTATGGCCTGTCTAACGATGTGTGACTGGAGAAATGGGGCGTATGACATATATGCCTGTCTCACGATGTGTGACTGGATAAATGGGGTCTAAGGCATCTATGGCCTCTCTAACTTGAACGACATGTGACTGGAAAAATGGGGTTTGTGACAACTATTGCCAGTCTATCGATGTGTGAAATGAGAAATGGGGTTTATGGCATATATGACCTGTCTAAAGCCGTGCAACTGGAGAAATGGGGTTGATGACATATATGTCCTGTCTAACGATGTGTGACTGAAGAAATGGGGTTTATGGCATATATGGCCTGTCTAACGATATGTGACTGGAGAAATGGGGTTTATGGTATCTATGGCCTGTCAAACGCAGATTGACTGGTGAAAGAGTGTGTATGACATATAGGGCCTGTCTAAGGTAGAGTGACTGGATAAATGGGGTTTATTGCATCTATGGCCTGTCTAACGCAGTGTGACTGGAGAAATGGGGATTATGGCATATATGCAATGTCTAACGATGTGTGACTGTATAAATGGGGTTTATAGCATCAATGGCGAGTCTAACGACGGTTGACTGGAGAAATGAGGTTTATGGCATCTATGGCCTGTCTAACGATGTGTGACTTGAGAAATGGGGTTTATGACATATATGGCCGGTCTAACGATGTGTGAAATGATAAATGGGGTTTGTGGCATCTATGACCTGTCTAACGATGTGTGACTGTAGAAATGGGGTTTATGACATATATGGCCTGTCTAACAATGTGTGACTGGAGAAATTGGTTTTATGGCATATATGGCCTGTCTAACGCTGTGTGAAATGAGAAATGGGGTTCATGGCACATATGGCTTCTCTAACGACTGGTGACTGGAGAAATGGGACTTATAACATCTATGCCTGACTAAGGATGTGTGATTGGAAAAATGGGGCGTATGCCATATATGGCCTGTCTAATTATGTGTGACTATAGATGCCATGAGCCCCTTTCGTATGAGTTTCCGTATATGCTGTGATATACTGGAGATCGAAGGCGAATTTTACCTCGTATAACACACCTGTACACTCTATGCTTCTCTCATAAAAAACACAAATAGAAATGTACTGGACGGATCGTAACCGATGTAAAAACATATCACGACAAGCCGAATTAATTTTCGAAAGATTTATCTCCACTTGGTAGCCGTTTTTAATATAATATTCGCCTTCTTACCCTTGTCCACGTTTCAAGTTCAAGTTCAAGTTCTACTTGACAAATCGTAGCCGATTTCGGGATAGTTGCGCGTTTATTAAGGCAGGACGAAGAACGCTATTTCTTTTGGAAATTCTTTCTCACGACTTGTCTCCTCTTTGCCGCCATTTTTTCGCATTTCGTATCCTTTTCCGCGCAATAACTCATGTACTACTTGACACACATGAAATAGATTCGGTGTACACGTTTATCATGGCAAGTCGAACTATCCGTACTGATCCATATTTTCAGAATTTTCAGATTAGTTACCTACCCTCCATAGCGTTTTTTAATGTTCACCTTCAATAAATGTGTCCATGCAATAACAATAATAGTTATGCTTACTGCATCTTAAACCACATTTGGTACACACGTTTATCATGACAAAGGATGCACCTTATTGATTTTCAGTTATATCTCCTCGTTTACTGGCCAAGCCGCGACGGGCGCGTATTGTGATCTTCAACACTCGTATCTACCTCGGCTGTATCGCCTCCATAGTGGCTTAGTACGTTACTGGATTAATATATGGCCATACTACATGCATACATTGTTCATTGTGCGACACACCACTTGATCGCAAGGTTTCATTTGAAAGATAATTGCAATTTATTTCACTGTGTTAATAAATGTATATTGTATTATGGGCCGGTGGCCTACATAACATAATACAGGAATTGTATGTTAATGTAAGGTATAAATTCATTTTTTTTGTACTAACCGAAAGTATGCACACAACCTGAAATGAAAGTTTAGGTAAAGAATTAAACTAGCATGCGTCTCCTATGGTGCCTTACATTTAATAGAACATATGAATATTTTAGCTACTTATAGCATTAAGATATTGGATATTTTTTTAATCGGTTTCAGCATTTGTTTTCATATTATCAAGGTGCGTATTTTAAGACTCCTCGAAATATGCCATTGTATCCATGTGTATCAACCTGAGCCAATATGTAACTTACCAGTATCCACGCCCGAATTAACCCCATATCCTAGGAACTCTATAAGATAGTTATATTTCGATCCAATCCTAGTCACACTGCGTATCTATATATAATGATGTAAATTGTTATTCAATAAAATATGTTTATTCTAACTGTATACACCACGTATATACAATCATGGATTAGGGTTACGAGTACACATGACTGCACATATCGACTTCCTGGTTTAAGATAGCTATCTATATTGTCACAAAATACTTGAATAACCGCTGTCACCAGTGTTTGCCTATGTTCAATACATGTAAATCTGATAAGTGTTTACAAGAAAACATTGATAGCATGACATTTAGAGACTATCATAATTTTTGCACTTACGAATATTTCAGTCGTAGGAAGTTTAGTGAAACGGCCCCCAGGAACTACACTCGGCTGGTTGAAACCCAACAAGCCTTTTATCCCCGTAGTGGTATATTTATGGCATGATTACCTCTCGTATTGTATTCATACATGCACTGAGTTACTTAGCTTTCTTCTATTTATAGAGATCCGGTCCAATTATATAGTAAATCATTACGTGTAATTGGGTCAGACTCGGGATCTAGTAGGAAACATGCCTATTTTTACCCTAACCCAACATTATCTGTTAAAAGTTTTCTCTCTGTTGATTATTGTTGGAGAGGGCATGTGTAATGATATCCTGGGTGATGTGGGCTTGTCACCCTTGAGCGTTTTGATAAATTCAAGATGGCCGCCATACGGCAATATAACCTAGGAATTATCATTTGCAATGATAACACTTTCACCAAAATTACAGTAATATGATATAAGTCTAAATATGTCCAGCTAAAATTGATTCAGGTATTTATTTCTGCGATCTTACTATGAGAAAATGTGAAAAGGTTAAATAGTTTACCGCACCATCAACAGCTAATGTCATATAGAGTTGGGACCTCCATTTCATGTTTCATCGAAAGACAAGTGGGATGAGAGGATTCATATCTAGGGAGAAGGGAGTTTACACTCTACCTCGAGCATTTATTCATTGAGTGTTGTTTTACTTCCGTTCAACAGCAAAGTTATATATGATACAATAAGCATTGAAATGGCCGCAACAGACTGTCAGCACTGACATATAGTGTCCCTAGACGATGCCAGGTACCTGGATTACGCCAGGGACCCGTTTCACTAAACGTCGTACTACTACAATGTTCGTAAGTGCAAATTACGAATATTTCTTACTTACTTACGAATATTTTAGTCTTATGAAGTTTAGTGAAACGGCCTCCAGATCCGTTTGCCCTAGCTGTTAATCCAAATGGCTAAGATATGCATCCTTCATGATGTATTCCTCGCTAAAATACGAATATTTTCCCATTCCTCGCTAATCCAGTATTGAAGTGAAATTATCTACTACTTGTCTAGCAGGCCGAAACGTTCGAGGTAAGAGTCGTGTTTCACATGATGTCAACTGTATTATGCATGATCTGAGGCATATATTAGATGTTAAGACCGTACTTATGTGTTCTATCATATTGGTACACATGGCACCGCCCAGGATAGACTACACAGTCGTTCTAATGATGTCGTATATTTGTGAAATGCATACACTGCTGTCACAATCAGCGGCGTATATTTTCGATGACTGTGAAATTGCCATACAAATTTGACATTATCCATGTCATTTTGATTACTATGTATCGAAACAGCTTCTATATGTCTGGCAGGAACGTAGTAAATGCATGGCGGACAAGCGAGTGAACACAGGCCACGCCCATTTCTTCGAAACACAATGGCGATCTCTGCCATATACATGTATAAGACACGCTATGCGAGTTTGTACCTTCGGACATCTGCGTAATTTCATTAAATATGTTTACAAAATTTGCAATATTGTTCATAAAGTCGAAAGTTGATAATTTGTTCAGCGTACATGTGGAATCATATTCCGCATGTACCCTGAAAACATTGTCAACTTCTGACGTCATTTACGGAACATATTGTAAATTATCAAACTTATTTCATGACATTACGCAGATGTCCGAATTTTCAAAATCACATGGGGGATTGGCGTGTTTCATATAAACTTCGGATTAACTTAAGGAAGTCTATATGGGTCACTCGTGTACGGTCTTGCACATTATAAGACCATATTATTATGACCAGTGAAAGTCAGTGAGACATGATATCAAGCTACAGAGGATAGGCAGTAAATATACATGTGTCACACTTTCGGAACATGGTACATCAGTTGGACGTAGTTATATCAGTTTCTGTGTTGTTGCAATGGTTCATCCATATGTGAACTTTAATTGCACTGTACAAACGTGTAACTGTCACTATAGTCGGTTTCAAAAAAGTGAACCTGCTGAAATTGTTCCAATAGTCTTCGGAAATGTGTTTTTACAACAGAGTACACTCCCGCCTGCGATTCTCTTACCAAGAATTGCAATCAGCGGTCCTTGAAATGTAATTCGTCCCCTCTGAAATTGCAGTCTAATTGCGGTCCAATCGCGGTCCCGTGTTTGCGGTCATTCTTTCGCGATACCGTTTGTGCGGTCATTCTTTCGCGGTCCAGTTTGTGCGGTCATTCTTTCGCGATACCGTTTGTGCGGTCATTCTTTCGCTATTTGTGATAAAAACTTAGCGTTACGCGTATATATACACATACAGTAGCGCTTTTCTGCTCCTTACCTATTTGTATATACTAATATTGTATACATATCGTAATCGTATAGTATTGGTATATTTAATGAGCATATCGTATGATCATATAATATTGGTATGTTTGTACCGTATCGTCGTATAGTACAGTTTGTTTACATTATACAAACGTACTATACGAATATTATACAAACATACGACATCCGTTCGTATATACGATATATCCGTACGGATATTGTATGCATATACAGTGGGGTCATCGTGCTGTTAAAATATACCGATGCACCGGTTCATTTCGCATGTAAACATCCGGTTTTCATTTCGATCATCTGCCACAATTTTAAATTTTTCAAAATGAATCAATTTTCAGTTTTACGATACAGAAACAATTTAAAACTGAGGATTAGTAACAAAGAAATGGACTTAAAAACGAAAACTTCACATTGTAAACGCGAAAAGTTCAAAAAAAGGTAACATGTTGGATAGTGATATGTGGTGGGCACCCCTTGATTATGAAGCTGTGAAAGTTTGGTGGTTCTAGGTGGCACAGTAACAAAGAAATGGACTCAAACACGAAAACTTAACATTGTAAACGCGAAATGTTAACATTGAAAATGGCTAAGTCGACTGCGCGAAAAAAATGGGTCAAGTTCAAAAAAAGGTAACATGTTGGATAGTGATATGTGGTGGGCACCCCTTGATTATGAAGCTGTGAAAGTTTGGTGGTCCTAGGTGGTACAGTAACAAAGAAATGGACTCAAACACGAAAACTTAACATTGATTGTGGACGCCGCCCGCCGCCCGCCCGCCCGCCCGCCCGCCCGCCCGCCCGCCGCTATCGCCTATCCAATAGCCTTTTTTTTAAAAACCTGGCTAAAAATTAGTCAATGTATCCTTAAATTGAAAATTTCTCCCTCAAAGTGTACTTTGCAAGAAAAGTATACTTTGCAATGTTGGTGAAATCGGCTACTGGTAAACTTGATATCAAAAGACACTAGCATGGTATTGTTGTCCGCCTGTGATCTCCATATACATTGTCATTACAACCACACCTACACACAACAATTGGTCGTCTGCTGTTGCTTTTATATCTTGCTTTATTTCTCAATAAAAACATGGTTTGATAGCACTTCCGAATCATTTCCATTGGAAATGATTCTGAAGTGCTGTCAAAGCATGTTGTAAGTTATTCTAAAGTGCTGTCAAAGCATGTTTTTGATGATAAAAATGGAAAATAGAAAATAAACTGCAGACGACAAAAAATTAAGATAGCGGTGTAAGGGTTAATACGTGATTAGCCAGGTGATTACGTACCTATTAAGAAGATGTGCGATTTTTCATGAAACATATTTACAGAGACCGTGTTGTTTTCGGTAAAACGCATCAACAGTTGATGAAATGCTCAAAGCAAATTCAGAATATAATTAATACTAGAAAATGTGTTCATAGAACACGGATGCCCCACATATCGCTTTGATAATATTTTGGGTTTATGGGGTATTTCCATTGTTTGAAGGACAAAGAAAAAGCCCCTAAACAACAATAGAGTTTATGAACTTACGGAATATTACAAAGGAATCTTTTATTCCTAACCACGCCCCTAAGCTATCAAACCCCCGAACGTTGGCCCGGACGGACGGGGCGGACGGACGGGACGGACGGACGGACGGACGGACGGACGGACGGACGTCCTTACGTGACATCCCTTAGGTGGTTTTTACTATATAAAAGATCAAAGGAATGACCACCTAAGGAACAATAGGCTTAAGTGGTCAACGGAATAAATCTATTGTATTATTTTGTCTTAGGCCACGCCTCTAACCACCTAAGACCCTGTATGTGTGCCCGGACCGACGGACGGACGGACGGACGGACGGACAAGGGTAACACTAAATGCCCCCTCCACTATCGTGGTGGGGCATAATAATGCTGCATATGCTCTAGCAATTTCATTAACTTCGACGTCGTTTACTGAAAATATCGCCAATTTTGTCAATATTTTTCACGAGATATCGCACATCTTCTTAGGAACACAATCACATGGCTAGTATGATATATAAGTCGTGCAATTAAAATAAGTAAACTGTTAAATAGTAAACTGATGTCGATAGTATATAGTTACAGTTTGTAGAGCTCCAGATAAAGAATTGGGCATTGCATATTGTTACTTCATACATATTCATATTTAAATCAATAGTTAATTTTCAAACATTACCCCCCCCCACTATTTTCAATTGGGTATTTCTATATGATCGCATATAAAATGCAGTATCATATTCAGCTTGCATAGGCCGCAACGTTAGCAAATCCGGGTTCATAAAGCTGGTACCATCATATAAATATGTTAGATGCCCTACCAGACGCATATTCTTGCCATCTAAATTATCAGAGGGCCGTTTCACTAAACTTCGTAAGACTAAAATGTTTGTAAGTGCACAATTATTATAGTCTGTAAATTTCACATTAACAATATTTACTTGTAAACAAGCATTGGATTTACATTTATTGAGCATAGGCTGCATATGCAGCCTATGCTCAATAAATGTAAATCCATCAATTGAAATTTACAGACGATCCTAAATTTGCACTTACGAACATTTTAGTCGTACAAAGTTTTATAGTGAAACGGGCCCCTGATTTCCTATATTTTGTACATAACACTTCAGCATTACACTACAGAGTAAAGATGAATTTCTTATCCAACATTTAGATTGATATTTTATGCATTGCTATCAATTTTTTGTGTACATTTTTGAATTGCATATTGATGCAAAACACACCTTATCTGTAGCTCTGGGTATGGGTACAAGAGAGCACATAAACATGAGATATATAATATACAGGTAATACACATTTTCAATCAATGTGACTAAAATGCTTTTTTTGTATATATTTTTATTATTTTAATATTTCATGAACACAATGTCATGTACATCTTACCAAAATGTAGTACATGGTTTGTGAACTACACAAATACGAGGAAAATCATAAAATAAATACATACATGTTCACAAGTATAAATAAAATAATATTAAAATATAATTTAAAATAATATTTCAAATATCACAATCAGTTTCAATGTCGTTGTGTGAAAAATAAAGCCTTCACAAGCAAATAGCTTGGCTGAGACAGCTGATATGTAGAATACAATATAAAATTGGTTGCAACATATTACAATACATAATTAGTACCAGGGCTCCAGATAAGGAATTAGTAATTGAGTATTGTCACTCCATCATTTCTGAAGCAATTGGATATTTCAAAATTTTAATTGTGTAAAATAGAATCACACTACAGTTTACAAATCAGCAGACCGCACTTATTGAATACTTTGCTTCTAAATGAAAACACATCTTGGTATTTCATTAGAATTGTCTCCTTGGAGACAATTCTAATGAAATACAAATATGTGTTTTCATGGAAAAATAAGAAAATATGCTACATTTGTGGTCTGTTTATTGTTTGCTGTAGCTTGATAAAGATACCACAAATATTTCATTGCTTTTTGATACTCACTACTTCTGATTTCAATTGGTTTTGTTTTGTCAATTTTAATAGGGTATTTACGAAAATACGCAACTTATCTGGAGCTCTGCAGTACTTAAAGGTACATGCCCACTCAGTAGGCACAAAATGTTCTTTATATCAGAGACATCATCCCAGACATTTTCTGGCAAAATAAACATTAATTCACCTTTACCCCGCGTATTGATTGGCAATATTATACATTTTATATCAGACGTAAAGTTCCATACTGATATCAGGTGCGATAACCGTGTTTCCTTAAAATGTTAACGGACACTATTATTTATTCTCTGTATTTATTTTTTGATGTGCAATGATCATACTTTATAATCTGTCGAAATTATTATTTTTTCAGGTGACACATTTAATTAGTATAAATTATTAAAAAATATTATGCCTTATTTGCATAGGAAAATAGCCTGATACCACCGCGCGTCACTATCAGCAAAACAACTATTATTAAATGATTATATCTGTATAGCGGGCACTTGTAATTTTTAGAACTGTTGGAATAGTGACACAATTGACCACTTATTTAATTCATATAAAGAACATGTTGTGCCTACTGAGTGGGCATGTACCTTTAATTGATCGCAAAAGGGCAAAGTAACTCTTCCTGACATGACACCTCCATCTTTGGGAAGCTCCAACAAGACTCGTATGATGTTTGCGATCAGCTTATACCCAGATCAGCCTGCGCATCTGCGCAGTCTGATCTGGGAATATGCTGTTCGTCATTCAGTCACTGAAGCAGGTAAACTGTCATCATGATACAGATGACAAACATACGGTATTTAAAAATATGATCATTGTATAAAGACATTTGGGCTATGAAATGGAGAACATTGCTTTTGTGACTAGTGTAAACCCAGACCAGCCTGCAAAGTCTGATCATGGTTTACAATATCCATCAGTTTAGACATTTAACCATCCTATATTGGACAATGTAAAATACATGTAGCCTCGGATAGCTACCAAATGTGAGGAAGGTATTGATCCTACCAACATACCAGTAGCCGATTTCACCAAATTCCAAAGTAAACTTATCTTATTAAGTACACTTTGAGGGAGAAATTTTCAATTGAAGGATACATTTATTAATTTTTAAATATTGAATTTATTACATTATCACAGCCATTTTGGCTGTGATAATGTAATAATTCAGTATACAAATTCTGCATACTTTTAATCTTCAAATATATGCAGTCGTTAGTTCTATACTAAATAATGCATTTCGATCAAAATAAATTATTACTCCCTCAAAGTACACTTTGCTAGATAAGTATACTTTGCAATTGTGATGAAATCGGCTACTGATCAATATAATACCAGGGGCCCGTTTCACTAAACATGTACGACTAAAATGTTTGTAAGTGCAAATTTAGGATCGTCTGGAAATTTCAATTGATGAATTTACATTTATTGATAGGCAATAAAACATTGTTAATGTGGAATTTACAGACCATCATAATTTTGCACATAAAAACATTTTACTCGTACAAGGTTTAGTGAAGCGGCCCCCTGAATACTGTGTTGTGATATCAAGTTTGGCTCGGAAATGGTAGATATGCCTCAGCTTTCCTATGTGTGTCCGAGCCTTGCCTGGTAAACTTGATGTCAAAGACAAGGGGCCCGTTTCACTAAACTAATATAGGATAGTCTGTAAATTTTGATTGATGGATTCACATTTATTGAGCATAGGCTGCATATGCAATTGTTTAAGTGTTTACAAGAAAACATGTTAATGTGAAATTGACAGACTATCATAATTTTACACTTAGTCGTACAAAGTTTAGTGAAACAGCCCCCTGTCTGGTATTCTCTATTTCCAGTTTTATCTTATTGCGGCCTTGTGCTTCGATGTGTAGCTCATGTTATGGTGACCTCTCACCTCCCCTCCCTGGGCCTCTGACTCTGGTGTGGTGAGGACCTGACACCACATCAGGTTATTCTGTCAGGGCTGAATATATATATTTTTTACATTTCTAATTTGAGGATATCCCCCATCCATACAGGTGAAATATGGATTTTACCCACCCTAAAATGACCTTAGCAGTTGACCGGCCATTAGATGCCATTAAACAAACAAACAAACCATAAGCATCCACCTTCGGTGCTTTGGGGCGACAGCTGCGTTGGTGCACTGAGAGGCGGTCGGGATTGAAGGTGCGGCCACAGTTTTCACTGGCGATTAGGCTGGCCTGCGATGCTCGCCACGCAGCCTCGTTGACCTCCTCCAGATTGTAAGAGCCGGTCGCTGGAATGGAGCAAATGTTCATAATCCATGGCACGTGATTATATAACACCTTAAGCATGTATGATAATCTCTTGCTTTAAATCAGGAAGTTTGATTGGCCGAGACGGAGCTGAGCTCTGTCTCTGCCAATCAAACTTCCTGATTTTTAGTACGAAATTCGAAATTGTTGTAATCACAGAAAATGTTATTACTTGACTAACAATACCGTGCAGTATTTTAGCTGGAGACTGTTGATGGTCAGAATCGCAAAATAACTTCTATACAGTATGCGGGTTAGTGTACAAAATATAAAATTTAACATTATCCCAGAAATGTGTTGATACAAATATTTGAGAACAACCTGTGGTATCAAATAAGAACACGTGTCATTGTTATCTGATCATCTCAAAGCTCCTATATATATCTTTCAAAGAACAAAAGTAAATCATTATTATTACTAACATGCTCCCGGTGGCAATTTTAGAAACTCTGGCAAACGTCTTATCAGAACCCACGGACACATATGGACAAGCATAAGGATGGACACGGTCCAAACACTATATGCGTCGTGGCTCTACCGAGACCTGGGGCCTAAAAATAGGAAGGTCGAATCTTACCTCCAATGGCCCTTACCTCGGCTTCGACTGGTGCGCTCCAACGATGCTGTTTGGGCAGTTTGCTGTTCTCTATCTCCCACTTCTGTAGACATTGAGGTTCATCGATCTAGATGGACTTGGAGCCAAACTCCCGATAATTCATATTGTAGTCAGACCTTGCGAAGGGTTAGACCGATATGAGTTGTGGATTGTCCGATTTTGTAAACGGCAATATCCGTTGTGAATTGAAGTGATCAACGATAATTCATATTGTAGTCGGACCTTGCAAAGGGTTAGACCGATATGAATTGTTGATTGTGAGATTTTCTAAGCAACAATAGTCGTTGTATATTGAATTGATCAACAATAATTCATATTAATGTTGAGCAGACCTTGCAAAGGGTTGATGTAGTTGTTGATTGTCCGATTTTGTAAACAACAATATCCGTTTTGAATTGAAGTGATCAACGAGAATTCATATTGTAGTCGGACCTTGCAAAGGGTTAGACCGACATGAATTGTTGATTGTGCGATTTTCTAAGCAACAATAGTCGTTGTATATTGAATTGATCAACAATAGTTCATATTGTAGTCAGACCTTGCAAAGGGTTAGACCGATATGAGTTGTTGATTGTCCGATTTTGTAAACAACAATATCCGTTTTGAATTGAAGTGATCAACGAGAATTCATATTGTAGTTGGACCTTGCAAAGGGTTAGACCGGCATGAATTGTTGACGCGTGCTCGTCCAAGCTAAACTTGGCGATTGGTGAATTGTAAAATTTTAGACTTTTGAGTCACATTAGCATGTGAGTAAGACATATGTAATACATTTCAGAAGTGTAAAGTTGTTCTGGCGGTTACCAGTTACCATTTCCCTGTATCATTTGTAACAGTTACCGAATCCCCCGGTGTTACATAGTGTTAATCTGTCCATACGTTACATTGTTGGTTCTTGTTATAATAATCAACACTTGTAATCTTTAATTCTTTATTGTCATATATTCTCAACGACCTGACTCGCTCTAACCCATTATAGTAACTGACTTTCTCTCACACACCACATTGCATCGTATGCTGGAATGATCCCGTGACATTTCCCTGTTACCGTATATACCATATTAAAATACCATATTTAACCTATAACATATACCCCTATACCCCTTTATGATTTGTCCTCAAATCATCGAAGTCATTATGCAATCTCTAATATTTGGAATAAGTCACGTTATCTCATTTGTTTACCCAGAAAATGACGCATGCAACATCTGTTTAGTTATCTTAATCTCGAATGTACATGCATACAATCCTCCAAATTTTCTACTACATGTCAACAACAAATATTACTCAAATAATTATTTAAATACACCATCAGTTCATTTTAGTGATATAGACATAAAATATAATAGTAGTTCATTTGATATAACATAATATGTACATACGTGTATTTTCATACCGCATTCTAATCGAAATGTTGTCAATATTTCATTTTATCAAGAATGGTACACCGAAGTTCACCGTAATATAAGCCGCTTGGACTGTGAAGGGTTTTGGGGTAAGTGGCAAGATGCGGTTTTAAATCTAAACAGCAATAAATTGATCGACAATAATTCATATTGTAGTCGGACCTTGCAAAGGGTTAGACCGACATGAATTATTGATTGTGCAATTTTGTAGACAGCAAAAGCCGCTGTAAAATAAGTATATAATTATTGTTGGACAACAATGTCACGTGGCCAATAAAGTAACAATTTTAACTAATCCATCTCTCTCATTGAACTGTAAACAGGGTTTAGGGACACGTTTCACATCTGAACCGTAACGAGGAAATGGTCAACAGTAGTAAACTATATTACTTCTAAGGCTTATTACACTTCCACTAGCAATTACTTGCTGTCTTTCATTAGACAAATACGGCAGAATTTATTGAATTTACCTGGTCAATCATCATTCCAAAAGCTACGTTTGAGTTGAATGAATATATGCGGTTCTTTCGTTAGGGAATAGGATAATATTTACGAGTTTCGGTAAGATCATAACAATCTGAGTGTTTCACGTTGAAGCATAATTCGAAAAGTACTGTAACGACTTCCGGTGCTGCACTGGTTATTGGCCCGTTTCAGCAACTTTCAAGATAGTAATATTCTCCTGTTCCTAACAATACATAGTGGAATTTACTTGAAACTTGACATATTGACCTATCATTTCCGCTTCTCTCCCAAATTAACACAATGGCTTTGACAGCTCCAACTAAAAATACATGTAGATTTAGCGTCCGTAGAGGAATTGCAATCTCTACCAGGAATAGGCTCTAAATTGGCTCAAGCTGTTGTTCACCTTAGGGGAAAATGTAAGGGAACCATAACAAGGTCACAGTTTCAAAATATCCCGCACATGCGAGTTGATCCGCATCTCTGGAGGGCAAAGCAAGTGACTTCTATGCCCTGACTGTAGAGAAAACAACTCCCGTGATACGGTACAACGACCTCATCGGGAGAATGGAACGACGCTTCGGCATCCGTGAGATCCAGGAAACGCTGATGATGTCATTTAACAGTGCCAGCCAGCAGCCAGAGGAAACTATAGACGACTGGTCTGACCGATTGTTGACCATCGCCTCAAAAGCATTCCAGACGTTACCAGAGGATTATATGACCGTCAGACAATACAGAAGTTCTGTCATGGCGCCACAAACAAAGAGGCGGGTGAGAATGTGGCAAATATGCGACCCGGTTCGCTACAGGACGCCATAGATAAAATGAAGTGGGCCATCCACACTCACACATTAATGTATGGTAAGAATCGGGGGAGGGACGTCCGGCAAGTGTCGGAGAATACGGACGAACGAGGTCCCTCGGTGGCTGCCATCACCAATAACATTTCAGCCGTCTCAGTAGCCACGGCTCCCAGAAAATCACTGGAGAGCAGAGTTGAGCGGCTGGAGAAACAAGTGGGAGGTCTGGATTCCAAATTGGACACTCTCGTAAATAAATTGGACCAAATGACAACCCACATTATGAACCGACAAGGGAGATCATTCTCGCCTAGATAATCGCCAGCAAGACGTCCAGGAACACCCGCAGCTTCGCCAGAGAGATTCCACTGTTTTCACTGTGGGCAGATGGGTCACTTTAAACGTGATTGCCCAAAGTTACCGGAAGAACAGCGACACACGCTGCAGAAGCGAAAGGTTTCGTACGTGGACAACATTGACCATGAGGACCCTTTAAACGACAGCTGGTCGGATTCCGAGGCCTAGGCCCGACCCAGTCGTCAGTAGATAAAGGCCTCGAGCCTGATACCAACACCACAGACAATCGTGGGTTCCAGTGTAATGACACGATATCTCTAGAAGACTCAAATGATATCAACGCTGGACAATGCAACCCAACTGCAAATAAGTTGCACCCCCACACCCACAAGTCTTCACACACATCCAACCTTGGTATTGGGCTGCAAGTTCAGTCTTCTAACAAGCCACGCTCGTGGTACACAAGGGACCCTACCACATTTAGGGGTCGGGGTTTTACTGTTCCAGTAGTGTAGCGAGTTCAAGGGATACGAACGGGGCGAGAAGTCTGTTCGATGTAGCAGAGGGGAGCCCACCCACTATCCACTGAGCCGTTGCTTAGTCAGGGAATGCCGGACGCACTTAGTCGGTCTCTGTCTCCGAGCAAATCTCGGATTCCGAGATACAGAGTGGCCTGCGGTTCTCTTACCAGGCGAATTGCAATTCCTGGAGCGCAGGATTGCAATTCGCGTTCCCATTAATTGCAATTGGACCGCAATCGGACTGCAATCATGTGACTGCGGTCCAAAGAGTTGGTTGTGGAATTGCAATACTTATATCGCAGTTAGCGCTGCGCTCCGCTTTTAATTGCAGTTTACGGACCGCTCTGCTTGACCAATGCGGCAATAAAATCAAAATAGTTTACAAACGTATCCGTGTTCCAATCCAAAATGTTATCCCATCTATTTCATTCAAAGTGGCTAGAAAGTCAGCGGTATTGGTGATCTGTTTTTTTGGTGTGCAAATATAAAGCGGCGGGTTATTGCGAGACAAACAGTGAAACATTGACCTTGACAATTTCTTGGACAAAACAAAATGTCGTCACTGCTGTTCCGAATATCAAGAACACATTAATTGACACCACCACACTCACAATATATTTATTTTCATATAAAATCAAATTATAATGTGTGTTCTACGGTATAATATTGCAAAACTAAGCATCAATTTTGCGTTTTGTTTACTTTTTCGCCGGTATTAAATTACGTTTTCCTATTCTGTTAACATTATTTCGACGCGATCCTATAGTCGAAATGACAATTTCTGAGATCAACACAACTTGTCATAATGTCTTTCAATTTCAAGATGCAAGGAGACTATGAATTGCATATTAACCATAATAACATGGTGAACATATTGATAATAATTTTAAAAGAAAAGCATATTTTAATTTTCGAAACAAAATATTAAAAATTTATTTTGGAATTAGATTTATATTACTGCAAACGTTCTGTTCTGTTCTGGCTGTTGATTTCTATTGGCCCGAATCAAATTTTGTGAAGATAATATTTATTCCGGTGATAGCCATTTCTTTAGAATAAAACGGTTTAATTGTGTCACAGAGTGAGAAAGATAAATAACGGCCCGGAATCGAACCAGGGACCTCATGTTTACCGTACCATGCCCATGGCTCTACTGAGCAAGCTAACAAGGCACACTTCATACACACTTCATCCCCATGGTCAGTTGCATACTGTGACATTCTTCTCCGCCAAATTGAAATTCGTCCTCGAATTCTATGTTTAATTTTTTGTCTCCGAATTCCATATGTTTGGGTACAATTTGTGATATCATTTCGTCAGGTATCATGTCGACAGTTACTAAGTATGTATCAGTCGCGTCTGGGCAACAGAATCTCTTGTCGTCAGACCAGAGTTCGGTGCTCCATAGGTTTTTCCGCAGAGTACCGAATCGGATCTCATTCGCGCTTTAGCTGTTAATTGTGACATATGTTTCTGTACTTATTACACAGAAATGAATAAGTATAATACTGACATTTCTTTCAATTGAAAAATACAGAAAATATGTCGCAATTAACAGTTGAAGTGCAAATCAGATGTGATTTGGTACTGTGCAGGGGAAACCTACGGAGAGCACCATTATAAACTCTCGGTACGGACGATGCGGGAGTATTCTGCAGAGTTACTTACCGCAACTACGTTGGGCGCTAAATGTCACAGGGTGAGAAAGATGTGCTGAGCAAACCGGGCACAAATACACACTTATTCACCATAGTGATCACTTAATTCAACCAAAAATTCACAAGCTTTTTGCCTTGTAACTCGTAAAACTGTTGTAATAGCTACAGCACTGAAATTTGATATGTAGCTTCCTTATGATGAGTAGATGCGGAAAGTTTATATCGATTTTAGATTCGAACCCCGTGTCCTGGATTATCTCTCCCTTTTGGACACTGGAATTTTGCCTTGTTTACTATCAAAGCGATATGTGGGGTATCCGTGTTCTATGAACACATTTTCTAGTTTAGTTATATCCCTTTGTTTTTTCGCGCACTGATTTGTCCGGAGCATAACGCGAACACCCTTTGCAATATTTTTTATGCAACTTAACACATGCATAGGTCACACTGGACAGGGCGGAGCTAGCGTTAAAGGTACATGCCCACTCAGTAGGCACAAAATGTTCTTTATGTCAGAGACATCATCAGAGACATTTTCTGGCCAGATAAACAATCATTTACCATTACCCACGTATTGTTTGGCATTATTATACATTTTATATGAGAAGAAAATTTCCACATTGATATCAGGGACGATAACCGTGTTTCCTTAATATGTTAACGGACATTACTATTTATTCTCTGTATTTATTTTTTGATGTGCAATGATCATACTTTATAATGTGTCAAATTTTTTTTAGTTGATGCATTTAATTTAATAGTATAAATAATTATAAAATATCATGCCCCATTTGCGCATGAAACTACCGATACCACCGCGCGTCACTATCAGTAAAATAAATATTACCAAATTATTATATCTGTATAGCGGGCACTCGTAATGTTTATAACTAGTGGAATAGTGACAATTATAAACTTATTTAATTCCCATAAAGAGCATTTTTAGCCTACTGAGTGGGCTTCCACCTTTAAAAAGGGGTTGGACAATTGTTGTCGCGACCGCCTGCGGACAGTGCGATATAGTCTGCACATTGACGTCCAACTGTATTTTTTTTGCCGAGCCTGCTTGCGGAAAGGGAGACTTAGTGATCACAATGACGTCCGTGCATCAGTCCGTCCGAAATCGGTGTATGTTTTTAAATACCATATCCTAAGTCACATTGACTTGAAACATCAAATGCTTATTAGTCATCATCCATATAGTCATTGTGTGTCCCACTCATGCGGCCCCTGTGCCCCAAGGTCAAGGTCAAATGACTTTGAAATTGTTAAAGTTTTTGCATACCTTATATCTCCACAACATTTACCCAGATTTGCTTCAAACTTCAGATAATTCTTTATTATCATCCATATTTTCATATTATAGCCAACGCATGCGACGCACATGCCCAAGATGAAGGTCAAATGACTCAAATTTGCGTTAAAGCTTTTACATACGTTAATTCAAACTTCAAATAAATATACTCCGACACAATCAAATGCCTCGGTGGGCTCAACATGCGGGCCATGGCCATCTGGTTTTTATTTACCGTAGGTTAAAGTTTTTAAGAACACTATGTCTCAGAAACAGCTTCGCCAATTCACTCGAAGCTTCACATGTGTGTTTATAATCATCCATATTTTCATTCTATGTTCAACCCCTGCAACCCCTGTGCCCAATATCAAGGTCAAATTACTTTGAAATTTAACTCAAAGGTTTTGACATGCCTGCATGTGGACAGTGCGATATAGTTGTCACATTGGCCTACATACGTACGTACATCCATATGTACGTCACTTCGTGCGTCCGGTTAAATTTTTTTGATTTAAGGTTAAAGTTTTTAAAGGTACATGCCCACTCAGTAGGCACAAACTGTTCTTTATAGCAATTAAATAAGTGTATAATTGTGTCGCTATTCCACCAGTTTCTAAAAATATGTGTGCCCGCTATCCATATATAATCATTTAGTAATATTTATTTTACTGATAATGACTAGCAGTGGTATCAAGCTATTTTCATATTCAAATGAGGCATGATATTTTTATGCCACCGGGTTTCGAAGAAACGGGTGGCATATAGTGTTTGGACCGTCCTTCAGTCCGTCCGTCCGTCCGTCTGTCCGTCCGTCACACTTTTCGGTTAACCACTTTGTCACAGTTTCTCAAATATGCTGCAGGTGGCATCCGCGTTCGACAGACGCATTTCTTGTTTTTAATAATGTATGCTAATTAAAGGTACATACCCACTCAATAGGCACAATAATTAAAGTTATGTGTATTCTCAGTTATTTGTAGGAATTAAATAAGTGTATAATTGTGTCACTATTCCACCAGTTCTAAACATTACGAGTGCCCGTTATATGGATATAATCATTTAGTAATGTGTATTTCACTGATAGTGACACTCGGTGATATCACGCTATTTTCATAGGCAAATTGGGCATGATATTTTTTAATTACTTATACTAATTAAATGTGTTTCACTGAAAAAATAATGTTTTCGACAGATTATAAAGTATGATCATTGCACATCAAAAAATAAAAAGTAATGTCTTGGTAACATTTTAAGGAAACACGGTTATCGCCCCTGATAGCAGTGTGGAAATTTACGTCTGATATAAAATGTATAATAATGCCAATAAATATGTGTATTAATGGTGAATTAATGTTTATTTTGCCCGAAAATGTCTCAGATGATGTCTCTGATATAAAGAACATTTTGTGCCTACTGAGTGGGCATGTACCTTTAAGAACACTATATCTCTGAAACCGCTTCACCAATTCACTCGAAACTTCACATACGGTGTATTTGTCACCCACATTTTCATTATTATATATATGTGCCTAATGTCACGGTCAAATTACTTTGAAATTTCCCTTAAAGTTTTTGTTGGGCACGACATGCAGGCCATGGCCATCTAGTTATTATGGCAAGCGATTTGATCAGTCGGCCATCGCACCATGACTAGCTTAGCACTTGATCAGTCGGCCATCGCACCAGGACTAGTTTAGCACTTGATCAGTAGGCCATCGCACCAGGACTAGTTTAGAACTTGATCAGTCGGCCATCACACCAGAACTAGTTTAGCACTTGATCAGTCGGACATCGCTCCAGGAATAGTTTAGAACTTGATTAGTCGGCCATCGCACCAGGACTAGTTTAAAACTTGATCAGTCGGCCATCTCACCAGGACTAGTATAGCACTTGATCAGTCGGCCATCACACCAGGACTAGTATAGCACTTGATCAGTCGGCCATCGCATCGGGACTAGTTTAGCCCTTGATCAGTCGGCCATCGCACCAGGTCAAGTATAGCACTCGATCAGTCGGCCATCGCACCAGGACTATTTTAGAACTTGATCAGTCGGCCATCGCTCCAGGACTAGTTTAGAACTTGATCAGTCGGCCATTGCTCCAGGACTAGTTTAGAACTTGATCAGTCGGCCATCGCACCAGCCACCAGGACTAGTTTAGCACTTGATCAGTCGGCAATCTCACCATGACTAGTATAGAACTAGATCAGTCGGCCATCGCTCCAGGACTAGTTTAGCCCTTGGTCAGTCGGCCATCACACCAGGACTAGTTTAGCCATTGATCAGTCGGCCATCGCACCAGGACTAGTGTAGCCCTTGATCAGTCGGCCATCGCACCAGGACTAGTATATAACTTGATCAGTCGGCCATCGCACCAGGACTAGTTTAGCCCTTGATCAGTCGGTCATCTCACCAGGACTAGTTGAGCACTTGATCAGTCTGCCATCGCACCATAAGTAGCATAGCGCTTGATTAGTCGCCCACTGCACCATGCCCAGTATAGCACTTGATCATTTGGCCATCTCACCATGCCCAGTATAGCACGTGATCAGTCGGCCATGCCGAGTATAGCACTTGATCAGTCGGCCATCGCATCAGGACTAGTAGAGCACAGGATCAGTCTGCCATCGCACCATAACTAATATAGCGCTTGATCAGTCGCCCATTGCACCATGCCCAGCATAGCGCTTGATCAATTGGCCATCTCACCATGCCCAGTATAGCACGTGATCAGTCGGCCATGCCGAGCATAGCACTTGATTAGTCGGCCATCACACCAGTACTAGTTTAGAACTTGATCAGTCGACCATCGCACCAGGAATAGTTTAGCCTTTGATCAGTCGGCCATCGCACCGAGACTAGTTTAGCCTTTGATCAGTCGGTCATCGCACCAGGACTAGCATAGCACTCGATCAGTCGGCCATCGCACCATGACTAGTTTAGAACTTGATCAGTCGGCCATCGCACCACGACTAGTTTAGAACTTGATCAGTCGGCCATCGCACCAAGACTAGTTTAGAACGTTATCTGTCGGCCATTGCACCAAGACTAGTATAGCACTTTATCAGTCGGCCATCGCACCAGGACTAGTTTAGCACTTGATTAGTCGGCCACGTCATCCTGCGTTACAGACAGAAGTGGTGGTCGGGGGGGGGTGTAGTATAGTCATAGACAAAAACTAGTGGTAGTGGTGATACACATTGTTCCCCCTGTGGGATATAGACCGGAACTTTTAGGACGCCAAATGTAGATGGCTGGTGTGTGTGGAGGATCATTGTTTTGTGTCCCCGGCGGTGGTGAGGAGTACAATGATGAATTACTGATAAATTACT
Organism: Conchocele bisecta; assembly: GCA_029237695.1. Lineage (NCBI taxonomy): Eukaryota > Metazoa > Mollusca > Bivalvia > Lucinida > Thyasiridae > Conchocele > Conchocele bisecta. The sequence goes on from CM055270.1 coordinate 108,289,413, forward strand.
GTATTGAACACACATGTATATGCACTGTGATACCGTACTTCACAATCCTCAGTTTTAAATTGTTTTTCTGTATCGTAAAACTGAACATTTATTCATTTTGAAAAACTTAAAATTGTGGCAGATGATTGAAATGAAAACCGGATGTTTACATGCGAAAAGAACCGGTGCATCGGTATATTTTAACCGCACGATGACCCACTGTATATTCATACCATATCCGTACGGATATATCGTATATACGAACGGATATCGTATGTTTTTGTATAATATTCGTATAGTACGTTTGTATAATGTAAACAAACTGTACTATACGATGATACGGTAAGTTTTTAACGGAAATAGCGAAAGTATAACCGCACAAACGATATCGCGAAAGAATGACCGCACAAACTTGACCGCGAAAGAATTACCGCACAAACGGTATCGCGAAAGAGTGACCGCAACAACGGGACCGCGATTGGACTGCAATTAGACTGCAATTTCAGAGCGGACGAATTGCAATTCAACGACTGCTGGATTGCAATTCTTGGTAAGTGAATCGCAGGCGGGAGTGTAGTATAGCGCTTAATTAGTCGCCCATTACACCATGCCCAGTACGTATAGCAATTGATTAGTTGGCCATCTCACCATGCCCAGTATAGCACGTGATCAGTCGGCCATGCCGAGCATAGCACTTGATCAGTCGGCCATCGCACCAGGACTAGTAGAGCACTTGATCAGTCTGCCATCGCACCATAACTAGTATAGCGCTTGATCAGTCTCCCATTGCACCATGCCCAGTATAACACTTGATCAGTTGGCCATCTCACCATGCCCAGTATAGCACGTGATCATTCGGCCATCACACCAGGACTACTTTAGCACTTGATCAGTCGGCCATCGCACCAGGACTAGTATAGCACTCAATCAGTCGGCCATCACACCAGGACTAGTTTAGAACTTGATCAGTCGGCCATCGCACCAGGACTACTTTAGCAATTGATCAGTCGGCAATCGCACCAGGACTAGTATAGCACTCGATCAGTCGGCCATCGCACCAGCACTAGTTTATAACTTGATCAGTCGGCCATCGCACCAGGACTAGATTAGAACTTGATCAGTCGACCATCGCACCAGGACTAGATTAGAACTTGATCAGTCGACCATCGCACCAGGAATAGTTTAGCCCTTGATCAGTCGGCCATCGCACCAGGACTAGTATAGCACTCGATCAGTCGGCCATCGCACCAGGAGTAGCTTAGAACTTGATCAGTCGGCCATCGCACCACGACTAGTTTAGAACTTGATCAGTCGGCCATCGCACCAAGACTAGTTTAGCCCTTGATCAGTCGGCCATCGCACCAGGACTAGTTTAGAACTTGATCAGACGGCCATCGCACCAAGACCAGTTTTGCCCTTGCTCAGTCGGCCATCACACCAGGACTAGTTTAGAACTTGATCAGTTGGCCATCGCACCACGACTAGTTTAGAACTTGATCAGTCGGCCATCGCACCATAACTAGTATAGCGCTTGATCAGTCTCCCATTGCACCATGCCCAGTTTAGCACTGGATCAGTTGGCCATCTCACCATGCCCAGTATAGCACGTGATCAGTCGGCCATGCCGAGTATAGCACTTGATCATTCGGCCATCGCACCAAGACTAGTATAGCACTCAATCAGTCGGCCATCAAACCAGGACTAGTTTAGAACCTGATCAGTCGGCCTTCGCACCAGGACTACTTTAGCACTTGATCAGTCGGCCATCGCACCAGGACTAGCATAGCACTCGATCAGTCGGCCATCGCACCAGGACTATTTTAGAACTTGATCAGACGGCCATCGCACCAGGACTAGTTTAGAACTTGATCAGTCGACCATCGCACCAGGAATAGTTTAGCCCTTGATCAGTCGGCCATCGCACTGAGACTAGTTTAGCCCTTGATCAGTCGGCCATCGCACCAGGACTAGTATAGCACTCGATCAGTCGGCCATCGCACCAGGACTAGTTTAGAAATTGATCAGTCGGCCATCGCACTACGACTAGTTTAGAACTTGATCAGTCGGCCATCGCACCAAGACTACTTTAGCCCTTGATCAGTCGGCCATCGCACCACGACTAGTTTAGAACTTGATCAGTCGGCCATCGCACCAAGACTAGTTTAGCCCTTGCTCAGTCGGCCATCGCACCTGGACTAGTATAGCACTCGATCAGTCGGCCATCGCACCATGACTAGTTTAGAACTTGATCAGTCGGCCATCGCACCACGACTAGTTTATAACTTGATCAGTCGGCCATCGCACCAAGACTAGTATAGCACTTGATCAGTGGTCATCGCACCAGGACTAGTTTAGCACTTGATCAGTCGGCTACGTCATCCTGCGTTACAGACAGAAGTGGTGGGGGGGGGTGTAGTGTAGTGTAGATATAGACCGGAACTTTTAGGACGCCAAATGTAGATGGCTGGTGTGCTTGGGGGATCATTGTTTTGTGTCCCCGGAGGTGGTGCGGAGTACAGTGATGAATTACTGATGAATTACTGTATATTCAACACACATGTATATGTACTGTGATACAGTATTTCACAATCCTCAGTTTTAAATATTGTTTCTGTATCGTAAAACTGAAAATTTATTCATTTTGAAAAACTTCAAATTGTGGCAGATGATTGAAATGAAAACCGGATGTTTACATTCGAAATGAACCGGTGCATCGGTATATTTTAACCACAGGATGACCCACTTTATATTCATACCATATCCGTACGGATATATCGTATATACGAACGGATATCGTATGTTAGTATAATATTCGTATAGTACGTTTGTAGAATCACTGATAATGTAAACAAACTGTACAATACGATGATACGGTAAGTTTTTACCGCAAATAGCGAAAGAATGACCGCACAAACGGTATCGCGAAAGAATGACCGCACAAACTGGACCGCGAAAGAATGACCGCACAAACGGTATCGCGAAAGAATGACCGCAAAAACGGGACCGCCTCGCCCTCCCGGATATGGGACATCCAGTTACAGACGATTAGGCAAGGTCAACTCGAGGATGGCGACCTCGTATTTTTAAGACAATGGCTGAGCGATAGTACTGAGCCATCTGAAGGTGCCTTGGTCTTGGCTAATCGGGCCACTAAATACTACTGGGTTAATAGGGAGTGTTTCTTCCAAGACCGAGAGGTCATTTCGAGAACTAATCCCAAAACCAGCCAGAAACAGTTAGTGGTACCCACTGATCTTAGGGATGAACTCTTGTTTCAATCACAGCATAACCCTGGCCGGACACCAAGGGGTAGACAGAACGCTGCAGCGGGTCAAGGCTAAATAATATTGGCATGGTATGACCCGAGACATCAGAAACTTTTTTGAAAGCTGCACGGAATGCAACCAGTGGAAGAAGTCTAGTCGTCACGCACGCTGGCAGCTGTCTGGATTCCAGGCGGGTATCCCCATGGAGCGTGTCCATCTAGATTTCTTGGGTCCACTACCCCGCACGCCCAGAGGTAATGAGTATGTATTAATGATGGTGGATCAGTATACCAAATGGGTTGAATGCATCCCTTTGCCCTCGCAAACGGCTGAAGTGACAGCACAAGCGGCAGTCAACCACTTCTTCAGTCGATTTGGGATGCCCCTGAGCCTACACACCGATATGGGCAGTAACTTTGAAAGCAAGCTGTTCACTCACCTGTGCCAATTACTACACATCCATAAGTCGCGTAAAACACCCTATAGGCCCTCATCAAATGGTCAGGTAGAGAGGTTCAATAGAACCCTTATGGATGCAGTACGCTGCTTCATAGGTCGACATCAAAGGACCTGGGACATATTCATCCCTCAGATAGCAGGGGCAATTATATCCTCCGTCAACCGTAGTACTGCTTTTACTCCCAATCGATTGATGTTGGGAAGGGAGGTTATGGCTCCTGCAGAACTGGTGTTTCCAGGACATATGGATGCAGTGGCCGAGTCCTCGGACGTGGAGAGCTATGTGTCCCGCCTAGAGAACAGCTTGAAGATATACTACGAAATAGCTCGCAAGTCATTGCAGGAGGCACAAGTTGTCATGAAAAGAGACTATGACTTGAGAGTGAAAGCCAGCCAAAGGTTATCAGTAACTTCCTCACATTGATAACTAACCGCCCTGTGCCATTCGAGTAAATTTGACCCATTCGTAGTGGGTGAGACACTCCCCGGTGGTCGCCTTGTGTTAGTATTCAACGAATTCCGGCGCTTTCATTTTCGAACATTGCAAAAAGTGGCAATTCCAAAACTATATAGTTGAAACAGTTAGATACCAGGGATAAAAGCATGAGCTGATACTAAATTAACTTGCACAGTTATGTTTTCAGTTATGTTCACAGTTATGTTTTCAGAAGGCTGGTGTCGTTTCATTTTATACATCTGATATAACGTTTTAAATCTAGTTAATAGTAATGGTGCATTTCAAGTCCATTTGATTCATCGCCATTGGTGTATAAGACTGCACTAGGTCCTTTGTGTCAATGTCTGTCACATTTCACAATACAAACACCTAGCATTTGCTGACACGAAACTCAATAGAAGGATCACGGGTATTATTAACCCGAACGTTCCGTCTGTAACGCAGGGCGACTTATTGTAAGTCGCCCTGCAATACAGTCAGCAGTTTCGGGTTAGGGTATTTTGAAAATGCCAAAATGTTCACACGTGTAGAAATTGCAGCCGTGATCAACGCCCAATAATTCCAATGGTCATTATCCTCATGTTTAATCACAGGCACATTTCAAATTGTTGTTCAAATCCAGTTGATCTATGTCGATATATACACAACGTTCAGATCCAGTCCACATACCTCGCTATATACCGCCAATATTAAATCTATAGATAACACTACTCTTCCTGGTCTTATGCAGTATATATATATTAGGACAACTGTACTGTACTTTCTTATTTACAATAACCACCATACCGTGTAACATACGTGCACATCGTTATGCTACAATGTATGTATGTGTCGCGCGAGACACGTATGTCATGTATATATTTATGATTTGCGCTTTATATTGACATGTGGATGAAATATACTAGATGGTCTTTAGCTACGTATATAGTACATGCGGCAAAATGATACGAGTAGACTTTAAATTATCGTCCGATATATATACTGTAGGCTGATAATGTGTGCCTAACGGATTATGTGAATCAATGATATAGACTCTACCTTTATTCCATTTTTCTTAATGTTTATGCAAAGTTTCTGGCGCAATATGTGGAAGAATATGCTGTTGTGACAGTGAAAAATATGTACAGAGGCACTGATTATCGCGATTAACTGTAACGATTTGATTTCATACAAGGTTCATTTCTATGCGAATTGTAGTCGCTTTCTATACGGACAGTACGTGATAGCATTGCCGTATGAAACAGAGTCTTATCGCGTGCAGCGAGTGGTTTTATTAGATGCCATTGATTACACCGCGTAGATCTGCGAAAGAAGGCGAATTTACCATGTAGGCGCATTATTTTACCATTGATGATTCACGACAGCGAAAAATAATCCGATCATTGCAGTGTTTATGCGAGGTTTGAGACATTTTCGTTTGCGACCAGAGTTTCCGTTGATTAGTTTTCTTGCACACCATATTGGTTACCTCCGATGAGGGCGCGCGATGGAAAATGTCATTCATTATGTTTTAGATCAGTTGGGTCATTCAGTACACTGTCGAATCACACTGTTCGTCCATCGTCTAAAATTAACCGAATTTAGATGATTATCGATAATGAATCTGGACTGTTGACATATACTCGTAATTGCAGCGTTATTAAATATTTATTTCGCCTTGTCTGTCTATTCGCGCGTTCGTCCGTTAATAAGGGTCAATTATTTGTTAGCCCTGACGGTAGAGCCGAGACGGAGGTCTGTAGGAACACATTGGTTTCTCCGCCGTCCCGTAACCAGCGTTCAGCTAGCTATATTCGTAGACGAAAGCTCCAGCCTGAGGTCCTGTTAGAGCAATAAGGATGTCGTTCTGATTAGTCATCAGCCATAATACACTTCACCCATACAACCTTGTCCTGGACATTATGCTGTAGCATCCGGATCCACTAGATGTGATTATTCATCGCAGGAAGCCGCACATTTATTTATTTCCGGTTCCACATAACCATGTGATAACAACATTCCGCAATGCCACTACGATATATCCATACGGATATGGTATGAATATACAGTGGGTCATCGTGCGGTTAAAATATACCGATGCACCGGTTCATTTCACATGTAAACATCCGGTTTTCATTTCGATCATCTGCCACAATTTTAATTTTTTCAAAATGAATAAATGTTCAGTTTTACGATACAGAAACAATTTAAAACTGAGGATTGTGAAGTACGGTATCACAGTGCATATACATGTGTGTTCAATACAGTAATTCATCAGTAATTCAGCATTGTACTCCGCACCACCGCCGGGGACACAACACAATGATTCCCCACACACACCAGCCATCTACATTTGGCGTCCTAAAAGTTCCGGTCTATATCCCACAGTGGGAACAATGTGTATCACCACCACCACCAGTTTTTGTCTATGACTACACTACACACCCCCCCCACCCCCCCCGACCACCACTTCTGTCTGTAACGCAGGATGACTGATCAAGTGCTATACTAGTCTTGGTGCGATGGCCGACTGATAAAGTTCTAAACTAATCTTGGTGCGATGGCCGACTGATCCATTTCTAAACTAGTCGTGGTGCGATGGCTGACTGATCAAGTTCTAAACTAGTCCTGGTGCGATGGCCGACTGATCAAGGGCTAAACTAGTCTTGGTGCGATGGCCCACTGATCCAGTTATAAACTAGTCGTGGTGCGATGGCCGACTGATCCAGTTATAAACTAGTCGTGGTGCGATGGCCGACTGATCGAGTGCTATACTAGTCTTGGTGCGATGGCCAACTGATCAAGTTCTAAACTAGTCGTGGTGCGATGGCCGACTGATCGAGTGCTATACTAGTCTTGGTGCGATGGCCAACTGATCAAGTTCTAAACTAGTCATGGTGCGATGGCCGACTAATCGAGTGCTATACTAGTCCTGGTGCGATGGCCGACTGATCAAGGGCTAAACTAGTCTCGGTGCGATGGCCGACTGAGCAAGGGCTAAACTAGTCCTGGTGCGATGGCCGACTGATCAAGGGCTAAACTAGTCCTGGTGCGATGGCCGACTGATCAAGGGCTAAACTAGTCCTGGAGCGATGGCCGACTGATCTAGTTCTATACTAGTCATGGTGAGATGGCCGACTGATCAAGTGCTAAACTAGTCCTGGTGGCTGGTGCGATGGCCGACTTATCAAGTTCTAAACTAGTCCTGGAGCAATGGCCGACTGATCAAGTTCTAAACTAGTCCTGGAGCGATGGCCGACTGATCAAGTTCTATGGTGCGATGGCCGACGATCGAGTGCTAGACTTGTCCTGGTGCGATGGCCGACTGATCAAGGGCTAAACTAGTCCCGGTACGATGGCCGACTGATCAAGTGCTATACTAGTCCTGGTGTGATGGCCGACTGAACAAGTTCTAAACTAGTCCTGGTGCGATTACCGACTGATCAAGTGCTATACTAGTCCTGGTGAGATGGTAAACTGATCAAGTTTTAAACTAGTCCTGGTGCGATGGCCGACTGATCAAGTTCTAAACTAGTCCTGGAGCGATGTCCGACTGATCAAGTGCTAAACTAGTCCTGGTGTGATGGCCGACTTATCAAGTTCTAAACTAGTCCTGGTGCGATGGCCTACTGATCAAGTGCTAAACTAGTCCTGGTGCGATGGCCGACTGATCAAGTGATAAACTAGTCATGGTGCGATGGCCGACTGATCAAATCGCATGCCATAATAACTAGATGGCCATGGCCTACATGTCGTGCCCGCCGAGGCATTTGATAGTACAAACACTTTTTTTATTGCAACAAAGCTTTAGCCCGTTGACGTAAAAACGTTCCGCACCCGCCGAGGCTTTAATAGTATACCCAAAAACTTTAACTAAAAAACATTTTAACCAAAAAATTTATCCTGAATGCAAACCAATGTGCCGACTATATCGCTCTGTCTGCAAGCGGGCCCAACAAAAACTTTATGGGAAATATTTCAAAGTAATTTGACCGTGACATTGGGCACATATAAATAATAATGAAAATGTGGGTGACAAATACACCGTATGTGAAGTTTCGAGTGAATTGGTGAAGCGGTTTCAGAGATATAGTGTTCGTAAAGGTACATGCCCACTCAATAGGCACAAAATGTTCTTTATATCAGAGACATCATCTGAGACATTTTCGGGGAAAATAAACATTAATTCACCATTATGATTAATACACATATTTATTGGCATTATTATACATTTTATATCAGACGTAAATTTCCACACTGCTATCAGGGGCGATAACCGTGTTTCCTTAAAATGTTACCAAGACATTACTATTTATTTTTTGATGTGCAATGATCTGTCGAAAACTTTATTTGTTCAGGGAAACACATTTAATTAGTATAAGTAATTAAAAAATATCATGCCCCATTTGCCTATGAAAATAGCCTGATATCACCGCGTGTCACTATCAGTGAATTAAACATTACTAAACGATTAAATCCATATAACGGGCACTCGTAATGTTTAGAACTGGTGGAATAGTGACAAAATTATACACTTATTTAATTCCTACAAATAACTGAGAATACACATAACTTTAATTGTTGTGCCTACTGAGTGGGTATGTACCTTTAATTAGCATAAATTATTAAAAACAAGAAATGCGTCTGTCGAACGCGGATGCCACCTGCAGCATATTTGAGAAACTGTGACAAAGTGGTTAACCGAAAAGTGTGACGGACGGATGGACAGACGGAAGGACGGACGGTCCAAACACTATATGCCACCCGTTTCTTCGAAACCCGGTGGCATAAAAATATCATGCCTCATTTGAATATGAAAATATCTTGATACCACTGCTAGTCATTATCAGTAAAATAAATATTACTATTACTAAATGATTATATATGGATAGCGGGCACACATAATTTTTAGAACTGGTGGAATAGTGACACAATTATACACTTATTTAATTGCTATAAAGAACAGTTTGTGCCTACTGAGTGGGCATGTACCTTTAAAAACTTTAACCTTAAATCAAAAAAAGTATCCGGACGCACGAAGTGACGTACATATGGATGTACGTACGTATGTAGGCGAATGTGACAACTATATCGCACTGTCCACATGCAGGCATGTCAAAAACTTTGAGGCAAAATAATTTGACCTTGATATTGGGCACAGGGGTTGCAGGGGTTGAGCATAGAATGAAAATATGGATGATGATAAACACACATGTGAAGCTTCGAGTGAATTGGCGAAGCTGTTTCTGAGATATAGTGTTCTTAAAAACTTTAACCTACGGTAAATAAAAACCAGATGGCCATGGCCTGCATGTTCAGCCCACCGAGGCATTTGATGGTGTCGGAGTATATTTATTTGAAGTTTGAATTAATGTATGTAAAAGCTTTAACGCAAATTTGAAAGTCATTTGACCTTGATCTTGGGCATGTGGGTCGCATGTGTGGGCTATAATATGAAAATATGGTTGATAATAAAGAATTATCTGAAGTTTGAAGCAAATCTGGGTAAGTGTTGTGGAGATATAAGGTATGCACAAACTTTAACACAAATTTCAAAGTCATTTGACCTTGACCTTGGGGCACAGGGGCCGCATGAGTGGGACACAGAATATATGGATGATGACTAATAAGCATTTGATGTTTCAAGTCAATGTGACTTAGGATATGGTATTTAAAAACATACACCGATTTCGGACGGACTGACGCACAGACGTCATTGTGATCACTAAGTCTCGCTTTCCGCAAGCAGGCTCGGCAAAAAAACTACAGATGGACGTCAATGCGCAGACTATATCGCACTGTCCGCAGGCGGTCGCGACAACAATTGTCCAACCCCTTTTTAAAGGTACAAGTCCACTCAGTAGGCTAAAAATGCTCTTTATTTGAATTAAATAAATGTATAATTGTCACTATTCCACTAGTTATATACATTACGAGTGCCCGCTATACAGATATAATCATTTGGTAATATTAATTTTACTGATAGTGACGCGCGGTGGTATCGGTATTTTCATGTGCGAATGGGGCATGTTATTTTATAATTATTTATACTATTAAATTAAATGCATCAACTGAAATTTTCTTTTACAGATTATAAAGTATGATCATTGCACATCAAAAAATAAATACAGAGAATAAATAGTAATGTCCGTTAACATTTTAAGGAAACACGGTTATCGTCCCTGATATCAATGTGGAAATTATCATGGGTTTTGCGACTAGTGTAGATCCAGATCAGCACAGGATCTGCACTGATCGTCATTCAGTCAGTGAAACGCCTGGCCTGCTTCTAACAAACAATATTCATCCTTACAGGACTGTGCTAGACTGTTCACAAATCCCATAAGCCCCATTTCTCCAGTCACAACCACATATGACCTTGCTGTCGAATGGATGTAAAACCTTGATCAGTCATTCATCATCCCCCCAGAGCGGGGAGAATATTATGTATTGGTGACGCCAGCATAAGAACATTGTGTGCCATAATGGTGATATGTCTTGCTAAGAAATAATACTTTTACAAAAGGACATGTATCTGTAAATACACTTACTTCTGGTACCTCCCTAATAATTATGTACCCCAAGCAAATGTATGGGTACCTGTTGTTGCCACCCTGTATGTGCGTCTGTCTGTTGAGTGTCTGTCTGTCCGAGTTTGGCGTTAAAGTGTCCATGTACATACTACATGTATCTCTGTAACTGTAAGTAGTATTGCCATGAAACTGCATATGCTTTTTGTCATCATCCACATTTTCATTCTGTGGACCATGCATGTGACCCTTGTACTCAAGATCAAGGTCAACTGACTTTATTTGTATTAACCCTTAGACCGCTATGCACAACAATTGTTGTCTACAGTTGCTTTTATATCTTGCCTTGTTTCTAAGAAAAAACATGGTTTGACAGCACTTGAGAATCATTTCAAATGGAAACGATTCTGAAATGCTGGATGTTGTAAATTCTAAAGTGCTGTCAAAGCATGTTTTTGATGATAACAATGGAAAATAAACAGCAGACGACAAAAAAAATAAGATAGCGGTGTAAGGATTAATGTTTTTATTTGCTTAAATGTTTTTGAGTGTGACATTCATCAGTGATATTGACTTATTGCTATATGAGGACTACCATTGTCTGCTACTGTACATGTACGATATTAACCCTTACACTGCTCAATTAAAGTTGTTGTCTGCTGACATTTTGTTTTAATTTCCATTTTTCTCAAGAAAAACATAGAATCATTTCCAGTTGCATTACTTTCGAATCATTTCCACTGGAAATGATTCTGAAGTGCTGCGAAATCATGTTTTATTGAAAATAATTACAAAATTGGTGTGGTATGGACCTGACACCAGGACAGGTTATTCTAATTTCAGGGCTGAATATATTTTTTTCGATGTAAATATTTTGTTCTGATTTTGGGATTTTCCCCCAATGCAGCAGTTTAATTGCGGGATAGAACCCGTTGACCCGGCCTTAAATGACCTTAGCTATTGATAGGCCATTAAACACCAATAAAAACAAAAACAAACAAACATAAACAAGAGCAGAGGACATCGTTTGTTTCCCGCGCTCTAAGGGTTAATGTAATGGCCTACAGGACTATGACGCATTCTGAAATTGTACACAGATATAAAACCAATCAGTTTATATAATTAGTGAATAAACTTGAAATTGAAACTCAAAATCAGATAGTTTGACTGGCTGATCCTGAGTACAGCTCAGGTACAACTAGATGGCTTAATTTTGATGTGGTTGCAGTCCTGTATTGCTAGCTGGAACCAGTAGCCGATTTCATCAAAATTGAATAGTATACTTATCTAGCAAAGTACACTTTGAGGGAGTAATCATTTATTTTTCCAGAAATGCATTATTTCATACAGAACTAACAATTGCTTATATTTGATGATTAAAAGTATGCAGAATTATTATACTGAATTTATTACATTATCACAGCCAAAATGGCTGTGATAATGTAATAAATTAAGTATAATAAAAATTAGTAAATTTATCCTTAAATTGAAAATTTAAACCCCACCCCACAAAGTGTACTTAGCAAGATAAGTATACTTTGTAATTTTGATGAAATCGGCTACTGATATGATGAAATGTAAGAGGGGACTTCACATAGTTCTTGGAGAGTCGTTATACATACAATGATTACGTCCTAATTATTGACGACGTACATCATGCTGCCACTTACACTGTATCACAATCAGTGTACGGTATATCAATCAGGTACACACTAGTAAATGTACATGTCAATTTCTCTTTTAATTAGTATAAAATTAACATCTTTTGGAGTTGTCACATTTTGTCCAAACATTGGTTGTTATAGTAACGACATGTCATATGTGAATTGTGTAGTTTTTCACAAAACTTGCGGAACATCTTCGATACACTTGCATTAAATTTAAGAAAAAAATCAAGAGGGTTTCTCAATATATGCAAAAGATACAGCCTCCGTATCAGAACTTTTTGAATGCCCCTTGTAAGATCAGAATAATGTAAGATTCAGTATTTCTGCCAATCTTGAAAGTTTTCAGCAGTCACAAACTTACAACAACATTCACATGTACCGGTGCCTGCAATGTCACTATTGTTTGTATATCGCATGTACTTGTATGTTTTTGGATTAGGCCAAATGTAGTTTATTTATAACTATCTACTGCGTTGTTTTTATTTGCAGGAATTCCCTTTTCTGTAGAATCCTGTCCAGTAACAATTCATTGTCACTCCTATGCTGGTTTATAGGGAGCATGAGGTGGGTGATTTAACGATGGGTTTCATCCTTACCACAATCCTGATGTCCCTGGTTTGACCCTCAGGTACATTTTTGGCTTTCTGGTATGTGCGAGGTGAATCCGGTTATATCCATTATTAAAGTAGTAAGATTAGTACTAATCTTATTACTTTTAGGGACTGGGGCTGAGTGGCTCTGGTGTGGTGAGGACCTGGCACCAGGTAATGCTATTCTAATTTCAGGGCGGAATATATAGTTTTTCTTTAAATATTCAGTTCTGATTTTGGGATTTTCCCTCCATTCCAACAGATGAAATGTTGTATTCGACCCCGTTAACCCGGCCTAAAATGATCTTAGCTGTTGACAGCTTATATCCCATCCATGCAGCCCATGTGCCCATGGTCAAATGTTTATAATTGTGCCGTAAATTTTTTGAGCGGTACATCTTCCACCTGTGTTTGATTTCTGGTCACACTACACCTGTGCCATATACCGGGTTTTATACAAGCACATCTACTTTCATGATAATCAATACCTGCAGCCTGTAAACACAGCCTGTCGCCTGGAACACCTGTCGTCTGTCTACGGTTGTCTCGTTCAGATTCAATGTGGGTGACGCGTTGTTCAGCTACTAACTGAATTTATCTCCAAATCCCTAATACTGTCATAAAGTTGAAAATTCATTTGCAGCTCAAATAAGTGAATGTTTAATTTGTATACACACACCCATGTTGTTACCACTCGGTTGAAACGTCTCTACGGTTACCACTCAATCGAGCCACCTCGTCGAGACGATTCAACTGAGTGATAATAACATACAGTTTGGATGTGAAATAAGAATTATCACCTCTTTACACGTACAACAATTAGGTTAAAATCTAAACTCGGAAAATGTGCACCAGCACTCACAATGATAGGTGCGTTAGTTACTAGTACAGTGAAACCTCTCTAAACCGGACACCCTGTGAGGTCCCCCAGGGTGTCCGGTTTAGAGAGGTTTCATTCTAAATGAGACATTTGATCATTATGAGTCATAGTCGTTTGCTGTGATCATGAATAGACAGTGTATCACCCGAGACAAATGACGAAACTCACCAAACATAATATCACAGATGTTTTCTTGGTGTCATTGATACTAATACTGTGGAACCTCTCTAAACCGGACCCAAAGAAAACTTCTGTTTTCTTATTGTGATGGGTTTGTTGATCATTTATCTCAGGTTATAATGCCTGTTCATGATCGCATAGCACACAACTATGGTTAGGACTGATCCAATACATAATTTAAAGTGAAACGTCTCTAAATCGGACACTCCGGAGACCTCCCAGGGTGTCCGGTTTAGGTTCCACGGTATCTGCAATTTCATGTTCATGGAGAAATTGATTGTAGAAATGCCCATAGGTGGAACCAGAGTACAACAATCCCGTGGCTGGGACATGATAAGTCCACAAAATTGTCTCCTTCATATCGGCAAAACAATACAGCAGAACCTCTCTAAACCAGACACACATACATCCTACGTCTGCTAAATTGCATGTGTTGATTGTCATCTCTCACCATTGATAACGTCTGTTCATGATCGCAAACCACATATACCTGTTTTGCGGTGCCCATATGCCTGATTTAGAGTGGATCTTCTCTAAACCGGACACCCTGGGAGGTCTCCATGGTGTCCGGTTTAGAGAAGCTCCCTGTAGAGAGGTTCCACTGTACATAACTGCGAAGTATACGTTTCTACACGTGGGTTGCTGCCCCGCACTCCATCCCCTCCCGTTGGCCCGGCTTTAAATGACATTAGCTGTTGATAGGCCGTTAAACACCAACAACAAACAACACTCAGAGGGATGGGCCATGGTCTAGGGGTACATACAATATTGGATTTCAATACCGGTGATGGCGAGTTCAATATTCACCATAGGCATGAACAATATTTTCAGTAGTTTCCATCCTACTGGTCTGTTGGAAGACTTGAAACCGAGGTCCTGTCTTTATAAGAACTTAGCTGTTTCTGGGACATTGAACCCTTTCAACTTACATACTATTTCAATCACACTGGTTTTTCGGATGAGCCTTCAAACTGAAGTTCCGTCGCTATATGACATTAGTTGTTGCTGGGACGTTATGCCAATTCACTTTTCCACCACCTGGGATCAGTAGGTAAGACATTGATTGGTGTATACGCCTAATTTGGACGTCTAGTGTGCTTAGTACCTTATTCGAGAGCATAATTTATTGCATACAATTGGCATTCACAGTGTAATAACAGAGTGTAATAACAAATAAAATTACACTAGTGTAATAAATATGCAAATTAGCTATTAAAGAAATCAGAAGACGTGATGACCAGAATAGCTTCAATGTATGTGCTTGGGCAATAAATATAACCGAGCATTTATTAAACTGGTTGACTTGTTTCCTAAGAAACGCGGCATAGCCTCGTTTCTTATGAAATCAGTAAACTTGTTTAATAAATAACATATTACATCACCACTCGTGTAAGATCCACTAGTTCTATACCAGTTGGCATTGTCTAGTACATACGACACACGCCTCTCAACTGCCTGCCACTCTGATGCCTGCAATAAAGAATAGGAATACATTCATTGCTGTTCAACGATTATGCATTTACACAAGTTATGCATTTACGTTGCCAGTACGTGCATATATAAAACTAGTTTCAAATTAACTTCAAACAGTTGCACATGTGACATTGAGCCCCAAACCCACGACGTAACTGCAGTGTGGGAGAGCGGATGAATACACTTGAATACGTGCCGAGTTATTTGATATTCACGAGAAACTTACTGCTTCATGAATGGGTGTAATTGTCCAGTAACAGACCGACATATAATATACCCGTACCACTTTATACAGTACTGAATTCAATGTGTCTGTTGTTCATATGTTAATGTCCATTTTTGTCGGCGAAATAAATAGTTTGGCAGCACTTAGAATAATTTCCAATGGAATGTTTACATTGAGAAAGAAGACAAACTACAAAACAACAGCAGACGACAATGTTTGACTTTCGTCTCCCGCATTCTATAAGGGTTAATTTACTACGGTTTCCATTACAGTATAGCAATTTAACGATCAGGGTTTATCCTTACCGGAATTCCGACTGTAGACCTGGTTTGGCCCTCACATACGTCTTTGGCATTTTGTATGTGATACATGTAGTTGAATCTGGTTATACCCCTTATGTGAATATTACGATTATTCGTAATCCTATTTTAGGGGAAGGGGCCAAGTGGTTATTCTAATTTCAGGGCTAAATATATTTTATCTCGATGTAAATATTCCGTTCCGTCTCGCGGTGGGATCACAACCGTCCTAGGCCCGTTTCACTGAACTTCGTACGACTAAAATGTTGGTAAGTGCAAATTTAGGATCGTCTGGAAATTTATATTGATGGATTAACATGTATTGAGCATAGGCTGCATATGCAGCCTATGCTCAATAAATGTAAATCCAATACTTGTTTACAAGAAAACATTGTTAATGTCATATTTACAGACTATCATAATTTTGCACTTACATTTTAGTGAAACGGCCCCCTGTTGTTGTTCTCTTTATATATATACAGAGTGGCCTGCGGTCCTCTTACCAGGCGAATTGCAATTCCTGGAGCGCAGGATTGCAATTCGCGTTCCCATTAATTGCAATTGGACCGCAATCGGACTGCAATCATGTGACTGCGGTCCAAAGAGTTGGTTGCGGAATTGCAATACTTATAGCGCAGTTAGCGCTGCGCTCCGCTTTTAATTGCAATTTACGCTCCTTTTTGTCTGTAAACTGCGAAAGAATGACCGCTTTACGCTGCGCTCTGCGCTAAAACCAGCGGACCGCTCTGCTTAACCAATGCGGCAATACAATAGAAATAGTTGACAAACGTATCCGTGTTCCAATCCAACATTTTATCACATCTATCTAATTCAAAGTGACTAGAAAGTCAGCGGTATTTGTGATCTGTTTTTTTGGGGCGCAAATATAAATCGGCGGGTTATGCGAGACGAACAGTGAAACATTGACCTTGACAATTTCTTGGACAAAACAAAATGTCGTCACTCACTCACTGCCTTTCCGAATATCAAGAACAAATTAATAAAAACCACCATGCTGACAATATATTTATTTTCATATAAAAGCAAATGATAATGTGTGGTCTACGGTATAATATAGCAAAACAAAATATCAATTTTGCGTTTTGTTTACGTTTTCGTCGGTATCAAATTACGTTTTCCTATTATGTTGACATTATTTCGACGCGATCCTATAGTCGACATGACAATTTCTGAGATCAACACAACTTTTCATGTCTTTCAATTTCAAGCTGCAAGGAGACTGAAAATTGCATATTAACCATAATAACATGGTGAACATATTGATAATAATTTTAAAAGAAAAGCATATTTTAATTTTCGAAACCTGATCATAAAAAAAATATTAAAAATTTATTTTGGAATTAGATTTATATTACTGCAAAGGTTCTGTTCTGGCTGTTGATTTTTATTGGCCCGAATTAAATTTTGTGAAGATAATATTTATTCCGGTGATAGCCATTTCTTTAAAATAAAACGGTTTACTTGTGTCACAGAGTGAGAAAGATAAATAACGGACCGGAATCGAACCAGGGACCTCATGTTTACCGTACCATGCCCATGGCTCTACCGAGCAAGCTAACAAGGCACAGATCATACACACTTCATCCCCATGGTCAGTTGCGTACTGTGACATTCTTCTCCGCCAAATTGAAATTCGTCCTCAAATTCTATGTTTAATTTTTGTCTCCGAATTCCATATGTTTGGGTACAATTTGGGAGTATTTATCAGTCGCGGTTCTTTGTTGGGCAACAGAATACTCAATTATCATCCGTACCCAGAGTTCCGGTGCTTCATAGGTTTTTCCTGCAGAGTACCGGATCGGATCTCATTCGCGCTTTAGCTGTTAATTGTGACATATTTTTCTGTACTTATTACACAGAAATGAATAAGTATAATACTGACTTTCTTTCAATTGAAAAATACAGAAAATATGTCGCAATTAACAGTTGAAGTGCAAATCAGATGTGATTTGGTACTTTGCAGGGGAAACCTACGGAGAGCACCATTATAAACTCTCGGTACGGACGATGCGGGAGTATTCTGCAGAGTTACTTCCCGCAACTACGTTGGGCGCTAAATGTCACAGGGTGAGAAAGATGTGCACCAGCCCGGAATCAAACCGGGGATCTCTGGTTTACCACACCATCGCTCTACCTGCTGAGCAAACCGGGCACATATACACACTTATTAACCATAGTGATCACTTCATTCAACCAAAAATTCACAAGCTAGAAGTTATGCCAAATTATTACAGTCAACGTCACAGATTATGCTCTTGGCGACATTAGCGGACACAAATTTGTCCATCAATTTGATCAAATAAACAACGGAATCTGACAGATAACACTACGACGGCGCATGGAAACATCATTATTCTGGTACTTGGAATCAAAATGGTGGATATTAAGATCAATATGTGAGGCGCTGACGGAACCTTTAACATTTTTTATCACGATAGCAGCTACAGGGATTGTTGGGACGCATTTATTTAGAGAAACAAGAGATTACAATGGATTGGATAATATACTAAGTGACATTTTGTTCTAAGGTACACCAACATAGAGGATTAAATTTGCGACAATGTTGGATTCTGGATTTTGTGGACAGGTGACAGAAATCGGAGCTGGATAATAACCGACAGACGTGATTCTGAATATGCGTGCTTGGTCTGTGGTTTTTCTTCCAGATCATGTCATGCATGTTTTAATTTCACGTCGTGTCAAAGCAGCACTGTTGAATATAATGAATAACTTTAATATTCTACACCAGAATTAAAGTTCATTCATCGTCTGATGTGTAACTGATGAATTAAGGTAAGTTACTTGTATATGACAACTTTTGCCTCACCACGATAGTGGAGGGGGCATTTAGTGTTACCCTTGACCTTGTCCGTTCTTCCGTCCGTCACCAACCTAGTAACTCGAAAAACTTTTAAACCGTAATAGCTACATACCTGAAACTTGGTACATGTATGTTTGATTCGACCCCATGGTCATGAATTATCTCCCCCTTTTCAAGTTAGAATTTTCCAATTTTGTCTTGTAGCTCGTAAAACTTTTAAACCCTAATAGCTACACACCTGAAACTTGGTATGTCCTTATGATGAATAGATTTGCAAAGTTTATTTTCATTCGACCCCCGAGTCATGGATTATCTCCCTCTTTTTGAATTAGAATTTGAAAATTTTGCCTTGTAACTCGTAAAACTTTTGTAATAGCTACATCACTGAAATTTGATATGTAGCTTCCTTATGATGAGTAGATGCGGAAAGTTTATTTCGATTTTTGATTCGAACCCGTGTCATGGATTATCTCTCCCTTTTGGACACTGGAATTTTGCCTTGTTTACTATCAAAGCGATATGTGGGGTATCCGTGTTCTATGAACACATTTTCTAGTTTAGTTATCTCCCTTTGTTTTTTCGTGCACTGATTTGTCCGGAGCATAACGCGAACACCCTTTGCTTTAATATTTTTTATGAAACTTAACACATGCATAGGTCTCACTGGACAGGGCGGAGCTAGCGTTAAAGGTACATGCCCACTCAGTAGGCACAAAATGTTCTTTATGTCAGAGACATCATCGGAGACATTTTCTGGCCAGATCATTTACCATTACCCACGTATTGTTTGGCATTATTATACATTTTATATCAGAAGAAAATTTCCACATTGATATCAGGGACGATAACCGTGTTTCCTTAAAATGTTAACGGACATTACTATTTATTCTCTGTATTTATTTTTTGATGTGCAATGATCATACTTTATAATCCGTCAATTTTTTTTTCAGTTGATGCATTTAATTTAATAGTATAAATAATTATAAAATATCATGCCCCATTTGCACATGAAAATACCGATACCACCGCGCGTCACTATCAGTAAAATAAATATTACGAAATCATTATATCCGTATAGCGGGCACTCGTAATTGTTTATAACTAGTGGAATAGTGACAATTATACACTTATTTAATTCCCATAAAGAGCATTTTTAGACTACTGAGTGGGCTTGCACCTTTAAAAAGGGTTTGGACAATTGTTGTCGCGACCGCCTGAGGACAGTGCTTTATAGTCTGCACATTGACGTCCATCTGTATTTTGTTTGCCGAGCCTGCTTGCGGAAAGCGAGACTTAGTGATCACAATGACGTCCGTGCGTCAGTCCGTCCGAAATCGGTGTATGTTTTTAAATACCATATCCTAAGTCACATTGACTTGAAACATCAAATGCTTATTAGTCATCATCCATATATTCATTCTGTGTCCCACTCATGCGGCCCCTGTGCCCCAAGGTCAAGGTCAAATTACTTTGAAATTTTTGTTAAAGTTTTTGCATACCTTATATCTCCATAACACTTACCCAGATTTGCTTCAAACTTCAGATAATTCTTTATTATCATCCATATTTTCATATTATAGCCAACGCATGCGACCCACATACCCAAGATCAAGGTCAAATGACTTTCAAATTTGCGTTAAAGCTTTTACATACGTTAATTCAAACTTCAAATAAATATACTCCGACACCATCAAATGCCTCGGTGGGCTGAACATGCGGGCCATGGCCATCTGGTTTTTATTTACCGTAGGTTAAAGTTTTTAAGAACACTATATCTCAGAAACAGCTTCGCCAATTCTCTCGAAGCTTCACATGTGTGTTTATCATCATCCATATTTTCATTCTATGCTCAACCACTGCGACCCCTGTGCCCAACATGAAGGCCAAATTACTTTGAAAATTTACCTCAAAGTTTTTGACATGCCTGCATGTGGACAGTGCGATATAGTAGTCACATTGTCGTACATACGTACGTACATCCAGATGTACGTCACTTTGTGCGTCCGGTTAAATTGTTTTGATTTAAGGTTAAAGTTTTTAAAGGTACATGCCCACTCAGTAGGCACAAGCTGTTCTTTATAGCAATTAAATAAGTGTATGATTGTGTCACTATTCCAGCAGTTCTAAAAATTATGTGTGCCCGCTATCCATATATAATCATTTAGTAATATTTATTTTACTGATAATGACTGGCAGTGGTATGAAGCTATTTTCATATTCAAATGAGGCATGATATTTTTATGCCACCGGGTTTCGAAGAAACGGGTGGCATATAGTGTTTGGACCGTCCTTCCGTCCGTCCGTCCGTCTGTCCGTCCGTCACACTTTTAGGTTAACCAATTTGTCACAGTTTCTCAAATATGCTGCAGGTGACATCCGCATTCGACAGACGCATTTCTTGTTTTTAATAATTTATGCTAATTAAAGGTACATACCCACTCAGTAGGCACAACAATTAAAGTTATGTATATTCTCAGTTATTTGTAGGAATTAAATAAGTGTATAATTTTGTCACTATTCCACCAGTTCTAAACATTACGAGTGCCCGTTATATGGATATAATCATTTAGTAATGTTTATTTCACTGATAGTGATACGCGGTGATATCAGGCTATTTTGATAGGCAAATGGGGCAGGATATTTTTTAATTACTTATACTAATTAAATGTGTTTCCCTGAAAAAATAATGTTTTCGACAGATTATAAAGTATGATCATTGCACATCAAAACATAAATAGTAATGTCTTGGTAACATTTTAAGGAAACACGGTTATCGCCCCTGATAGCAGTATGGAAATTTACGTCTGATATAAAATGTATAATAATGCCAATAAATATGTGTATTAATGGTGAATTAATGTTTATTTTGCCCAAAAATTTCTCAGATGATGTCTCTGATATAAAGAACATTTTGTGCCTACTGAGTGGGCATGTACCTTTAAGAACACTATATCTCTGAAACCGCTTCACCAATTCACTCGAAACTTCACATACGGTGTATTTGTCACCCACATTTTCATTATTATTTATATGTGCCCAATGTCACGGTCAAATTACTTTGAAATTTCCCTTAAAGTTTTTGTTGGGCCCGCTTGCAGACAGAGCGATATAGTTGGCACATTGGTGTGCATTCAGGATGAAGTTGTTGGTTAAAGTGTTTTTTAGTTAAAGTTTTTGGGTATACTATCAAAGCCTCGGCGTGTGCGGCACGTTTTGACGTCGACGGGTTAAAGCTTTATTGCAATAAAACAAAGTGTTTGTACTATCAAATGCCTCGGCGGGCACGACATGCAGGCCATGGCCATCTAGTTATTATGGCATGCGATTTGATCAGTCGGCCATCGCACCATGACTAGTTTAGCACTTGATCAGTCGGCCATCGCACCAGGACTAGTTTAGCACTTGATCAGTAGGCCATCGCACCAGGACTAGTTTAGAACTTGATCAGTCGGCCATCACACCACATCGCTCCAGGACTAGTTTAGCCCTTGGTCAGTCGGCCATCACACCAGGACTAGTTTAGCCCTTGATCAGTCGGCCATCGCACCAGGACTAGTGTAGCCCTTGATCAGTCGGCCATCGCACCAGGACTAGCATAGAACTTGATCAGTCGGCCATCGCACCAGGACTAGTTTAGCCCTTGATCAGTCGGTCATCGCACCAGGACTAGTAGCGCTTGATTAGTCGCCCATTGCACCATGCCCAGTATGTCACTTGATCAGTTGGCCATCTCACCATGCCCAGTATAGCACGTGATCAGTCGGCCATGCCGAGTATAGCACTTGATCAGTCGGCCATCGCACCAGGACTAGTAGAGCACTTGATCAGTCTGCCATCGCACCATAACTAGTATAGCGCTTGATCAGTCGCCCATTGCACCATGCCCAGCATAGCACTTGATCAATTGGCCATCGCACCATGCCCAGTATAGCACGTGATCAGTCGGCCATGCCGAGTATAGCACTTGATCAGTCGGCCATCACACCAGGACTAGTTTAAAACTTGATCAGTCGACCATCGCACCAGGAATAGTTTAGCCATCGATCAGTCGGCCATCGCACCGAGACTAGTTTAGCCCTTGATCAGTCGGCCATCGCACCAGGACTAGTATAGCACTCGATCAGTTGGCCATCGCACCACGACTAGCTTAGAACTTGATCAGTCGGCCATCGCACCAAGACTAGTTTATAACTTTATCAGTCGGCCATCGCACCAAGACTAGTATAGCACTTGATCAGTCGGCCATCGCACCAGGACTAGTTTAACACTTGATTAGTCGGCCATGTCATCCTTCGTTACAGACAGAAGTGGTGGTCGGGGGGGGGGGGTGTAGTGTAGTCATAGACAAAAACTGGTGGTGGTGGTGATACACATTGTACCCACTGTGGGATATAGACCGGAACTTTTAGGACGCCAAATGTAGATGGCTGGTGTGTGTGGGGAATCATTGTTTTGTGTCCCCGGCGGTGGTGCGGAGTACAATGATGAATTACTGATGATCGTAAAACTGAACATTTATTCATTTTAAAAACTTAAAATTGTGGCAGATGATCGAAATTAAAACCGGATGTTTACATGCGAAATGACCCGGTGCATCGGTATATTTTAACCGCACGATGACCCACTGTATATTCATACCATATCCGTACGGATATATCGTATATGCGAACGGATATCGTATGTTTTTGTATAATAGTACGTTTGTATAATGTAAACAAACTGTACTATACGATGATACGGTAAGTCTTTAACGGAAATAGCGAAAGAATGACCGCACAAACGGTATCGCTAAAGAATGACCGCACAAACGGTATCGCGAAAGAATGACCGCAACAACGGGACCGCAATTAGACTGCAATTTCAGAGCGGACGAAGTCGCTCATTGCACCATGCCCAGTACGTATAGCACTTGATTAGTTGGCCATCTCACCATGCCCAGTATAGCACGTGATCAGTCGGCCATGCCGAGTATAGCACTTGGTCAGTCGGCCATCGCAACAGGACTAGTAGAGCACTTGATCAGTCTGCCATCGCACCATAACTAGTATAGCGCTTGATCAGTCGCCCATTGCACCATGCCCAGTATAGCACTTGATCAGTTGGCCATCTCACCATGCCCAGTATAGCACGTGATCAGTCGGCCATGCCGAGTATAGCACTTGATCATTCGGCCATCACACCAGGACTACTTTAGCACTTTATAAGTCGGCCATCCCACCAGCACTAGTATAGCACTCAATCACTCGGCCATCACACCATGACTAGTTTAGAACTTGATCAGTCGGCCATCACACCAGGACTACATTAGCACTTGATCAGTCGGCCATCGCACCAGGACTAGTATAGAACTCGATCAGTCGGCCATCGCACCAGGACTAGTTTATAACTTGATCAGTCGGCCATCGCACCAGGACTAGTTTAGAACTTGATCAGTCGACCATCGCACCAGGAATAGTTTAGCCCTTGATCAGTCGGCCATCGTACTGAGACTAGTTTAGCCCTTGATTAGTCGGCCATCGCACCAGGACTAGTATAGCACTCGATCAGTCGGTCATCGCACCAGGACTAGTTTAGAACTTGATCAGTCGGCCATCGCACTACGACTAGTTTAGAACTTGATCAGTCGACCATTGCACCAAGACTAGTTTAGCCCTTGATCAGTCGGCCATCGCACCAGGACTAGTTTACAACTTGATCAGTCGGCCATCGCACCAAGACTAGTTTAGCCCTTGATCAGTCGGCCATCGCACCAGGATTAGTTTAGAACTTGATCAGTCGGCCATCGCACCTAGAATAGTTTTGCCCTTGCTCAGTCGGCCATCGCACCAGGACTTGTTTAGAACTTGATCAGTCGGCCATCGCACCACGACTAGTTTAGAACTTGATCAGTCGGCCATCGCACCAAGACTAGTTTAGCCCTTGCTCTGTCGGCCATCGCACCTGGACTAGTATAGCACTCGATCTGTCGGCCATCGCACCACGACTAGTTTAGAACTTGATCAGTCGGCCATCGCACGAAGACTAGTATAGCAATTGATCAGTGGGTCATCGCACCAGGACTAGTTTAGCACTTGATCATTCGGCCACGTCATCCTGCGTTACAGACGAAGAAGGTGTCGGGGGGGGGGGGGGGTGGGGGGGGGGGGGGGGGGGGGAGGGGGTTGTAGTGTAGTCAAAGACAAAAACTGATGGTGGTGGTGATACACATTGTTCACACTGTGGGATATAGACAGGAACTTTTAGGACGCCAAATGTAGATGGCTGGTGTGCGTGGGGATCATTGTTTTGTGTCCCCGGCGGTGGTGCGGAGTACAGTGATGATGAATTACTGATGAATTACTGTATATTGAACACACATGTATATGTACTGTGATACAGTACTTCACAATCCTCAGTTTTAAATATTGTTTCTGTATCGTAAAACTGAAAATTTATTAATTTTGAAAAACCTAAAATTGTGGCAGATGATCGAAATGAAAACCGGATGTTTACATTCGAAATGAACCGGTGCATCGGTATATTTTAACCACACGATGACCCACTTTATATTCATACCATATCCGTACGGATATTTCGTATATACGAACGGATATCGGTATGTTTGTATAATATTCGTATAGTACGTTTGTATAATCACTGATAATGTAAACAAACTACCAAACAAACTGTACTATACGATGATACGTTAAGTTTTTACCGCAAATAGCGAAAGAATGATCGCACAAACGGTATCGCGTTAGAATGACCGCACAAACTGGACCGCGAAAGAATGACCGCACAAACGGTATCGCGAAAGAATGACCGCAAAAACGGGACCGCGTTTGGACCGCAATTAGACTGCAATTCCAGAGGGGAAGAATTGCAATTCAAGGACCGCTGGATTGCAATTCTTGGTAAGCGAATCGCAGGCGGGAGTGTATGGCAGCTCGTTTGGTGATGAATCGTTTACTAATTGGAATCAAGAATATGTACCGATTGGTTGGGAGCATTCGAATAGAAGGGTACATTTAACGATTTGTTTCATCCTTAATGGAATCGCGATATCCCTATTTGTACCCATATGTACCTATTTGGCTCTCTAGTACGTGAAAGTTGAAAGGTATACCCATTAAAATGTAATAATATTAGGACTGGAGAACCTGCCGCCAGGCCAGGTTGTTTTAATTTCAGGGCTGAATATATTTATACCACCCAGGCATACGAAGTATGTCGAGGGGTACATGTATATAGTTTTCGTAATTCAGTCCCTCCGTCCGTTTGTCCGTCCGTCCACGTTAAAGTGGATACCCATTATCTCTGTAACGGGAAGTCGGATTGACTTAAAACGTCATATACTTGCTTATCATCATACATGTTTTCATTCCATAACACACCCATGCGGCCTTCATGCCTAAAATCAAGGTTAAAATCAATTACTTAGATATTTGCGTTAAAGTTTGTATTTTTCGGTCCAGGCGGCGGCCGGGACGGGGGGGGTGGGGGTGTATACGTGAGCCCCTGCTCACTTTCTCTAGTTTTTTTCTGTAAATATTCAATTCTGATTTTGGGATTTACCTCTCAGCACATAAGATAACATATGAGATTCGACCCCGTTAGCCCGGCATAATGACCATAGCTGTTGACAGGCCGTTAAAGGTACATGCCTACGCAGTAGGCACAAATTGTTCTGTATAGGAATTAAATAAGTGTATAATTGTGTCACTATTCCACCAGTTCTAAAAATTACGAGTGCCCGCTATACAGAGATAATCATTTAGTAATATTTATTTTACTGATAGTGACGCGCGGTTGTATAATGCTAGTTCCATATGCAAAGGAGGCATGTTATTTTTTAATTATTTATACTAATTAAATGAATCACCTGAACAAAATAATATTTTCGACAGATTATAAAGTATGATCATTGCACATCAAAAAATAATTACAGACAATAAATAATAAGTCAGTTAACTTTTTAAGGAAACACGGTTATCGCACCCTGATATTTGTGTGGAAATTCATGTTTGATATACGAAGCATAATAATGCCAATTATATCGTCGGGAAATGGTTCATGACTGTTTATTTTACCCTAACAATGTCATATCTAAGGAATGGACGAAAAATATATGCCTCCCTATATTATAACCTGGAACGTGGGCATGCGCTTTTAAACACCATTACTTTGATTTTGTCAATATAACCCATTTTGAATGGTTGGTTGGCTGGCTGGCTGGCTGGCTGGCTGGCTGGTTCGGTGGGTGACTGGCTGCCTGGGAAAGTACCAGCGTTCAGTGGTGTCCTGACAGTCCGTGAATGGAGCAATGGGGCTTTCGGCCTTTCCTACCAATGCATACCCATATCAGCCCGAGTTGCGGCCAGTGCAGACACAGATTGGCATGTGCTACGGCCAGTGTATACTAGGAGGTCCCCAGGGTGTCCGGTTTAGAGATGTTCCAATGTCATTCCGATGTAAGAGCACTGAAATATATGCCTGTGTGAATTGCAATCATGAACACTGATAATCACCAACGATATTGGACAGTGAAATCCGTCATATTTTTTTAGAGGTCCACTGTACCATTAAACAGCCAGATCAGCCGGCCATCGCCGTGCGATATGTTCACCATCCCCAGATGCATTGGGAATCCCAGGAGTTATCACCAATATTGGTGCAATATCTAGCAATGTCCTCCGATACAAACAAATCATCCTCAGGTGAGACTACATCACGTGTGTTGTCCATGTTACCATGACAACCGCAGTTCTCGGCTCAGGTGTAGGGTGTGGCAGTTTCCACACTGAACAAGTCAATATGGTCCACTCCGTCTCGCGCCTGCCAGTATGTCAACTGATACTGAGCGGCTGCAGGACGCAAATATTCAAGTTCACATTGAGATAATGACTAATGACGCAATTTGTTATGTTATTAATTAATATATCCAAACTATCGTTTTCTGTACCAATTCTAGGAGCTCTCGTTAGACATGCTGCAGCATTTGCGGCGTCTGGGGCCAGTTTCACTAAACTTCGCACATTAAAAGTGTTCCTAAGAAGATTTATATTAATGTTCGTATCACATTAACGTGTTTCTCTAATGCTACCAGTTTGTACCTACGGGTTCATATCATTAAATATAGCATATTCACTAAAGATAGCACGTTGTCAGAACAGAACAGAACAGAACGTCGAATATCTTGCATTCCAGTGACAGTTATGCTCTCGGTTGAGAAAAGATACCTGTACTATTGTGCATGCTGAAAAAGGTGTGTGCTATAAATAGTTTAAAAATAGCAGACGACACTTCATTATATTTTCTTTTATTTCTTCCTGTAAATATCATTACTATGTCTTCGAATTTCATTATAACTGCGAACCTCTTCGAATTTCATTAGAATGGAGTACGCAATTCTAATGAAATTCCGTGACATTTACAGAGAGAAAATATAAATACTCGGTCATGTGTTGGCTGTTATTTTCACCGGCAGCATGGAAAGTGTAGATCTGCTATATGTACATTGAAAGCCACTTCATTGACTGAATTACAAACAACGTAGGCCATGTTGAACTAGACTGGGCCAATACATGAACAATACATTTATTGGGTCATTTTGGAACGTGCTATCGGTATATATTTGTGTAAATATGTACTTGACTTATGCTGTCTATAATATATATTTTCCATAAATACCGTATTTTTGACAATCAAGTGGGCGAAATTGGGGGCACACCCGACGTATAAGTGTATGGTATAGATCTTCCTATCGTCGCTGCTATCAGCAGAGACACGACACATAGTACCCTAAATCCCTGCTATCAGATATATACATGATTTAGTGCTACACTATAATACAGTTATTACAACCTCGAGTGACATCGAGTGGAAGTTTTATCTAATTAGCGTGTAACCGTGTCATATAGTATATACCATGCCCGAAGTGCGTGCGAATGGTGCTGAGGGGTTCCCATTATAATCAGGGGCGGATCCAGGATTTAGGTCTAGTGGGGATTCTTAGCGGCCAATGACACACATATGATCGTCAACTTTCATAAAATTCGGATAATTATTTTCGGAATTTGGCCTTATTTCACATCAAAAGTATAATTATGTTGTAACTTGTTACCAGTCAGTTGAACCGACGAGACTTTGGGTGAGAAATAAAGACATATCAGATCTTTCCACGTAAAACATGGTTTAAAATCTTAACTCGACCAATTTTAGAGGGGGCGTGCGCCGGACACACCCCCGCCTGGATCCGCACCTGATCATTGGGATAAAACGAACAGTATTCCATTGAATTGTATTTTACGTCCGTTCGCATTCTTATAAATGCACACTATGTAGATCTAGGTCCCTGGTCCGTTCAATAATAAAATATACAAACATTGCAGGTCCAATATATTATGAGGATATAAGGGTTGCGGTTGGGGGCGGTCACGGTCACGGATTAACCCAGCGATTTAAGCTTAGAGATTGTCGCTCATCTGGATATAAAATCAAAGTACTGAAAGTACTGAACATAGGGTATAGTCCTTGGGCCAAAGGGGGTTGTTGCTACCATTTGAGCGTACCAAACCAAAGTGTTATTAACTTGTTTATGGTCATAAACTATCAACAATTCTGCTTGCTAGACTTTTCAAAGCGGTAGCTTAAGCCTACTGATTTGCATAAACAAAATGGCCGCCATTGGAATAAATAATATATACTGTATGCAATATATTGTCATGTAGCTAACATATTCGAATGATATGCAGCCCCATCCTGAGGTATAAAATACCCCACAACTTGCTGAATGCAGGCCCAGTATATTCATGTCAAAAACAATATAAAACAAATCCAATATGGACGCCATTTATGAAATGTCTTTAATTGTTTTCGAATAAATCGAATAAAATATGACACAAACTGTTTGATTCCTGATGGTCTGTGCATATTATGACAAATAAACACTAGAGTGTGATAAACTGTTGTTAGATATGTGTATTTATTCATAATCATTCTAGTATCCCCGCTCTTAATACGTACAATGTGAATTACTATCATCGTTCAAATGTATAGATTGTGTAGATTGTCGTAACTCGCCATGTATCAATTATGTAAGACAAAGTCACCAGTCAGCTCCAGGACCTTTATAACCAATAGTGTAATAGAGTAGTAGGAACCAGTGTACTTGCTAAGGTTTAAATGAACACAATCCAAAATGGACGCCATCTTAATACAATTTCGTAATATAAGAGTCACGTGTGTAATACATTGTCTCTCCATGTGACTCGATACCATAATATTGAAATACAAAATATGGTTGTCATAGTAACTGTTCATAAAATGTATCGGTTAAAGTAAACAATGGCTTCTCTAGTCCTGCTTTATATAAAACAATGCCGAAAATGTTGGAGAAATGCTATGTTCCTTATCAATACCATTACGTAACACATATGTTTCAAGTGGAGATATCAGTTTTAATTTTTCACCATCCTATAGTCTCGTGTGCTTGTACAAATAGTTCACATAGTTCCTTTGTAGCAAATGAACTCGCATATTATACGTCAGTCGCTCTAGACAATATACATGTTTACTCTCCACGATCATGTTCATCATCATCTGAGCTGTCTAATTCACCGTCAATTTCATCAGCCATGTTACTGCATGGCGACAGCTTGCACATGTCTGTACACGGCAATCCATTTGCAATACATACACATTGTGGTAATTTGCAAACTCTAGGACATTTGCATGACAGGAACTCCAGAATGGTATCCGGTGCCGGTGAACCGTTCATCCACTTGATGTCCAAACTGCCATCTGGGTGCACACTCCAGCCATGGCCATCTGGACTGGGTGTATCAACATATTCTTCCATGCTTCGACACCATATCCCGACCTGGTAATTGGCTCTCAATGTATGTAATCATAGGCAGTCCTCGCATGGTGGAAGTTGTTCACCCTCGATCTCGCCATTCTTTGCCTGAAACAGCTGGTATCGTAATTCATTAACAGTGCTGTTCGTGCTCCTGCCGGCATATAAACGGCATGTGAACTCTTGTAATTTTGGTTGCAAGTTCATCAGAGAGCGTCCAGTCATTCCCAAGTTGTGCAAAGATGTATTGGAAACTTGGATTTTTCAGCAATTTCAGACCAGCAACTTTTCCTTCTCCAGCGAAGGAGCTAACGGAATCACACCCCGTGAATGCATGTAAGCCAATTAACGCCTTGCATACACTGTCGCCTAAAGCATGTGCTAGCTTTGTCACATTGATGAATCTCGTCCTGGTTTGTGTGCCGCATTTCATGAATATATTATAGTCAATGTCATGGTCGAAGGCAAGACTGATTATTAATACGTCTGTAGCCTCTGACACAACGACAACAGATTCACAACTGGGAGCAACATGTTTTGCGTACAATATCAAGCGCGTGTCTGCCTCTTCTTGGTTGCTATTCAATGATGGTACTTCGATACAGTCATTTATCGTCAGGCGGATGCACTTGCCGTCGAATGCAACACATAGTTCCTTTGTGCCAAGTCGCGTTCTTAATGTTTCTTTCTGCCAATCAATGACAAGGAACTCGATCAGAGCTGTTTTACTGGCAGAACAGGCCAGTAGTTTTCGCCATTGGTGAATGTTATGTCCATGTGAGATGTTTGTATAAAGCACCCCTGTCCCTCTTCGTACATTTCTATCAGCATTGTTGATGGATGTGTACTTGTATACATCAAATATGATGTCGACTCGTTTGTTCTCATTTCCAGTGTTCAGTGCTGACATGAATAGCTGTTCCGAGACCTCCCCGAAGGTTTTGTTTTCTCCATTTGTCTTATGCAACATGCTCATCCCATCAATTAGACATGCCGATGGTGTTGGTATATCATTTGCTGCTGCAACTTTCTTTTCCAGGTGCCTAGCCAGAGATGCTTTGCTGGTTTATTTTATTGTCCCATCGTAATTTGCCAAGGCCCATGGTAGTGGCCCAAGTAGATGCTTCAAGGCGTCTTTTATGTGAAGGTTTCTGCTGCTAGCGATGAGGATAATCCGACCAAAGAGTTTGTAGTCTGCTTTAATAGCAGTTTCCCGGTTTGATTTTCCAGCTTTTCTCTGCTTCTTCAAATTGTTGAATGTTTTCAGATTCTGTTTAGGTAGTACGTCATGGAATGTTACTGACTTTGTAGTACCAAGCTTTCCTTTGAAGTCATCGTATTATTTCTTTCTGATCTTATTTGCACTCAACAGGTCATCAGCAATATCAGACGTCGCTGTTGTTCCAGTTGAAATGCTGATTAGGTCTGAAGGACAATACTCAAATGGGTTTGTCCAATTATCTTCCATCAGCTCTACAAGAACTTCGTCTTTTGCAATTCTAGATGGCTCAATATCGTGGTGTATAGACGTCTTATTCCCCATGTCTACCATTGTTCTGAACTGTCTGAGGGAAGCGCTACGATGTTCGGCTGTCATGTAGTATTTTGACACAGCCCCTGGCTTTAGGCTAAATCCCTTTGTTCCGCCAGCCGTCTGTGTATCTTTGTTAACAGTCTCTTCGATTGTTTGGTCGACTGGGATTCGTCCGAATGGGTTTTTCTCCCCTATCTGTACGGAAAATCCAGCATAAGGCAGTTGTAGCTATCCACATGTTCAATTTGTAATCTGCTCATTTGACCGAAATAGACCGTTAGATAATGTGCGTAATTTCTTTTGTCGTATATGCGAAACTCCAGGGAATCATCTCGCGGATGAAGGCCAAATGCATCAACCAATTTCCCTCCCGCGAGGCACGAATCAAGTCGAGTAGAATGTCCACCATATATATGTATGACATTCAAAAATCCGAAAGGGGTCCATTGTCATTGCGAAGATGGTCCATGTATAAGTCAAACAAGTGTAGGATGGACATGCAATATGGATCCTGGAGAATGTTATCGAGGGTTTCCGTGTCCGTGCAATATTTCATGTATGGTGACCTAGACGGGTACATATGACACATATACATTTCCTATTAAATTTTGCCTTTCTGTGGTTGTAGTGTGATTAAATGCACCAAAAACACAAATTGTCTCGAAAAACAGCAACATGTTCATGTAAGAATATTTCTGCCATTTATTTTGACTTCTTTTCAAATATGTCGTTATATAGTTCATAATAAATGATGGTTATATCAACTGAATTGGTCGATTATATACTTGTTAGTATGAAGCTGTTATTAATACTGTGTAATACTAAATGTATCGACACAAGTCATCAAACACACTTCACATTAGATAGCAACTCGCAACATTTTCGTAATTTTACAAACAAATGCTATAAATTGGCGGCCATTTTGGATTTTTCCCGAATAATTTTCGTCTGAAAAATAGCTGCAAAAATATAAACATATTATGTTGTTATTAAATCCACGAAATTGACAGATATAATATCATTAATATCATGTTTGCATAGCGATATGTATGGGTAAGTAATTATTCAAAAAAGACAATGGCGGCTATTTTTTTTTGCAAAATATTAGGCTTAAGCTACCGATTTGAAAAGTCTAGCAAGCAGAAATATATACAGTATGTGTCTCTGAACACAGTGGCACCAGTTTTGTCCGGTGCACTCTGATGGTAGCAACCACCCCAAAATAATGGCAATGGCCTTAGGACTAGTACTACAAGAATTTCGCCTGAAAATGCATTGTGGGTACAAAACAATGTTCTAGCAGGATTTTTGTTTAAGTTTCTGCATTACTTTGACATCGCCATGTTTACTTCTGTTTTGTGAATGAAATAGTTGGCCCCGGATCGAGTATATTAAAACATACAAATGACGTCATTGGGGAAACCGCTGACAAAATGTTCAATGTATGGAAGCCCAAACTTGTTAGAATTTTTGTTTTGTCGTATTTTCAGTACTTGCATTAATATGGGTAATAATCTACGCTGGATGTGTTATACTGTCATTAATTTGTTCCCTGACTGTAATTTATCTTAATGACGTATTGACCCCCTTCCCTAAACATAGAATTGACACTCATGTTGGCGTGTATTGGCCACCATAGACAAATGTCAATCAGGCCGAATTCGTGAATTTCACTAAAACCGCTGTAAATCCATCGATAGAATGAGGATTAACATCAGTTAGACCCACACGTGCGACTTTTGTTGCGACACAATCGCGATCATTAAACAAATCTGGATCAACAGGTAGCTGTAACCTCTCGAAGGAGGTCGCTTCCGGTGGAGAGTATTCGGAGGGGAGTTAACTCTGCCGAAAACTATAGCCTGTTACTAAATTTTGCAAATGGGGGCATCACAACTTGAACGCGCAACAAAATAATCCGATGTATTTGTGTACGTAGAACATACGTTGTTGATATTGTTCAGTGCAAGTAGTTTTTCATAATATTATTTTCAATTAGCGGTTGCGTATGACAGTTAAACGTTGAGTAACACAATTCATTTTGTCGTTATGGTTACTCCAAGATATCACTACGGACTAGCCCATCGAGGGGGGTCTAGGGCGTGGCTAACTATCCGAAGCGATTCCAAACCATAGGTTACACTATGTGAAAACAGTGTTTGGCAATGCTAGATTTTTGGTCTGTAGGGTCAGAGACATATTACACACATCCTTGATTGTGTACGGTTGAAATGGTTAAATCCGTTAGCCTGTTTTTGCGTTTATTGTTGGCATTTTGATATTGCTAGACACATATATTCACTGTAAATAATAACAATACAATAACAATACACAAACGAGCTCGTCCCACGGTTGCACGATTTTAGTGCTCTGGTGTATACAGTACCCAATAATGAATATACATGTACATTGAACGCTCATTGAATATAACTAGAATCTTGATATAGATCTACTTGCTACTTCCGACTTGTAACCTAACCACTGGAAGTCCAAAATCTGTGTCGTCTGCTCCAGTTGGCGCGTGACAAGCCCTCACATGTCCCAGGAAGTTCACTGTGACCTGTTGCAGCGCTACCCGGTAGTGATACGCAGTGACGTCATCACAACCACAGGCGGTCGGATTGGTGACAGGATATACTAATAATTAATATACTCTTTTAGAACAATGCCAGATGTACACAATAGAAACAAACATATACTTGCTGCCACAACTAACGTTTATAAGTATATACTCTAGTTGTAAGTTGTGTTTTTAATACATACTTAACTTGTGTAAAATAGAATATTATTATACCCTCCTATCTTAAAGCCGAACGCCTGTGACACAGCGGCCGCTCACTTGCGGGTATCAGTGCGGATTATATGCACACCACGCGGATACAGGCTCTATCACAGGCGTTTGCGGCTTCCCGAGTGGGCCGGGGTGTAAACATATATAACCCCCTAACATTGCGCGTACCCCACAGGCTAAAAACGACAACAAAAACAAAGAGGCCATTAGTGACGTAACCTCTTGACTACAATTACACTCTTCACATCTTCAAGTTTGAACTGCTCGCATTGGCCATTGGCATTGGTTTTTCTTTTTCATGGAAATTTGTATTGCTTTGACTTTCTGGTGGTTTCTAAATATAATTGTGGCAGTGACTGGAGAAATGGGGC
Source organism: Conchocele bisecta (assembly GCA_029237695.1). NCBI lineage: Eukaryota > Metazoa > Mollusca > Bivalvia > Lucinida > Thyasiridae > Conchocele > Conchocele bisecta. The sequence continues at coordinate 108,324,772 of CM055270.1, forward strand.
TTATGGATTTTGCGACCAGCTTCAATTATAGTCTGGACCATATTCGTCCCAGATTATAACAAGCAATAGAGATCGTTATCAGGCTACAGGAATGTGCTATTTATTTGATCAGGAGCTACACTGGTCACAAACCCTATAACCCAGCCGCAGTCACAGCAAGACTTAGGAAAATATGTAACTAATTTACTATCACTGCTACGCGGTATAATACTATTCGCATGCGGTCTACCCGTTTCTGTTAACGCTGACCGGGAATTAGTCCAATACTGTGGTATGACTGACTATCTCAGACGTACAATACCGACAGCATTCTATAGATCTAGGTTAATCTTATATCACAAAACAAGAAATATAATCGGGTCTGTACATGACGCATTTTGGAAATACCCGAATTGCGATATTGGGTGATCTGCCGAACCGGGAAGTCTTTACAACCGTGATGTTATTCCGCCGAACTATTGTACTCGGTTACTGGCGGTATACGCTCCTGTAAGTTTAAGGGGTCTTCTCAAATAATTACCACGTGCTGAACTTGCGTTTACATTGTAGTATCAGCGGCTGCCTCGCGTGCACATATCTGTACACATGTTATGTATTAAATTATTAGAAATAAGAAGGCAATTTTGTTGAATATACTGGCTAAATTTTAGATTAATAATAAACAAATATTTTTCTATTTGACACGGTCCCCGATATCGCTGATTTCCAGGATTTCCTGTAAGCTAAATTTATCCTAAGTGGAAAAAACAAAACAAAATGCATATTTTATATATTTACAACGGATGTTTCTTTTTGCATTAACCGTGCTGTTATGGAGACTTCTTGACACAAATGTCTTCCTCGCCCTGTGTGATAGTAGGCATGGGGCGTACACTGGGAATTAGACTGCAAACATCATCATAGGCGGGAAATTAGACATTCGATATTGGGGGATATTGCCGTGGTGTCGGAAGCATCATAAGATTGGTCCGACTAATCTAATGGGTGTCCTCGCTCCCCTCACCCCAAAGTGTATGTAATTGTTACCACTCAGCTGAACCTTCTCCCCAACTGAGTGGTAACAACATACACTTTTGATGAGAAATTAGAAAAAATGCATAACAAATATTTACATTTCGTTTTATATAATATATTTACATTCCGTTTTATATTACATTCAATACAGGCGTCGAAACAGTTCCGGCAGGTATACTATGTGTTCCGACGATGTTCCATATCGAATATGCACCAGTAAATTATACTGCTCGTCACCCATAATGCCGGGACATGCCGAGACACAGCCCTAATGCCGGGTCACAGCGCGGGTCTACATTTGTAGCTGTGAAATTCAACATGATCTTAACCCTTAGACGGCTACTCACAACAAATGTCGTCAGCTGTTGCATTTATATATTGCCTTATTTCTCAATAAAAACATGTTTGACAGCACTCAGAATCATTTTCAATGGAAATGATTCTAAAGTGCTGTCAAAGCAATAGAAAATAAACAGCAGACGACAACAAAAATAAGATAGCGGTCTAAGGGTTAATTCGAAAAATGTATTGGTCAGAAGGTTAAATAACGTATAATTTTCCACTAATTCCCTGTTTCCTAACTGATTGGAAGGGACTCCCAATGTTGTTTTAGATCCAGCTACTTAGAAATGCTAGATGGCCGCCAGAGTCAACTAGCAAAACAATCATATTTGACTTGGGAGGTTGGATGGTGGATTTCTCCACTAAAGGAAAGGTGTTAAGATGACATGAACATGTTACAATGCATCTAATCCAATTATTGTAAACCTGTCTGGCCCTGCTATTGAGAACATCGGCCCTCTTGGCTTGCTTGTCAACAGTCTGAAGTGGATATCATTATCAAACAGGTGACATTTAAAAGGTATGTTTTCTTGGAAATCTCTATTGATGACCATATTAAGTTCATATATACAGCATTTGACGTATGTTTGTAGAATAATATGAACTGATAATTACTATCCATAGAAAAAATACATGCAAATATATATGTGATAGAATTTTTAAGAAATGAAGCGACGTCATCATCTCACAAAATCATATTCTATAACGATGAACATTTGAACATTTACTATGTTCAGGCATCGTATATTTTTTATATAATTTGTAATGATTATGTATCAGAGAAACAAAAACAACAAAATCAATATGTGTGTTGTAAGATGGTGTGTTCGCTGTAGCTTCTTCATTCTTGAAGTGGTTTTAATTGTGATATGAAACAGTATCATATATTATGAGACACATTCTACAATACGGTAGAGCACACCAACTAAGCAATTATTGTCATCAAAGCACATGGATGATGTCATGAGATTGGACATATTCAAAGCATATACCGATACAAGTTTTATCATAGAAGCAGGATGATATTCATTATTAATATACATCGCATCAGCTAGTTTACTGTGTCTACCTAATGCACAACATCCAAAATGTACAGTTGCCGGTCCATAACATAATATATCATGCGCGCAACCGTTGTGCTGTTGTTTCTGGTGAATGTCTCACGACACGAATGCGCGTAAGTTTCAATCACAAACGCTTATTAAATAATGAAGATCAGTAAGCGTTTATGCATCCAGTCTGCAGAAAATATCAACAAACACGGCTTAGGCCAGAAGTACGATTTCTCCATTCATGTTTGTCGGTGTGTTCGGTAAACATGTAAATATTACATCAAAGCATGGGGGACAGTGGATATTGTTAACCCACGTGAAATAATGACACCTCGGCTGTCGCCTCGGTCGACATCATTTCCTCATATTACACATACATGTATCTAGTGCCACCCTTGCTGTGATGCAACATTATATGCTGGCATTACCTGTGTATATTACTTATTCTTGGAAGTTTGATTCCAATGACTTGCGACAAAGTATTACTCAAACGACGACGACTATATGGTGTAGTATTTGTGTAGCACTGCTTGCTATTTCAGTCATGTCCGCAGTAGCATCGTGCCATCGTCCCAAATTGACTCATGTAATGGATAGTTAAATAAGAACAATATCATTTATGAAATTATTACATAGCATATAGTAAAAATGAGTGAATATGAGTTTAAATGACACTTGCTGTGGGTGACATGTGCGTTTGATGTTGGTGGAGCATCCTTGACATACTTTTAAAGAATGGTCTGGTCAGTCTTTTAAGACGTTTTGCATTTGGCAAGGGTCAACAGATGAACACGATTTCCTCAACTTAATTCCAAACAGATCATTAGCGTTGTAGCAAGTAACCAGTTATTTCTCAGGTTCGCATTTCCACTGCACATGTCTATTGGCAAAACTGTACAGTAGAAGGTGTATTTAGTGCCTACCAGAAGCAAACTTACCCATACCAGATTCAAACCATGTTCTCTCCACACCTCGATGAAATATGACTTAATGTGGTATCTGTATAATTAGATATAACCGGGATCTTCTCTATGGATCTGTCCATCTCAATTGCACATGATGACATGAAGCACAAGCGTTAGGAATTTAATTTGCTTCTCTTTTATCCCACATCCCAGTGCATTAATATTTACATTCTGTGCTAATTTCTACCCGTGCAAAGCATATTCACTCTCTTCGACCTTCTTAATCATATATAATGTTGCCACTGGGAATGATGGAGCATCATGTACAGTGGCTGACAATCTTATTGTATTACTTGGTGATGCTCAAATTCCTCTGTTTCGAAATGTTCCAAAGGAAGACAGCTGAGTTAAAGGCTGGATTATGGATGTGCATTTCAGTATAACAACTGCTTCTCCTCGGGATGTTACAGTTGTCCTATCCTTGTTATTCCTTTTTGCAAACAATCCACAATTATGTTACACTCCCCGCTGTAACACGTTCATATGGTTTTGCGTTCAACATCAACACGATGATGACATCGACCACCATGAGTATGACTACAATCTAACATAGTGGATTATTTTATCCTGGTCAAACACCTCACTCAATAAAACCCTCTACTAGAACCTCTCGGATATTGCCTCGTGAATGTGAGAAGTACTTTAACTTTAGAAAGTTATCACACAGCCGAGGCACAGCAGCACACAGCATCACCACAGTATGAGAAACGCACACTGTAGTAATGGGAATGTTGCTATTGTTAGTAGGCAGTGCTGATAGAAGGAACAGTATCAATGTCATCAGTAACATCCACTTCATCACTTTCAAATTTCGTGGTGTCTCGAATGCAGTTTTCTTTTGCATGTTAGTTAGTTTCAGATTTACTACAGCATCATGTGATATACGTGCAAATGACGCAGACAATCCAACGTAAGAAGGGAGAAGTATTATATATATCAAATAGTCGCGTATGGTTACATGTATATGATTATCTTCACTAAAACTCTTATCGCATCACTAATCTGTTTCAGTTATAACCACTAGGGAATTACATTTGGTTATTATGGACAACTTTTTCATTGGGCTTCTGGTGACAAATACTTCCGACATAGACAACACAGCAATCAATTAAATAGGCAACAAAAACGTTGCAAATTAAACAATTATACATATTACTGTATGTGAAATAGATTCAGATGTATTATCGGACAAACAATGTTACTTGGTTACATACAGTTGGTGGCCATCTTGGATTTTGGTGACCGGGACCTCAAACACCTGTAATCTCCTCCAATCATCAATGAATTAGTGGGAAATTAAGTTGAACTCAACCTGCTAATACTATTTGATTTAGAGGTACGACCATGCGGACATTCCCATTGTGGCGGATGGCGGCCATCTTGAATTTCAGTAACTAGCAATATCAAACTTGTTGTCCATAGTGGAAATACATACCACTTACATCAGACAAGAATTACAGACATTAAATCATTATTTGATCATGCTACATGCATATTGAAATCATAATAATTGTTAGTTGATTAGTATCTGTTGGCCATTTTTCAAAATTCCACCTAAAATACTGTTCAAGACATAAATAATATATTAATGAAATCAACATTCGAATTTTCTCAACTAGAAGATATATACATATGGGTCTTTAGGAAGGCTCTGGACTATTGCTTCTGGATTTACATATGGTTTGTTTGTTGCTCGATTTAAGGGTCCCAAAATGGCCCTCATGCCTT